>CM077081.1:168501628-169101628 GCA_039513925.1 Platanthera zijinensis | reverse complement strand
TGAAGGCTATAAGAGTCAGCCTGAAATGTCTTTCATTTCTGATTTCATTGGTTATCAACCTCAACCCAAGGTGAACTGGGTGAAAAACAATTAAGCTGTTACATGTGCAGATGAAGAGCTATCCAGTGGTGAACCAGCATTGGTACCTGGATAGTGGTTGCTCCAAACATATGACAGGGACCAAAAGCAATCTTACATCCTTCAAGGCAAAGCTTGGACCAAGAGTAATCTTTGGTGATTCCAACTTTGGACAAACCAAAGGATATGGTCAAGTCAAAATTGGATCAATCACCTTCAAGAAGGTAGCTTATGTGGAAGGACTAAAGCACAACTTAATCAGCATCAGTCAACTTTGTGATGCTGGTTATCAGGTTTGGTTCACTGATTTGGTTTGTAATATTGCTTTAGATAACAATATTGTGTTGATTGGAAATAGACAAGATAATATATATTTAGTTGATTTCAATTCTTCTAAAGTAGATATATGCCTTTTCAATTCTCTTAGTAAGTCAAATGAGCTTTGGCATAAAAGATTAGGACATGTTAACCTTAGAACTATTGCTAGGCTGTCTAAACTCAACCTTGTTAGAGGACTACCTTCTGGTTACTACAAGAAGGAAGGACTCTGCAAGGCTTGTCAATTAGGAAAGCAAACCTAAACAGTTTCAAATCACTTAATAAGAGTGATTCACCTAGAATTTTGTATCTGTTGCACATGGATCTTTTTGGACCCACTACAGTACAAAGCCTAGGGGGGAAATCTTATGCCTTAGTGATTGTAGATGACTTCTCAAGATTCACTTGGGTGTTCTTCCTGAGAAAGAAGTATGATAACTTCAAAATTTTGACAGATTTTCTCAAGAGCATACAGATTGAGTTCAATACTCATATAGCCCTGATCAGAAGTGATCATGGGACAGAGTTTGATTCTCTTCTTATGCAAGAGTTCTGTCAGAATGAAGGGATCAGGCACACTTTCTCAGCTCCTAGAACTCCTCAACAAAATGGGGTAGTTGAAAGGAAAAATAGAACCTTAATTGATTGCCACAACATTATTGACAGATGCTCATCTTCCTCTAACCTTTTGGGCAGAGGCTGTGAACACCTCCAATTATGTTTTGAATAGAAGCCTGATACATAAACTAAAGGATAAGACTCCCTATGAATTGCTCAAAGGGAAGAAACCTAAAGTTAGCTTTTTCAAGATTTTTTGTTGCATTTGCTTCATTCATAATAATGACAAGAGATATTTAGCAAAATTTGAAGCTAAGGCTGATGAAGGAGTGTTTCTGGGATACTCTTTGAACAGCAAAGCTTATAGGGTTTATAACAAGTCATCCCATAAAATTGAAGAATCCATGCATATTACCTTTGATGAGTCTAATATGTCTTATAAGGAGAAGAATTCTTCTACCATAGACCATTTGCAGGTACAATCTCTAGCTGAAAATATAAATCAGTTAACCATCATGAATAATGGTTCTTTATCTTCCACTACACAACAAGAACCAAATGTTAGTAATAATGAAGATACTGATCAGATTTTGGAAGGAAACAATGAAGAACTTGAAGAACCAGTTGTTGTTCCACAAGAGGAAACAACAACACAGGTTGGTGAACAATCAACACCCATTGTTGATTTAGTAACAATAAGAGATCATCCAATCTCTCAAGTGATTGGAGAAATCTCAGAAGGTGTGCAAACCAGAAATCAGATAAATCAACATCTGATGCACACTTATTTTCTCTCCCAAATAGAGCCTCAAACAATTCAAGATGCAGAGCAAGATCCAAACTGGATCATTGCAATGCAAGAGGAGCTAAACCAGTTTGAAAGAAACAAAGTATGGGAATTGGTTCCAAAACCAAGAAACCAGCAAATTGTTGGAACTAAATGGGTATTCAGGAACAAGTTAGATGATCAAGGGATCATTGTGAGAAACAAGGCAAGGCTTGTTGCTCAAGGCTATTGTCAAGAAGAAGGGATTGATTATGACCAAACCTTTGCACCAGTTGCAAGGTTGGAGGCCATAAGAATTTTCCTTGCTTATGCTGCACACAAGAAATTAAAGGTATTCCAAATGGATGTTAAAAGTGCATTTCTCAATGGAGACATCAAGGAAGAAGTCTATGTCAAGCAACCTCCAGGTTTTATCTCTCCAACCTTTCCTGAACATGTTTTCAAATTACATAAGGCTTTATATGGTCTCAAGCAATCTCCAAGAGCATGGTATGTGACCTTAGCCTCCTTTCTGCTTGAAAATGATTTTAAAAGGGGTAGAGTTGACCAAACTCTTTTTATTAGAACCCATAAGTCCCATATCCTACTAGTACAAATATATGTAGATGACATAATTTTTGGGTCTACTGATTCAAGCTTGTGCAAAAAGTTCTCACAACTAATGCACTCAAAGTTTGAAAAGAGTAGCATGGGTGAGCTTTCCTTCTTCTTGGGATTGCAAATCAAACAACATGCTGATGGCATACTTATTTCTCAAACCAAGTATGCAAAAGAATTGGTTAAGAAATTTGGTATGTCAGATGCATCTTCTATGAAAACACCCATGCCTACTAATGCTGTTTTAGATGCTGATGAATCTGGTAAACCAGTTGATCAGACTAACTATAGAGCAATCATTGGCTCTCTTTTATATCTTACAGCTAGCAGACCAGATATTATGTTTGCTACATGTGTATGTGCTAGGTTCCAAGTGAGCCCAAGAGAGTCACACCTCACATTAGTTAAGAGAATTCTTAGGTATGTAAAAAGCTGTCCAAATCTAGGTCTCTGGTATCCACATGACTCAGGATTTGATCTCACTGGATTTTCAGATGCTGACTATGCTGGATGTAGAGTAGACAGGAAAAGCACCAGTGGAACTTGTCAATTCCTTGGTGATAGACTTGTCTCCTGGTTTTGCAAAAAGCAAACATCTGTGTCTACATCAACTGCTGAAGCTGAATACATGGCTGCAGGTAGTTGCTGCTCACAGATATTGTGGATCCAAAACCAGCTCCTAGACTATGGCTATAACTTAGAGAAGTCAAAAATTCTTTGTGATAATACTAGTGCAATTTGCATTGCTCAAAATCCAGTTCTCCATAGTAGGACAAAGCACATAGAGATCAGACATCACTTCTTAAGGGATAATGTAGAAAAGAATAAAATAGCACTAGAGTACATTTCTACTGATTTACAAAGGGGAGATATTTTCACCAAATCTTTGGATGAAAAGAAGCACTTCTTCTTCCTTAATCAGTTGGGAATGATAGATGGAGATAGCATAAGTTAATCTACAAGATTTTGAAACCATAAAAATGACAAAGTCTAGGCAAATGTATCTCTTTCTTAAGTGTCTAGAGGTTCTGTCTGAACTCTGCTCGACACTAGACATTTTTCATTTGAAAACGGCGACTGGAGATCGACTGATCGTCGACCGCTAAAAAGCGTCGACCGTCGACCTCATCTTTGCGTCGACCAGAGATCGACCCTGTCTAGAGTTTGTTAAGTTTCTGTCTCGGTCGACGACGTTAATTGACGTCGACCAGAGCTCGACGTTCAGCATCCCAAATAGCGTCGACCGTCGACCTTCAAAACGTCGAACGTCGATCTAAGCTGAACGCCACCGAGTCTCTTCGTTTCCCCTAGAGCTTCTTAGCGTCGATCTAAGCTCGACGTTATTTCCTTTTTTGCGTCGAACCCTAGTATAAAATCATCTTCTCGGCATCGATTTCATTTGTGCATTCATATTTTCTGCAAGTATCTTCTCCCTCCAAAGATTTTACACTTGTTTTCGAGAGGTATTCTACAGGAAATGGCGATTCCAGCAGCAATCTTGGTGGCAATGAAATTTGATTGCGGTTTCGACATTGATTTGGATTCCTTTGAAGGATCATCTCAGAATTTTCTGGAAATTCTGGAGCTGTTCAAGGAACAGAAATTAGAGAAGTTCATGACAACCAGAATGCCAATAGCAGAAACAGAAATCAAAGAATGGATTTATACAGCAGTCACTCAAGATGAAAGCACCATTACTGGCTCAATCTCAGGGACTCAGGTATCCTTAACCTCTGCTATATTTACTGAGGTGTTTGAATTGGAGAATGGCAATGACAGTATGGAGCTATCCAATGAAGAATATGCTGCAATGTTAGACAGGATGGGTCATTCCTCTGAGAATGCCTCCAAATTGTTGAAAGTAGACCTTGTCATAGAATTCAGACTTCTAGCTGATGTGGTAGGCAAGGTTATCTGTGCTAAGAGAACAACACATGATGCCATTTCCAGGCATCAATTTTGCATCATGGCTGCTCTCCTGGACAAAAAGCACTTGAATTGGGGAGAAATTCTGTTTGATTTAGTGAAGAAGAAGGTCAACAAGACCTATGTCCATTTTGGAAGAGTGCTGGGTTTGCTGCTTCATCATATCTGCCCTCAGCTTCTGGTATCCTCTAAGCATATCAATGCTTCTAAGAGACTGACCTGTGCCCTCATTGGTAAGTGGGACAGGAAAATCACCAATCCCAGAGCTGCTGCAGCTATGAAAACTTCTACAGAAACAAGGACTGTTGTGGTCACTTCACCTCAGCCTTCTGACCTAGTAGAAGAAGCCATGCCATCCATCACCATTTCATCTTCCTTCAGCTTTCCAACCACCTTCACTCCATCCACATCTCAATTTTCATCCCCTATGCCAACAACATCATCAATTGCTACAATTGCTTCTTCCATTCCTCCATCCATTACCACATCTGAAGATTTTCATCCTCTTCACTTCTTCCCTCCAATGGATATTGAGATCAACAATCCAGATGATTCTTTCTTGGATGGTTCTCCTGATGACATATCTAAGACACCATCATTTTCTGACCTCATCATGTCATCCATCATTGAACCTACCATCCCCATTCCATCTATCCCAACATCATCTCCTGTTGCATCTGTTTCTCCTCCCTCTACCTCTGCTCAACATCCCCTTGAGCAAGTAGATTTGCTTCCCTTGGCCAACAAGCTCTATGAGCTCTTGGCTCCAAGGCTTTCTTCTCTATTGGATGCTTCCCTAGCTCCAATAATCCTCTCTTTGAACTCCATCTCATCTAAACTCTCTTCCCTTACTCCTCTTGTGGCTGGCCCTTCTTCTAGGGGCCTAGAGTCAGTTCTTACTGATTCTAGGCAGGGGAAGATTTTTGTAGAAGAAGAGCTGCCTCCTTTTGATAGAGAAGAGCTGTTAGTTTCAGAAATTCAGCCTACAGATAGAGAGTTTGTTCAGCCTCCAGTTGAAGACTTTATAGTGGCAGTGCCAGCATGCTTTTTCCAAAGGTCTTTCAGCCCATACAGATTATTGCTTCCTGAAGATCTGTCCAGGGCTATTGTTCCCTTTTCTGCTGCTGCTGCTGTTATTTTTGATGAAATGATCCTTGATGATGATGCAGTGGTAGCTGATGCTCCTGCAAATGATTCTCTTGATCATAGTGCTGTTGCTGCTCCTGCTTGTTCTAATGTTGATATTAGTACTGTTGATCATTCTGTTGATGATATGGCTGTTGATGAGTTGCCCAACACTTCTGATGTAGTGGAAGCCCTTGCCCCTGCAATTGTTCCTGAAGATGTTGTTTCAGTTGCAGTGGTAGCTTCAGCTCCTGCCAAATCAGTTGAAGATGTTGATTCTGATATTGTTTTCTTAACAGTGGTAGCTGATGCTCCTGTTAGTTCTGTTGTTCCAGAGGCAGTGGTAGCTGTTGCTCCTGCCAGTTCTATTGTTTCTCAAGTCTCTGATGCAGTGGTAGCTTCTGCTCCTGCTAATAAGATCTATCCAGCCAGTTCAGTTGAGGCTGTAATATCTGAAGTTATCAGTGACTCAGCTGCTTCTGTTCCTGTTTCAGGAATTGCCTCCAAGAAGGATTTTTATGATCCTTATGATTATGTGCAAAGCAGCTCCTCTGATGAGTTTGTCACTAGCTCAGATGATTCATCTGCCACCATTGCTAAAAAGAGAAAAGCTAGAAGCAAAGCTCTAAAGAGAGTTCCAATGGAAAGGGCCACTGACCATGATACTCCCTATCACATTCTTCACAACTGTGAGATTACAGAGCCCTGGATGCAATATTCCAAGAACCAACTCAATGCTATGAAACAGAAGAAGAAGTATTTCAAAGGCCCCTCTAAATCTATTCTTCTTCCTCCTCCTCCATCTTCTCCAGGTGCAGGAGGCAGTGCTAACCCTGTCAGCAAACCTCCCACATCCTCCTTCCAAGGCAAGACATATCAATCCAGGAGAGGACAAAGAGGTAGCCAACCAAGAGGTTATCAACAAAGAGGATCTTCAAGAGGAAACCAATCAAGAGGTCAAGCTAGACACCTGCCATATCAAAGGGGAGGAAAGACTATTGCTTCAGCCTCTGGTCCTTTTCCCTTCAAGCTCAATGATGGTGTAAGGCAAAAACCTCCTCCTTCAGATCAAAGAAACAAATATGAACCTCCTGTCCCTTATGATGATCCAGTCAACAATCCTACTGCTTGGAAAGCTAGAATGGCTGAGCTTGCTGCTCTAGACCTGATTAAGAAGAATAAAGAAAGAGGACTGGACATATCAAATATCAGTACTATGTCTGAGCAGAGAAGACAAGAATTGGACAAATACAACTCCAGTAAATTCTTTGAATTTGATAGGTACATGGAATTGCATCCTGCTGCTGTTCCTCCCAGTGGAAAAAGCATAACTTCCTTGGGTACTTCTGAGGATTACAGATCCAGGAAAGATATTGCCAATCCTCAAAGAGAAATCAAGTTCAAGAAAAGCTTTGAAGAAGAACCAAAGAAGAACTAATGTAAGATGGCTCTACCTCTCTACAACTGCCATAAACACTTTTGATATTTATATATCTGCTCCTGCTCCTATCTGTGGTTTATGGTTTTGTCTGTGTTTTAATCTTCTGTATGCATTTTATTTCCTTATAATCTTGTGAATAGTAATCCTAATCCAAATAGGGGGAGATTGTTGGAACACCCTTTTTATATTTGGGTCAGGATAACTATGCTAAGGATTCATGACCTCATTGTATAGCATAGGTCATTGAGTGTGAGTTTAGAACTTAGGATATTTGAGAATTTAGTTCTGCTCAGCTCGACGGATAGTCGACCCCAGCTCGACGTGTCGTCGTCCTCAGCTCGACGCGTAGTCGACCGCTGCTCGACGCATAGTCGATCGCAGCTCGACGCAGCGTCGTCCTCAGTTCGACGTAACGTCGACTTCAGCTCGACGTTTTGGCGTGATTCTATCTGCATCCTTAATCACTCTCTGATCGACGGATAGTCGAGCTCAGATCGACGATTTATGATGAGTTCGATGTTTTGAGTTCTCCCGTCTGTTGACATTTGAAATTCAAATTAAAGATCATCAAAGCAGTTATTGCAAGAGATCCCCTGGCCGTTTCAAGACTTAATTGGTCCATATCTCAAGGAATTTTCATTGGAAATCAATTAAGGCACTTCCTTCCAAGGCATGGACAGTTAAGGAATGCATTGAATGCCCTGCCAACGGCTATCTATCAGACAGTAGTAATTGTATTACTCAGAGATTTTTTTTCGAGAGAGACAGTAACACAGTTATTCAGATTTGTTACAGAGAACATTCTTCATCATCTCTCTCTCACAGAATCTGCTGCAGAGAATTCAAAGAGAAGAACATCACTCAGAGAAATATCATCATCAATACTCTCTGATTCTCGTCTGCTCTGCAATCAACTCTTCTACAGACTGCCTTCTACCTTCAGACATCAAACACTCAGTTTCTGAGTTATCTATTGCTGAAGAAGGACAAGCAGTGAAGAGCCTGTCACCCTTGTGCAAAGCTTCTTCTACCTGAACTCATCTACATCTCAGGGGGAGCTCTGACAACATCAAAATCCACAAGCTTCTCTCTGATAGTTGACAGAGAAGCATACTCATCCTTTCT
Source organism: Platanthera zijinensis (assembly GCA_039513925.1). Lineage (NCBI taxonomy): Eukaryota > Viridiplantae > Streptophyta > Magnoliopsida > Asparagales > Orchidaceae > Platanthera > Platanthera zijinensis. The sequence continues at coordinate 169,093,673 of CM077081.1, read as the reverse complement.
TTACCTTATTCCATCTGTACAGGGCTTTAACTCCCTTCAAAAGTTACCCTTTTGATTAGCTGAGACCTTGTCAAAATCAGTGGTGGCAAGACACCTTATCAAAAAATCTGGTGGTGCCCAGGACACCTGATCAACCATCCTGCAGTGGATTCCTATCAAAGGGTGATAGAAGAGTGGACTACCCAAGTTTGGGGAACCACTATAATTTCCTTGTGTCTTCTGTGGTTTATGTTTACTTCTTGCTGTGTGCTGTGTGCTGTTTGCTTTATCCTATATTTAACCATTGCATAACTCAATTTCTACACTAAGTAAATCAAAAGTTTTAAATACATCAATCTATTTGAACTTACTCTATTCACCCCCCCTCTAGAGGTAGATAGATCTTATCACCTAACTTTCAAAATTCTTCGAGAGTCCTAACCTTCTAGGAAGGATTGATCATCATACCGGTCATGTATATACAAACCCTCATTTTTACTTAAGCGATCTTTGAATGAGCCACGTTTTAAGATCACTATGCTTGCGACACATGCTTAATGAGAAAGGCTTAGAAAAATTCGAGTTGTTATCAATGTAGCCCTATAAACAAAAGGTTAAGCCCTCATTTATTTCGGTTAATTTTCCTTTGACATTCAAAATGTATTCATCATGTACATGCCATAATCCTTAGGGCTAACAATCCTTGGCATGGATTTCTACTTCAATTGATATGTTATCTACCTTAGGCCTTCAAGGTTTTCGCATGACAATCTATTCAAGGTCAACATGTGACCAAACCAGGAAGTGTCTCTTCTAACATCTGAACTCTTATTCGACCTTTGATATTTATCATCGTGGTTGTCTTGTCGTAATCAAGTCATCGGTACTAGGATTAAGCTTACGAGTACCCTACTCATCCACTATAAAACTTATGCATCAAATTCTTCTCGAGGCGGTCCTTATCAGTTTGAGTATGAATTGGTAATATCATTCGATATGCGAAGTAGGGACATCGAGGTTTGAGCCTTAAGTAGGGACTCTGGAATTAAGATCTTTCTTTAATCGATTTGGTTATCCTCGTACCATAACAAATCTACATCTGAAGTCGATCTTTGGCCTAAGGCACGACGCAAAATCCTCTTGGTAAGTCAAACTAGGGTGCTGTCCTAGTTGGATTGGCATAACTCATTGCTTAATGGACTGTTTCATGTGGCTTTTTACACATGGGCACACCATTGCTTCCGCTGCATAGTTTGTCCGCAAACTAATGCCCGAGCGGGGTGTTCCAGTGTTGTGGACTTTATTCTCATATGATCGTGTGTTCAAGTGATACCAGTTTGTAAGATCTTGCCTCCCCATTCCGAGGCTAACCCGGATCTTATGCCTAGAACCGCCGCCTTACGGTGACACTAACACACGGGTTAGTCAACACCGCAAGACGCCGATTCTGCCGGCTAATACGATCATAACCTGTTGGCCAATATGAGAATAAAAGCACAGAAACAGAGAAGAAGGTAGAAGTCCACAGCCACAGCACTAATCATATATATACAACAAATGAAAAGTACAAGGTACAGTCCACAATGAGTACAATATATGAAAGTAAAACGGGCTTATGCCCTGTACATCAGAATCAAATCTCTCTCTCAACTAACAGCAGCGGAAATCTAAAATCTCACTCATCAAACCTGTAGACGTGCTCTAGTAGTAGTAGTAGAAGGTGCCGGTATCTGCTCCTCAAGTCCTGCCTCCTCGTCGTGCTGGTCCATCTCCTCGAGCTCCTAAAAATAGTATGGTCACCGACCATTAGTCAAAAAGACTAAGTCGTTTCCTCCGCACCTCGCCCCGCAACTCCTAGGCACCGTGCGAGAGGACGAAGCGGAGGACAAACAAGGGGTGATAAAGGTGGAAGCAGGTGACAGGAAACTAAAGCAGAATATATCGAAATATAAGTAATGAAAAGTAACCTTCATTTATGCGAGTACGCATAAGCAAGGGGTCTTCTACAAGGCTCCCATCGTATAAAATGTCCCATACCATTTTATACGATGGGGTGTCAGATGTCACAAGGAGTATATATATAAAAGGAAAGTAACCTTAACCTATAAACTTGCCCACACAAGCTTATAGACTAAGGGATCCTTTTGCAGGTCCTAATGTATAAGCGTCCCATACCACTTATACATTATGTGTCATAGGTTGTTATGTATGTTTATGATATGCATCTATATGGTGGGTATGATATGAACATGCAGTGCAACACACACACATGACTCCGTGATCACAGACCTTTAGTTCCCACTTTTCGAGAGCTAGCATCACTCTCAGGTACTACCGTTGTGGCTGCGGCAGCAGCGGAGCGGGCGTCTCCGCCTTCTAGGCGGGTATACACACTACCAGGCCTAGACCTCTCTTGTACGCCTCTGTACACCGACAAGTGCACTCTAGAGCCTCTGCGTACCACTTTGCTGACTACCTGTCAGTCTTGTTGGGCCGAGTGCGCGTTATAGGGAAAAGTCCTCCAGACCTCAGTATAAACAACCTACTGGTCCCTCTAACCCTCGCACCCGCCTGGTCCACCGTACTGCCGTCGGTGTGACGACTGGCCAGTACCGCATGGCCCGCCACTAGTATATGCACATGCAAGTAGAATATATGGATCCTCCAGCTCGAAGGACTATCCTATCCCAAATCTCTCCAACCCGTCACGGGTGAGTATGTGCTACAAAACCTCCAACCCTACCCGGGTGAGTATATATATATAAATCACTTTCCTCAAACTCTGCACGGGTGAGCAAGTAGTCAATAGACTCCAAGTCCCTCCAACCCGGCCCGAGTGAGAACATGTCCAGTTCACTTAACCTGTTAGACTACTCTTGCCTACTGATTATTATACTTAGAAACTTAAGGTTAATCCCAGGACTGCCCAAGATATTCCCGGTAAAGGGCTCTCAGGGGCACTAGGAGCTACTATGGGCTGAATCCCAAAGCTCCCTTTCTCAAGGATATTTACTTTAGTTGATGTCTACCCAGAACCCCTTTTTCTCTCTCTGTTACATAGAGTGACTTAGTGACTTAAGCTATGGGTTGAGGAATGACGGTCTTCCGTCGGCTCCTCCTAGATAAGTCTAAGGTTGCATTATTACTCTCGTCTCTAGAATACATCTACCACCCAGGGTTATACTTCCGATCTTAGAATCTAACTCAGTTGTTGATTCGTTCCCTAGTGGCATATAGTATAGCCTACCTTTACTATGCGCACCCCATGTCCTAGTACCAACCCGAAATCGAACTTTCAAATCCTTGGGCCTCCAACCCCCAAATATTTATCCTAGGGTGGTATGATCTACTAGAATGAGTATGGTAATTTTCATAATTTTCTCAATTATTTTTATAATTAATTTATTTTCTCCAAATATTCCTCAAGGTCATTTAACACATGAAGTATGTCTTTGCATGGCCCTAATGATGCAAAATAATTATCTTAACCATTAAAATGATGAAATATCACTATTTCCCAAGGTTTATAATTTCTCTCCAAATATTTGCATTTATTTGTTAATTATCACAAAACCATCATAATTACCACTTTTCAAAGAAAGTATGAGGAATTTAATCACAAAAATTATAAAAATTTACAGGAGATCTAAATCATCAAAATAAGTCTACTGACAATGTTTCATCAACTTTAACAATGTTATAGACTTGCAAATCAATATAGTGGGTATTTACCAAAATGCCATTATGATGAATTAAAATTTGTATGCTCATCCAAAAATTCAGAAATAAATATGTCAATTAACTAATACCTATATACACCTCTATAAATATTCCCAAATTTTTCTGACTTATATTTTCATTAAATCATGAATAAAAGCATTAGGGGTAAAATGGTCATTTCATGATATTCTACCTCAAAATACCTCAACCAGAGAAAATAAAATTACCCCAATTCAATTATAATCAAACCTTAAACAGGACCAATTTTGAGGATTATTGCTTGATTAAATCTATTTTTCATTTTTATTTTCCAATAAGACTATAGTTTTCAAAAAATCCATATAATGGGATTTTCGTTCCCAAAAATCCCATAATAATTTTGAGGGTCTACATTTGACCTAAATGTCCTCTAGAATTAATTTCAAGGTCTTCATAAGTCCTGAGATGAATAAATACACATTTTAGCAAAATTGCTATTTGCACACCAAGGCTAATTCTAGCCTACACTTGCAAGTGGGTTAACCCATCCTGCAGTGACCCAAATGTGCTGAAATTTTTATCATGTACCAATAATGTCCCCAAGGACTTGCCACCAAAATTTGGGGCCATTTGGGTTCCTATAACTCAAATTATTTCATTAATTTACATTTTGATATTATTATAAAAATCATAGGAAAATTTATCCCAAAAATTCCAAATTTTTGGCATGGGCTAGATATGCCCTATACATGCACATGACCAAAATTTCAGGTCATGTGGCTTACTAGTTTAGCATAAGCACTCAAATTAAAATCTGCCCTAGCCTAGGACTAGTCCTAGGAGAATTGCCCTACAGGACAGAACACTGGGTCAAAACCCATTATTATTGTGGAATTTGAAAGTTAAGACCTAGGGCTACATTTTCTCTTCAGGGGTCCTGACCTAGAAACCTCTCTAGGTCCCCTAATATTCAGTTTGAAATTGGCTGTATAAGTGTGACAGGCAGCTACTATTCATTAATCAAATTAAACATTTATTTAAATGAAATAGCACGAATCTTGATGTAGAACGGACGGAATCCCATCATCGTCCCCAACGGTTTAACGGCCCAGATTGCACTGGTGGGCCACTTTGCGGGACGTTTTTCGGCCGGCTGAGGCGGCGCCATGGCCGACCAACGGTGCCATCACCTTCACGGTGGTGGTGGCTACATTTTCCCGGCGGAGAGGCGGCGGGAGACGGCGGCACCGGCGATCCCGAGAGGTGGGAATTTCTTGGAAAATTTCCGATTTTCTCACATGGCATCGGGCTCAATTGAGCCCGATTTCTCTCCTAAAAGATCTAGGAAGCTAGTATGTGGAGAGATGAGGGGAAACGGACCTGTAAGGTGGCTTGACGGCGGTTGTGGCGGCGGTTTGCCATGGAAGTGGTGCGCCGGCGAGTTCCTTCCCAATTTTTCGTTTCTCCACCGTTTGCCTCACTCCAGATATCGAATTCTACTCCCTTCCTCTCTCTGAAGTTGTTGGTAAGGTTAGTGTGGCCTGAGGAGGCTTGTACAGGGAGATATGGTCGAGGTACCATTTCGGGTTGGCCTTTGGTTGCTCCACCATGGGTGTCAAGTGGCTGTCATTCCCCATTTTCTTCTGAAATGTGGTGGGGTGGTCGGCCAACAGGCATTGGGGCTGAGGGAAGAGGGCCAAATGGCCTACTTTTTCTTCTTCCCCACTTCTCTCTCTTCCATTCCCAAAAATTCCCTTTTTACCCTTGTGCATGTCTTCTCTCTCCACACACAGAGGGGTAGGGCTGGTCATTGGCCCTTTGGGCTGTCTATGGGCCATATTTGGTGATCTTGGCCCAAGGGAATTGGCTTGGGTCCACCTCTTCCTCTTTAGGCCTAATATTGACCATGTTGACTTTTGTGTTGACTTGGTCAACATGATGAGTAGGCTGACCCCACATGATGGCCATGGACTCTATGTCATCACCTAACATGGATTGGGCCATGGTGATGGTCTTAGCCCACTAGGAATGGGCTTGGTCTTCAATTACTCTTAATTAGGTTTAAGGTTGACCAAGTTTGACCTTAGGGTTGACTTGGTCAAATGGGTGAGTGGGTTGACCCCACTTAGTGATCATGAGGTCTAAATCATCACCCAACATGGCTTGGGTCATGGTTATGCCCCACTTAATCCAATAGGGCTCATGAGTGTGGGGTTTGACCACTTTAGATCCAAGGTTGACCTGTGTCAACTATGGTCAAAGTGTTGACCTAGGGCATGACCTTGGGTCCACTTAGATTGTAATTAGGGTTAGGGCAGTGTGGTGGGGGTCATGGTGTGGTTAGGGTCCTCATTTAGTCTAGTTTGACCTAGTTTGACTTGGCCCTTTAGTGGACCCCACATGGTTACAACTCACCACCTAGGGTCAAACCTAGCTAATTTCCCCTAACTCACCACATGCCTAACCAAATCTAAGTTAAGGGGACTACAAGTAACATGGGATGTTACAAATTGTCCCCCGCCCCCAAGAAGTGGTGGAGACGACGAACCACAGCTTGCTGAAGACCCTCCCTCGTCTCCAACAAAGGACTCGCGTCGCCATGGTGCCCACTCGGGGCGACGTTATAATCTCCGCCCTCGGCTCAAGGCCGTTTAATCTTTTATTTATGTCATTTTATTTAGCGTATTTGTTGTGCCACTTGTTTAGGCATTTTATTTGTCTCTTTAAGTTTAACAAAAACATTATTAGCTTTATTTTTCATTATGGGCTGCTAATAGCCGTATGATGGTTGTAAGCCTATATATAGGCATAGGATGTTTTCCTTTTGAATCATTGAAGAAGAAAATTGAAACCCTAAACTTATCCCTCTCCTTCTCATCCTCTTAGCCGCCCCCCTCTCTCTCTCTCTTCCTCCTCACAACTTCGGTCGCCCCCCTCTCTCCACTCTCAAAAGCCGCCCCCTTCCTCTTCCCTTCCTCCCTCTTCCATCTACTTCCTCCACTCCATCTTCTCCTCCAAAACCGCCTTACCCGACCACCTCATCCCCAACCATTCGGCCACCACCCTCCAAGGCCGACCACCACCTCTCTTCCCTCTTGGCCGACTACCCCCCTGTTGGTGGAGGTGGAGTATTTCAAGCTCCGAGGAACTTCGAGACGGCGTGACGCGGCGACGGCGGAATCTCTTACTCCATTCGGTGCAACTCCGGCGGAACTGCGGGCGAGTGATCTTTGGGTAAAACAGTTGGAATCATCCATTCCGACTTGGGTAACGAATCTCTCCACTTCGGTGTGTTTCCCTCTTGATTTTTCTAGCGGCTGGAGTAATTTTTGCGTTGCTTGCGAATCGTTGATTTTCGTGGGTTTTGCTTTAAGTGTTGCAACATCACTACGCTTTATTTCCGAAAAGGGTTTGGCGAACCCCGCTCTTTTTGTTGGGGGAGATCTACCGTTTCTCGATCGTGTTTTCGGGTAGATCTTCTTTGGTACAACATCGCTCGTCCGGACCGGGTGGGTCCCTTTTGCTTGAAAGGATATCGGCCTCTAGCCGCTTGTCCGATCTTTCCGACGGTGTGGCTACCGTGTTGGTTTACTTGTTTAGTTTGCATAGTAGTGCGCTGCGTTTGAGCTTTGTGTGGCTAGCGTTGTGGGTGTTAGGCGTCTCGTGCGATAGAACGCTAAGGTTATCTCGTGGCGGATAGTGGCCTGCATCAATTTGGTATCAGAGGGAGGTTTGTGTCAATTTCTTAATTGACACCCTCCCCTTTATTGCCTTCCATTTTTTTTCTCCCACGTTAGGGTGCGTTTTGTGTCAAAAAAAATAAAAAAATTTTTTTCCTTGGTCTGCCAATAGCGTCCTAGATTTCTTAATTTTCTGCAAAAAAATCAAAAAAAAATATTTTAATAATCCTCTAATTTTTTCCTGTAGGAATATCAAAAAAACAAATCTTTTTCTAAAGTCTCCTTTCGGGATTAAATCTTAGTTCGTTTGTCTAAATCGGCTGACAACTTGTTGCATGCGTACAAGGCTAGGAACGGAGTATTTCCCATCGTCTTCCACCATGGCCGACGAAACGGGTAACGTCCGTGGCCTCAATGAGATTGAGGAGCTTCGGCAAGATTTTACGGAGCAAATGACAGCCATTAGAGAGGCCCTTCATGCCCTAGGTGTCCAGCAAGGGGGACCCCGTCATCCCCCCGCTCACCAACGAGCGGATGGAGATCACCAAGCCAACCCCAATCACCCGCAGGAATACGCTCCTCGAGCCCCCTACGAGTTTGACCTTACTCGGGCCGTCCGAGTCAAGCCACCCTCCTATGATGGGTTGGGAGATCCTCAAGTCTTCCAAGATTGGGTCTTGGAAATTGAGTGTTACTTCGAATGGTACGCGCTCAACGATGCTGACAAGGTGCGTGTGGCGAGGATGAAATTGTTAGGGCGAGCCAAGATCTTTTGGCTGAATGAAGAGAGGCGCTTGCGAGTTGAGAACGGTGCTAGGCCCATCGGTTGGGAAGATATGAAGGCTAGGTTGACCGAGCAATACGTTCCCACGTACCATCGAACACAGATGTTCGATGAGTTGGCTACCCTTAAGCAAGGGGCGAGGTCGGTTTCCGAGTACATGAGCTTGCTCAAGGATATGATGGTCCGTTGTGATGTGAAGGAAATGCCCGAGGTCACCCTATCTAGGTTCTGTAAGGGCCTCAACCCCGATATTCAAGGGAAGCTATTGCGATATGGCCACACGGACTTACACGTGACATTCAACGCTGCGTTAGATATCGAAAAGCACAATGCGCTTAAAGGAAAGTCACGTCCTTTCCAAAAGGGCAAGTCCATCTTAGGACCGCCGCCGACAACCAACTATAAGGATAAAGGAAAGTATCGGTCCTCCGATTCTTCCTCCATTGTGGTGACGGCTAAAAACAATAGGAGTCCGACTGGAGAAAGAGTGCCGATAGGAAGAGTCAGCAGGACGAACGTCACCTGTTTTGCTTGCGGGGTTCAAGGGCACTATGCTAGTGATTGTCCTACAAAACCCAAGCCCCTAGCCTTGTTAGATGCCGCGGGCGGGTCTGACGACCTTACTTACAAAGCAGGTGATTTTAGTGAGTCGGACGGCGTGCCGAGTGACATGGACGATGAATCTCACATGATGGTGATGCGATGTATTTTGGCCACCCCACGGCCGTTAGACGAATGGAATAGGACAAATATCTTCACGTTAAATTTCAAGAGCGGTGAAAAATGGTGTAGGCTGATCATAGATAGCGGTAGTTGCATGAATGTCGTTTCTGAAGCCGCCGTGAAACGCATGTCCCTAGTTGCTGAACCACACACTCACCCGTATAAGGTAGCGTGGGTGAACAAGTCATCCCTCCCCGTAGCGAAGCGTTGCCTAGTTCCCCTCACCATCAAGGCCTATACCGAGTCAGTTTGGTGTGATGTCATCCCCATGGATGCGTGTCACATCTTACTCGGACGCCCTTGGTTGTTTGACCATGACGTCACCCACTATGGTCGGGCTAACACTTATGAATTCAAGTTTAATGGCCGCGTCATCGTCTTGAAGCCCTCTCCTCCGAAGGACCCTTCGACCCCGTCCAAGGACACCATCATCCCCGTTGAGAAGAGAGCGTTGGGTCTTATTGGTAGGAAGGAACTGGCCCGGACTACCTTCATGGATGGAGTCCTTTACGCTTTAGTTTGCCTCCAAGTCAAGGACGATGCGACGATATGTGAAAGTTTACCCACGGCATTGAAGTCGCTCCTAGAAGAATTTGTGGATGTGTATCCGGACGAGCTACCGTCTGAGTTACCTCCCATGCGGGACATCCAACACGCCATCGACTTCATTCCCGGCTCCTCCCTACCCAACCTTCCCCATTATCGCCTCAATCCGTCCGCGCATTTAGAACTACAAACCCAGATCTCGGAATTATTGCGAAAGGGATTTATCCGCCATAGCATGAGTCCTTGCGCCGTACCCGCCTTACTGGCCCCCAAGAAGGACGGCACGTGGAGGATGTGTGTGGATAGCCGGGCCATAAACAAAATCTCTGTCAAGTACCGATTCCCCATTCCCCGTCTCGACGATTTGTTAGATATGTTGGCCGGCGCCACGATCTTCTCCAAGTTGGACCTTAGGAGTGGTTACCACCAAATCCGAATTAGAGAAGGAGATGAGTGGAAGACCGCCTTTAAATCTAAGGAGGGCCTTTATGAGTGGTTAGTGATGTCGTTTGGGCTATCCAACGCGCCCAGCACGTTTTCTAGGATGATGACCCATGTTTTCCAACCTTACATGGGGAAGTTCATTGTGGTGTACTTCGACGACATCCTGATCTTTAGCACCACCACGAGTGATCATGCGACGCATTTGAGAATCATCCTAACCACGTTAAGGTCGGAAAAATTATTCGTGAACATTAAAAAATGTACCTTCCACGTGACTTCCGTCGAGTTTCTCGGTTATATCGTTAGTTCAAAGGGAATCCATGTAGACCCTAAGAAGGTGCAAGCCATAAAGGATTGGCCCGAGCCCGCCAACATTCGAGACGTGCGAAGTTTCCACGGACTCGCCACCTTCTACCGACGGTTTATTAAGGATTTTAGTAGCATAATGGCCCCCGTAACCGAGTGCATGAAGAAGGGTGAGTTTTCTTGGACTAAGTCGGCCGCCAAGGCTTTTCAATTAATTAAGGCGCGCATGTCCGAGGCCCCCCTCTTGCGTCTCCCGGATTTCTCCAAGGTTTTTGAATTATCTTGTGACGCCTCGGGAGTGGGGATCGGGGGCGTATTGAGCCAAGAAGGTCACCCGGTGGGATACTTCAGTGAGAAACTGGCCGGCCCGAAATTGAACTATTCTAACTATGATCGGGAATTCTATGCGGTCATCCGATGCCTCCAACATTGGCGGCACTACTTGCTTCCTAAGGAGTTCGTCATCCTATCCGATCACGAGGCGCTCCGCTTTATCAATTCGCAGTCAAAGGTGAGTCCGCGACATGCTAAATGGGTCTCCTATCTTCAGGAGTACACATTCATCATTAAGCATCTGAAGGGTACCCTCAATCGCGTAGCGGACGCTCTTAGTCGTGTCACGTTATTACTATCCACATTAGAAGTTAAGGTGGTGGGCTTTGACAGGATTAAGGACGAATATGCCCACTGTCCCGATTTCAAGGACATATACTTCACCACTCAGGATAACCTGCCCACAACCATTTTCGCGTTTTACATTCGTGACGTGTATCTTTTCAACCACTCGAAGCTATGTATTCCCCGCTCATCCCTACGTCACTTCATTGTGTGGGAACTGCATAGTGGCGGGTTGGGAGGCCATTTTGGCCGTGACAAGACTATCGCGTTAGTGGAGGGCAAATTTTATTGGCCCGGCCTTAAGACCATGGTTAGTAAGATCGTGGGGAGTTGTCGGGCGTGCCAGTTGGCAAAGGGGAACAAGACGAACGCAGGGCTTTATACCCCTCTCCCGATCCCTTCGACGCCTTGGGAAGACGTTAGCATGGACTTCGTTCTAGGCCTTCCGATCACATTTAGGCGTCACGATTCGATTTTAGTTGTCGTTGACCGTTTCTCCAAGATGGCTTATTTTATCGCTTGCAATAAAACTAACGACGCATCCCATGTCGCGCAGCTTTATTTTAAGGAGGTAGTGGGTCACCGCGGCGTACCAAAATCGATAGTTACTGATAGGGATGTCAAGTTCACGAGCTATTTTTGGAAAACTTTGTGGAGGATAATGGGCACTAAGCTCCTATTTTCTTCGGCCTACCATCCGCAAATGGATGGGCAAACGGAGGTTGTAAATAGAAGTTTGGGTAGTCTGCTACGCTGCCTTGTGGGAGACCACAAGGGTACATGGGATCTTATCCTTCCGCATGCTCAATTGGCTTATAATAATTCCAAAAATAGGTCCACGGGTCTGTCCCCGAATGAAATTGTGCATGGCTATAAGGCCCCGGTGCCACTTGACTTGATTCCGCTACCCCCATCTTTTAAATCAAGCCAATTCGCACAAGATTTTGCCTCTCACATCCATGACCTGCATAAACACATTAATGAGACGCTTACCGCTCACTATGCGTCCTATCAAGTTCATGCCAACACACATAAACGAGCGTCTCCCCTGAAAGTCGGCGATTTAGTCATGGTCCGTCTCATCCCTGAACGACTGCCTACGGGCACCTTAAAAAAGTTAGCGGACCGGCGAGCGGGTCCTTTTCGGATCTTAAAGCAGTTAGGCGAAAATGCATTTCTTTTAGAATTACCCACTGATTGGGGTATTTCCCCTATTTTTAATGTTTCGGACTTAACGCCATATATTGCTCCGCCGCTAGAATTATCGTCCTCTCCGTTTACATCTACCACAGATTCTCTTAGGCGTAAGACTGAGTGGGGTACGGGATCACTCATTCCGTCGGTCTCCAAAGGAGGTACGCCGTATGTTGATGAATTAGATTTTCCCCAGTTACTGCCTAATGCTTTTCCCAGGTTTGCCAGGACAGCTTTCTTGCCCGACAGGATTCTACAGGATGATGTACTTCCCACTCCGGATGGCGACGTGCGGCGTTTCTTGGTTCGTTGGCGTTGCCACCCCTCCTCGGATGACTCTTGGCTTCCGGAATCCGAGGTCGCGCTCTTGGACGATGCTCTTCTACGACGATATCTGCAGGACAACTCATCGGTGATGAGTCCTTTTAAGGGGGGGAGGATTGGTGGAGACGACGAACCACAGCTTGCTGAAGACCCTCCCTCGTCTCCAACAAAGGACTCGCGTCGCCATGGTGCCCACTCGGGGCGACGTTATAATCTCCGCCCTCGGCTCAAGGCCGTTTAATCTTTTATTTATGTCATTTTATTTAGCGTATTTGTTGTGCCACTTGTTTAGGCATTTTATTTGTCTCTTTAAGTTTAACAAAAACATTATTAGCTTTATTTTTCATTATGGGCTGCTAATAGCCGTATGATGGTTGTAAGCCTATATATAGGCATAGGATGTTTTCCTTTTGAATCATTGAAGAAGAAAATTGAAACCCTAAACTTATCCCTCTCCTTCTCATCCTCTTAGCCGCCCCCTCTCTCTCTCTCTTCCTCCTCACAACTTCGGCCTCCCCCCTCTCTCCACTCTCAAAAGCCGCCCCCTTCCTCTTCCCTTCCTCCCTCTTCCATCTACTTCCTCCACGCCATCTTCTCCTTCAAAACCGCCTTACCCGACCACCTCATCCCCAACCATTCGGCCACCACCCTCCAAGGCCGACCACCACCTCTCTTCCCTCTTGGCCGACTACCCCCCTGTTGGTGGAGGTGGAGTATTTCAAGCTCCGAGGAACTTGGAGACGGCGTGACGCGGCGACGGCGGAATCTCTTACTCCATTCGGTGCAACTCCGGCGGAACCGCGGGCGAGTGATCTTTGGGTAAAACAGTTGGAATCATCCATTCCGACTTGGGTAACGAATCTCTCCACTTCGGTGTGTTTCCCTCTTGATTTTTCTAGCGGCTGGAGTAATTTTTGCGTTGCTTGCGAATCGTTGATTTTCGTGGGTTTTGCTTTAAGTGTTGCAACATCACTACGCTTTATTTCCGAAAAGGGTTTGGCGAACCCCGCTCTTTTTGTTGGGGGAGATCTACCGTTTCTCGATCGTGTTTTCGGGTAGATCTTCTTTGGTACAACATCGCTCGTCCGGACCGGGTGGGTCCCTTTTGCTTGAAAGGATATCGGCCTCTAGCCGCTTGTCCGATCTTTCCGACGGTGTGGCTACCGTGTTGGTTTACTTGTTTAGTTTGCATAGTAGTGCGCTGCGTTTGAGCTTTGTGTGGCTAGCGTTGTGGGTGTTAGGCGTCTCGTGCGATAGAACGCTAAGGTTATCTCGTGGCGGATAGTGGCCTGCATCAAGAAGAGACCTGGAGATGATTTCATCACATCTTAGTATAGACTCAAGAAGAAGATTATAAAGGTTGTGGCGTTTCCGAAACGGAAAAAGGAGATAGCCTGGAAAGAGAGAAAATATGTAAGATCCTGTCTCCCCTTTCCGAGGCTAACCCGGATCTTATGCCCAGAACCGCCGCCTTACGGTGACACTAACACACGGGTTAGTCGACACCGCAAGACGCCGATCTTGCCGGCTAGTACGATCATAACCTGTTCGGCCAATATGAGAAACAGAAATTAAGTATATAGTAAACAAAGCTACACAAGTCCACAGCCACAAAGTACATATCATATAAAGAGATGATGAGTACAAAATATAGTCCACGATGAATACAACAAAAGAGTGTAATAAGGGCTTATGCCCAGTACATCAATATCAAATCACTCTCTCTCTCAATCTAATAGCAGCGGAATCTGTCATCTCAAATCATCACACCTGAACATGTGCTCCAGTAGTAGTAGCCGGTATCTGCTCCTCAAGTCCCGCCTCCTCGTCGTGCTGGTCCATCTCCTCGAGCTCCTAAAAATAGTATGGTCACCGACCATTATTCAAAAGACTAAGTCATTTCCTCCGCACCTCGCCCCGCAACTCCTAGGCACCGTGCGGAAGGACGAAGCGGAGGACAATCAAGGGGTGACAAATGTGGAAGCAGGTGACAGGAACTAATAGCAGAATATACAGAAATATAAGTAATGAAAAGTAACCTTCACTTATGCGAGTACGCATAAGCAAGGGGTCTTCTACAAGGCTCCCATTGTATAAAATGTCCCATACCATTAATACGATGGGGTGTCAGTTATCACTAGCAGTATATATATATAAAAGGAAATAACCTTAACCTATAAACTTGCCCACACAAGCTTATAGACTAAGGGATCGTTTAGCAGGTCCTAATGTATAAGCGTCCCATACCACTTATACATTAGGTGTCATAGGTTGTTATGAAAGTTAATGATATGCATCTATATGGTGGGTATGATATGAACATGCAGTGCAACACACACACACGACTCCGTGATCACAGACCTTTAGTTCCCACTTTTCAAGAGCTAGCATCACTCTCAGGTACTACCGTTGTGGCTACGGCAGCAGCGGAGCGGGCGTCTCCGCCTTCTAGGCGGGTATACACACTACCAGGCCTAGACATCTCTTGTACGCCTCTGTACACCGACAAGTGCACTCTAGAGCCTCTGCGTACCACTTTGCTGACTACCTGTCAGTCTTGTTGGGCCGGGTGCGCGTTATCGGGAAAAGTCCTCCAGACCTCAGTATAAACAACCTACTGGTCCCTCTAACCCTCGCACCTGCCTGGTCCACCGTACTGCCGTTGGTGTGACGACTGGCCAGTACCGCATGGCCCGCCACTAGTATATGCACATGCAAGTAGAATATATAGAGCCTCCAGCTCGAAGGACTATCCTGTCCCAAATCTCTCCAACCCGTCAAGGGTGAGTATGTGCTACAAAACCTCCAACCCTACCCGGGTGGGTATATATATATCTATCACTTTCCTCCAACACTGCACGGGTGAGCAAGTAGTCAATAGACTCCAAGTCCCTCCAACCCGGCCCGAGTGAGAACATGTCCAGTTCACTTAACCTGTTAGACTACTCTTGCCTACTAATTATTATACTTAGAAACTTAAGGTTAATCCCAGGACTGCCCAAGGTATTCCCGGTGAAGGGCTCTCAGGGGCACTAGGAGCTACGATGGGCTGAATCCCAAAGCTCCCTTTCTCAAGGATATTTACTTTAGTTGATGTCTACCCAGAACCCCTTTTTCTCTCTCTGTTACATCGAGTGACTTAGTGACTTAAGCTATGGGTTGAGGGATGACGGTCTTCCCTCGGCTCTTCCTAGATAAGTCTAAGGTTGCACTATTACTCTCGTCTCTAGAATACATCTGCCACCCAGGGTTATACTTCCGATCTTAGACTCTAACTCAGTTGTTGATTCGTTCCCTGGTGGCCTATAGTATAGCCTACCTTTACTATGTGCACCCCATGGCCTAGTACCACCCCGAAATCGAACTTTCAAATCCTTGGGCCTCCAACCCCCAAATATTTATCCTAGGGTGGTATGATCTACTAGAATGAGTATGGTAATTTTCATAATTTTCTCAATTATTTTTATAATTAATTTATTTTCTCCAAATATTCCCCAAGGTCATTTAACACATGAAGTATGTCTTTGCATGGCCCTAATGATGCAAAATAATTATCTTAACCATTAACATGATGAAATATCACTATTTCCCAAGGTTTATAATTTCTCTCCAAATATTTGCATTTATTTGTTAATTATCACAAAACCATCATAATTACCACTTTTCAAAGAAAGTATAAGGAATTTAATCACAAAAATTAAAAAAAAAATTACACGGGATCTAAATCATCAAAATAAGTCTACTGACAAAGTTTCATCAACTTTAACAATGTTATAGACTTGCAAATCAATATATTGTGTATTTACTAAAATGCCATTATGATGAATTAAAATTTGTATGTTCATCCAAAAATTCAGAAATAAATATGTCAGTTAACTAATACCTATATACACCTATATAAATATTCCCAAATTTTCCCGACTTATATTTTCATTAAATCATGAATAAAAGCATTAGGGGTAAAATGGTCATTTCATGATATTCTACCTCAAAATACCTCAACCAGAGAAAATAAAATTACCCCAATTCAATTATGATCAAATATTAAACAGGACCAATTTTGAGGATTATTGCTTGATTAAATCTATTTTTCATTTTTATTTTCCAATAAGACAATAGTTTTCAAAAAATCCAAATAATGGGATTTCCGTTCCCAAAAATCCCATAATAATTTTTAGGGGCTACATTTGACCTAAATTTCCTCTAGAATTAATCTCAAGGTCTTCAGAAGTCCTGAGATGAATAAATACACATTTTAGCAAAATTGTTATTTGCACACCAAGGCTAATTCTAGCCTACACTTGCAAGTGGGTTAACCCATCATGCAGTGACCCAAATGGGTTGAAATTTTTATCATGCACCAATGCTGTCCCCAAGGACTTGCCACCAAAATTTGGGGCTATTTGGGTGCCTATAACTTCAAATATTTCATTAATTTACATTTTGATATTATTGCAAACACTTAGGAAAAGTTAGCCTAAAAATTCCCAATTTTTGGCATGGGCTAGATATGCCCTAGACATGCACATGAACAAAATTTCAGGTCATGAGGCTTATTGGTTTAGCATGGGCACTCAAATTAAAATCTGCCCTAGCCTAGGACCAGCCCTAGGAGAATTGACCTACAGGACAGAACACTGGGTCAAAGTCCAAGATTAAGTTGGCATTTTAAATTTAAGATCTAGGGCTACAATTAATCGTCAAGGGTCTGGACCTAGAAATGACTCTAGGAGCCCTTATTTTCCCTTAGAAGTTGACTGTTAGGGTGTGATAAATATTACACTATTCATTTATTAAATCAACATATATATATATATAAAAATAGCACGAATCCTAAAGCAGAACGGACAGAATCCCATCATCGTCCCCGATTATTTGACGGCCCAGATGAATTTCCTGGGTCACTTTGCGGGCCCATTTCCGGCCGGCTGAGGCGGCGCCGTGGCCGGCCAACGGTGCCATCACCTTCACGGTGGTGGTGGCTACATTTTCCCGGCGGAGAGGCGGCGGGAGACGGCGGCGCCAGCGATCCCGAGAGGTGTGAATTTCTTGGAAAATTTCCGATTTTCTCACATTGCATCGGGCTCAATTGAGCCCGATTTCTCTCCTAAAAGATCTAGGAAGCTAGTACGTGGAGAGGTGAGGGGAAACGGACCTGGATTGGGGCTCGGCGGCGAGTCAGGCGCCGGTTTGGCATGGTGGTGGTGCGCCAGCAATCTCCTGCCCGAAACCTTGATCCTTCACCGTTTGCCTTGATCCAGGTGTCGAATTCTACTCCCCTCGGCCTTCTGAAGCTAATGGCTGGGTCGGTTTGGGCTGAGGGTGTTTATACCTGGAGATAATTCCTATGTGAGCTCGGTTTCACTTTGAAATCTCCACCCTTGCCTCCACCTGGCCACCCCCTGCTGTAATTCCTTTGGAATGAACCCCTGGGGTCAGCCAGCAGGCATTGGGGCTGAGGGAAAAAGGGCCAAATGGCCTACTTCTTCTTCTTCCCCACTTCTCTCTCTTCCATTCCCAAAATTCCCTTTTACCCTTGTGCATGTCTTCTCTCTCCACACCCAGAGCGGTAGGGCTGGTCATTGGCCCTTTGGGCTGTCTAGGGGCCATATTTGGTGAGCTTGGCCCAAGGGAATTGGCTTGGGTCCACCTCTTCTCCTTTTAGGCCTTATGTTGACCAAGTTGACTTTTTGGGTTGACATGGTCAACATGATGAGTGGGCTGACCCATTTGATGGTCATGAGCCCAATGGCACCACCCAACTTGAGTTGGGTCAAGGGGGGTGCCCTTCTTCGGCTAATTGGGCCTATGGGTGTGGTTTTGACCATATTAGGCCCAAGGTTGACTAGGGTCAACTAAGGTCAAAGTGTTGATCTAGGGACATGCCTTAGGGTCCACTTAGATTGTAATTAGGGTTAGGGCAGTGTGGTGGGGTCATGGTGTGGCTAGGGTCCCTATTTGGACTAGTTTGACCTAGTTTGACTTGGTCCTATGGTGGGCCCCACATGGCTACAACCCACCACTTAGGGTCAAACCTAGCTAATTTCCCCTAATCCCCACCCCATGCCTAACCCAATCTAATTTAAGGGGCCTAGAAGTAACATGGGATGTTACAAAATATAAGTCGGGATCCCTGAGCCCCATCTCTGTAGGAGACTCGCAATCGCCTCGCCCATAAGCCATCTCTCCATCTCGTGAGGTGGCACTATTTGATCGGCCCTCCAACACTTCGTCCCAATCCGCTGAGTATCCATTCCGGGAAGTCGGTTCCTCCAGCAGCCCAGCCCCGTCCTCGCATCAAAATTATAATATGGGGCCCATGGCACATGATGCTGCCGGTGACCCATTCCTCTTGTGGGAAAAGGACTCGAATCGGGTCTCGGTATCCACCCACCTTCCCTCATGGAAGCAGCAAGGCCCCCCACCAGCCAGTTCTTCTCCCTCAACTATGGAATTTACGGTGGTCTTGGGTCAGATCCTTTTGACAAGTATTGCTCGTGAGACCTTGTTCTGAAGACCGCTCAAGCTCAGATTCGTGCACAGGAGCTCTCGCACCGAGTCTAACGCCGCCTCGTTTTTAACAATAAGAAGTGGAAGGAAGCCGAGGCAGGCCTGACGGCGGAGCGAGAGAAGTCGAATGGACTCAATAATAGGCTAGCGGATGCTGATAATCTCCTTGCAAAGAGCCAGGGTGGCGTGGTAAGCCTTTTAACTTTATCTTTGGCCAGTTTTTCTCTCGTATGCTTCTTGTGGATTGATGGGCGTCTCGCAGGATGCTGAGATAGCGGATTGGATTCACTTATGCATAGCGGCCTTAGAAGAGGAGAAAAAAACTTAACGGCCTAGAATGCCTATCTCCGGTACAGTGTTTTGCCTTCCTCTCGCCTGGAACAATTCGAAGCTCGCCCGCCCTCTCATTACTCCTTCGACGAGGTTGAAGAGATTTGTCGAGATGCCAACTTAAAGACGGTCAAGCTTGTTTTCAAGATGATGAAGGAGCTAAGGGTTGCGAAAGAACACTCTGAGTCGGTCACCGCCCGTGACCTCTTGCCACACCGTTATGGCGAGGTGGACGAGGATTCATCTTCCTGCGAAGAGTACTAAAGAATCTCCGCCGAGACCTGGGACTCCTTCTCCCCTCTTTTTTGCTTCTTTCCTACACTTGTACTTTTTTTGAGATTTTGAGGTATTCCTTCATGGGAGAGTACTCCCCTTCTTTTGTAATGAACAAAATGACCAAATGCACAAGGAATCTTTTGCCATGTCCTCTCGCTTTTCATTCTCTTTATTTTACTTTATTTTGCTTTATTTACTGCGAGATGACCTTCTACTTTATTTATACTTGCAAGGTAAAGCAACACTCTGTCTCGCTTGAGAATCGGTTTAGTTTGCAAGTCATTAGACTTATCTTCGACCCTTCCTCGCACGAGACTTTTTGAGTTCCTTCCCGCGTCTCGCCTCGAGACAAATCCAGCGCGAGTAGACCCGTCTTCAACTTTTTTTGCGAGACCTTTATTTTCCCATGAGTACCCACTTGCTATGGGTGAGACCCTCGTTCCCGAGCACCGACTGGGAATGCCTATCTTCATTTGTACTATACCAACCTCTTCTTCCCATAGAATTTTTTATATTTTATAAAATTTCTTCGTTTGCTGACTAGTAAAGATATTTTTATTTGAGGAATCTCACCGTTTATCTTGCCACCGAGTGATCCTATAGTCCTGCCACTTGATGAGATCCTGGTCACTGTGTATTCTCGAGGACTTGCCATTCAATCCACCGCCGAGTGAGCCTACATTCCTGCTAGCTTGATGAGAGCCTGCTCGGTTGGTCTTCTAGGGGCCTTGCCATTCATCCTGCCACCGAGTGAGCCTACAGTCCTGCTAACATGATTAGGGCCTGGTCAGCGGGTCTTCTCGGGGCCTTTCAATTCATCATGCCGCCGAGTGTGCCAACAATCCTGCCAGCTTGATGTGAGACTTGTCAGCGGGTTTTGCAGGGCCTTGCCATTCATCCTGCCACAGAATGAGCATATAGTCCTACCAGCTTGATGAGAGCCTGGTCAACAGTCTTCTTGGGGCTTTGCAATTCATCCTGCCACTGAGTGAGCCTATAATCATTCCAGCTTCATTGGAGCCTAGTCAGCGGGTCTTCTCAGGGCCTTACCACTCATCCTTCCACCGAGTGAGCCTACAGTCCTGCCAGCTTCATGAGTGCCTGGTCAGCGGGTCTTCTCGGTGCTTGCCATTCCTTCTACCACCGAGTGAGCCTACAGTCCTGCCATCTTGATTAGAGCCTGGTCAGTGGGTCTTCTAGGGGCCTTGCCATTCATCTTTCTACCGAGTGAGCCTATATTCCTACCAACTTGATGAGAGCTTAGTCAGCGGGTCTTCTCGGGGCCATGCAATTCATCAGTTACGAACTCATGCCATGAAAGAAGACACTTGGGATTCTATTATATCAAAAGGTCATAACCGATTTACAAGGATTCAAAAATGGAAAACATGTTAAGGATAGAATCACTTTAAGTCATTGTCGCTTTGGGCATGATCGAGGGGTACTCTGTCCACATCATGGAGGTGGTATCGTCCTTACTTCAGGACCTCCTTTACCACAAAGGGGACTTCCAAGTTGGGATTGAGTTTTCCCACTGAGGCTCCTCTGCCTGCTACGTCTACTTTTTTGAGGACCAAGTCGCCCTTCTGGAATGGCCTGATCCTTATATACTTATCAAAATATCTCGCTATCAGGCGCTTGACTTCTTCTTGCCGGATCGACGCCAATTCCCTGAGCTCATCTACCAAGTCATGAGAGAGCTTCTGCTCATCCTCATTCTCTACCCAGCATCTATCGCCTTCTTTCTTCGCAGCGGCTACTCTTGTAGATTCGACCTCAAACTCCATGGGTATAACTACCTCCAAGCCATGGGAGAGTTTAAACGTGGTCTCTCCCGTGGCGATGTTTTGCGTGGTCCTCAAATCCTAGAGAACTGAAGGGAGTTATTCTATCCAACTTCCCCTTAAGTTCTCCACCTTCTTCTTTAAAAGATTCACGATAATCTTATTTGCCGCTTCCACCTATACATTGCTTCGAGGATGACGAACCGAGGCGAAGCGGAGTTTTATGCCTAGCTGGACATAGAAGTCTACTTATTCCCTACTAGCGAATTATGGTCCATTATCACTGACGATGGCCATTGGAAGTCCATGCCGGTAGATGATCTCTCACCATATGAAATTTTTTACTACTTGTGACATCACCTTAGCCAATGCCTTCAACTTTATCCATTTTTAAAATTAATCCACCATGACCAGCAGAAACTTCCATTGGCAACTAGCTTGTGGAAAAGGGCCTACCAAATCTAGTCCCCATATTGCGAAGGGCAAGGGAGCCGTGATTGTGCGTAATCTTTGGGCGGGAAGGAGTTGTAGAGGAGTGAACTCCTGACACTTTTTACATCTCCTCGCGAATTCTTCTGCATCCTTTCTGAGGGTAGGCTAGAAGTAGCCTTGCCTCAACACTCTCTCCTCCAATGTTCGACTTCCCGAGGGAATCCCATATTCTCCCGAATGAATTTCTTTTAGAACTTTTGGAATCACTCCCTCAGACACACATCGAGTCAACAAACATGATAGTGTCTTTCAGTATAACGTCTCATCCTTCAGCAGGTAGTATGATGATTTATACCTGATCTGCTTCTTTTCGAGGTCCCTCTCGGAATACGTCCCGATGTAAAGAAGATGATGAAGGGGTCCATCCACGATCCTTGTTGGTCTACTTCCATCAGTTCTCCTTCTTCTAAGGATGGTCAGAAGAGTTCTGTCACCGTTCCCCCGGCTTGAGGGCCGTACTTGGCAAGCAGGTAAGCTTGGGAACTTTCTCCTCTCGGGACATACTGAATTGAAAAGCTGTGGAACTGCCTGATGATGCCTTTTACCTTCATCAGATACAACTGGAGGGTGGCTTCCCTTGATTCAAACTCTCCTTTTATTTGCCTTGCTACCACAATAGAGTACATGGAGAATTTAATGGCTTGTATACCCAATTCCCGAGCTAATTTGAGCCCTGCGATAATTGCCTCATATTCTGCCTGATTGTTAGTGATGGTGAAGTGAATCTTCAAGGCCTGCGCAATTCTGGTCCCTTTGGGACTCATTATGACCATCCACCCTCTAAAAGAACTTTTCCAGATGCTCCATCTACTAGCATCTCCTAAGCAGCTAGAAGAGGTGCTTTAGCTTCTCCGACCTCGACCATGTAATATGCTAGGAAATCAGCAACCGCTTGTGCTTTGATGGCCAATCGAGGACTATAAACGAGGTCAAACTCACTGAGTTCTATCGACCATTTTGCCAACCTCAGAGAATGCTCCACCCCCTCCAGGATACGGCGCAAAGGATGATCTGTCACCACCTGAATTGAATGGGCCTGGAAGTATGGTCTGAGCTTCTTGGAAGATATGATGAGAGAGAATGTCAGCTTTTCAAGGATAGGTTAACTGAGTTCTGTCTTCTTCAGGACCCTACTCACATGATAGATCGGGAACTGCCTTTTTCCTTCTTCTCGTACAAGAACTTAACTTACTACTCAAGCCCCCACTCCTAGGTATAAGAACAAACCCTCTCCTTCTCTTGGCCCTTGGAGTAGAGGTGCCTAGGTGAGTTATTGTTTTAGAGTTCAAAAGGCTTCTTCGCATTCAGTGGTCCATTCAAATTTCTTACCCCCTCTTAGTGCTCGAACAAAGTGCGAGCACTTCTCCCGAACCCGGGAGAGGAACCTGCTTAATCCAGGCAGCTTGCCGGTGAGACGTTGAACTTCCTTGGCATTCTTCAGATATTCTAATTCTAGGATTGCCTTCACCTTATCTAGATTGGGCTCTACTCCGGATGTGGTAAGGAGATGCCCTAAGAATTTTCCCCTGTTTGCCCCGAATACACACTTTAGGGGGTTTACTATCATCTTGTATTTCCTCATAGTTTCAAAGGTTTCCTCTAGATCTAGGATGTAGGACCTAAGGTCTCGACTATTGATCATCAGGTCGTCCACATAAACATCGAGATTCCGTCCATTCTGCTCCTTGAAGATCCGGTCCATCATTCATTGGTAAGTTGCCTCCGCATTCTTCAATCTGAAGAGCATCATGTTGTAGCTGAAGCACCCATCCTCCATGATAAAGGTAACATCTTTGATGTTTGGAGGATGCATCCGTATTTGATGGTACCTTGAAAATGCATCGAGAAAACTCATTAGTGAAAAACTAACTACCGAGTCAACAAGTGCATTAATTTGAGACAGAGGATAACAATCCTTAGGACATGCTTTATTCAAAAGAGAAAAGTCATTAGCGAAAATCATTGAGCTGAGCTTGATGATGATATTCGAGCGGAGCTTGACAAATATTGTCGAGCTGAGTGAGCGGAGCTCGATGAAGATCGTCGAGCAGAGCTCGACGAAGATCGTCGAGCTGAGCTTGATGAAGATTGTCGAGCTGAGCTCGACGAAGTTCATTGACTGGAGCTCGATGAAGATCGTTGACCAGAGATTGACGAAGATCATCGACCGGAGCTCGACAAAGATCATCGAGCGGAGCTTCACGAAGGTCGTCAAGCGGTGATCGTCGAGTTGAGCTTGATGAAGGTCGTCGAACTTAGCTCGACGAAGTGCATTGAGCGGAGCTCGACGATTTTTGAGCAACTTGTGTAAGGAGGATTATTTGCGGCCACTGAGCGGTGATTTAATTTCAACCCGAGCCATTGTCTTGGTCTTGATGATTTTATCGTGTGGATGGGATGTACTCCGAGGAATATTTTACAGACGGATAGGAAGGAGAAAATCATTATTTCCTTTTCCTTTCTCTCTCTTCCCGAGTTCCGGAGCGAAGAACTCTCGGCCGGTACTATGGTTTGCATGGATTTGCTGAAGTTGTTGGAGAAGATCTTGAGGCCAAAAATAAGATCTGAAACTATAATCGCGAAGGGGAATGTGAGGCGATCATTTCCAACCGCGTAGAAAAGCTGTTTCATGGATAAAAAAAGAATGTCAAGGGTAACAATCTTTCTCCTTGGACATGTGAAGTCCTAATTTTGGCATATGCATGGATTTCCCACACCAAAAGGTGGAATGTTGAGGGATTTCCATTGGGTTGATTCTTGAAATCCCCAACGTAACATCCCATTTCTAGCTAGACTCCTAGGAGTGGTTTTGTCCTGACTAGGTCATGACAAAACCCTAAGAAGCCCAAGAAGATCAAGTGAGCTTAGGAATGAAGGTGGAGATCACCATGGTCTACAAATAGTAGAATTCTAACAACTAGTTTAGGATGACTATAGGGATTCACCATGACTCCATGACCCCACCACAATATCCCTAAACTATTGGAAGGTCCATTAGAGCCATAAGGGTCCATTGAAATACACCCAAAGTGGTCAAATTGACCTAAGACCACTATATGCTTAAATTTGGCAATGTGCCCTAACTAAGGGCAATGTGCCCCTAATTTGCCCAACCAACCCTACCTAAGTCTTCCTAGACATTAAGTGAGGTCAATGGGTCACCAAGGACCCATTGGGGACAACCCAAGAGGCTAAGATAACCCAAGTCAACTCTAGCCACAAAGTGGTCAAAGTGCCCTTACTAAGGGTCAAGTGACCTCTAAGGTGCCAATTCAACCATACCAAACCCTTCCTAGACCTTAGGGGAATCCAATGGGTCACCCATGACCCATTGGGGTCTACCCAAATGGTCAATTTGAGCAAGGTCAACTCATTCCTTGAAATAGGTAAAATTAGCCCAAATGGGCTAACTCAAGCTAAAGCCCATTTCCCCCACTTGGGCTAACCCCATCCTAATTATTAATAATGATTTTATTGGCTGCCAATAGGCTAGAGAGATGAGAAAATTCGTTCTTAGTAATTAGGAGAGAGAAAATGAGAGTTTCATGTATTTCTAGAGAGAGAAAGTGGCTTAAAGAGAGCCATTAATGTCTTTGGAAGACCAAGGGGCCTCCTTCCTTCATCCCAAAGGCTTGATTCATCACCCTTGCTGAATTAGGAGAAGTGTAAGGGGTTTTCTAGGCTGTGCAAGGCTAGAAACAATGAACCCACGCCATGGCCAAAATTCCCCATTATGACCATAAATGGCTTTGAAGTCATGACCCTCCCTCTCCCCCCATTTGGCTCTTTTAAAAGCTTCCATATGCCAAGAGAATTCGTTTCCACCATCCCACTGAAGAAAATGTGGGAGTTCATTGTAGCATTGTAGAGCATCGGAAGGCTCCACTGTCGGCCATGGCTCACCACCACCAAACCCGTCGGAAAGCACGGCTAAAGATCCTCCTCTACTCCTCTCTACGTGGGTTAGATCTTTAGATCAAATAGGAAGTAAATCGGGCTCCATTGAACTTGATTGGAGAAGTAAATTTCAGAAATTTTCATGGATTTTCATCTATGTGGGATCGCCGGAAACCGCCACTCCGGTGTTCGTGCCGCCGCCCGGCGATAGCCACCACCTCAACGAAGGTGGTGGCGGTGGTGGCCGGCCAGGGAGGTGGGCGGGTGGCCGGGAAATGAGCTTCAAATAGGCTCCAGGTTCGGCCAATCTCAACCCTTGGCTGGAGGAAGAAGATGACCAGGAGCCCCACGATTTGCTTTAAGATCCGTGTTGGATCTGGATTTATTAATTCATATTATCTCGATTTCTATCCTGTTTACTGGGTAGTTTTAAATTAAATATTAAAAATAAATAGGCCCCTCTACAGGAAGAGTTACCAACATCAAAGTTGTAGCCCGTGAAGTTTAGTTTATTTTAAAATTTGTTTGAACCTATTTGGGTAAGTGGTTTGACTGCAACACCTATTTTGGTGGGGTCTATACATAGGCTTGACCATAACTTGGTTTTCTTTTCCCCATTAATCCAGCCATCCAAATGACATGAAATTTTGGATGGTTGTCACTCTTTACTATACCTAGAACATATCCAAAAATTGAAATTTGTGGATAACCGTTTTCTATAGTTTTTGTAGAAATTTAATAATCCATGAATAAATTAATTAGGTTTTTTAAACATCTCAAAACTCGCCCAGATTTGGGTGGGTGGTCTTAGTGGGCATGTTGAGGCTCTGGTAAAAATTTCATCTCATTTGGAGAGGTTTTGGTTAGGTATTGACCCAAGCCTAGGTATACCCTAATAGGGTTATTTAGGTCAAAGTGCTCTTTTTGGTGTTGAGTGGTCAAATCCCTCAACAAAGGCTGATATTTTTGCCACTGATTTTATATGGCATGTAGCATCTTCCAGTAGGATTTGGGGTGGTTTAGGGTAGGGTATCCCTAGAACCCTACGATAGGTCCTTTTATTGAGATTTGTAGGGTTTGAAGGTCATGGGGTCAAATGACCTTGGGATGACTTGAGGCTTGGTGGAAGTGATCATAGGATGGCTATGGTCCTCTGGTTGAAGTTTTATTGAATTTATAAGCCTTTTACCCCCTCAAATCCCTAATCCTACTTTAGTGCACAACCCCAATAGTTGGGTTTTGGAAATCAAAACACCTCACAATAACTTGACATTTGGGCAGGGTATTTCTCTGATAAAAAGATTCCTAAAATAATTTTGTTGGAATTTTTGGGCTAATAAAATCAGTATTTTCTTAATAACCCTAGTTGTGTCCTTAGGTTATTTTGCTTGTTATGATATTTTTGTCCACTGAAAAGTTATGAAATTTCGTATTCGGAAGTCTTACATCATGATATTTCCCTCTGTATTTTTATTGGAATTTTTAGATGATTATTTTAAGTACTTATTTCATACATTATGAATTGTGGATTTCTGATAAAAAATAGATATAAATCCCAATATTACTAAGAAAATTATGAGACTTGGTCAGTAAGTGTTTTATGACATTATATTGGCTATGGAATTTTTTCATAATTTTTAGAAGATTAAAAACCGTACTTGTTTCACAAAGTTATAAATCTAGAAGATTACTTTTAATTAGATTCAGAGCCCCTCATGTTTTTGAAAATTGTAAAACTTAGTTAGGGTTATTATTTGATCATTATCAATCTCCTGAAATTTTGTCATAATTATTAGATGAAGTTTTACAGTACTTGCTTCAATAACCAATGAATATGGAATCATTGATTTAAAATTAAATTAGGGGCTACTGTTCACTAGAAAATTAGGAGAATACTTCTATAGTATTTTTAGGCCATGATAGACCTACTGGATTTTTATTATAATTTTTAGAACAATATTGCTGGTTTTTGCTTCTTAAAATTGTAATATTGATTATATGCTTTAAATTATGGAATTGGGGCCTAAAAAATTCTGAAAATTCTTAGACCTTGGGTTTGCAGTAGAAATATTACCTAGTATTTATCATAATTTTGTGGTGATTTGTTTCTGATTTAAAAGTGCATTTCATGTTCAAAGTACGGCATTAAGAGTCTTAGGTTAATTAGATTAAATTCCCAAATAATTAGGAAAATTATGAAACTCTAGAGTTAGTCTAAATGGGTCATGGTAGATTCCCAGAAATTGTTATGGATCTGTTGGATGAGTAAATGGAGTACCCCTTAGTGGAGAACCATGTAGCTTAGCACGGTCTGCATATAGTACATAGAACTGAAATAGGCTAGCTCAGAGAGCTTAAACACACTTAGGGGAGTCAGACTGAAATAAAAGAGAGGATTTGTCATGGGTAGAAATCAATAATATTAAGTGCCTTGCGAAAGGGAGATTTGGGCTTCAGCCAATCGTAGTTCCTAGTGCCCTCGAGAACCCTTCACGGGGTATGCCTTGGGCAGTCCTGGGCTAATGTAAACCAGAGGAATAATTAACGTTAAAGAGTAACTAGTATAATTAGGGGTTCACTTTCAATCACCCGGTGTCTCAGGAAGATAGGGTGACTAGGATGTTCGGGCGGTAGGCTCGGTGGTTGTGGAAATCGGCAGGGTAGCCCGGTGAGCCAATGGCTCGGTAGATATTTGTGACAGGCAGGATAGCCCGGGGTGCTTTGGCACAGTTTGTGACTATGACGGACAGAATAGTCCGGGGAGATTCAGCTCGGTGGATAATAAATTAATATTGCATGTGCATAAGACATAAGGTGGTGGGTCTTCGGTATTAGAGAGTCGTCGCACCGACACCAGTACGTTGACTCGGCTGGTGTGGTTTTACACTTAGCAAAATAAAGTCCGGTGCGCCAGCCGGCAAGAGTATGCAGGAGTCCTCTTAGTGCACTAGCGTTGAGGCATACGATAGGTCTGACTGGTAGTGCTGATACCAGTTTAGAGGTGGGCGAGGCCCAACCCACTGCTTCTGTTTGCCACTACGGAGGTATCCTGGGAGGTTAGGCACAAGAAAGGGGGAACTAAAGGTCTTTGTACACAAAGTCGGGTGGGTGAGTTGCACTTACATGATCACATCATAGCATATTCGAATGTCATTACATCATCATTGCATCAACCCTGACACCTATTGTATAAAGTGGTATGGGACGCTTTATACAATAGGCCCTGCAAAATGACCTCTTAGCTTATAGGCTTGTGTGAGCATTCTTATAAGTTATGGTTATTTTCCTATGATAAATATTGTTTGCTTGTAAACTAACACCTAATCGTATAAATTTGTATGGTACTTTTTATACGATGGGAGCCTTGCAAAAGATCCTTTAGCTTATGTGTTTTCGTATAAGTTAAGGTTACATATTTTATGTTCTGTCTTTCATACTTTTATTACTGTTGCTTATTCTCATAGAACTGCTACATTAGTTCTGTCACAACCTGCTTACATTTGTTACTCTCCACCTTCATAGCTTCCCTTTCCTTCTCCCCGATTGGTGCCTAGGAAGCCGAACTTAGTTTTTTACACTAACGGTTATCAGACAAAATCATTTTAGGGGATCGTGAAGACGAACTTGGAGATGCAGCCCCAGAGGTCATTGCGTGTGGAGATGGGACAGTCTAGCACAAGAGTTCAGACAGCTCTGACAGTAAGTCCCGATCGTTAGTAGTTGTTCTAGTTTTTCTTCTGCGATGAGTGACTTATAGTGAGGATTTGGATGTATCGGGCATGAGCCCTATTTATAGTACTTTATATGTTAATGTTGTGGACACTCTCTTCATGGAGATATTTACTACGATATGTGATTTTTTGTGGACTTGTGTTTACTCTACTTTGCTACTTTTCTGTGATCGAATTGGCCGACAGGATTGACGTTTTGTAGTGGCGACATTCCCGGGTGTGAAGGTGTCACCGCAAAGCGGTGGTTCTGGGCCTAAGCCCTCGGGGTTTGAAAAGAAAAAAAAGGGGTCTTACAAGTGGTATCAGAGCAAACCTCGATCGGAAAAGTAGAAGTCCACTAACCCTGGGCCACCCCCGCACGAGCTTCGTTTGAGGACAAACTAGCAGCAGAAGTAGTGGTGTGCCCATAAGGGAAATCACATTTAAAAGTCCACTTCTTCATTAATTGAAATTCTTCTTTGTAGCCTGTGGTAAACCCTGCCCCCAGTAGGGGACACCTCTGGCTGCGAAGATCTCATCTTATAATCCTCTAACCAACGAGTTAGACTCAAAGATCGTCTATCTGAGTTTAGCAATCGTTGATCTCAGTATTTAAAGATTTAACTCTGAGATCGTCGAGCGCAGAAAAAAGATCGTCGAGCTATCTTCAGAGATCGTCGGTCGACTTTTAAGTAAAAAAAATTTCTGCCTTGTTCACTCTCTGCTGTCTTCTAAGTTTGTGATGTCTTGGTCTAGTCTCATTGAGTTGTTGACTTGACTGACACTTAAGACACTAGACTAGACCCTGGTTATGCAATGTGAGTCTAACTTAGCCTATATTAGTGAACCTAGCCCAAATCCAAACTAGGGATCCAATAGTGTTGCACACCCCTAGGTGAAACAAGCTCTACTCCAAGTTCTCAAAGTTAGAGTTTTGGCTGTCATCAATGGCTTTTCTTGGAAATATGTTGAGTGTAGAGGGCATTCCAGTGGATCCGTTGAAGATAAGAGCCATAGGGGAGTACGCGGTGTTGTTTTCTGATGCCGAAATCATGAGTTTCCTTGGATTGGCGGGCTACTACACACATTTCGTAGAAAAATTCTCATGGATCGCTTTGTATCTTACCACATTAACGAGGAAGGATCTAAAGTTTATTTGGACGCCGGAGTGCGCACGAGCTTTTGAAGAGTTGGATAATAGTTTGACCACAGCGCCTATTTTGACGTTGTCATGTGGTACAGACGGCTATGAGATTTATAGTGATGCATCAGGGAGCAGCTTAGGCCGTGTTCTTCTTCAATTTTGAAAAGTGATAGTGTATGGTTCGCGATAGTTGAAAGTGCATGAGCGAAACTATCTCATCCATGACTTGGAGTTGGCGACGGTGATTTTTGCACTTAAATTGTGGAGTCACTATTTATATGGCGTGAAAGTGGATATATTCACGAACCACAGGAGCCTAAAGTACCTATTAGATCAGAAGGATCTCAATATGCAAAAAAGAAGGTGGATGGAGTTCCTCGAGGACTACACCTTTGATATTCATTATACTGCGGGATGGGAAACATTGTCGCAGATTCCTTGAGTCGTAGGACATCGATAAGGGTAAATTGGTTTCAGATGCATAATGTGAATCTTATCCAGGAGTTGGAAGCTTTAGAGATTTCTTATGTTGATAAGAATTCCACAGCATACTTGATTTGCATAGAGGTACAATACGACCTTGCAGACAGAGTTCGACGAGCAACGGAACTTGATGCAACTTTGCAACGCTATGCAGTGGATAGTTCAAATGGCCAATTCTCCTGGGATGACGGCCTTTTGCGAAAGGATGGTCATTTGTGCATCCGGAATTTGGGTAAGCTAATAGATGAAATTATGTGTGATGCGCACTTCACAAAATATTCAATTCACCCAGGGAGCAAATAAGTGTACAAAGACATGAAAAAGCTATTCTGGTTGCCGGGTTTAAAGAAAGACATCACACACTACGTGTCTAAATGTCAGACCTGTGACTTATTGAAAGAGGAATGCCAAATGCCTAGATGTTTCCTGAAGTCACTCCCAATTCTGGAATGGAAGTTTGATGATATTTCAATGGATTTCGTGCACGGTTTGCCAAGATCTCAATATGGTAACGTTTCAATTTGGGTGATCGTAGACTGATTGACTAAAGTGGCTCACTTCATTCCGAAAAAGTGGGATGATTCAGTGGATGTCTTGGCAAAGCTTTATGTTGAGCAAATCGTACGATTGCACGGTGTTCCACATAACATCAGAAGTGATCAAGACGGGCCCTTAACTTCGAATTATTGGAGTCTAGTCCATCTATTGTAGGGGACAAAGTAAACCTTCAGTATGACCTTTTATCCACAAACGGATGGCAAAACTGAGAGAACCAACAGAATGATGGAGGACATGCTCTGAATGTGCGCCTTGGAATTCAGGAAGAGATGGGAAGATCATCTCTATATGGTAGAGTTTGCCTACAATAATATCTATCAAGCTAGTATAAATATGGCACCATTTGAAGCTTTGTATGGTCGGAAATATCATACACCATTAGCTCGGGCAGAAACAGGCGAGTCAAAATTATATAAGCGTAAAGAAGTCGAAGAAGCTAATTCGACGATACGCTATATCCGGGAGACGCTACTTATAGCCCAAGATAGGCAAGTAAAGTACTACAATGCCAAACATCAGAACGTGGAATTAACGGTGGGTGATTGGGTATATTTAAAAATCCAGCCATTCAAAGGTGTGTCCAGGATTCAGTGCTTGAAAATGTTAAATCCGAGGTATCTTGGTCCGTTTGATGTGGTGGAGCGAGTTGGAGAAGCTGTATATTGGCAAGCACTTTTGCCAGAATTGAGTAGATTGCATAATATGTTCCAAATATCTGGGCTTATAAAATTCGTGAAAGATTCAGCTCAGGTAATTGTGAATAATCACATACCAGTCGAGTTTGGGATAACGACGAAGGTTAAGCCCATCCGGATTGAGGATACGACAATTTAGCAACTACGGAACAAGACAATCGGGATGGTCAAAGTCCGGTGAGACAACTGTGGCCATGAGGAACTAACATGGGAGTGGGAGCAAAACATGTGTGCTGAATTTCCCGAATTGTTTGTATTAAATGTTGTAACATTTTTTTGTTGAAGAAAAAAAAATATGTTATAACAACTTTGTTGTTCAATTGTGGGGCTATATACAAATATCGGGACGAAATTTTTTGTAAGGTGGTAGGATTGTAACACCCCAAAAGTTACAGGTATACGTCGACCTGAGCTCGACGAAGATCGTCGAGCGGAGCGCGACGAAGATCGTCGAGCGGCGCGTGACGAAGATCGTCGAGCTGAGTTAGTGGAGCTCGACAAAGATCGTCGAGTTGAGCTCAATGAAGATCGTCGAGATGAGCTCAACGAATATCGTTGAGTTGAGCTTGACGAAGTTCATCGAGCGGTGATCGTCGAGCTGAGCTCGATAATGTTCGTCGAACTGAGATCGACAAAGTGCGTCGAGCGGAGCTCGACGATTTTTGAGCAACTCGTGTCAGGTGGATGATTTGCGGCCACTGAGCAGTAATTTAATCTTAACCTGAGTCGTTGCTTTGCTTTGAAGATTTTATCGTGTGGCTAGAATGTACTCTGAGGCCTCTTATGCAGACGGATTGGAAGGAGGAGATCATGTTTTCCTTTTACTTTCTCTCTTTTCCCGAGTTCTGGAGCGGAGAACTCTCGTCTAGTGCTATGGTTTGCGTGGATTTTCTGAAGTTGTTGGAGAAGATCCTGTGGCCGAAAACAAGATCTAAAACTATAATTGCGAAGGGGAAAGTGAGGCTTTCATTTTCATCCACGTAGAAAAGCTGTGTCATGGCTCCAAAAAGAACATCAAGAGTAACAATCTTTCTCCTTGGAAATGTGAAGTCCTTATTTTGGCATGTGCATGGATTTCCCCCACCAAAATGTGGAATGTTGAGGGATTTTTGTTGGGTTGATTCATGAAATCCCCAAGTAGTCTTGCATATAGATCTAGAAATGTGTAGTACGGAATAGACAGGTTATGTGAAGCCCATCTGGACAGGTTGGTCTGGTTTGGTGATGCTTTATTTTGCGCATCGGAGAAGACTCCGTGTATAAACGAGTGTTTTGTGGAGTCAGTGGTTTGTGCCTATAAAGTGGAGTAACTTGAAGTACTGGAATGGAATTTCAAGAAAAATACCCTCAAAGTTTGTGTGATATATGAAGACACTGCAGGATGATGCAGAGTTTTGGTTGAGTTTGGGCACAGAAAGAGAGTTTCTGTTTGTAACGTCCCAATTCGCGCTAGGCCCCTTGATTGCGTATTTGAGTTAAGGGGGTTGTGGTGAGCCCAATGGGGGATGTGGGTGAACAG
The DNA here is from genome assembly GCA_039513925.1 of Platanthera zijinensis. NCBI lineage: Eukaryota > Viridiplantae > Streptophyta > Magnoliopsida > Asparagales > Orchidaceae > Platanthera > Platanthera zijinensis. Next base: position 169,059,978 of record CM077081.1, on the reverse strand, counting down.
GTGCGGACGTACGGGAAATGAGGAAAACAAGGCAAAACGGCATTTTTGGCTGACACGGGTATGGACACGGCCGTGTCCATACCCGTGTGCCTCATAAAAATAGGCTTACCAGTCAGAGAGGTACACGGGTATTGGGACACGGGCGTGTCCCTAGCCGTGTGCCAAGGACACGGGTTGGGACACGGCCGTGTCCCTAGCCGTGTGCCTAGGACACGGGTCGGGACACGGCCGTGTCCCTACCCGTGTGCCGCAACCCTGACCCGGCAGAAAGTGGTTCTGGGATGAACACGGCCCTAGACATGGCATGCCACACGGCCGTGTCACCTGAACACGGGTAGGAACACGGCCGTGTGCCTACCCGTGTCTGCGATGTATAAAAAGGAAAAAGTTGGGAAACCCTAGCATTTCATCTCCTTTCTTCTGCCCCGAAATTTCTGAGAGGGTTCTTGGCTGGAGGAGGAGGAAGAGCTTGCCGGAGCCATCTTTGGAGGAATCAAAACGCCGCCACCGTCAAGGGAAAAACAATGCCGCCGCGAAGGAGTGCGAGGCTCATGGCCGGCCATGGTGGTACCGCTGGACTTGAGGTGAGCTTCCTCCCCTCTCCCTTGGTGCTAGATCTATAGTTATTATAGGAGAGACATCGACTCCATGGAGTCTTGATGGTGAGGAGGAGAGTTCTTAGGATAAGCCATGTCTAGGTTTTAGGCTTAGTCTCCCTCAACCTTCTCATCCTTCAAAGTGGAGATGAGAGGGGTTTTCGTTGGGGGTTTGGCTTTGAAAGGAGAAATAAGGTTGGGTGTGATTTCTGGAGAAGTTTATGCGAGGTCGTTGCAAGGAAGAAGATGAACGGATGCCGTTCATCTCGCCTTAAGATGCGTGCAGAAATCTGATTTCTGCACGCGGCGACCTTCGTGGCCAATTTCGGAGGTGTTCTTGCCAGATCTGGGTGATCGACTCAACACGAAAGTCGTAGCCCTTGAAATTACCTTTCCAACGAGGGGTTGCTCGTTTCCATGCGATACCTGTAGCCACGGGAAAGCTGGTTCGAGTCCGCTGCGTTCGGGAAAATTCCTGTACAGGAAACTGTTTCCTGTACGTATTCGAGTTGAATTTCTGGTATGTTGCAACCAGATCTGGGCGATCGACTCAACACGAAAGTCGTAGCCCTCGCGAATACCTTTCCAACGAGGGGTTGTGCATTGTGATCGGATTCCTGTAGCTCCGGGAATCCCAGTTTTAGTATTGGACTATCCTATGTTAATACACTTGTTAAATTATAATGTTAGCACTCTTGCAATGATTGTGATTTGCTCATGTGATATCTTGCTCCCATATAACTATAATGTCGTTGTTGCTATAATTTAGTATGGTTACTCATTTGGTTGTGTAATAAGGGATAACCATGCAATGGTAGAGAAATGGATTGGATGGGAAGGCTAGATATTAGGAGTTGCTATTGGTAAAGGATATATTTATACAAATTGGCGTTGAACATATCTAATGTACGTAGTGTTGAGGTGAAATCATTGAATAGGTGGGCGTGAACATGATGAACACTATGTGAAGAGTATTTTGTAACTGTAATCCGAGCCCAAGGGGTTTATTAACAACCGATGCTTAGAGTTGAAGTCTCCCTACGGGTAGCATCGAATGAGTTGTTTTGGGGCATGTGATGTGCGACGATTCATCGTGTCGCGGTGTTGAGATAATGATTGTGGCAGGTCTACGGGTTCGCCAGTCGTCACACCGATGGGAGCCAATGAGTAGACCTTGGGCGGTAGGGTTAGATACTTGGTGTCCATAACCCGAGATCTCCTCCGTGCCATGAGAACGGTTGGGCTTGCACCTCGTGCGTTTCCGAGGTTCCATCCGGTTCGAAATCAAAGGCCAGGTTGGGCTGTGTTCATGGTGCACATTTACCCAAGACCCCTTCTGAGCCGTAGTACGCATGTGAGCTCCGCTGTTGTGTTCTTAGCGTTGAGGCGTACGGGGGCCTAGGATAGGTAGTGTGATACCACCTAGTAGTGGAGACGCCCGCTCCACTGTCGCCGTCTGGCCACGACGGACGACGCCTGAGAGGTTAGCTACCTGCTCGAAAAGTGGGAACTTCTAGTCTGTGTCGACATAGCAACTTGCATGTGCGTGCGTATGATTCTGTCATTGCATAACATTCATATCATGTCATTCATTGCATACACAAGATCCTCATCATATAAGTTTGTATGGGCACTCTTATACGATGAGTTACTTTACTGTTAAGCCGATCCTTAACTTATAAGTTTGTATGGGCACTCTTATAAGTTAAGTTACTATTCTGATTAATTATACCTGCTGTCATTTATATATTATTGATATTCGTAGAACTGCTAGTTGTGTAGCGTAGTTTATACTTCACCATACTTATTGTCACCTGCTTGTTTACTTGCATATATATATATATATTGTACCTTGTTCCTTTCTCCGCCCGGTGCCGAGGAGTCGCCGGGGGAGCGGATGTGAAGCCACTTAGTCTTATGACTAACGGTTGCTACGTCTTCCTTTTTAGGAGGAAACCCCGCAGGTAGAGCGGCAACGGACTATGCAGCAGGACAGCCAGGCCCGGATGATAGGACCTGAGGTGGTGGTGCCATCGGCACCGTCAGTGACAGTAGTGAGTGTTTTCATGTAGCCGTTTGGCAAAACATTTCTAGACTCTTGTTTATTTGTACAAGCCTGTTGTGCTTGTTATCTTCCGCTATTTTTGGACTTTAACTTAGCTGTGAACTGAACTGCTTTTAGCTTTACTTTTCTGTTATGGTTGGGTTGGCATAATTGTTGTGATATGGATTGTAGCCGGCGGAATAGGCGTCTTGTGGTAAAGGCTAACCCGTGTGTTAGTGCTACCGCAAGGCGGCTATTTCGGGCATAAGACTCCCCTCGTGCCGTGTGTTGTGTTCCGGGAGGGGGGGGGGTCTTACAAATGGTATCAGACTAAGCCGATCTTCACCTACAGCAGTCAGGTAACAATGGGCCACTCCCGTTCGATTAGTCGGTTTGGGGACAAACCGACTTAGCGGAAGCAGTGGTGTGCCCATATGTAATTCACACTAAGTTGTCCAACTTTGACATTAGTTTTAGCCAACCTGACCCTAGTTTGTACCTTGCGTATAGGTCCCAGCGCAGGTGGAGCCGGTTGGGGGCACTCCTACCCCTTCCGTCCCTTCACAATTCCAGCAGTCGGAACTGGGACAAACGCTGTCAGCCATATTGGATGCATTTAAAGCCCAGCAAGCTCCGGTGCAAAAACAGGCGCCAGGCTCCAACTGGGTGAGCACCTTCCGTGCCCTGTCCCCTCCTGCCTATCTTGGGACAGAATCGCCGGTGCGCACCGAGGAATGGCTTGATACCGTGCAGGAATTGATGGCTGGCATAAGATGTCCGAACAACATGGCGGTGACATTGGTAGTGACGCTGCTAGAGCTACACGCCAAAAGGTGGTGGAAGTCCCTCATGGGCTCCACCTTCCAAGGGCGGTTGTACACGGACATCAGTTGGAACGAGTTCACCGAGGCTTTTCTGGATCACTTCATTCCTTCTTCTGCTCGGGATGAACTTGAAGAAAGATTTCTGCAGCTGAAGCAGGGATCGAAATCGGTAACGGAGTACTAGAGGGAGTTCCAACACCTCGCTAGATTTGCTGATTCCTATGATTTGGACGATAGAGGCTATGCGAAGCGCTTCTACAAAGGGTTAAGGGACCCCCTGAGGCAGGCCCTTTTGTTTATAGCCGATGGAAGCCTGGCAGAAATCATTGACATGGCAAAGAGACTGGAGGCGGACCACATGGGATGTGGCAAGAGACCTGCGGAAGGAGTAATTGAAGTCGGCCCTAGTAATAGAAGGCGGAATGATCATGGCAGAGGAAGGGGAAACCACAGAGGCGGTCGGTGGGTCAACCGGAACTATCGGGTGGAGTACCCAATTCCGCAACCATTACCTTTACCACCACCACCGCAGCAGCAATATTATCAATAACCTGGGGGCCGACGTGAGGTTATATGTTTCGAGTGCAACCAACCGGGGCATGTCCGGCGAGTTTGCCCGCGATTGGTCGGGGATGCTCCTATTGCTCCCCCTCCAGTAGCTCCACGGGGGCGAGGGCACATGCGTGGCCGAGGAAGAGGACCAACAGGGAGAAATCAAGGACATGCACGGGAGCATGTATTCGCATTGGATATGACTCAGGAGAGAAATCCGCAGGAAGTCATCACCGGTACGTGCAAAATTGTTTTAATATTATATGACTTGTTAGATTTATGATACAAATGATACGCGCTATTCTGAATAGTGATTACCCTTTTGGAACCTAGGCACTGTCGTGGTTAGCGGGAGACCCGCCTATACGTTATTTGACACGGGTGCGTCTCACTCGTTCATTTCGGAGGACTTCGTGAAGGACTTGGAGGGAGTGCAACACTTCACGGGCATTACTCAAAGGGTGCGCCTTCCGGACGGCTCTGAGATGACGTCGTCAGCAAGTTGCGACTTCGACACCCTTATTGGAGGAAAGTTCTTTGAAACTCCGGCTACAGTGTTAAGAATCCCGGAGTTCGATCTCATCCTGGGCATGAAGTGGTTGGACTGGCACCATGCCAGGATCAATTGTGCGGAGAAGCAAGTTATGTTGAGGCATGGAGACTCGGAAGTCATCTTCCAAGGTATTAAATTCACACCCCGTAAATTATTATCTTCAATCCAAGTTATGAAATCTCATATGGAAGGGGACGAGGTTTATGTAATTTGCTTCGAGTTGAAGAAATTGATATTAGAGGTCAAGGATGTGCGGGTGGTGCGAGAATTTCCCGAGGTATTTCCCGAGAAATTGCCAGGACTACCCCCGCATAGGGAAGTGGACTTCCAAATCAAGCTAATTCCGGGTGCCAAGCCCGTCTCGCGAGCTCCATACCGAATGGCTCTGAAGGAACTTGCAGAGTTTAGAGTCCAGCTTCAGGAATTGGTGGAAGCAGGGTTCGTTCGCCCATGCTCGTCGCCTTGGGGAGCGCCCGTTTTGTTCGTCAAAAAGAAGGATGGCACCTTGCGGTTATGTATTGATTATCGAGAGTTGAACCGGTTAACGGTGCGGAACACCTATCCCCTACCGCGCATTGATGAATTATTTGATCAATTGGTGGGATCGTATTGGTTCTCCAAGTTAGATCTGTGTTCGGGATATTATCAGCTGAGGATACAAGAAGATGACATTCAGAAGACGGCGTTCAGTTCGAGATATGGTTTGTATGAATTCACCGTGATGCCGTTTGGGCTCACAAACGCCCCTTCCGCCTTTATGAGCCTGATGAACAAGGTGTTCGGCCCTTATTTGGACGTCTTTGTCATCGTGTTCATCGATGATATCCTAGTCTACTCAAAGACTGAGGCAGAACACGCCGAGCATCTAACCTTAGTGCTGAGGAAACTAAAGGAGCACACTTTGTTTGCCAAGTTCAGCAAATGTGAGTTTTGGCTTCGAGAGGTCGCGTTCTTGGGACATGTGATTAGTGGGGCGGGGCTAGCTGTAGATCCGGCCAAGGTGCGGGCCGTGAAGGAGTGGTCGCCATCAGCGGCCGACATACGGAGCTTTCTTGGACTTGCCGGGTACTATCGCAAGTTCGTGAAAGGCTTCTCGAAGATCGCCCTTCCCCTTACTACGCTGACCAAGAAGGGTGTGCCGTTTGAATGGACACCCCAGTGCGAAGCTGCATTCCAAGAGTTGAAAGACAGATTGACGACTGCACCCATCCTAGCTCTTCAATCTGGGAAGGAGGGCTTTCAAGTTTACACGGATGCGTCGTATCAAGGGATGGGAGCTGTGTTGATGCAAAATGGGCATGTGATCGCTTATGCTTCAAGACAGTTGAAGAAGCATGAAACCAGCTACCCGGTGCATGATCTAGAGTTGGGAGCGGTGGTATTCGCCTTGAAGATGTGGAGGCATTATTTATACGGCGTCCACTGCGAGATCTACTCGGATCACAAAAATCTGAAGTACGTTCACATCCAAAAGGAGTTAAACTTGAGACAGCGGCGGTGGTTGGAATTCTTGTGCGACTATGATTTCACCTTGAACTACCACCCCGGGAAGGTTAATTCTGTAGCTGATGCCTTGAGCCGGAAAGCGCCGGAAGCGAGCACGGAATCCTGCTTGATGAGGATGGAGTTAATCCGGACGCTGCAAGAGATGGAAATCACTTTGGTCTTTAAGAATCAACCGGAAGAGTATACCGAATATTTGGCCGCGATGAGTATAGTTTGCAACATACGAGACCGGATCCGTACGGAACAAAAGAAGGATGCGGCTTTAACCCCGGCTTTCAAGTCAATGGAGGATGGGACTACGGAAGAATACTCCCTAAAAGACGGCCTCGTCCATTTTCGTGGCCGGCTTTACATCCCCGAAGGTGACAACATTCGGGAGGATATTCTAAAGGAGGCCCATTGCTCCAAGTACTCGGTGCACCCGGGGATCGCGAAGATGTACACCGATTTGAGAAAGACGATGTGTTGGCCGGGCATGAAGAGGGATGTCAAGTACTTTGTTACTCATTGTGTGGCCTGCCAAATGGTGAAGGCAGAGTGCCGAAGCCCCGGTGGAATGCTACAGTCGTTGCCCATCCCCGAATGGAAATTTGAGGACATCTCCATGGACTTCGTCCACGGGTTACCTCGCTCGCGCTCGGGGAATGATTCTGTGTGGGTGATAGTTGACCGGTTGACCAAGGTAGCCCGATTTATCCCAATGAAGAAGGAGGCGCAAGTGGGCGTCTTAGTGCGTCTCTTTGTGGAACAATTTGTGCGGTACCATGGTGTGCCAAAGACGATCGTCTCCGACAGGGATGGTCGGTTTACTTCAAGAGAATGGAGGGCTGTACAGGCTTATTTGGGCTCGCGCCTCGCCTTTAGCACAGCCTTTCACCCACAAACGGACGGGCAATCTGAACGAACCATCCGAACATTGGAGGACCTATTGAGGTTGTGTGTGCTAGATAAAGGAGAACCATGGGAGAGGCTCTTACCTCTCGTGGAGTTCTCTTATAATAACAGTCATCAAGCTAGTATTGGAATGGCACCTCATGAAGCTTTGTATGGAAGGAGGTGTAGAACACCCTTGTCCTGGGTGCAAGACGAAGATCCGAAGACATTGGGAAATGAGTATATTGATGACACGGACGCGGTGGTTATGTTGATCCGGAATTGAATGCTAGAGGCTCAAAGCCAACAGGCGAAATATTACAACGCAAGGCACCGTATGGTAGAGTTTCAAGTGGGTGATAAGGTGTTCCTGAAGATTCGACCGATGCACGGAGTGTCACGAGTACGTGGAGTCAAGAAGCTCAGCCCAAGGTATGTTGGGCCCTATGTTATAGTGGAAAGGATTGGCCCTCTGGCCTATCGATTGGAGTTACCACCGGAGCTGGAGAACCTTCACGACGTGTTCCATGTATCGTCGCTTCGGAAGGCTTTGTTGCGACCTGAACAGTATATCCCAACGGCGGATGGTGCCGTGGCGTCTGATAGGTCTGTGCGACTGGAGCCGGTGCGGATCGTTGATAACGAGACAAGGACCTTGCGCCGCAAAAGTGTTCCCTTGGTGAAGGTGCTATGGTCTAATCACGGGAAGGAAGAGTGCACATGGGAGCCAAGGGATTTGATGCAAGAGCGCTACCCGGAATTATTTACTCCAGGTAAAAATTTTATTTGAAAGCATAGTTCCATTTTATGTGTTTCACCCCCATAGCCTTACCCTGATTTCGGGGACGAAATCTTTTATTTTGTTTATAGGATTTGTAACGTCCCAATTCGCGCTAGGCCCCTTGATTGCGTATTTGAGTTAACGGGGTTGTGGTGAGCCCAATGGGGGATGTGGGTGAACAGGTGCGGACGTACGGGAAATGAGGAAAACAAGGCAAAACGACATTTTTGGCTGACACGGGTATGGACACGGCCGTGTCCATACCCGTGTGCCTCATAAAAATAGGCTTACCAGTCAGAGAGGTACATGGGTATTGGGACACGGGCGTGTCCCTAGCCGTGTGCCAAGGACACGGGTTGGGACACGGGCGTGTCCCTAGCCGTGTGCCTAGGACACGGGTCGGGACACGGCCGTGTCCCTACCCGTGTGCCGCAACCCTGACCCGGCAGAAAGTGGTTCTGGGATGAACACGGCCCTAGACACTGCATGCCACACGGCCGTGTCACCTGAACACTGGTAGGAACACGGCCGTGTGCCTACCCGTGTCTGCGATGTATAAAAAGGAAAAAGTTGGGAAACCCTAGCATTTCATCTCCTTTCTTCTGCCCCGAAATTTTTGAGAGGGTTCTTGGCTGGAGGAGGAGGAAGAGCTTGCCGGAGCCATCTTTGGAGGAATCAAAACGCCGCCACCGTCAAGGGAAAAACAATGCCGCCGCGAAGGAGTGCGAGGCTCATGGCCGGCCATGGTGGTACCGCTGGACTTGAGGTGAGCTTCCTCCCCCTCTCCCTTGGTGCTAGATCTATAGTTATTATAGGAGAGACATCGACTCCATGAAGTCTTGATGGTGAGGAGGAGAGTTCTTAGGATAAGCTATGCCTAGGTTTTAGGCTTAGTCTCCCTCAACCTTCTCATCCTTCAAAGTGGAGATGAGAGGGGTTTTCGTTGGGGGTTTGGCTTTGAAAGGAGAAATAAGGTTGGGTGTGATTTCTGGAGAAGTTTATGCGAGGTCGTTGCAAGGAAGAAGATGAACGGATGCCGTTCATCTCGCCTTAAGATGCGTGCAGAAATCTGATTTCTACACGCGGCGACCTTCGTGGCCAATTTCGGAGGTGTTCTGGCCAGATCTGGGTGATCGACTCAACACGAAAGTCGTAGCCCTTGAAATTACCTTTCCAACGAGGGGTTGCTCGTTTCCATGAGATACCTGTAGCCACGGGAAAGCTGGTTCGAGTCCGCTGCGTTCGGGAAAATTCCTGTACAGGAAACTGTTTCCTGTACGTATTCGAGTTGAATTTCTGGTATGTTACGACCAGATCTGGGCGATCGACTCAACACGAAAGTCGTAGCCCTCGCGAATACCTTTCCAACGAGGGGTTGTGCATTGTGATCGGATTCCTGTAGCTCCGGGAATCCCAGTTTTAGTATTGGACTATCCTATGTTAATGCACTTGTTAAATTATAATGTTAGCACTCTTGCAATGATTGTGATTTGCTCATGTGATATCTTGCTCCCATATAACTATAATGTCGTTGTTGCTATAATTTAGTATGGTTACTCATTTGGTTGTGTAATAAGGGATAACCATGCAATGGTAGAGAAATGGATTGGATGGGAAGGCTAGATATTAGGAGTTGCTATTGGTAAAGGATATATTTATACAAATTGGCGTTGAACATATCTAATGTACGTAGTGTTGAGGTAAAATCATTGAATAGGTGGGCGTGAACATGATGAACACTATGTGAAGAGTATTTTGTAACTGTAATCCGAGCCCAAGGGGTTTATTAACAACCGATGCTTAGAGTTGAAGTCTCCCTACGGGTAGCATCGAGTGAGTTGTTTTGGGGCATGTGATGTGCGACGATTCATCGTGTCGCGGTGTTGAGATAATGATTGTGGCAGGTCTACGGGTTCGCCAGTCGTCACACCGATGGGAGCCAATGAGTAGACCTTGGGCGGTAGGGTTAGATACTTGGTGTCCATAACCCGAGATCTCCTCCGTGCCATGAGAACGGTTGGGCTTGCACCTCGTGCGTTTTTGAGGTTCCATCCGGTTCGAAATCAAAGGCCAGGTTGGGCTGTGTTCTTGGTGCACATTTACCCAAGACCCCTTCTGAGCCGTAGTACGCATGTGAGCTCCGCTGTTGTGTTCTTAGCGTTGAGGCGTACGGGGGCCTAGGATAGGTAGTGTGATACCACCTAGTAGTGGAGACGCCCGCTCCACTGTCGCCGTCTGGCCACGACGGACGACGCCTGAGAGGTTATCTACCTGCTCGAAAAGTGGGAACTTCTAGTCTGTGTCGACATAGCAACTTGCATGTGCGTGCGTATGATTCTGTCATTGCATAACATTCATATCATGTCATTCATTGCATACACAAGATCCTCATCGTATAAGTTTGTATGGGCACTCTTATACGATGAGTTACTTTACTGTTAAGCCGATCCTTAACTTATAAGTTTGTATGGGCACTCTTATAAGTTAAGTTACTATTCTGATTAATTATACCTGCTGTCATTTATATATTATTGATATTCGTAGAACTGCTAGTTGTGTAGCGTAGTTTATACTTCACCATACTTATTGTCACCTGCTTGTTTACTTGCATATATATATATATATATATTGTACCTTGTTCCTTTCTCCGCCCGGTGCCGAGGAGTCGCCGGGGGAGCGGATGTGAAGCCACTTAGTCTTATGACTAACAGTTGCTACGTCTTCCTTTTTAGGAGGAAACCCCGCAGGTAGAGCGGCAACGGACTATGCAGCAGGACAACCAGGCCCGGATGATAGGACCTGAGGTGGTGGTGCCATCGGCACCGTCAGTGACAGTAGTGAGTGTTTTCATGTAGCCGTTTGGCAAAACATTTCTAGACTCTTGTTTATTTGTACAAGCCTGTTGTGCTTGTTATCTTCCGCTATTTTTGGACTTTAACTTAGCTGTGAACTGAACTGCTTTTAGCTTTACTTTTCTGTTATGGTTGAGTTGGCATAATTGTTGTGATATGGATTGTCGCCGGCGGAATAGGCGTCTTGTGGTAAAGGCTAACCCGTGTGTTAGTGCTACCGCAAGGCGGCTATTTCGGGCATAAGACTCCCCTCGTGCCGTGTGTTGTGTTCCGGGGGGGGGGGGTCTTACACTGTTAACCCCGCCAAGCAATCGTGACGAACGCTTGCATTTACTCCCTCTTTGATTGTGAAGCCATTCCTTCGGGGACTTTGTGTCTAGTGTGAACTATATGCTCTTAAAGGCTGGTGAGCCGAATGGACAAGGGGATGTCGACCCGCATAAGTCTATACATTCAACTAGCACTTTGAACAACGAGAAAGGGCTGAACTATATCTGCGTTATGGTTGTCTAACTTGAGTGCCTAAGTTGTTGGCTTTGTTAGGATCACATAACGAGAGTCTTGGGCTGTTCGCCATCAAGACTAAAGTCTCCTGCCGTGGGTCATGGAGCATGAATGCTCAATGTTTACTGTTGGGTTTTGGACCCTTGAACGGTGGTGGGACCATGATTTTCTGGTACACCAATAATGTGTCCTACGTGCACTAAGCGTCGGACCGTGTGATCGATATTTATGATATATTAATTGTGCATAAGTGCACATCTTATGATATATCTGCTTGTGAAATGATATGTCTGTAGGGAAGGAATACCACTGCCTTGGGAAAGGGTTAGGGTCTTTATAAATTTGTTAGCTGAATGCTGACCGTTATCTTGTTTACCACCGTTGCAATGGACTATCCTTATGCAGGTACTAGAGAGCGGGGAGGGAAATAACGGGCTGAAGCCCTTGTTGTTGCTACTGCTGCTTCTATGCTGGCCCTCGAATGCCATTTAAAGAAATGTTTTACTATTTTTATGTGTAGCCGGCCTCCGTGCTGATGTATGTAATCCACACTTGTGAAGAAAACTTGTAAGGCCTTACGAACAAACTTTTTGTGTATTTTATATACATTCCTTTGAGATATATAAATGTGTTGGTTTATATATATATATAGTGGACATTCATGGTTGATGAGTTCATTCTTAACCTCTAAGGTTTAGGCTAGAATGCTATGAGTTAGGATGCGTGTATTAGTTTTTGATATTAACATGTAACCTCGCCGCCTATTTGTGGCATATTGTGTGGGGCCCCGGCCGGACCTTCTATTATATGTCATTTAACGGATGGATTCGTTATACATATCCCCACCCATACTGGTTGAACCTTCCTAGTGCCCCTTTCTAATTCCTTCCCCCTTGGGGAAAACCTATTCCTTGCCCTTGAGCAGGTCCTCTTGGTTTCCTCCAACCCATCTCCTGAAATGTCGGATCCCTCAACTCCTCCCTCCTTCTTCCTTCTTACTGTCTAGCCCCTCCCAGATATCTCGACTCAGCCTCGGTCAACCTTGCCAATTTTTTGGCAAACGTCGGGTTTGCCGCCTCCATCGCTATCTCTTTTGCTTCTTTCTCCATCAACCATTCAAATGACAATTGCGCTTTTCAGGTTAGGCTCATCTTAAAGAAACCATCCCGCAGTCCAACGGAGAAAGCTATTTGGAGAGCAAATCCTGGAACCTCTTTAATATCCAAGATATTTTCCTGGAACTTGTCTACATACTGGGCCAAGGATTCATCTGTCTTCTGCCGGATCAGAAAAATCGACTCGAGATTCCTCTTCCTTTTCTTTGAGGTTGAGAAATGCAACCGTAAGCTTCTACTAAGGTCTTCGAAGCGATAGATTGATCCCGTTGGTAGTTGGTGAAACCAGTCCCTAGCTTTATCTTTCAAGATAATGGTGAAAAGTAGGCACTTGAATGCGTCCGTCATCGGCTTGATGGAGACCGCATCTTCGAACCATTGAAAGTGCTGGAGAGGGTCGTCTTTTCCCACATAGTAGGTCATTTCGGGCTCCCTGAACCCCTCTGAGACTGGAGATGAAAGGATCAACTGGCAGAATGGGGACACTCTCGCTGGCAGTCTCACCGCCTACACTTGTTCAATGACATCTCCCGCCAAGAAGACACTCGCAGTGCTAGGGAAAATCTCCCTGCCTGCCAGGTCTCGCCCGCTTCCTTCCACCACTTTCTTCTTTCTAGGTTTCCCCCAGAGGTGTCCTCTCCAACCCTTGCCAAGACGACCTCATCCTAATGCGCGAGAGAGGATGCCTGACGTAGGGGAGTCGAGCAGTCGGCTCGCTGCGAGATCCCCTGCAACATGTCCATGAGGTCTCTATTGGACACCATTAATTCTTCTCTTCCTACATATCCTCCCAAGATCTGGGACCCATCCCCATCTCCTTCGCCGAGATCTACCCCTTGAAGTAGGTCAAGATTCTTAAGTGTAGGTTACAATCCACCCTCACCGCACCAAAAATGTTAAAGCCAGAAACGCGACTTCACCTAGAGTTCAGATCTAGAGTTGCAGCTCACATCTACTCTTCCCGAATTCCTTCCTTGACGTGAGTCTTAGAAAAAGTCCATGGGATTCAGCTTGGAGGTCCCACCTCTTACCAAGAAGAACTAGAAATCCTTCCCATCCCAAGCCAATATTGAGCTAGGTACCTTAGAGGAAGAAAATGAAAGGGGTTCAACAACAACCTTCTTCAAGGCACCTTATCGGTCTATTTATAGGCCTCTGAATTTGACCTGCCAATAACCAAACTAGACCATCCTGAAATTACCAAAATACCCCCGGTTGGGTCTGCCAACAGCCTAACTCCGCTATTTTGAAGGGTTCTACATAGACCACAAAGGGCAAATTGGTAAATTTACCTGGGGTAAAAGAGTAAAATCCCCCCTTTATGGTTAGAAAGTAGAAAACATCTTTTCCCATATGGAGAGTGGGAAAAAACCGGCGGGCGAGAGGAGCCTATCTGCTTGTCTTGCGAGTCTCCTGCCTTGCGAGATGAATCTCGCCAAAAAAAGGCCAGCATGCGTCAGGGGAGCCGTCTCGCCTGCTACGCTATTCCCGTCTCGCCCATTGTATTTGTGCTCTTTAAAGTATTGGCGAGTTGACCCTATGGGCCTACTCGCCCCTTCCATCCTCTCGCCACTCTCGCCCCTAACTTAGCACTCTTTCTTGAGTTGCCCCCTGTGAGCCCAAGGTTGTACACTCAGCCTAAGTTGATCAAAAATGTGATAATAAACTTTAACATAATAAGTCAAAGGACCTTGACTGTGGAGGTTCTTAAAGAATGAACACGCTTCTCTCGAAGTCGTGTCCACTTGAGTTTAGGAAGGTCCGACCGAACTCTCGCCCAAATTGGAGGCCTAAAGCTCGCTTTACGTTGTGAACCCCGCTATTGAATTTCACTCCAATCCAAGAGATTTAACGTCTGCCTCTCTCGAGGGGTGTGTGCAACTCTCATTACTCTTGAGTGTTCACTCTCTAACTACGAGCCTCTTGGCAAGCTAAGAGTGGAAACAAAGATGGAAAATATATATCGATGATATATCTCCAATAAAATTAATCAAGAGTTAATCAAGGTCCAAACCTTATAAAGGAAAAGTAAACTAGAGCATCATAACTTAATCAACTCGAACCTCGAATCATAGAGATCAAGTACAAGGAGGATTAGATACTCATGGTGAAGTGGAGGAAGAGAGATGAGTAAGAGTGCATGGAAGCAAAATAGAGACAAGTAAAAGTAAACAGAATTTATATTAATTCAAATAGAGAGCTTACAACTTGAAATATAAAAACTATTACACTTACAGGAAATGAAAAACTAAGCTAGCACTAAAAGTAAACTACTAAAGAAATTTCAAGAACTATTACAGAAGTAGTAATACTGAAACAAAAACTAAGTTGAAATGACAAAAAAAGAGAGGAAGAACACTAAGGAAGAACTGAAAATGGCAGCACTTCCTTGCCCCAAAGTTCTCTTTTTCAAACACAAGCGGAGGGGTTTTATTTATAGATTCTTCAAAGAGCCGGACATTCCCACGCTATTATCATGCATGGGTGTTGACCTCGATATGAAATCTGGAGGATAATGAATATTGCCTCGATACGGGTGACGTACATTTATAACGGCAGCAGGCTTTTGTGGAAAAAACGGGAATTTTTTCTAGCATCGGGGAAAGCTCGATGAAAGAAGGAGAGAGTTCTCAACAAAATCAGAGGAGAAGGAGGGAGAGCTCGACAAACGAAGAAAATAGAAGGTGGTGTGTTCGAATAAAATTTAGAAGAAGGAAGCGGTGGTTGTCGACGAAAATTTGCAGAAGGGGTTCAAAAAAATTGGAAGAAAATGTCGAACGTAAAGGAGGAGGTGAGGTTCGATGAAATTGGAAGAATTTGTCGAACACAGAACTGAAAGTGAGGTCGACGAACATGGAAGAATTCGTCGAACGCAAGGCTAGAAGCGAGGTTGACAAAGATAGAAGGGTTAGTCGAATGTAGTGCTGGAAGCGAGGTCGACGAACATTGGAGAATTCATGGAACGCAGAGCTGGAAGCGTTCAATGAACTTTGAACTGATGGCATTCGAAGAACTTTGAACTGAAGGCGTTTGAAGAAATTGGAAGAATTAATCGAATGGAGAAAGTGGAAGGGAGGTCAATGAAAATGGGAGAATTCGTCGAATGGAGAAAGTGGAAGGGAGGTCGACGAACATAGAAAGGTTCGTCGAACGCAGAGTTGTAAGCGAGGTTGACGAACATGGGAGAATTCGTCCAACGCAGAGCTGGAAGAGTTCGACGAACTTTGAACTGAAGGCGTTCGATGAACTTTAAACTGAAGGCGTTGGACGAAATTGGAAGAATTTATCGAACGGAGAATGTGGAAGGGAGGTCAATGAACATGGGAGAATTCATCGAACGCAGAGCTGGAAGCGTTCGACAAACTCTGAACTGAAGTCGTTCGAGAAAATTGGGCCGATCGACGAATTTTGAGCTGAAAAACTTTAAACATGTAAAAGAAAGAAAACAATCATTAGTTGTATTAATATATACAACAAGAGGTCAAAATAAAGCTTTAAAAGATATGATTTACGTAATAAAAGCTTGTAATTACCCTTGTAGTTTAAACTACAAAATGTATTCTCAATCTACCCCAAGCTTAAGCTTTGCTTGTCCTCAAGAAAAAAATATAAAAACTAGATAACATAAAAGTGACTAATAAGGAAAATTTTAATTATGCAAACGTAAACCAAAAACATTTGTTTAAACTTGGTTTCAACTTTTATAAACTTTACTAATAAAGGCAATTCATCCAATATTTTAATAAAATTCTTTGAATAAGTAAGAGCAAGGCAACAAATGAAATAGAGCATTGAGTTGTTACTAGATTCTAAGAGGGATTTTATACCCAAATCAATCAAAGAACAAAAATCTAAATTCAAATCCAAGACTTAACTAATCTACTTTTCTTCTTCACATAGCTAAAAGAAAACCTAGGATCATGAATCAACAGGACTTATTAGGATCGAAATGATTAATTTAGGCATATAATTAGGAATGGAATTTAAAGATAAACATGAAGGCTTCTAATCACACTAAACCAAAATAAAGAGTTTCAAAATTTTCATAAATAACATATTTTTTCTCTCTTTTCTTTTTCCATTTTCCTTCTTCTTTTCAAAACCAAGGCCATAAATAATTTGTCTTTTTGTTTTGAAATTGGCCACAAAATTAAACTTTTCTTTTTAGCATATTTTTTCTTATATTTCTCCATAAATCACAAAACAACCCTATCACTACATGAAATTTTATGAAACTCAAAATGTTAGTGTGATATGATAGGTTGGAAAATATGGCTTTGGTGAAAAATAAAATGAATAGTGGAGCTATCAAATGGAATAGGAAAAAGTATTAAAAGCAGCTAACTAGGGGAATAATTTTTGGGTTGGCAAGAAGGCTCAAACAAAAACAAGGATGGCCTACATCATTTTCATGCTCCTAAGATTTGCCTAAAACATTAGTTTTGAAAATTTTCAAAAAGTAGGTCCTAGATATTAAATAGAGACTAATGAACTTATTTTAAAAATAAGAATAATATGACTCTAGAATCATTCACATCTACTACACTACTCAAAGTTGACATTACAAAAATTATCCAAAAATAAAAAGTAAAATAGTTGATGAAAGATTTTTTGGAAGTAAAGAAAATAAAGAACGAGAAACCATAATAGAAATGCTAGTTTTAGAAAAACATTTCACGTTAATATTCTACCGTGAATTAGTAACACAACATGACCAATATTTTACTTGTGAAATATAATTAGAAAAATCGATTTCATAAATTATAATTACCCAAGTCATTATATGAAATTTTGAGAAAACAAAACAAAAGCAAGAGGTACTATTGAAATACCAAAATTAGTTTAAACTAAACAAATAACATATATTTTTGATTTTGAAATTTTCTCTTTTTTTGGATTTTTTGATATTCTATTTTTTTCGATTTTTTAAGATATTATCTTTTTTTAGAGATTTTTCATTAAGAAGAAAAAGGAGAAAGCACTACAATTGTTTTTGTTATTGATTAATTTTTTTAAGGAAACAAAATAAAGAAAAGAGAAGGAGGTAATCCTCCCCCAAGCTTAAAATGGACATTGTCCTCAATGGAGAAATGAGGGGAAGGAGAGAGAAAAATTAAAACAGAAATAAAAGTATTGAATTGAAAACAGGTACTTCCTCGTATTTGCGAGTCGCGAAAGGTTGCGTCATGACGCTCCCCCATGTTCGCATTTTGGATCTTCATAAAATGTCTTCTTTGGACTTCGTCATTGATTCAGTAGCGTTGGAGTAGGCGATCGTAGAGGCTTTAACTTGTCAGAGTCGTCCAGGGCAATAAGTGTAAAATAAAGAAAATAGAAAAATAACTTGTGTTTCCTCCCAAGAGCGCCCTTTGTTTAAAATGTCATTTGAGCTCGACGCATCAAAATAATATTGTCCAACATAAATTGTCCAATAATAATAAAAGTATCCAAAATAATATTTAAAGTTTTTAACAAAAATAAAAAGTCTTAAGTTATCCATTATTCAGATCATACATAATAAAATTAATATAGTTTGGACTGACATCACCACAGAAATAAAGTTTAAGATGATGACCATTCACTTTGAACTCACCCTTATCAGGGTGTGAAATTAAAATCTTTCAATACGGAAAAACTTCTTTAACAGTAAACGGCCCAGACCATCGTGACTTAAACTTGCCCGGAAATAAATGTAATCTTGAATTAGATAAAAGAACTTGGTCGCCTGGCTTGAAGGTTTTTGGGTGCCTTAGATGCTTGTCGTGAAAACACTTCGTCCGCTCTTTATACAATTTGTTATTTTTGTATGCTTAAGAGCGCCACTCGTCGAGTTCGTTAATTTGAAATTTTCTAAGGTCACTGACAGAGTGGGGAACGAAATTTAAAACCGTAAGACCCAAAAAGCGCGGTGTTCTAATTCTACGGGCAAATGGCATGATTTTCAATAGACCAACCGATATGGCGTACAATTGATGACAGTTTTTTACGCTGTACAGTAGGCCTATAGAGCATCGTCTAATTTGGTTGACCAGTCTTTTCTAGAGGTGGAAACAGTCTTTTCTAAAATTCTTTTAAACTCTTTGTTCACTACTTCGACTTGTCCGTTAGTTTGGGGGTGGTAGGCAGATGAAAGCTTATGTGTAACGCCGTATTTTATAAGAGTTTTGGAAACCGCGCGTTACAAAAATGTGAATCTCTATCGCTAACGAGGGCTCGTGGCATACCGAATCGTGAAAAATGTCAACCCATCGTGAAACATAATCTACAAAAACTAAAATAAACTTGTTCCCAAAGCTAGAAGGAAGAGGTCCAACAAAATAAATTCCCCAGACGTCGAAAACTTCGCACTCAAGGAAATTATTTTGCGGCATTTCATTTTTATTGGAAATATTTCCCAATCGTATGCAACTATCACACTTACTCACAAAGGCTTGTGCGTCTTTAAACTGGCTAGGCCAGTAAAAAACCGCGCAAAGCACTTTGTGGGCGCTGCGAGCAGCTTGATAGTGACCACCAGTAAGTCCTTCGAGCAAATGTTTTAAAATATCAAATAATTATACAAAAGAGACACATCTCCTTATCACACTGTCCGCACAAACTCGGAAAAGATGAGGGTCCTTCCAATAATAGTTCTTCAACTCAGAATTTTTTTTCTTTTGCTGAGAGGAGAACTTTTTCTGGAGTACAAGAGCCACTAAATAGTTGGCTATGTGTGCAAACCATGGAGAAGGGTACGTATTAATTAAAAGAAGCTTCTCATTAGAGAATAAATCATAAAATGATTTTTCATTTAATTTTTATATATACGGATTATCTAATCGTGAGAGATGGTTGGCGGCCAAATTATCGGCTCCTCGCTTATCACGAATTTCTATGTCAAACTCCTGGAGGAGTAAGACCCAGCGAATCAGGCGTGACTTGGCATTCGTCTTAGCAAGAAGGTACTTTAGGGTCAATTGTTTCGTAAAAATGATAATTTTAGAAAGCGTAATATATGGATGGAATTTATCAAAAGCGAAAACAACAACTAGGAGCTCATTCTCTATTGTGGAATTATACTCTTGTGCTGATGTAAGTGTTTTACTTGCATAATAGATGGGGTGGAAGTTTTTAGATATTTGTTGTCCCAGTATGGCTCCCACCGCGATACTACTCGCATCGTACATAATTTAAAAGGGAAGGTTCCGGAGCTATCATAATAGGGGCATTAATTAACTTTTCTTTTAATAATTCAAAGGCAGATAGATAAAGGTCTTCAAAAATAAACGGGGAATCTTTTTCCAGAACATGAGTAAGGGGTTTGGTTACTTTGGAGAAGTATTTTATGAAGCGGCGGTAGAAGCCAGCTTGTCCTAGGAAACTTCTAATAGCTTTGATGTTCGTATACGGCAGAAGATTCTCGATAACTTCTATCTTAGCTATATATACTTCAATTCCTCTCGCAGAAATCTTATGACCCAAAACTAACCCTTCTCTTACCATAAAATGACATTTTTCCCAATTTAGCCCAAGGTTAGTTTCTTCGCATTTTTCTAAGAATTTTTCGAGGTTTTCTAAGAAACTATAAAAGGCATCGCCGAACATGGAGAAATCATCCATAAACACTACCATAATGCTTTCTACGTACTTGTCGAACATAGCGAGCATACATCGGTGGATTGTAGGTGGCGCATTGCTTAATCCAAACGGCATTCTGCGGTAAGCGAAGGTGCTGAAGGGACAAGTAAACGTAGTTTTCTCCTGGTCCTCGGGAGAGATGTGGATTTGAAAGTACACAGAGTGACCATCGAGAAAACAGTAAAAACTATGGCCGGATAATCTCTCTAAAATTTGATCGATAAACGAGAAGGAAAAGTGGTCCTTGTAGGTGGATTCATTTAACTTACGATAGTCAATACATATTCGCCACCCCGTCACCGTCCGTGTCGGGATAAAATCATTATTTTAATTACAAATTATAGTTATCCCTCCCTTTATTGGAACTACTTGGAGTGGGCTAACCCACTTCCTATCAGATATATGATAGATAATTCCTGCTTCTAACAGTTTCATTACCTCATCCTTTAAGACTTCTTTCATATTTGGATTTATACGGAGCTAAGGTTGGATTGAATTACGCGAATTATCTTCCATTAGGATTTTGTGCGTGCAGAAAGATGGGCTTAAGCCCTTGATATCAGATATATTCCAGGAAATAGCTCAGTAATGTTTACGTAATATTAGAAGGAGCTTATCATTTTGCACTTCAGTCAGGTAGGTAACTTGGAGTCCATTTCTAAGAAGTCATACCTAAGATGTTCGGGAAGTTCCTTTTATTCTAGGGTAGGGGTTCTTCATATGACATTTTGGAAATTCTTTCTTTTTCAAAAATAATGTCTTTGTAGACTTTTTCTTTATAAAGAAAATTGAAAGGGGTGGAGCTAGTGGCCATTGTGGCTTCTTATAGAGATTCAATTGGAAGAGTAGAGGAAGAACCAAAATCAAAAAAAAAAATTTTCACTTTCAGAAAGGCAGTAGGAAGATTCTTCACCTAAGGAATCTATGAAAAAATTTGAGTCTTCATTCTCTAGGGTATTCTTAATTGAGGGGGTTATAGAAAAGGTCACTTCATCTTCGCCTGCTCGTAGGAAGAGTTTACCATTGCTTATGTCAATTAAAGCTCGGGAGGTGGAAAGGAAGGGTCAGCAAAGGATCAAGGCAACCTCGACGTCTTATTCGATGTCCAATATGACAAAATCCACCAGGAAGATGAATTTGTCGACTTTAACTAAGACATCCTCCACGATTCCTAACGGGTATTTAACTGATCTATCAGCGAGCTGGATACACATTCGTGTGGGGTTGAGGCTACCAATTCCTAACTTCTTGAATAACGAGAGGGGAATCAGGTTGATAATCGCACCTATGTCGGCCAATGCGTGCTTGAAAAAAGATCACCGAAGACACACGGTATAGAAAAACTACCCGGATCACTGATCTTCTTTGGTAAACCATTTGTCAAGACTGCAGAACACTCGACATTTAGTGTGACATGCAATAAGTTTGCTAACTTCTTTTTATTTTTTAGGAGGTCCTTAAGGTACTTAACGTACTTCGACATTTGGTAGATTGCTTCATGGAATGGTTGATTTATATGGAGTTTCTTAAATATTTCTAGGAAGCAGGAGTATTGATCATCCAGACATTGCTTGTTAAGTTCGGAAGGGTATGGTGGAGTTTGATCATTTTTAAAGATGTGGTGGACTGAGATCTTTTTCTAAAACAGAGAGAGGTGTGATTACGTCTTCTTAAGTAGAGGGTGAAATGATAAATTTTTCCTCAGCGGAGGGTTGATATTTTAAAATGGGGGCGAAGCATGCCTCAGGCTCTTTTCTAACCATACCATAAACTTGCTTCCCACTTCGAAGAGTTATAGCTTTCGCTTGCTCTCTCAGGTTAGGCTCAGTGTTGGCTGAAGAGACCCGGCGGGCTGCTCAGAAATAATTTTTGTGAGTTATCCTACTTGATTCTCTAATTTTTTAACAGTCCCGGCCAGGGTTCTGATAGTATCATCATTAACATTCATATATTTTGAAAACATTTCTCCAAGCTTGGAGGTTTTATAAAAATTCTAGGGGGTGGTGGTTGTGTAGAAAAATCATTTTGTGGTGGCGAGCTGATGCGTGGAAAATACGGCAAGCGCACCGGTCGCACAAGTAATAAAGTTTGGGAATAAATCCCCGAGTGTCGGTCTCTTGAAGAACACAGTAAGGGATGAGTTAATGTCGAGGAGGACTTGAGATTGAATTCCTCGGGTCGGCTCAAAAAGTGGGGGGGGGGGGTTTGATTGTTGCGGAAATAGGAAGTAAAATCTACAAGCTACTCCTATGCAACGCCGCTATGCGATGCTTCGCTAGGCGGGATGGAAACTACACGGGCCGCTATGCACCGAATCGCTTGGCGGATGGACGAGTAGGCTAGCGGATGAGGTGGTTAGAATGGCGGAATGAGGGTCGTAAGCACCTCTTCACAACGCACGCCACTAGCAATTGCTAGTGCGGCAAGGGTGGATGGTGGAGGATGAAATATGGCGCACCTCAAGCAATATAACAAAATTACACTAACTCACATTGACATGAATAAGTGAAAATGCTAATCAATAAAAATACTTCATCAATACATAGAAATTAAACTAAGCTAACAACAAGAGGAAGAGGTGTACGAATCGACCGAATCCGAAGCCTTATTGAGGGTTCACGGTTGGAATCCCGGGTTGTCAATCCGAGTCCAAGCTCGGTCCTCAACTGCGTCCGGCGTAGAGGAGGCTGTCACTCACTCCTAATGGACCCGTCTTCTTCGTTGAAATGACCCGGTAGATTGCGGCTCCAGCCCCTCCTAGCTTGTTGGAGAAAGCTCGGTCAAAACTCTGCTTGAAGCTTGGGGATGAAGGAGGAGGCCGAGGGGATGCTCCGGCTTTGATTTGGCGATGAAAGCTTGCCCGGAGACCCTCCCTAAGGTGGAGAATGAAGGAGGATGGCGGGAAAACTCGTCGGGGACGAAATACGGCGGAAAATGTCGAGCGATGGCGATCTCCCAAAATTAGGGCGGAACCTGCGTATTTATAGAAAGCAGAATGAATAGAGCGCACGAACACTGGCGCACGACCAGTGGTCGTGCGCGACCAAGGTCAGCGCCCGTGCACCAGCAACCAGTAGACCTGCTTCAGAAAATCAATGGTCGCGCACGATCAGCAGTGCACGATCAATGATCATGCGAGGCAATGCTGATGATCGTGCGAAAATAGCCAGGTAGAACTTTGTAAAAAGGGCTATGACTGCGCACGACCGGCAGCGCACGAGCAGTGATCGTGCGCGGTATGGCAAGTGATCGTGCGGAAGGTTCAAGACAGAGATTTCACAAATGAGGTCGGGCTGCGCACGATCAGTGATCGTGCTCCAAGAGGTCGATGGTCGTGCATGGGTAAAAACGCACGACCACTGACTCCTTTGCCAAAAAATAGTGAAACGCCTATCCCGAATGCCCTCACGATCCCCAAACCTGCAGGAAAATTGCACGGGACATCGATCGTGGCAGCCACAGCAAACAATAATAATCATAGCAAGAATGAAATACACACACACACAAAAATAGGCTAAAAAGGGTGCACAAGACATGGAAAACCGTAGCGAACCAAAAGGAGTGCAAATGATGCTAAACGGTGTGCTAAGGCAAGAAAATAAGCCTAGATGAGTCCGGAATAAAGTATAAAATATGGACTCATCACACCCCCAGACTTAACCGTTTGCGCGTCCCGAGCAAACAAAACCTAAGCAGACGGGGAAAATGAACTAGCTAACAAAGAAATTGCAAAACGGAGTACCATGCGAAGTCGCATGCTAGCGTGCATAAAAATAAAGTAGAGGAAATTTTTAAGTATACAAAATATTTTATATTTTTCACAATGCGTAACAAAAATTTATTATTACTCAAAAGTGGAATCACGGTGAATCATCTGGTCCTACGCAGGAAGAAAGTAGACAGGCCACTAAGGTGAGCATTGCCGAAGATCGGGGTTTGGGATCACCTCCAAAGGAATCCACCAATGTCGGAAACCATAAGATTGCCCGTTCGCACTCTCTCCACGGCACTAGTCAACTCATGCGCAAGTTCGTAGGACTTCAGGTAATAATGGGGCTTGGGTTACGGTGAGGAAAATAAGGATAAACATGAAGGGTATGCACCTAACCCAAATGAGCTAACGTACAAAACTAGTACCCACTGCCCACAAAATAAACACGGGTGCACTACACCCCCAGACTTAACTTTTACTAAATGGGTGTGTGCACCGCCTACTCCAAATCCAAATCATCTCAAATAAAGATTTTCAATCAAACTTTTTCTTTTCACTTTTTTCTTTTCTCTTTTTCTCTTTGTATAATTTTTTCTTTGTAAACTTTTTCTTTTCACAATACACAATTTCAGCAAATAAAACTTGGGGGCATTTCCACATTTTCACAAATAGTATCACCACATCAACATCCCAACATAAAATGAAAAATACTATAGCTCGACTTGGGTGTGCGACTAGGATCGACTATGAAGCTTTGGTGAAATAATGGTGGAGCTGAATCAAAAGAAGGGTAGGCACAACGGGGTTTAGCGAGGGTATGACGTTCGGAACGGTACAAAGCTCAACCGGGCCAAAATGATGGCCTACATCACACTCGCGCTTGAGTAACCATGTACCCATGCTTCGAGAGTAGCTTGGGGCAAGTTCTTAGCAACCGAGAATGATAATCCTTCCTCCCGACTCAAGCAATACGAGTTTAGTGGCGGCTACACACATTCCTACGCTACCGTTTGATTCGCACCGGATTCACCAACTTTTGAGTAGAATAAGAAATATTTACGCAAATAGAAAAATATAGAACTATAAGCATACGAAAAAAAATTAAATCTACACAAATTTCTATACAAAATGAGAGCAGTTGACTAGAAACACAGCAAGGCCAACATTTTACTCCGCCGCACAATCCTAAACTAGCACAAAAATTTTCCAAATCTAACAAAGATACAAGTTCAACTCGTGGCACGCTAACAGCTAAGCTCGCGCTCATATGGGTGCAGTGGTGTGCGAGAAATGAACTAAACAAAATAATAACTATAAAAGCTTCTAGTATGCGCATGCAATGTGCACGTGCAAAAGGAAACAACTAGTAGCTCTCCCCCAGACTTAAACTAAGCAGCATAGCATACGATATAGAAATTTAAATCAAAAAGAGCTAAGGGAAGAGGTTACCTAATGCTCAGCTAGTGAGCATACCAGAAGACGCATGAAAAGTAGAAGCAGGCCCGCCAAATGAAGAATCACAACCCCGCCAGAATGAATTCGCAATGGAAACCTGCAGGGGTGAGCTCCGCAAAAACAAAAGAAAAATATTCACAAAGAAATGCTAAAATAAAATAGACATGGAAATAAAAATGCAAAAAATGAAAGATAAGTACTGGGGTTATTGTCATCCCAGCACGACTTATTCAGCAAAAGAAAAGTTCAAGCTAATGGGCCAATGAAAAGAAAAGTGCACAGGCAACTGTCCTAATATCCGTTGCGGTAATGGGTACCGATACGGCGATAGAACAGTTACCCCTCTACCTAGATAATAATACTTGAAAAGCTCAGGTAGAGGAAGCAGGAAATAAGATGAGGAGGCGACCTGGTCCTCGCTCATCTTATCACAAAAAGAATCCTTGCCTAGCAAGGGGTCATCCCACACAGGTGCATAGGTGTCAACGGCTTGAGCACAAGGCTCATCGTCATCCCAGCACACCAGCGGAGAATCAACCCGCACAGGCTCAGATATGGAAGGGGGTTCAAGGAATAAAAGAGAAGAAGGACAAAAATAATCAGAAATCGGGGGAGTGATCCCGGTATCACCCCCAGCAGGATCCAAATAATGATCATCGTCAGTGTCATATGAGTCGTATTGGGGAGAATCCGAGAACTCGAATTCCGCGGTGGAAAGGGGGACCGCCTCGTCAGATAGGGAGGTGCAAACCTCCGCATCCTAAAGGTAATACTCCTCGTCCCACCGGGGTGCGTCATAGTGGTCCAAAGATCCACATTCTCCGTCGGAGATAGTAGAATCCTCATCCCACTTCGGCGCAACCTCGGGCACCGAATCATCCACAATAACGGCCTCATCAGCCGACTCACAAGAAAAAGGAGTAGAAAACTCCGGCAAATACTGCGTAGGGGCAAAGCTGCTCTCAAAATCAGGCATAGAATGCGCAGGCCCCTTCGCAACATCATCCGCA
Source organism: Platanthera zijinensis (assembly GCA_039513925.1). Lineage (NCBI taxonomy): Eukaryota > Viridiplantae > Streptophyta > Magnoliopsida > Asparagales > Orchidaceae > Platanthera > Platanthera zijinensis. Next base: position 169,033,984 of record CM077081.1, on the reverse strand, counting down.
GATGCCACCCTGTCGACGACCGGAACACTCTCATCGTCCCATACAGGATCGTCCATGAGTTCCCGATCCACTCCTTGCGGGCTAACATCCGAGTGAGAGTGATCACTCAAAGGAAGCTCGTAAAAAGGGGTTGAGGAACACATGAAGGAACTATATGCGGCGAGAGATTCTTCCATAATCTCAACGGGCAAAGATCGAGCAAGGTGCGTCATGTCAGTGTATAGGCCAGGCAACACCCTGGTAAGCCCATCCACAGTAGTCTCCCGCGAACAGGGGACTGCTGCGGATGCATCCACAGAGGTAGAAGGCTTGCACAAGCGAGGGCAATCCTTCAACATATGGCCCACACCTTGACATAGAATACACCAAAAACTGTGCTCGGCATTAGAAACAGCCATGGCATCGATGCAACTCCGCAAAGCGTCAAAAATACGGCACTCGACAGCAGAATCCATCGCGAACAGAAATATTTACCGGAAATTACTACACACAAGAATAAAACAACTCGGATCTGCAATATAAAAAAAAAAGAAAACAAGGAAAGGACAGGAAAAATAAAGTAAACAATTTCAAAAACTAAAATAAAGACAAAATAGGGTATGAACAAATGGACAAGGGCGACTATCTCGCATCTACCTCTTCAAAAACTCAAACGACTGTGTTCCCCGGCAACGGCGCCAAAAACTTGATGCGTGGAAAATATGGCAAGCGCATCGGTCACACAAGTAATAAAGTTTGGGAATAAATCCCCGAGTGTCGGTCTCTTGAGGAACACAGTAAGGGATGAGTTAATGTCGAGGAGGACTTGAGATTGAAGTCCTCGGGTCGGCTCAAAAAGGGGGGGGGGTTTGATTGTTGCGGAAACAAGAAGTAAAATCTACAAGCTACTCCTATGTAACGCCGCTATGCGATGCTTCGCCAGGCGGGATGGAAACTACACGGGCCGCTATGCACCGAATCGCTTGGCGGAGGCACGAGTAGGCTAGCGGATGAGGTGGTTAGAATGGCGGAATGAGGGTCGTAAGCACCTCTTCACAACGCACGCCACTAGCAATTGCTAGTGCGGCAAGGGTGGATGGTGGTGGATTAAATATGGCGCACCTCAAGCAATATAACAAAATTACACTAACTCACATAGACATGAATAAGTGAAAATGCTAATCAATAAAAATACTTCATCAATACATAGAAATTAAACTAAGCTAACAACAAAAAGAGGAAGAGGTGTGTGAATCGATCGAATCCAAAGCTTTATTGAGGGTTCACGGTTGGAATCCCGGTTGTCAATCCGAGTCCAAGCTCGGTCCTCAACTGCGTCTGGGGTAGAGGAGGTTGTCACTCACTCCCAATGGACCCGTCTTCTTCGTTGAAATGACCCGGTAGATTGCGGCTCCAGCCCCTCCTAGCTTGATGGAGAAAGCTCGGTCAAAACTCCGCTTGAAGCTTGGGGATGAAGGAGGAGGCCGAGGGGATGCTTCGACTTTGATTTGGCGATGAAGCTTGCCCGAAGACCCTCCCTAAGGTGGAGAATGAAGGAGGATGGCGGAAAAACTCGTCGGGGAGGAAATACGGCGGAAAATGTCGAGCGATGGCGATCTCCCGAAATTAGGGCGGAACCTGCGTATTTATAGAAAGCAGAATAAATAGGGCGCACGACCACTGGTGCACAACCAGTGGTCGTGCGCGACCAAGGTCAGTGCCCGTGAGCCAGCAACCTGTAGTACTGCATCAGAAAATCAATGGTCGCGCACGATCAGCAGTGCACGATCAGTGATCGTGCGAGGCAATGCTGATGATCGTGCAGAAATAGCCAGGTAGAACTTTGTAAAAAGGGCCATGACTGCGCACGACCGGCAGCGCACGAGCAGTGATCGTGCGTGGTATGGAAAGTGATCGTGCGCAAGGTTCAAGACAGAGATTTCACAAATGAGGCCGGGCTGCGCACGATCAGTGATCGTGCGCCAAGAGGTCGATGGTCGTGCGTGGGTAAAAACGCACGACCACTGACTCCTTTGCCAAAAAATAGTGAAACGCCTATCCCGAATGCCCTCACGATCCCCAAACCTGCAGGAAAACTGCACGGGACATCGTTCGTGGCAGCCACAGTAAACAATAATAATCATAGCAAGAATGAAATACACACACACACAAAAATAGGCTAAAAAGGGTGCACAAGACATGGAAAACCGTAGCGAACCAAAATGAGTGCAAATGACGCTAAACGGTGTGCAAAGACAAGAAAATAAGCCTAGATGAGTCCGGAATTAAGTATAAAATATGGACTCATCACGGGCGCATTGCATTCGAGGGATTATTCCACGAAGAGTTCAGCTGGTTCCGTAAAGAGGGATTATAACTATTCATAAAAGTGAAACCCGAAGGAGGAAAATTAGAAGCAAAAAAATTATGAAAAGCATTTCTAGGCATATTATTAACATAATCTAATTGTTTCGATAGCAGGAGTTGCAGATTCCCATACCTGAGGGGCGGAGGCAGAAGTCATCTCCGTTATTTTTTTACTTAATACTTCCACTTATAGAGCAAGATGGGAGACGTTATTTACTTCAAAAAAACCTACAGGTTTGTTCGTGCGGGACCTAGACACATTCCACTAATATGTGTTCATGGCCATGTCCTCGAAAAGCTAAAGAGCTGCTTTCGGCGTTTTGTTGTTTAAGGTACAAACGAAAGCTACGTCTATTATTTGCTTAGTGTTTTCATTTAGCCCATTATAAAATGTCTGCACCTGCAACCATACAGACAGCGTGTGATGGGGGCATTGTCTTAAGAGTTCTTTAAATCTTTCCCAGGTTTCATACATAGTTTCAGAATCTATTTTTCCAAAGGAAGAAATATTGTTCCTAAGTTTTGCGGTTTTATATGGCCGAAAATACTTCGCAAGAAATTTTTCAGTTAGTTGATCCTAGGTGGTGATGCTCCCTCTTGGCAGACTCATCAACCACAGTTTAGCTTTCATTCTAAGGGAGAAGGGGAAGAGTGTTAGCCTAATAGCATCATTTGTAACACCATTAATCTTGAAGGTATCACAAATCTCAAGAAAGCTAGCTATATGCGCATTCGGATTTTCATCTTGAAGTCCATCATTTTAGACATGGTACTGATACTACGTTTTGTTGTTTAAATTATTAGGGTATTTTCTAGTATTGAAGGTGCTAATCATGTCTTATTAGCTTAATTTTTATCTTTCTTATATTAATATTATTTCCACTAACATTTTCTTGTCTTTTTGCAGGTCTCCAAAATTTTGGCCAAAAACGACCTGATATGCCCCCCTATCATGCCCTCCCTGGGCATGTCACAGGGCTTGTGATGTGATCCTGAGGAATCTTGCTGATAGAGAACAAATAACAGGAAAAATTATTGTTATGCCCTCCTAACACGCCCTCCCCGGGCATGTCCCAGGGTGTGACACGGGGCGTGTCACCCTCTGCCCGAAGTCTGCCTCGGCATTAAATGCATTTTTGCCTCTGCATGCCAATCATACCTGTCACGCCCCCCCGACACGGGCGTGACCCAGGGCGTGTTCACCTACTTTTCCAGGACTGACAGATTTCCAACCAATGATTTCAATGCGACGTATGTGTCACGCCCCCCTTATCGGGCGTGTCCCAGGGCATCTCAGCCATCGTACAGAAGCAATCATCCTTCATGCCAGAATCAAGAACCCGAGGTCAACCCCGTATGTGTCATTCCCCCTGATATGCCCTCCCCAGGCGTGACCGAGGGCTTGACTAACCCGTGGAAAAATCTATAAATTCAGATGTCCCCCTTCCATTTCAGAACAAGTTTTGGCTGAGATGGGAGGTGTTTCCATTTTGTTTACTAGTGTTTTTTTTATGATTTTTCTCCCTCTCTCTCTCTTTCTCATTTCATGTTTTCCTAACCCTAGCTTAGTGCTTAGTTTGTTATAGCTTTTATTATAATTTTTGCACATGCTCTTGTTTAAAATTATAGGGCTAGAATAGGATTTCAATTTTAATGCAATTGTAATTTTCATTTCAAGTGTAGCTCTCTTTCTTTATTAATATAAGTGCTCCTTATTACCTTGTGTTCTTAATGCTTCACTACTCATCCCTCCTCTTCCACTTCAATATGATTAACTAATCTTCCTTATACTCGATCTTGATGATTCGAGGTTCGAGTGATTAAGTTATGATGCTTTGAATCTACCTTTTCTTTTTTAGGGTTTTATACCTTGGATTACTCTTGATTTTTCTCGTTTGGAATTATATTGTTGATATATAATTTCCAATTTATCTTTCATTCTTGGCTATCCGAGAGGCTGATAGTTTGAGTGAGCATTCAAGAGTAAAGAAGAGTTGTACGCACCCCTTGTGAGAGGCAGACGTCCAAATCTTCCAGATTGGGGTAAAATCCAATAATGGGACTTCACCGCGAAAAGTGAGCTTTAGGCCTCCGATTTTGACGAGAGTCGGTCAGACCTTCCTAAACTCAGTTGGGTACGACTTCGAGAGAAGAGTGTTTAAGCTTTAGGAACCTGCACGGTCAAGGACCTTTACCCGATTAAACGTAGGTTTATTTATCGTGTTATTAATCGACTTTAGCCGAGGTGATTCTCGATCGAGTGCATTTCCATTTCATCATTCTAATCATTCGATGTAATCGCTTCTTTTATTCTTTCTATTTAACCACATTAGTTCTCTTTTTATGCAATATTTCCTTTCTTTAGTGCATTTAGATTTTTCTTCAACCCTAAAGATTTCCGTCGATAAAATAATAGTCTTCATGTGAGTAAGTGTACTCAACGGTTCCCAGATTTCAATACGACACTTGTGTCCCCTAGCTACAGTTCGATAGATATACTTGTCTAATTGGATTGCTACTTAGGCTCTCTTTTCTTAAGCGGAAAGCGATCACCAAGTTTTTGGCGCCGTTGCCGGGGAGCAACTTTCGTTGATATATCGAAAACACGAACCTATTACTTTTATCACTTCTCTTTCTCATCCTCCTTCTAAAAATTTTTATTATCGATCTTAATAGAAACCCACTTCACAATTTTTCCACGCCACCTAATTCACTCGAAAAGGGCAAAGGGCTTTAAGTGCCACAATCTTGTCTAGTACCTTGCGAACACTTCATTGGGTAGCCCTTGGGAAGTTCGGGAGTTAAAATATTATAAAAATCTATTTCAAAAAATAATCTAGCTTTTTATCTAGTTTATTTATTTCTCTTTCTTCTCTTCTCTTCTTTTAGTGCATGACCCGCGGGAGTCCGTCAATTATTTTTGACTTGGACAACGAAATTGAGCATACTTTTTGGAGAAGATCGCGATTTCAAGGCCCTACTCTCCAAGTACCGGTTGAGGACCCCGAGTAACTTTCTACTTTAAGAATGGAAGAACCTTACGTGGAGGAGGTCATTCATAGGACTATGTCCTATTATGCACGACCGAATCTAGAGGGAACGTAATCTAGTATAGTGAGCCCGGCTATAGCTAATAATAACATTGAACTGAAGCCTAGCATAATTCAAATGGTGCAGTAGTTTGTGCAGTATGATGGACTTTAGGATGAAGATCTAAACACACATATAACAAGCTTTCTTGAGATTTGTGACACCTTCAAGATAAATGGTGTTACAAATGATGTTATTAGGCTAAGATTATTTCCTTTTTCTCTTAAAAGTAATGCTAAGCAGTGGCTAAAAACTCTACCTAAAAATAGAATCACAACTTGGGATCAATTAACTGAAAAAATTTTTGCAAAGTATTTTCCGCCAGCTAAAACTGCAAAACTTAGTAACGATATTCATGCTTTTAGACAAATAGACTATGAAACTGCATATGAAACTTGGTAAATATTTAAAGAATTATTAAGATGATGCCCACATCACGCGCTACCCATATGGTTACAAGTGCGGACATTTTATAACAGGTTAAATCAAAATACAAAGCAAATGATTGACGCAGCTTCTGGCGGTACTTTAAACCTTAAGTCCATGGAAGTAACCCTTGAGCTTTTCGAGGACATGGCCATGAAAACTTATTAATGGAATGTGCCTAGGTCTTGCCCAAACAAACCTACAGGTATCTTTGAAGTGGACAACGTCTCCCACCTCGCTCTGTAAGTTGAAATATTAAGCAAAACAATTACGGAGATGGCTGTTGCCTCAGCCCCTCAGGTAAGGAAATCTGCAACTCCTGCTCCCGAACAATTATACTATGTTAAAAATATGCCTAGAAATGGTGTTAATAATTTTTCTACTACGAATTTTCCTGCGCCTGATTTTACTTTTCCGAATAGTTATAATCCTGCTTTAAGAAATCACCCGAATTTTTCGTGGAGTAATCCCTCGAACGCAATGCGCCCGCCACCACAAAATGATTTTTCTTCACCACCACCACCACCTCTTCAAAACTATCCAAAACCTCAAATCTTGGAGAAGTTACTTTCTAAATATATAACCACAAAAGACGCTACTATACGAACCTTAACTGGAAGCGTTAAAAGTCTAGAAATCAAGTAAGACATCTCGCAAAAATAATTTATAAGCGACCCGCACGGTCTCTTCCTTCCTATACCAAGCCCAACTCGAGATAGCAAGTGAAAACTATAACTCTTCGAAGTGGGAAGCAAGTTTCTAGTAGGGTTAGTGAAGAGCCTGAGGCAAGCTCCGCAACCATTTTAAAAATTCCACCCTCTGCTGAAGAAGTTATCACCCCCATTTTAAAAAAGACCTCACTCCACCACCCATCTTTAAAAATAATCCAACACCGCCATACCCTTTTGAACATAATAAGCAACGTCAGAATGATCAGCACTCCCGCTTCTTAAAAATGTTCAAGCAAAACCATATAAATCTGCCCTTCCATGAAGCGATCTCCCAAATGCCGAAGTACGCTAAGTACCTTAAGGACCTCCTAACTAACAAAAAGAAATTAGAGAACCTTTTGCATGTCATGTTAAATGCCTAGTGCTCTGCGGTCTTGACAAACAATTTACCAAAGAAAATCAGTGACCTGGGTAGTTTTTCTATTTCGTGTGTCTTTGGTGATCTTTTTGTCAAGAACGCATTGTCCAACTTAGGTGCAAGTATAAACCTGATGCCCCTCTCGTTGTTTAAGAAGTTAAGAATTGGTAGCCTCAACCCCACACAAATGAGTATACAACTCGCAGACACATCCGTCAAATACCGGTTTGTAATCATGGAGGATGTCTTAGTTAAAGTCGACAAGTTCATCTTCCCGCTGGACTTCGTCATATTGGACATCGAAGAAGACGTCAAGGTTATCCTTATCCTTGTCCGACCCTTCCTTTCCACCTCCCGAGGTATCATTTACATAAGAAATGGTAAGCTCTTCCTTCGAGTAGGCGATGATGAAGTGACTTTCTTTATCACCCCCTCGATGAAGAACGCCCTAGCAAATGACGACTCAGGTTTTTTCATAGATGCCCTAAGTGAAGAATCCTCCTATTGCCTCTTTAAATTTGAAAAAGAATTTTCTGATTTTTGTTCTTACTCTACTCTTCCAACTGAAACAAAGCACCTAAGTGAAGAATCCTCTTAATGCCTCCCTGAATTTGAAAAATAATTCTGATTTTTGTTCCTCCTCTACTCTTCCAACTGAATCACTGCAAGAAGCCGCCATGGCCGTTAGCCCCACCTCTTTTAATTTTTCGTTTAAAAAAGTCAACGAGGAAATATTTTTTGAAAAATAACGGATTTCTAAAACCTCATATGAAGACCCCACTACCCTAGAATTGAAGGAACTACCCGAACATCATAGATATGCTTTCTTAGAAAAAGATTCCAAGTTACTAGTAATAGTTTTGGGCTTCCTCACGGATGCGCAAAATGATAAACTTCTTTTAGTTTTACGTAAACATCGCCGAACTATTGCCTAGCAAATTTCTGATTTCATGGGAATATGCCCATCTTTCTGCACTCACAAAATCTTAATGGAAGATAATTCGCTTAACTCCTTACAACCTCAACGTCATATAAACCCAAACATGAAAGAAGTAGTTAAGGGTGATGTTATGAAACTCTTAGACACAGGAATTATCTATCCTATATCTGATAGTAAGTGGGTTAGCCAAGTCAAAGTAGTGTCGAAGATGGGAGGGATAACGGTAGTTAGTAATGAGAATAATGAATTAATCCCGACACGGACGGTGATCGAGTGGCGAATGTGTATTGATTATCGTAAGTTAAATTATGCCACCTGCAAGGATCACTTTCCCTTGTCGTTCATCGATCAAATTTTAGGACGATTATCCGGCCATAGCTTTTATTATTTTCTCGATGGCCTCTCAGGGTATTTTAAAATCCCCATCTCCCCCGAGGACCAGGAGAAAACTTCATTTACTTGTCCCTTCGGCACCTTCGCCTATCGAAGAATGTCGTTTGGATTGTGCAATGCGCCAGCTACATTCTAGCGATGTATGCTCGCAATCTTTCACAAGTGCATAGAAAGCATTTTGGAGGTATTCATGGATGATTTCTCCGTGTTCGGTGGCGCTTTTGATAGTTGTTTAGAAAACCTCGAAAAAGTCTTAGAACGATGCGAAAAAACTAACCTTGCCCTAAATTGTGAAAATTGCCATTTTATGTTGAGGGAAGGGTTAGTTTTTGGTCACAAAATTTTAGAGAAAGGAATTGAGGTAGATATTACCAAGATAGAAGTTATCGAGAAGCTCCCACCGCCTACGAACATAAAAGCTATAAGAAGTTTCCTAGGTCACGTTGGATTTTATCGCCGCTTCATAAAGGATTCTCCAAGAACACCAATCCCCTTACACATCTCTTATAAAAAGACGCCCCATTTATTTTTGATGACCTTTGCCTAGCTCCTTTTAATTTAATAAAAGAAAAATTAATTAATGCCCAGATTATGATATCTCCGGTATGGGATCTTCCATTTGAAATCAGGTGCGATGCGAGTAGTTTCACGGTTGGAGCCGTATTAGGTCAACGCATATCTAAAAATTTCCACCCTATCTATTACGCAAGTAAAACACTTACATCTGCACAGTAAAACTACACTATGATCGAGAAGGAGCTTCTCGCTGTAGTATTCGCTTTTGATAAATTCCGCCCTTATATTACACTTTCAAAAATTATTGTTTTTACGGACCACTCGACACTCAAATATCTTCTTTCTAAATCGGATGCCAATCCGCGCATGATTTGTTGGGTCTTACTCCTCAAGGAGTTTTACTTAGAGATCCGTGATAAGAGAGGAGCCCAAAAATTGGCCGTTGGCCATCTCTCCTAATTAGACAATCTGTTTACTGAAAGATTAGATGAAAAATCTTTTAACGATTTCTTCCCAGATGAGAAGCTACTTTGAATTAACACATCTACTTCTCCTTGATTTGCACACATCACCAACTACTTTGTGAATTGTGTGCTCCCAAAATAGTTCTCCTCTCAACAAAAGAAGAAATTCTTTTCTGAGTTGAAGAACTACTTTTGGGAGGATCCACATCTTTTCAGAGTCTGTTCGGACCAGTTGATAAGGAGATGTGTTTCTTATGATGAAGGTTTAGATAATATTAAACATTTGCATGAATGACTGACAGGTGGGCACTATAGAGCTGCTCGCACAGTTCACAAAGTGCTAAGCGCAGGTTTTTACTGGCCTAGCTTGTTTCAAGATGCGTAGGCCTTTGTGAGCAGGTGTGATAGTTGCCAACGGTCGGGCAATATTTCCAATAAAAATGAAATGCCGCAAAATTATTTCCTCGAGTGCGAAGTATTCGACCTCTAGGAATTGATTTGGTTGCCCCCCTTCCTTCTAGCTTCGGGAATAAATATATTTTAGTTGTCGTCGATTATGTTTCGCGTTGGGCTGAAGCCCAAGCAATTACTACGAACGTCGCCCATTGTCCGTGTTACGGGTCCAAGTGTTACAGGTCCACCATCATTTATATTATTATATTAGGGTTATGTCGTATCGAGTCAGAGTTGCCGTAGCATTTAGGTGTTTTTATAACTTGAGGAATGTTGTGTTAATTACTATTATGTCATCTGCGCCTTCACCAAGGCACATGTTTGGTCGCGATATATCAAAAACCAGGTCAAACAGACATATCTGAAATATTAGCCTACTCTGGAGTATAGCCTAAAATTTATATATATAATATGTTGTAAGTCGCGATAGATGAAGTGTGTAGGTACTATAGCGGGCGCACATGGCTCACGATCAGATCTTAAGTGCAAGTCTTATCAGAAAAGTAATCCTGCTTGCTGTGACCATGCCAGCAGGCATCTTGTAGAAGGCGTAGGCGGATCATTGGAGCATAGACTATCATTAGTAGAAGGTAATAGGCTCGGGCCAGAAGAAGGAGAAGGACGACGAGTGCACACCCGAATAAGAGGCGGTTGGGGTAGGAGTAGCAAGGGTAGGAGAGGTGGTAATGGAGAGCATCTTAAAAGATGGGATACTTATAAACTTGTCACCATCCCGCAGACAATTTTCTATTTGTATTCCCCGGTCCTTTGTTCTGTTGTCTGGCAAAAATAATGTTGTACTGGCTCTCAGAGGAAGGAGTGCGGATAGCCATCTCGCCTTTCAATTGAACTTTATAATTTGTTAAATATGAGAGACCAACGGCTCAAATTTCACCCTCTGAGAAAGTTCCAGGCTGCGGCCGCCCTCTCCTTCATAGTAACGTTTTAAAAAAATTTATTTTCTCGATTCGGTACGCCGTGCGCCATCATTAGTGACAGTGGTTCCCATTTCTGTAACATGCAGTTTTCTAAAATCATTACAAAATACGGCACTACGCATAAGCTTTCAACTGTCTACCACCACCAAAATAACAGATAAGTCAAATTAGTGAATAGAGAAATTAAAAGAATTTTAAAACAAACTGTTTCAACATCTAGAAAAGGTTGGTCATCCAAATTAGACGATGCTCTACGGGCCTACCGAACTGCGTACAAAACCGCCCTCGGATTTACGTCGCAACGATTTGTTTATGGAAAATCGTTCCATTTACCCGTAGAACTCGAACACCGCACGTTTTGGGCCTTAAGGTTTTTAAATTTCGATCCCCACTCTATCGGTGACCTTAGAAAATTTCAACATAACAAACTTGACGAGTGGCGCTCTTTCATGTACGAGAACAACAAATTTTATAAAGAGCGGACGAAACGTTTTCATGATAAACACTTAAGGCACCCAAAAACATTTAAGCCGGGCGACCAAGTTCTTTTGTATAACTCTCATTTATGTTTATTTCCGTGTAAATTAAAGTCCCGATGGTCTGGGCCGTTTTCAGTTTTAGAAGTTTTTCCTTATGGTACTATTTTAATTTCACACCCTGATAATGGTAATTTAAAAGTAAATGGTCAGCATCTTAAGCTATATTTCTCCAGTGATGATGATGTATGTCCAAACATTGTTAAATTTTTGCTGCATGAACTCTAACTTCAAACTTTTATTTTTTGTTAAAAACTTTAATTAATATTATTTTGGACATTATTATTTTTGTTGCGTCGAGCTCAAACGACGCTTTACACAAAGGGCGCTCTTGGGAGGCAACCCAAGTAATCTTTTTCTGTTTTCTTTATTTTACAATTTTTGCCCCGAACGGCTCCAATAAGCTGAAGCTTTTGCGATCACCTTCTCCAACATTGTTGAATCCATCACGAAGTCCAAAGAAGACATTTGATGAAGATCCAAAGTACAAGCATGGGGGAGCGGCGTCAATCATCATTCACAGCAAATAAATCTGGGGAAGTACCTGTTTTTAAATTTTGTACTTTCAATTCTATAATTTCATTTTCTCTCAAGCTCTAACCTCCTTTCTCGATTGAGGACACTGTCCATTTTAAGCCTTGGGGAGGACTTCCTCCTTCTTTTTGCTATATGTGAATATTTTCCTTTTTGTGAATATTATTCAAAAATCCAAAAAAAAAAAAAATATCTTAAAAATCCAAAAAATAGAAAATATTTCAAAATTAAAATATATATATATATGCTTTTTGTCAATACTTTAGTAGTTTAGACGTTTTGGTATTTCAATAGTACCCCTTATTTTTGTTTTGTTTTTCTCAAAATCTCATATAAACAACTTAATTAATTATAATATTTCTAATCATTTTTTAAATTATGTTTCACAATTAAAATGTTTGCCTTGCTGTGTTTCTAATTTGAGGTAGCATGTTAACGTAAAAGGTATTTTTTCTAAAACTCGCATTTCCATTATGGTTTTCGTTCTTTATTTTCTTTAATTTCTCAAAAATTAATCATCCACTATTTTCCTTTTCGTTTTTGGATAATTTTTGTAAGATCAACTTTTGAATATTGTAGTAGAGTTTATTGATCCAAGTCACCTATTATTTCTATTTTCAAGATAATTTCATCAATCTTCTTTTATTATTTAGGACTTGCTTTTTGAAAATTTTCAAATCTATGTTTTAAATAAATTGAAAAGCATGAATATGATTTAGGCCATTTTTGTTTTCGTTTGAGCTTTCCTGCCAACCTAAAAACATTCAAAACTAGTTAGCCGCTTTTGAGACATTTTCCAATTTCATTTGATATCTCCTCTTTTCAAATGATTTTTCACAAAAGCCAAAATTTCCAACCTATCTAATCACACTAGCCTTTTTGAGTTTCATAAAGAATTTTCATGATTATGATAGGTTATTTTGTGATATTTATGGAGAAGTTTTTGAAAAAAGTATGCTCAAATGAAATGTTTGCTTTTGTTTGGCCAATTCAAAATGAAAATAAAAAACATTTATGGCCTTTGTTTTGAAAAAGAAAAAGAAAAAAATGGAAAAGAAAAAAAGAAAGAAAAATATTTTGTTTAAAATGAAATTTTTTGAAACTCTTTGTTTTGCTTTAGTGTGATTTAAAGCCTTCCTATTTATCTTTGAATTCCACTCGTAATCATAATTATAAACTAAATGTTTCGGTCCTATTAAGTTCTTTTGATTCATGCTTTTGAATTTTATTTAATAACTAAGAAAAAAAGAAAAGTAAATCAGTTTTAGTTTTGGATTTAAACTTAGATTTTTATTATTTAATTGATATAATTATAAAGTGTTGCTTGGATCTTATAACAACTCAATGCATTTTTCATTTTCGTTGCTTTGCTTAAATCTATTTAAAAAAATTCGTCAAAATTTTGGATGATTTATTTTCGTTGAGTAAAGTTTATAAAAGTTAAACCATACCTAAATAATTGTTTTAGATTTACGTTTCACCTTCTCCCTACTTAGAATTTTGCATAGTACTTGTGTTAGCATAATTAGAATCTTTTGATTAGTCATTTTTTATGGTTAACTTGTTTTTATATTTTTTCTTAGGGACAAGCAAAGCTTAAGCTTGGGGGAATTTAATAGTACGTTTTGTAGTTTAAACTATTATTGTATTTTCTACTTTTGAAGGCGCTAATCGTGTCTTATTTCTATATTTTTATCTTTCTTATGTAAATATTATTGCCACTAACACTTTCTTATCTTTTTGCAGGTTTCCAGAATTTGCCCCCCTATCACGTCCTCCCTGGGCGTGTCCTAGGGCGTGTCACCCGATCCCGAGGAAGATTGCTGACAGTGGACAAATAATAGGAAAAAAGGCTATCACGCCGCCTGACACGCCCTCCCCGGGCATGTCCCAGTGCGTGACACGGGGCGTGTCGCCCTCTGCCCGAAGTCTACCGCCGCATTAAATGCATTTTTTCCTCCGCACGAAAATCGTACATGTCACGCCCCCCGTCATAGGCATAAACCAGGGGGTATTCCCCCCTTTTCCAAGACTGACGGATTTCCGGCAAATGATTTCGATGCAACTTACGTGTCACACCCCCCCCCCTATACGGGCATGACCTAGGGTGTGTCAGTCATCGTATATAAGCAATCATCCTTCCCGCCAGAATTCATAACCCGAGGTCAACCCCGTACATATCACGCCCCATAACACGCCCTCCCTAGGCATCACCTAGGGCGTGACCAACCTGTGGAAAAATCTATAATTTTAATTGTCCACCCTTCCAATTCAGAACAAGTTTGGGTTGAGAGGGGAGGCGCTGCCCTTTTGTTTACTGGTGTTTTTTATGCTTTCCCCACCCCCTCTCTCTTTCTCATTTCATGTTTTTCTAACCCTAGCTTAGTGCTTAGTTTGTTTAAGCTTTATTATAATTTTTGCACTTTCTCTTGTTTATAATTATAGGGCTAGAATAGGATTTCAATTTCCATGCAATTGTAATTTTCATTTCAAGTGTAGCTCTCTTTCTTTATTAATATAATTGTTCTTTATTACCTTGTGTTCTTAATGCATTACTACTCATCCCCCCTCCTCCACTTCACTATGATTAACTAATCCTCCTTGTACTCGATCTTGATGATCCGAGGTTCGAGTGATTAATTTATGATGCTTTGAATCTACCTTTTCTTTTAAGTATTTTAGACCTTGGATTACTCTTGATTTCTCTCGTTTGGAATTATATTGTCGATGCATAATTTCTAATTTATCTTTCATTCTTGGCTAGCCGAGAGACCGATAGTTTTAAGTGAGCATTCAAGAGTTATGAGAGTTGTACGCACCCCTCAAGAGAGGCAGGCGTCCAAATCTCCCAGATTAGAGTAAAATCCGGGAGATTTTACTCTAATCCGATTTAGGCCTCCGATTTAGACGAGAGTAGGTCGGACCTTCCTAAACTCAGGGCACGACTTCGAGAGAAGCGTGTTTAAGCTTTAGGAACCTCCACGGTCAAGGACCTTTACCCTATTAAGCTTAGGTTTATTTATCGTGTTTTTAATCGACATTAGCCGAGGTGATTCTTGATCGAGTGCATTTCCTTTCATCATTCTAATACTTCATTGTAATCGCTTCTTTTATGTTTTCTATTTAACCGCATTAGTTCTCTTTTTATTCAATATTTCCTTTCTTTAGTGCGTTTAGATTTCTCTTCAACACTAAAGATTTCCGTCGATAAAATAATGGTCTTCATGTGAGTAAGTGTACTCAATGGTTCCCGGATTTAAATACGACACTTGTGTCCCCTAGCTACAGTTTGATAGGTATACTTGTCTAATTGGATTGCTTGTTCGGCTCTCTTTTCTTAAACGGAAAGCGATCACCAATTGCTGCACCATTTTAATTACGTTAGGCTTAATTTCAAAATTTTTATTAGCTATTGCAGGGCGAACTATTCTTGATTCTATACCCTCTAGATTCGGCCATGCATAATAGGACATAGGCCTATGCGGGGCTTCCTCTACAATGGGCTCTTCCATTCTTGTAGTAAAAATAGACTCGGAATCCTCAACCAGTATTTGGAGAGTAAGGCCTTGAAATCGCGATCTTCTCCCAAGAGTACGCTCAATTTCGTGGTCCAAGTCCAAAATATACGACGGATTTCCGCGGGTCTTGCACAAGAAGAAGAGAAGATAAAGAAAGAGAAAAAAATAAACTAAAAAAGAGTTACTATTATCTTATCGAAGAAACTTTTAGGGTTGTTAACTAAATTAAAAGAAGAGACTACTTGCATAAAGAAAAGCACTTGCACTTGATCAGAGAGACCACAACTAGCGAATAATACGAGGAGTTAAACAATTATAAAGAAAAGCACTTGATCGAGAATTACCTCGGCCTAAGTTGATCAAAAATGCAATAATATACTCTAACATAATAAGGCAAAGGACCTTGACCGTGGAGGTTCCCAAAGCATGAACACGCTTCTCTCAAAGACGTGCCCACCTGAGTTCAGGAAGGTCCGACCGAACTCTCCTCCAAAGTGGAGGCCTAAAGCTCAATTTACGCTATGAACTCCGCTATTGGATTTCACTCCAATCCGGGAGATTTAACGTCTGCCTCTCTCGAGGGGTGCGTGCAAATCTCTTAACATTTGAGTGTTCACTCCAAACTACGAGCCTCTTGGCTAGCTAAGAGTGGAAACAAAGATGGAAATATATATCAATTATATATCTCCAATCATAATTAATCAAAAGTAAATCACGGTCTAAACCTTACATAGGAAAAGAAAACTAGAGCATCATAACTTAATCAACTCGAACCTTGTATCATCAAGATCGAGTACAAGGAGGATTAGTTACTCATGGTGAAGTGGAGGAAGAGAGATGAGTAGCAGTGCATGGAAACAAAATAGAGACATTTAAAAGTAAACTGGCTTTATATTAATTCAAACAGATAGCTTACAACTTGAAAAATAAAAACTATTGCACATGCAGGAATTAAAAAAGTAAGCTAGCACTAAAAGAAAACTACAATAGAAATTTAAAGAACTATTATAGAAGCAGTAATACTAAAACTAAAACAAAGAAAAACTAAAATGAGAGAAAGGAGAGAGCAAGAAAGATAAGGAAGAACTGAAAATGGCAGCACTTCCACTCCCCAAAGTTCTCATTTTCAAACACAAGGGGAGGAGCTCTATTTATAGATTCTTCAAAGAGCAGGACATGCCCTCGCTATTATCATGCTTGGGGGTTAACCTCAGTATGAAATCTGGAGGATAATGATCATTGCATTGGTATGAGTGACGTGCATTTATGACGGCAGCAAGATTTTGGGGAGAAACGGGACTTGTCTCTAGCAGCAAGGAAAGCTCGATGAAAGAAATAGAGAGGGCTCGAAGAAATCAGAGGAGAAGGAGGGAGAGCTCGACTAATAGAGAAAAGAGAAGGTGGTGTGTTCGACGATAATTTAGAAGAAGGAAGCTGTGACGTTCGATGAAAATTTACAAAAAGAGGCATTCAACGAAATTGGAAGAAAATGTCGAACGCAAAAGGAGGAGGGGGAGTTCGACGAAATTGGAAGAATTTATCGAATGCAAAACTGGAAGTGAGGTCAACAAAAATGGGAGAATTTGTCGAACACAGAGCTGGAAGCGAGGTCGATGAACATAGAAGGGTTCATCGAACGCAGAGCTAAAAGTGAGGTCGACGAACAAGGGATAATTCGTCAAACATAGAGCTGGAAGTGTTCGATGATGTTGGGTACATTGGAAAATGTGTACCTGATTTGAAGAAGCCTAACTTAGCTTAATGATATACATCAAGGTGTATTTGATGTTGTTTTAAGTTGACATGTGCAGGTGAAGAAGTATAAAAGAATACAGGAAATTATTCTAAGTCCATGTGTCGCCATCTGAGGAAACTGGGTCGACACTTCAGAATAATTTTGTCGACACTTGAAGGAAGCTGTGTCGACACAGAGAAAGATAGTCGACCACATTTGTGTCGACACTGGGAAGCAGTGTCGACTCATAGAAAGATAGTCGACCACATTTGTGTCGACACTGGGAAGCAGTGTCGACTCATAGAAAGATAGTCGACCACATTTGTGTCGATACTGGGAAGCAGTGTCGACTCACAGAAAGATAGTCGACCACATTTGTGTCGACACTGGGAAGCAGTGTCGACTCACAGAAAGATAGTCGACCACATTTGTGTCGACACTGGGAAGCAGTGTTGACTCATAGAAATATAGTCGACCCAACTATGTCGACACCTGAAGGCAGAGTCGACACATACTGAGTTCTGAATCTACAACAACTGTGTCGATACACAGGACTTGTGTCGACACACTGCAAAGTCAAGACCAAGTTATTTTCTTAAGAAAGATGAAGTGTTGAGTCGACACAAATTCTCTGTGTCGACTCATTCTCAAGATGAAGTTCTGAAGAAGCAGTGTCGACTTAAAGGCAAACTAGTCGACATCATCAAAGGCTGTGTCGACACCAAAGTCACTTGTGTCGACACATATAGACAGTTGGTCTCGACACTTTCTGACAGTCTGTCTCAACACTTTGCTGTCCAAGACTAAGGCACAGGATCTGTTTGAAGACTTGACAGCTGTGGGTTATGACAGGTTAACTGAAGCTGTCAGACTTGTCAGAAATCAGTTAGAAACCGGGTCAGCCGGTTACCATGAAGAAGATCTATAAATAGACAGATTCAGAAGAAGAAAGATACATATATATAATACACAAGAGGAAATTAATTCTTAATCAACACATCAGTTAAGAGACAAGTCCTCTCTTCAAGAAAGTGCAAGGCATTAAAGAAGATCTTCATCAGAAGATCTAAGAAGACGATCTCAGGATCAGTCTAAGAAGAGTTCTTTCAAGAATTCAGAAGTATCATCAAAGGTGTTGGATAGAGAGGGATCCAGCCACTTGAAGAAGAAGAAGGAAGCCATCATTGGTTTCTCAAGAAGCTGTTTGGAAATCAACTCAGCTAAGTTCAGATTCAAGAAGCTTTGAAGAAAGCTCAGATTCAGTTGATTTCATCAGCTGATCAAGAATTGTCTTTTTCTTTTCTCTCTCAACAAAGGCAAGACATTAAAAACTTCTTTTCTAATTTCTGTAGGATCTGTCAATACAGATCTGAGTTGTAAGCCTGTGTTATAAAGGCTGAGTGTAGGAGAGTTGATCTCTAAGTGGTAGGGATGTTTGCCTGAGTGTAGGAGAAGGTTCTTCTCTGAGTTGTAGGCTTTGTGATAAGACTGAGGTAGGGCTGTTGAGCCTGAGTTGTAGGAACCTTTTCAGGTTCTGAGCTGTAGGATCTGTGGATCTGAGTAAAGAGGAAGTTTGGCCGAATCTAGCATACTGCTAGATAGGTGAAGGGGGAAAGTTGATGTACCCAGACCTTGGGGAACCACTATAAAATGTGTGCAATCTGTGATGGTTAAATTTCTGTGACAGCTGTGCTGTGTGTTTTAATTCTGTAGTTGAATTCTGTCAAAAAGTGTTAACAAGCATTAGAACCTATTCACCCCCCCCCCTCTAGGTGTTTAGGTTGTCTTGAAAGTAAAACTATCAAGTGGTATCAGAGGGAGGTTCCTCAAAAAGGACTTGATAGTCTGAGGTAGATCTGAAAGGCAAAATCAAGATTTAAGAAGATGGGTTCTGGAGAAAATCACAAGGAGTTAGGGTCAATGAAGTTACCCATCTGCAGGAAGGAAATCTTTGGAATTTTGAAAGAAAGAGTCAGATTGTTCATGGAAGCATCTGACCCAAGGATATACATCACAGTTCAGGAAGGACCCTTCATTCTAATGAAGGTATCAGTTCTTGATGCTAATATTCAAACTCCAAAGAGTTATTCTGAAATGACCAAGGATGAAATCATTTTGGCAACCATGGACAAGAGAGCTCAGAATATTATTGTGAGTGCCATAGATGATTCTACATTTCAGAATCTAATTCACTGCAAGACCTCCAAAGAAATGTGGGACACCTTGATTGTCTACATGGAGGGATCTGAAGAAGTAAGATAGGATAGGAAGTCTATGCTCAACCAGGAATATGAAAGTTTTAGACAAGGAAAAACTGATAGCATAACTGAATGCTATAAGAAATTCTATAGAATTGTGAATGAGTTAAAGTCCTATGGTAGAGTATTCAGTACCTATGAACTGAATGACAAATTCTTAAGATCTTTGACAAAGGATTGGGACACAAAGATCTGTGCCATAAGAGAAGTGGCTAAACTGGCAGAGATTTCTCCTCCAACCTTGTTTGGAAAGTTGCTATCCTATGAAATGCAACTTATGGTGAGGAAGGAGGAGGAAAAGAATTCAAAAGGAGAGCATAGAGAGAATACAGTGGCCTTCAAGGCAGAAGCCACTAGAAAGAATAGGAGGATATCATCATCTCCTCCTAAGGAAGTTGCAGAAGTTAGTTCTGAAAATTCAGATAATCAGGGTTCAGAAAGCTGTGAGTCAGATGCATATTTTCCTGCATTTACAAGGCAATTCCAGAGATTCTTAAAGAAGAAGCAGTGGAAGTCTAGGCCCTCCTCATCACAGCAAGTTGATGACTATTATCAGAAGAAAAAGTCATCAAGAAAAGAGAAGAGCAGAACAAAGCCCAGCAAGGCCACTACTTCAAAGATTGTCTGCTATTGTTGCAATAGGCCTGGACATGTAGTGGCTGACTGTCCTGATAAGAGAAAGGGGTCATCAGACAAGAAGAAGACTTATCAAAAGGGCAAGAAGGAAAAATCCTTTGTTGCAAAGAAGGAAAAGAGCCTAACAGATCAATCAACTTCAGAATCAGAATCTGAAGCTGAAGCATGTATTGGACTGTATGTTGCTACTGAGGAAGAGGAGTTCATGCAATTGCTAGACTCCATCTATGAACAAGAAGATCATTAGTGCATGGGACTGATGGCAGGATTAGAAGAAGACATGTGCCAGAATCAGTCTGGTCCTAGTAAGGTACTATGTCCTTCAATAAAATCTGTTTGTAGTACAAGTGCAGAATCAGCTACATCTGCATCAATTGATGTAGATGCATCTGAATCTGAAGGAGATGTCTATCAATTGATAGATAAGTATGGGGTCTTGTTGCAGGCCCTTAAGAAAAGCAAGAACCTGGTTAAATCTCAGGCTCAGGAAATTGCTGATCTAAAGGTAGCTGCAACTGAGTTGGAAAAAGTAATTGATCAGAAGTTAAATGAAATTGCCAAACTGAAGAATATAACTATTATTCAGATGGGCACAATCAATTATACCAATGATCAAGTGAAGAGTCTGGAGGCCAGACTAAGAGTAGAAAAGGAGTTAGTGGCTAGTTACTCTAAGCCAAAGTCTGTCTTACCCTTGATAGATGAATTTGTGACTCAAAAGGGTAAGGCAGGATTAGGATTCAAAGGTAACCCCATAACAGCCCAATTCAAGAGGAAAGGCAAAGCTCCTGTCAAGCCACTGAACCTTTCATTCCCTATTAAGTTTAGAAAGGTGAAAGTGCCTTCTAACCAATATAATCATGAAGATATTCATGGTCATTTTAAGACTAATGTTCTGATAAATAAGGGTATAAATGCCAACAGGCCTATCCATGTTCATAAACTCAATGGTTATAAGAAATCAGTGGGTAAAGCTGCTGCAGCACCAGCAATGGACAGAAATTCTTCTGTCAAGGGTGTATCTAGATCTAGATACAATAAGTTTGAATGTTGGTGCTGTGGCAAGAGAGGCCATTTTGCATTAGACTGCTGGCATAACACAAGTGTTAGAAAGAATAATAGTCTACCTGTTAGAAGAGATAATGGTAGCTTTGTTAATGCTAACCTGAACCAAGGACCCAAGACTTACTTGGGTTCTAAGGGTAAGTAAATTTGTGTTGCAGGAAAGTCCAAGTGGCCATGCCCCTATATGGTACTTGGACAGTGGTTGTTCCAGGCACATGACTGGAACAAAGGGGCTGCTGAAGGAGTATACATCTGTCAAAGATGGACCCAAAGTGATCTTTGGTGGATCTGAAAAAGGAATCATCAAAGGGTTTGGTAACATTTCTACGAACCTAATTACTATCACCCAAGTGGCTTATGTAAAAGGTTTGAAACACAATCTAATAAGCATAAGCCAGCTGAGTGATTTAGGATATGACATTTCATTTGTTAAGAATGGATGTCATATCAAAAGGTCATGTGATCAAAAGATCATATTGATTGGGTATAGGAAGAGAAATGTCTATTGTCTTAATTTTGTATGTGAGAACAAGGCTTCTTCCATCTGTCTTGTAGCTGATGATAATGCTTCTCATTGTGTCAAGTGGCACAAGAGATTGGCTCATCTTAACTACAAGACAATTGGCCAACTCTTTAGCAAAGAGTTAGTGAGGAATGGTCCTCAAGTTAAGTGTATAAAGGGAGAAATATGCTCAGCTTGTCAAAAGGGCAAGCAGACAAAATCCTCCTTTCAAAGCCTTGAAAACAAGGATTATGTGAGGTGCCTATACCTCTTACATATGGATCTTTTTGGTCCTATGCTAGTTCATAGTCTAGGTAGGAAAGTCTATACTTTTGTGGTGGTAGATGACTATTCTAGATTTACATGGGTGTTCTTTCTGAGACAAAAATCAAAAACCCCAAGTGTATTACTTAGTTTTGTAAAGCAAATTCAGAATGAACTGAATAGTACAGTGGTCAAAATCATAAGTGACCATGGTACTGAGTTTCAATCTGAAAGCATGACAAAATTATGTGAAGACTTTGGGATTTTCCAAGAGTTCTCCTCACATAGAACACCACAGCAAAATGGAATTGCTGAATGAAAGAATAGAACATTAATTGAAGCTGGCAGAACTCTATTGAGTGACACCTCTCTCCCAGATTATTTCTGGGCTGAGGCAGTTAACACTGCATGTCATGTAATCAATAGGGCTTCTATCACCAAGAACCACAAAAAGACTCCCTATGAGATTATGAAAGGTAGAAAACCAAATCTATCCTACTTCAGGATCTTTGGTTGTAAATGTTATATACTTAACAATGGCAAGTCATACCTAACTAAGTTTGCTGCCAAATCCCAAGATGGGATATTTGTTGGGTATAGCATAAATAGTAAGGCCTATAGAATCTATAACTTGACTACTCAAGTTATTGAAGAATCTGTACATGTTGTGTTTGATGAAACAAGATTAATCAACTGTGAGTTGTCTTGTAGATCAAATGATTCAACAGGTATAAGCAAAAGAATGGACAAGCTCTCCATTGCTGAAGCATCAAAGGAAGATGGAGCATTGGAAAATGAAGGCTACTGTCCAGGGGGAGTACAAGACTCAATAGAAGCTGATGAAAACCAAGAGGTTCAACATGAAGAAGGAGCTGGAGATGTTCAACCAGAAAGGAATCTTCCTCCAGCTACAAGACATTTAATAGAACATCCAGCTGATCAGATTATAGGTGATCCAAGACAGGGAGTGCAGACTAGAAGTAGAAATCAAAGCACAGACCTGCATTCAAGTTTCCTGTCTCAAATGGAGCCTAAGAAGTTTGAAGAAGCCATCCAAGACCAGCACTGGATTGATGTTATGCAAGAGGAGCTGAATCAATTCAGAAGGTGCAATGTCTGGGAGCTTGTTCCTAAACCAAGAGGCCACAACATAATTGGCACAAAGTGGATTTATAGGAACAAATTGGATGAGAGTGGAATGATAGTGAAGAATAAAGCAAGATTGGTTGCAAAAGGATACAGACAGGAAGAAGGGATTGACTTTGATCAAACCTTTTCCCCAGTAGCAAGGCTGGAGGCAATCAGAATTTTCCTTGCCTATGCAGCCTATCAAGACTTCAGAGTGTACCAGAAGGATGTGAAATCAGCATTCCTGAATGGTGATTTAAAAGAGGAAGTCTATGTAGAGCAGCCATCAGGTTTTGTAGATCCTCTTAAACCTGATTATGTCTATAAGCTTAGGAAAGCTTTGTATGGGTTAAAGCAAGCCCCAAGGGCTTGGTATGAAACCCTGTCTACTTTCCTTATTGAGAATAAATTCTCAAGAGGAAAAATAGACAAAACTCTATTCCTTAGGGAATCCAAAGGTAAGATCATCTTAGTTCAGATCTATGTTGATGACATAATCTTTGGATATACTGAAAACAACCTTTATAAAAAGTTTGCCAAACTTATGCAAGGGAAGTTTGAGATGAGCAGTATGGGGGAACTTAAGTTCTTCTTGGGACTCCAAGTAAGACAGACTGATGATGGCCTATCCATATCCCAATCTAAGTTCACCAAAGAATTAATTAAGAAGTATGGTATGGAGTCATCCTCCACTATGAGAACTCCAATGGGAACAAGTATGCTTATTTGCAAAGATGATGCAGGTAAACCTGTTGATGAATCTTTGTATAGAGGAATAGTTGGCTCTCTACTATATCTCACTACTAGTAGACCAGATATTATGTATGCTACATGTGTCTGTGCTAGGTATCAAGCCTGCCCTAAAGAATCTCATTATACTGCAGTCAAAAGGATTCTGAGATATCTTTAGGGCACACCTAATCTAGGCCTTTGGTACCCTAGGAATAGAGATTTTCTACTAATAGGTTATTCAGATGCAGACTTTATAGGCTGTAGAGAGGATAAAAAGAGTACAACAGGTACTTGTCAATTCTTGGGAGGAAGATTGATATTATGGAGTAGTAAGAAGCGGACCAGTGTGGCAATATCCACAGCTGAGTCAGAATATGTTGCTGCTGGCAGCTGCTGGCAGCTGCTGTGCACAGCTATTGTGTATACAGCATCAGTTGAAAGACTATGGTATTCAAGTAAGTAGAACACATTTATTGTGTGATTCTAAAAGTGCTATTTCTATTGCTAATAATCCTGTTTCACACAGTAGAACTAAGCATATAGAAATTAAATACCATTTTCTTAGAGAGCATGTAGAAAGAGAAGACATCTCATTGGAATTTGTTAAAACAGATTGTCAAATAGCAGATATATTTACTAAGCCACTGGATGAAACAAAATTCAATAAATTTAAAATTGAATTAGGCATGTTGACCATTGATTA
The DNA here is from genome assembly GCA_039513925.1 of Platanthera zijinensis. Taxonomy (NCBI): domain Eukaryota; kingdom Viridiplantae; phylum Streptophyta; class Magnoliopsida; order Asparagales; family Orchidaceae; genus Platanthera; species Platanthera zijinensis. The sequence goes on along the minus strand of CM077081.1, from coordinate 169,009,718 downwards.
GTTTATCAACAAACTTACAAGTGATATTAGATTATCAAGTGGTATAGACAAAAACAGAAATTGGCTAAGTAAAGTAGTGTCGACACATTCAGGGATAATGTGTCGACTCAGTGAAGTCATGTCGACTAGTCAGAGAATAAGTGTCGACACAGAGAATTTGTGTCGACACTTACGAATCAAATATTTGACTCATCCAGGAATGTAGTGTCGACTTCACCAGAATAGTGGTGTCGACACTTACAGATTTTGTGTCGACACTTATCCTAAGAGTCGACACAGAATTTCTAATGCTCTACTATGTCTCTCAGGTGTCGACATATCCACAATTGGTGTCGACACATAGTAGACAGACTTGCTGTCAAGACAATAGAAGTTTGTGTCGACACACTCCATCTGTGTCGACACTTATAGACTGTTTTTGCCAGACTTTTGATCTTCTTTCCCTAGAAGGTATAAATAGGTCAAGAACTTATTCTGTCGACACGCTTACAAGGTTTTGGAGACTGAAACCCTGTGTCGACAATCTCTCTCTCTTCTCTCTCAAGATTTCTCGTCTGATCAATGGCGCCAAAGGTTGCAGATAACGTCAATGAAGGATATTAGTTGGTGCACAATTCCTTTGCAGATGCCCCGACAGATATTCAAAGGGTTGTCACTCTAATTTCTGAATCTGGATTAGAATTTCAAGTTTCTGAACCATCAAAGATCTGGAAGAAGGAGGTGATTGAATTCTTTACCTCTACATCAGTGGATTCAGCTGGTCTCAAGATAAAATCCACTGTTTATGGGATGAAGGTGAAACTGACACCAAGAAATTTAAGAAAAATACTTCAATTATCAAACATTGAGAATGAAGAAGAGGTTCCAGCCTCTAAGACCAGTCAGGCTCTCCAATGGTGTGGATTGGATCCAACCCTGAAGATTGGAGCAGCTATCAACAAGAAGGGTATGAATCAACAGGGCAAGTTTCTGTCAGAAGTAGTTGGGAAGGTAATTTTGTGCAAACCAGGTGGACATGATAGGATTTCAGCCTATATGTTCAGCCTAATGACCAGAATTGTGTTTATTATTCCAACTGACTGGTCAGCTACAGTATTTGATAAGATCAAGGAAGGAATCAAGAAACCAAATCTGGCTAGAATTGTGAGTTTATACCTGACTGGGGTGATCCCTGAGGTTATGCAACAACTGCCTGGGACAAAAATTAATCACATGAGGAAAATGGATATAAGATTATTTTCAAGGTGGGATAGGGTGCTGTCTAAAGATGTGCCTGATGAGAACAGGTAGGACACCCCTGAGAGATCCCCTGCACATGATCTAGGTACTGCCCAGCATCCAGAAGGGCAAGTGAGAAAGCAGGTTGAAGATCAGCCTGAGTCTACTCAAGTTCAGACATCAACCATTCCTGCACAGATGCAGGGGGAGCAAGCTCACTCTCCTTTCCAGAATGTATCTACTCCTGACCAGGTACAGGTATAGGGAGAGCAAGTGTATTTTCTTGCCAAGGACATTACTAATATTTCTATTTCTGCACAGGTGCAAGGGGAGCAAGTGTATTCACCTGCCCAGGATATTCCAAATACTGAACAAGTGCAGGGGGAGCAGATGTATGAATCAGTACAGGAGAAAGAACAAATTGATTTATCAAAAGATTTGGATATTGCAGATCTGGATGATTCAACATCTGTTCTAGCTCAGAAGGAATACACTCTAGATGAGTTATTTCCTAATATTGAAATTGCTACTGATAGAGTAGAGGAGGAGCAAGTAGTTGAGGGGGAGCATGTGAATGTTGAGGCTGAGCAACATGTCACTGAAACTAATATTCCTCCTACTCCACCTGAAAGAGTTCAAATAGAAAGTTCATCAGACTCTGAGACTGAAGAAGCCAGAATGGCGAAGAAGAGTAAGCTCATAGTCTTCAAGAGAAGGAGCCAAAGTTATAAGCAGGCACTCCAAACTTCAACTCACCAATCTCCATCTGAATTTAACTATAACAAGTTCATGGTAGATTTGCAAGTTAAGTTGGAAGAGCAGAGATTAGCAATGGAGTTGTATGTTGATGAGAGCAATAAATCCCTTCAATTTGACTTGGCTCAAGATATTAAATCTATTAGATTTGAAGTAAATATGAATAAGAAGGAGATGACAGATTGCTTCCATAAGGGAGGTAATGTTGTAGTGTTTTTGGCTAAACAACAACAGTCTATCCTCACTAAAGTGGATGATATTGCTTTCAAGCAAGGTTATGTTTTGGAGAATCAGCTGAGGATGAATGATAATTTGGCTGAATCTCACCATGAAATTCTTGAAAAGTTCCAAAAGGCTACTGCAGGGATGACTGCAGCAAGAGCAAAAGAGATGGAAGCTTTTGATCAGAAACTAAAGGAAGCTATAGCTTCAGTTCAATCTGCCATCACTACATCTCAGAAGGAAATATCTGACAAACTTCAAAAATTGAAACCATATTTTAAAGAAGGTGTGAATTATCTAGATGGCCAGATTAGATTTCAGAAGGATGATCTAAGAGATCATATTACCAGAGAAGTCATAAAGGGGGAGAGGTTGTTAGTTCATGCTGGCTCAGAGCACACCAAATTGGTGACAAATAGTATTCGAGCCACATTGGGATATCCACCTTTGTGTGATGATGATATGGTGGCTGAGTCAGGAATTCAAACAGGTCTACTTGAAGGCAATCAACCTGAGATTGCCCAAGTCATTTACCCTCCTCCTGATTTTGATATGATTGATCAGCAAGTTCAGGATATGTATAGTCCTCCAAAGGAGGTTACCAAGGTTGTTATTGAAAAAGTTGATAAGCCTGATGCCAACTTGAAAGAACAGCAAGATGCTCTACTATCCAAGAAAATATTTAGAGAGCAGGCTGAACTTAAGCCAGATTTTGAGCAGTGGAGCCCTACTTCAAGAAATATTATACTAACTGCATGGAAGGCTGTAAAGGACCAAGAACATGAAAGAGGAAAGTGGTATAATGAAATGGAATGGCAAAAGTATGAAGCTAGGCAGGAAGCCATAGTACAATTCAGGAGAAAAGCCAAGCTGGGAAGGCTGCCACCAGATGCTCAGGAGCCGAGCAAGTACTTTCTAAAGCCCTTTCATTACTTTGAAAGGCAAAGGCTAAAGGAAGAAGCTCAGAAGAAAGCTGAGCTAAAAGGCAAGAAGCCTACTGAAGTTGCTGAAGCTCCTGTGAAGGCTCAAATTCAATCTGGCAAAGGAATTGTTATAAGATAGCCGGATAAATCTTAGTTCTAACTTCTTTCAAATGTTTTGTAATGTTTTGATCATTCAATGTAAACATCTGTAATCAAACATTATCAAGTTATAAACAAAATTTTGTTTGGAATCATATATTCATGTTCACTCTGTGATGAATTGTTAATATTTTGTTTATATAAAATATTCCTGTAATGTCATACATCATCATATTATTTTTGTTATAAATGGTGTATATCATTAACTTAAAGGGTTATGACTTCTCCAAATAGGGGGAGATTGTTAGGTACATTGGAAAATGTGTACCTGATTTGAAGAAGCCTAACTTAGCTTAATGATATACATCAAGGTGTATTTGATGTTGTTTTAAGTTGACATGTGCAGGTGAAGAAGTATTAAAGAATACAGGAAATTATTCTATGTCCATGTGTCGCCATCTGAAGAAACTGGGTCGACACTTCAGAATAATTTTGTCGACACTTGAAGGAAGCTGTGTCGACACAAAGAAAGATAGTCGACCACATTTGTGTCGACACTGTGAAGCAGTGTCGACTCACAGGAAGATAGTCGACCACATTTGTGTCGACACTGGGAAGCAGTGTCGACTCACAGAAAGATAGTCGACCACATTTGTGTCGACACTGGGAAGCAGTGTCGACTCACAGAAAGATAATCGACCACATTTGTGTCGACACTTGGAAGCAGTGTCGACTCATAGAAAGATAGTCGACCATATTTGTGTCGACACTGAGAAGCAGTGTCGACTCACAGAAAGATAGTCGACCTCAACTATGTCGACACATGAAGGCAGAGTCGACACATACTGAGTTCTGAATCTACAACAACTGTGTCGACACACAGGACTTGTGTCGACACACTGCAAAGTCAAGACCAAGTTATTTTCTTAAGAAAGATGAAGTGTTGAGTCGACACAAATTCTCTGTGTCGACTCATTCTCAAGATGAAGTTCTGAAGAAGCAGTGTCGACTTAAAGGCAAACTAGTCGACATCATCAAAGGCTGTGTCGACACCAAAGTCACTTGTGTCGACACATATAGACAGTTGGTCTCGACACTTTCTGACAGTCTGTCTCAACACTTTGCTGTCCAAGACTAAGACACAGGATCTGTTTGAAGACTTGACAGCTGTGGGTTACGACAGATTAACTGAAGCTGTCAGACTTGTCAGAAGTCAGTTAGAAACCGGATCAACCGGTTACCATGAAGAAGATCTATAAATAGACAGATTCAGAAGAAGAAAGATACATATATATAATACACAAGAGGAAATTAATTATTAATCAACACATTAGTTAAGAGACAAGTCCTCTCTTCAAGAAAGTGCAAGGCATTAAAGAAGATCTTCATCAGAAGATCTAAGAAGACGATCTCAGGATTAGTCTAAGTAGAGTTCTTTCAAGAATTCAGAAGTATCATCAAAGGTGTTGGATAGAGAGGGATCCAGCCACTTGAAGAAGAAGAAGGAAGCCATCATTGGTTTCTCAAGAAGCTGTTTGGAAATCAACTCAGCTAAGTTCATATTCAAGAAGCTTTGAAGAAAGCTCAGATTCAGTTGATTTCATCAGCTGATCAAGAATTGTCTTGTTCTTTTCTCTCTCAACAAAGGCAAGACATTAAAAACTTCTTTTCTATTTTTTGTAGGATCTATCAATACAGATCTGAGTTGTAAGCCTGTGTTATAAAGGCTGAGTGTAGGAGAGTTGATCTCTGAGTGGTAGGGTTGTTTGCCTGAGTGTAGGAGAAGGTTCTTCTCTGAGTTGTAGGCTTTGTGATAAGACTGAGGTAGGGCTATTGAGCCTGAGTTGTAGGAACCTTTTCAGGTTCTGAGCTGTAGGATCTGTGGATCTGAGTAAAGAGGAAGTTTGGCCAAATCTAGCATACTGCTAGATAAGTGAAGGGGGAAAGTGGATGTTCCCAGACCTTGGGGAACCACTATAAAACAGTGTGCAATCTGTGATGGTTAAATTTCTATGACTGCTGTGCTGTGTGTTTTAATTCTGTAGTTGAATTCTGTCAAAAAGTGTTAACAAGCATTATAACCTATTCACCCCCCCCTCTAGGTGTTTATGTTGTCTTGAAAGTAAAACTATCAGACGAAATTTTAACTGAAGGCATTCGATGAACTTTAAACTGAAGGCATTCTACGAAATTGGAAGAATTCGTTTAACGAAGAAAGTGGAAGGGACGTTGATAAACATGGGAGAATTCATCGAACGGAGAAAGTGGAAGGGAGATCGATGAACATAGAAGGTTTCGTCGAATGCAGAGATTAAAGTAAGGTCGATGAACATGGGAGAATTCGTCAAACGCAGAGCTGGAAGCGTTCAATGAACTTTGAACTAAAGGCATTCGACGAACTTTGAACTGAAGGCGTTCGACGAACTATGAACTGAAGGCGTTCGACAAAATTGGAAGAATTCGTCAAACGGAGAAAGTGGATGGGAGGTCAGCGAACATGGGAGAATTCATCGAACTCAGAGCTGGAAGCGTTCAATGAACTCTAAACTGAAGGCATTCTACGAAATTTGGCCGATCGTTGAATTCTGTGCTAAAAAACTGCAAACCTGTAAAAGAAAGAAAACAATCATTAGTAGTATTAATATATATAATAGGAGGTCAAAATAAAGCTTTAAAAGATATGATTTACATAATAAAAGCCTGTAATTACCCTTGTAGTTTAAACTACAAAACATATTATCATCTTCATAGGGAATACCCTAGGCAGTCCATGGTTAACCTTAAATTGTAAGACTAAAATATCAAAGAGCAATTAGTAAATACTAGGGGTTCACTTTCACTTGCCCCGATGATTGGGGAGGTTAGCTTGGTTGGGTTATCTGAGCGGTAGGCTTGGCTATTATGGAAATGGGCAAGTTAGCCCGGCGAGCCGAAGGCTAGGAAGGTAGTTGTAACATACAGGTTAGTCTAGGGAGTCGATAGCTCGAGAATTCATGGATGCATGTGCAAAAGGTGGTGGGTTTTCGGTATTTGATGGTAATTCACAACGACGTCGTTACAATGACTCGGCGGGTGTTGTTTACACTTAGCCAAGGAAAAGACTGGCGGATTTGTCAGCATTAGTATGTGGTGTGTCATTCAGAGTCGTACATAAGTGATAGGCCTTGTAGTGTGTATACCCTCCTAGGAGTGGGGTAGCCCAACCCACTTTCTCCTTTGGCCACTACAGAGGTTCCTAGGAGTGAAGCTAGCTTCCAAAACCCGGGAACTAAAGGTCAGTATGAATAGAGTCGTGTGTGTGTGTGTGTTTCACTTGTATGAATATATCATTAAATCCACATAACATAGCATATCATTTCATCATCATACTTCAACCCTTACCCCTAATGTATAAATTGGTGTGAGACTTTTTATACGTTAGGCATTGCAAAATGACCGCATAGTTCATAAGCTTGTGTGGGCATGCTTATAAGCTATGGTTACTTTTCTTGTGGTTATATGTTACTTTTCTTTATGATGCACTTCACTTTCTACTCTTAACTGCTCTATTATTATGGTATTACTAGCTTGCATTTCTTTTTATAGCACTGTGAATAATATAATGTAACTGCTAGATTAGGTCCACCATCAACTGATCTTGTTTACTATCCACCATCATAGCTTTCATATCATTCCTCCCGCACGGTGCCCAGGAGCCACTGGGGGAGGGGTGGGGGAAATCAGGCTTAGTCTTTTTGAATAACCATTCGTGGACCAGAAATTTTAGGGGCCCTAGATGGGAGATAGTGAGCAGCAGTAGGAGATGCAGCACTAGCGGAGTGCGGTGCACATGGAGGTGGGCCTGTCTAGCACAAGAGCATAAGCTTTAGGATCTGAGAGGGATTAGTATATTTTTCTTAAGCTAGAGTGTTGTCGTGAGGCCATAATGTACCGGGCATGAACCTATTTATCTTTATCATTTTTGTTTCATTTCTATGTGGGTTGTGTTGTGTTTCAGCTTTCTTATATTACATGTTATTGTAAACTTAGACTTATTTATTCTAATTATACACTTCTATTTCTTTGGTGATCGTTTCTGCCGTAAGGATTGGCATTATTTAGTGGTGTCCTTCCCGAGTGTTAGTGTCATCGTAAAACAGTGATTCTGGGCATAAGACCCCGAAGGAAAAAATGAGGTCTTACAAACTGTTATCAGAGTGAAACCTCGCTCCAAAGAAAAGAAGTCCACAAAAAACCCCAGGACACCCCACGCTAGCTTAGATTGAGGACAAACTAGCAGCGGAAGAAATGGTGTGCCCATAAGGGAAATTACATGTAATAGTCCGTTTTCTTTCCAACGAATCTCTTCATAAACCAACTGACAATTGGATTCTCGTTTGTAGCCTGCGACAAACCCTACCACCAGACAGGGTGCACCTCAAGCCTAGAAGGTTGCTCCACCCCCCCCTCCCAGCTCCTACTTCGTTTCGGCTAACGGAGATGGGACTAACATTGATGACCATATTAGAGGCATTCTGGTGGAGACGAAGTTTCCCAATCGGTAAAAGATGACGGCTTGCTCGCAGAAGACCCTCCTTCATCTCCAACGAAATTCTTGTGTCACCATGGTGGTCGTGTGGAGCGACGCTACAATCTCCACCCTCGGCACAAGACCGCTTAATAATATCTAGCTGGACAATTTCAATTTTATTTGGTTGCATTAAGTTTGTTAATTATTTAGAATTTTAATTATTTCTTTATGCTTTTGAACTTTAGAGTGTATCTTTATTTAATTGGGCTGCATGTAGCCTTGTCCATGTTGTAAGCATATATAAGGCCAAGTATTGATTCATTATGAGGCAAGTTCAAAAAGAATTGAAAACCTAATTTCCCTCTTGAATTCTGCTCCTCCCTCTCTCTTAGATTCGGCCAAGCCTAGCCCTAATCCCCCTCCTTCTAGCCGCCAACACCACCTCCCCTCTCTCTCCCTCCCAGCTTACAACCCCCCTCCTCTCCAAACCGCCTCCAAGCCACCACCCACCTCTTCTCCATCTCTCGGACACATCACTCCATAACCCCAACCCGCAGCCCAAGCCTCCTCTTCCACAACCCTAGCCGCCTCCTCCAAGCCACCACCTTTCCTCTCTCTTACCTCCCCATATTCACGGTTTTCCACCACCACGCATCTCCCCACAGACAAACCAGCCCTCCTCTCACCTCAATAACCCGGCCACGTTCTCTCGGGTCCATACCCGACCACACCTCTTCTTCGTTGACCGGATTTTTCGGCCAAGTCATGAAGCGGCAAAGGCGAACAAAATTTCTCTCCATCCGGCATCACTCTGGCAGAGCCGTGGAAGGGTGATCAAAGTTAGATAATCGGAATCATCCATTCCGATTTGGGTAACGAAAATTTCTACTCACGTGTGTTTCTTTCCTGGATATTCTTGTGGCGGGAAATTTTAGTATTGAATTGGAATAGTTGAATAATCGTGCATTTATCCATTTGGTTTGTGTTCATCTTAATTGATTTATTTCCGAAAGTTTTTGCAAACCTCATAATTTTTTGTTTGGAGAGATCTACCGTTTTCCTGATCGTAATTTTTTGTTGAACTCTTTTGGTACAACCTATCGCTCGATCAGACCGGGTGGGTCATTTTCGCCGGAAAGGATATTGGCCTATAGCCTCTATTCGATCCCACACAGTTTGGCTACCCATACATTAGCATAATTGTGATAAAATTGCTTTGAGTGTACGCTGTGTGAGATTTTGTGCGTGTGTAGAATTTGAAAAGTAGAGAGGCAATTGAGTTAATCCGTAGATTTTCCGGTGTCAACGCATAGGCCTACATCAATTTGGTATCGGAGAGTGGTTCTCGTCAGTTTCTTAATTGGCACCGTCCCCCTTGTATTTTCACGTTGGCATGAACTTTTCCTGCTCTTTTACAAGTCAAAAATACAAAAAAAATTGTTGGTATGGCAATAACGGTCTAAATTTTTATTTTTCATCAAAATTCAAATTTTTTTTTTTAATAATCACCTTTTAATTTCCTGTTAGAAAAACAAAAAAAATTTATTTTTGCCCTAATTACTAAGTGGGAATAATTCCATCCGTGGTCTTTCGATTGAGTCTATTTTCTTCGTGTTGCATTGCACACTAGATTAGGCACAAAATATCCCCTGCCTTCTTCCAATATGGACGACGAACAAGATGCGGATCACGGTCTCACTGCTCTTGAGGAACTCCATCAGGATTTCACATGGCAAAGGATGAATATTAGGGGATTACATATTGGGCCTCCCCGTAATTATCCTGCCAACCAACGAGCAGAAAGAAATGACAACCCTAACTATAACCATAATAATGAACACGTTCTGCGAGAACCATACGAGTTTGACCTTACTAGGGCCGTTCGAGTCAAACCCCCATCCTATGATGGATTGGGAGAGCCCCAAGTCTTCCAAGACTGGGTTATGGAGATAGAGTGCTACTTCGAGCGGTACAATCTAAATGACGTGGATAGGGTGCGCGTAGCGAGAATGAAAATGTTAGGTCGAGCTAAGATATTTTGGCTGAATCAGGAGCGATGTCTGAGAGTCGGGAATGGTGAACTACCCATTGGTTGGACTGACATGAAGAAGATGCTGACAGCGCAGTACGTCCCCACGTACCATCTAAGACAGATGTTCGATGATTTGGCGACACTTAAGCAAGGGAGTAGGACGGTTTCTGAGTGTATGAGTCTACTTAAGGACATGATGGTTAGGTGTGGCGTGATAGAAATGCCCGAGGTCACCCTCTCTAGGTTTTATGAGGGGTTAAACCCCGACATCAATGGCAAATTTCTGCGTTATGGTCATACCGACTTGCACGTCACGTTTAACGCTCCGTTAGATATTGAGAAGCACAATGTGCATAATAATAAGTCTTGCTCATTTCAGAAGGGAAAGTACATCTTAGGACCACCTCCCACTTCGACCTATAAAGATAAGGAGAAGTTCCGGTCCACTGACTCGACCTCCATAGTCGTGACTGCCAGGAATAATAGAAACCCCAAGGGAAGGAGTGTCCCTGTGGGAAGGGTCAACAAAATGCATGCTACTTGTTTCGCTTGCGGGGTTCAAGGTCACTACGCAAGTGAGTTTCCTACTAAGCCCAAACCTTTAGCCTTGTTAAATTCCACTTGTGAGTCAGATGATCTTATTTATGTGGCAGGAGAGGATAACGAGTCGAAAGGAGTGCCTAGCGATATGGAAGATGAATCCCATATGATTGTTATGAGGTGTATTCTTACAACTCCACGAGTGCTTGATTACTGGAATAGGACAAACATTTTTTCGCTGAATTTTTAGAGTGGAGATAAATGGTGTAGGTTGATCAAAGACAGTGGTTGTAACTTCCCAATTCGTGTTAGGCCCCTCATGCGCACTTTTGAATCAAGAGAGATGATTTGGGCTCAGGGAAGAGAAGTCAGTCCAAAAAAGGACACGGGTGTGTCCCAACCCGTGTGGAAAATCATGTATTTTTAAGAGAAGGACACGGGTGGTGACACGGGCGTGTCCCTACACATGTGAAGAAGACAAAGGTAAGGGCACAGTCGTGTCCACTACCCATGTGTGTAATTGGCATTGTCGATCCTGTGTCCCGAGCATGACACGGGTAAGCAAACGGGCGTATCCCTACCCGTGTGAATGTATAAAAGAAAACCGGTCATGTCTCCCGAGCAGGACACGAGAAGAAAACATGCCTGAACACAGCTGTGTCTCGTGGATACAGGTAGCTTACACGGGCATGTCCATACTCGTATTTGTGTCCATATGATGCTATAACCGTCGACAGTGCTTCACCTGAGCGGGACACGGGTAGGAACACTGGCGTGTTCCTACCCTTGTTGGTCCTTTTTATATAGGATTTTGCAATTTTTCATCCTCTTTCCAAGCCCTCTTTTTCTATGGAGAGACTGCTGCTGGAGCCAAGTCTTTTTCCATGGAGGGCGAACTCTGCCGAGGAGAAGAGGATGCCGCCGCGAAGAGTCACGCGATCTATGGTCAGAAATAACGGAAACACCAGAAAAAATGTGAGTTTCCTCCCATCTCCTTTGGTGCTAGATCTGTAGTTAATCCTAGGCGAGATATCGAATTAAAAGAGTCTTGATGTGTGAGATTGAGACTCCTAGGAAGAGGCCATACTAGGACTTGTGTTCTTGGGTTTAGTAATCTTCAACCTATTCTACCTTCAATTTGATGGTCGGTATGGTCTCATGAAGAGGAATCGCCTGATCAGGGTGAATAAGGGAGGAGGATTTCTAGGTGTGATTTGGAAAGATCCGCTAGAGGAGGAAGATGAACCGATGTCGTTTATTCCGCCTCAAAAATGCGTGCAGAAATCTGTATTCTGCACGCAGCGATCTTCATGGCCATTTCATGTATGTCATGGAAAGATCCTGGCTTTCAACTAAACACGAAAGTCGTAGGCCTTGGAGTGATCTTTCCAATGAGTTGTTATACATCTTCAGGCGATGTCTGAAGCCACGGGAAAGCCTAATCAAAATTGATGGCTGATAATGTAAACGTGCTGAAACTGTAATTTGAATGTAGTAGTCTTAGAAGCCGTTTTCGAGTATGATACAGCAAAATTTGGGCTTCTGACTAAACACGAAAGTCGTGGCCCTTAGAAATACCTTTCCAATGATGGGTTACACATTTTCGACATATTCCTGTAGCACAGGAATCCCCATTTGAAGCTCTACTCTCTATATAATTCCTGCATGCTTGGTTCTTTGTTAATGTAAACCTAATTTAGTATTATTAGAGGAATTGTGAATAGTTATCGTAAAGTTCGTGGTGAGCTGTTGGTTGATCCTTTATAATCAAATAATGAAGTAAAACATACTTGAATGAAATGTTTGGATGGTAGATCCCTTGGTGAACTAGTGAGTAGACAAGTTTGATTGTATAAACAATTAGATATGTGAATCGTTAATGTGAGTTGTGAGCTCGAAATGTTGGAAGAGGATTGAATATGGTTAGTGCATAGATATGTGGAAGGGTTGAAAGTGCGTCAATGTTTTTCGCACTTGATCGTTTATGTTGATAAGGGATTTGGTAAGGGATCCCTTATGAGAGGTTGAGCTTGAGACGTGGAGTAGTATGCCGTGTGAGTCGACACATGGTGTCGTAATCCTGAGTTAAGGATAGTGTGTTAGTTCTACGGGCTCGCCAGTCGTCACACCGATGGGAGTTCATAGTTAGACCTTGGGTGGTTGGGCTTGGTCCTCAGTGCTCATTCCCGGGGCTCCTTCCATGCCAAGTGAATGGTTGGGCTTGGTCCTCGTGCTTTTTCCGAGGCTCCTTTCGGGTCACAACTTATGCCTGATCGGGGCTTGATTCTCAGTGCACATCTACCCGAGACTCCCGCTGAGCCATAGTACACTTGTGAGCTCCGCTGATGTGTTCTTAGAGTTAATGAGTATGGATGCCTTGGCTAGGTACTGTGGATATCGGCCTAGTAGTGGAGATGCATGCTCTACTTTCACCGTCTGGCCACGACGGTTGCGCATGAGAGGTTAGCTACCTAATTGAAAAGTGGGAACTTCAGATTCTTTGTTGACACATCAATTTACTTGTGCGTGTGCATGTTGAGTCATATCATATAAATTATTACATCACATTACATTGCATAAACAAGATCCTCATCATATAAGTTTGTATGGGAACTCTTATATGATGTGTTACCTTTCTGTTGAGCCGATCCTCAACTTATATGTCTGTATGGGCTTTTATATAAGTTGAGTTACTTTCAGTTATAACTTACCTTTTCATACTTTGTTGTAGATGTAGAACTGCTAGCTTAGAATGCTGATGATACTGTTATAGTTTACTTTATTGCTACTCATGTCATATACATTACTCCACCTGTTTGTATTATTGCTTCATTAAATATATTGTACCCTGATCTTTTCTCCGCCTGGTGCCGAGGAGTCGATCGGGGAGCGGATGTGAAACCACTTAGTCTTTCTTACTAAAAGTTGCAATGTCTTCCTTTTCAGGAGGAAACCCCGTAGGAGGAACAATAATAGGTAATGCAGTAGGACAATCAGGCCTGGACGACAGGGCCTGAAGGGACGGTGTCATCGCTACCATCAGTGACAGATGTGAGTCATAAAGTTACTCTTGTTGGTTCCCCTTTGGGAAAGACTGCTCGTACTCTGATAGTTTAGAAGCTAGATATAGCTTCTATATTAGTTATATTTGGACTTATATACTTATGTGTGCATTTGACTTCTATTTTTATTACTCTGGTTTGGTTGGCTTGATTGATATTGGTAAAGGATGACAGAATAGGCATCTTGTAGTACATGCTACCCCGAGTGCTAGTACTACCGCGAGGCGGCTGTTCTGGGCATAAGACTCCCCTTCGTGTCGTGATCTGTATTCCAGGAGGGGGGTCTTACAAATTGTATCAACTTGCTATGATCCTGAATTAGAGAAGTCATTCAACAATGGTGCCACCCCCGTTCGATTAGAAAGTTTGGGGACAGACTGACTTAGCGGAAGAAGTGGTGTACCCATATGTAATTTACACTAAGTATGTCAAACTTTGACCTTATGATTAGCCAACCTGACCTTAGGTTTGTATTCTACATGTAGATCTCAGTGCACGTTGAGCCAGTGGGGTGCACCCCAACTATTGGGTACGCTGGAAACTATGTACCAGATTTGGAGATGCCTCACTTAACTCAATGATATACATCAATGTGTATTTGATGGGATATTGAGTTTCAATGTGCAGGTTAAAGAAATGCAGGATAATTTTCTAAGTACAAGTGCCGACACTTGTGAGGGAAATGTGTCGACACCAGAAGTAAGATTTTGTCGACACACAAGACTTGTGTCGACACACAGAAATTCTGTCAGCAGCAGTTGTGTCGACACCTAGGACTTGTTTCGACACACACTCAACACCAGCTATGTTGAAAACCAGAAGTAGTTGTGTCCTCACACTGGACTTGTGTCAACACACGCTCAAAGAAATTTGTCAACACCAATTATGTCAGGACCAGAAGCACTTGTGTCAACACACAAGACTTGTGTCAACACATCCAATAGAAGTTGTGTCGAGAAGATAAATAATGACTGTGTCGACATATTGGGAGCTGTGTCGACATCATCAAGACTTGTGTCAACACATGGTCTATTTGTGTCGACACATCTGAAGTGTTATGCTAACACTTCTCTGATATGATAAAAGTTCAAGGAGGAGTCTATTGTCAAGACTAAAGACCTGACAGCTATCATAAGTAACAAAGATTACACAACTGTCAGAGCTGTCAGAAGGCCGTTATAAACTGGATCAGCCAGTAACCTTGGATAGATTCTATATATAGACCTATTCTATCATAATCAGAAGTAGTAAACAAGAGAAGGGGAACAAGAGAATTACCCAGAAGAAGGCAGATCCTGAAGAGTCTGTAAGAAAAATTTAGATCTGATTTTGAATTCAAGAAGGAAGCTGGATTGAAGATCAACTCCAACTCCAATTGTAGATCAACCTTACTTGGTACAAATTCAAGAAGCTTTGAAGAAGCTAAGACAGGTTGGATCTAAAGTAATCAGTTGAATCAAGAACTGATCAAGAAGGTTTCACCCTATTCTCTTTTTATCAGGGTGAAGATTTTATTGTTTTACATAATTAATTTAATTGTAAGATCTTATATAGATTTAAGTTGCAAGCCTAAATTTTTAAAGTCTGAGGTAGGGCTGAGAGCCTGAGGTAGGACTTGAAAGGGTCTGAGTTGTAGGCCTGGTGATAAAGGCTGAGGTAGGGCGGTTGCCTGAGGTAGGATTCTTGGGAAGAATCTGTGGTGTAGGACTTGAAGAAGTCTGAGTTGTAGGCCTGGTGATAAAGGCGGAGGTAGGGCTATTGCCTAAGGTAGGATTCTTGAGAAGAATCTAAATTGTAGGAACCAGTTGGGTTCTGAGTTATAAGATCTATGGATCTGAGATAGTGGAAGGTTGTTTGGCCAAATCCAGCACTCTATTAGATAGGTTAAGGGGGGGAGTGGACGTACACAAAAATTGGGGATCCACTATAAACAATTGTGTCCGTGCTGTGAATTTTTTGTAATTGTTATTCTTTTTATTGTGATAATTGTGTTGTGTATAACTTTGTTAATTGCCTAAGTTGTTAAAAAGGATTAGAACCTATTAACCCCCCCCCCCCTCTCTAGGTGTTTAGGTTCTTTAAACCAAAGCTCTCAGGCGGTATTAGAGGGAGGTTACTCAAATATAGACCTAACAGTCCGAGTAGATCTCCTAGGAAATTAATTGTTTGCCAGAATGGGTTCAAGTGAGAACCAGAAGGAACTTGGATCCATGAAACTTCCTATCTGTAGGAAAGAAAACTTCGTCATATGGAAAGAGAGGGTCAGATTGTTCATGGAGGCATCTGATCCAAGAATTTACATCACAGTTCAAGAAGGTCCTTTCATTCCAATGAACATTTCAGTTATTGATGCAAATCTCAAAACTCCAAAGAGCTATTCTGAAATGACTAAGGAAGAGATCATCCTGGCAACTTTAGACAAGAGAGCACAAAATATAATTGTGAGTGTTATAGATGATTCTACATTCCAGAATCTGGTACATTGCAAAACCTCCAAGGAGATGTTGGACACTTTGATTGTCTACAAGGATGGAACTAAAGAAATAAAAGAGGATAGAAAGTCCATTTTAAATCAAGAATATGAGAGCTTTATACAAGCCATGACTGACAGCATAGCTGAATGTTATAAGAAATTCTTTAGAATTATAAATAAGCTAATGACCTATGGAAGAGTCTTTAGCACATATGAATTGAATGTCAAGTTTCTTAGGTCACTAACCAAGGACTGGGATACAAAAATATGTGCCATCAGAGAGGTGGCCAGGCTTGCTGATACACCTCCACAAACATTGTTTGGAAAACTGTTATCTTATAAGATGCAGCTCACTGCCAGAAAGGAGGAGGAGAAAAGCAATAGGTCTTAATATAAAGAAAAGTCAGTAGCCTTCAAGGCTGAAGCTACAAGAAAGGGTAGGAGAAAGTCTCCTTCTCCACCCAGGAGAATTACTGAGGCTTAATCAAAAAATCCTGACATCAACACTTCAGATAGCCACAACTCTGATGAAGATTTTGCTGCCTTTACATGAAAGTTTTAGAGGTTCATAAAGAAGAAGAAATGGAGAACAAAGCCATCTACATCCTTCTCCAAAGATGACTATTATAAGAAGAAGAAACCTTACAACAATGACAGGTATGGCTCTAATCCTAGTAAACAAACTACTTCTAAAATTGTTTTCTATTGCTGTAACATGCCTGGACATGTCATAGCTGATTGTCCTTACAAGAGAAAGGAGTATAAGGACAAGAAAAAGCATCAAAATAAGGGAAAGAAGGAGTGGTCCCTTGTTTCCCAGAAGCAGAAGAGTTGGACTGACTCTTCATCATCACAATCAGGAGAAGTGTATGAAGCAGAAGCCTATATAGGATTGTTCACTACAGAAGAGGATTCTGTGGAAACAGAAATCATGCAAATTTTGGATTCCATAAATGGAAGTGAAGATCATTATTGTTGAGGGCTGACGGCTTTATCTGAGGAAGATCAGTACTAGGATCAACCTAGTCCCAGTATTGTATACAATCCATCCATAGTTTCTGATTGTTATACTAGATTTTAATCAAAACTATCTGCATCAAGAGATGTGGATGGTTATTTATCTGAAGTAGATGTTCATCAATTAATTAATGAATATGGTGTTTATTGCAAGCTCTTAAGAGAAGCAAATTCCTTTTCAAGAAGCAGGCTGAGGAAATTGAATCTCTCAAACTGGCTGCATCAGATTCAGCAAAGATGTTTGATTTGAAATTGAAAGAGGTGGCTAAACTGAAAAACATAACTGTTATTCAAACGGGTAGAATCACTTTAAAAAATAATAACTTCAAGAATCTAGAAGTAAGACTTCAAAAAGAAAAGGATCTTGTGGCTAAATTCTCTAAGACAAAGTCATTCTTACTCATAATTGATAATTTCATCTCCCAAAAGGGTAAGACATGATTAGGCATCAAGGAAAGAATAAGGGCAGCCAATTCTCAAAGAAAAGGCCAAGCCCCATTTCAGCCACTAGCTATTAAACCCCCTATTTCTTTTAGAAAAGTGATGCAGCCTACTAATAGGTATGATCATGACATCACTCATGGTAACTGTAAGTTTGGTGATCTGAATGGCAAGGGTGCAAATGCTAATAGGGCACCCCATGAGCAAACCCATCAGGTTCTTAAGGAATCCATAGTGTTTGCTGCTCCAGCAATTGCACTGAAAAGGACTACTGACAGCAATATTGTTAAGCCTGTACTTAAGAAAAGATACAATAGATTTGAGTGCTGGTGTTGTGGCAAGGTGGGCCACTTTTCCATTGATTGTTGGTTCAATGCTAGTATTCAACATAAGGCCAGATTACCTATAAGAAAGGCTGCAGGTAAGCATGTCAAATATCAAGCTGACCTAGACCTAGGACTCAATAACAATTGGGGTTGTAAGGATAGGTAATTATATTTGATGCAGGTGAGTCCAAGTGGACATACCCCTATATTGTACATGGACAGTGGATGTTCCAGGCACATGACTGGAACAAGAAGGATGCAGAAGGATTACTCTCCCATAGAAAATGGACCCAAAGTGAGCTTTGGTGGATCAGAAAAGTGAGTCATCCAAGTGTTTGGTAACATTTCCAATAACTCTATTACTACCAGCCAAGTGGCTTATATAAAAGGTCTAAAACATAACCTAATTAGTATAAGCCAACTAAGTGATCTTGGTTATGACACTTCTTTCCTCAAGAGTGTGTGCCAAATAAGAAGGTCAAGTGATCAAGAGATCATTCTAACAGAAACTAGGAAAGGAAATGTCTATTGTCTTAACTTTTATTGTGAGAATAAGATTTCTTCTATTTGTCTAGTTGCAGATGAGAAATCATCTCATTGTATCCAATGGCACAAGATGTTAGCTCACCTGAACTACAAGTCAATAGATAAACTCTTTAGTACGGAGTTAGTGAGGAATGGTCCTCAGGTTAAATGCATGAAAAAGGGTATATGTTCATCTTGCCAAAAGGGCAAACAAAGCAGGAACTCTTTCCATGGACATGACACCAAAGACTCTGTGAGATGTCTTTACCTCCTGCATATGGATTTATTTGGTCCAATGCCAGTTCATAGTCTAGGTAGGAAATCTTACACATTTGTAATTGTGGATGACTATTCTAGATTTACATGAGTTTTCTTCTTGAGGCGGAAATCTGAAACCCCAACTGTCTTCCCAAATTTTGTTAGGCAAATTCAGAATGAACTTAACAATTCAATGGTCAAAATCAGAAGTGACCATGGGATTGAATTTCCGTCTGAATGCATGACAAAGTTCTATGAATAACTTGAGATTCATCCGGAGTTATCCTCACCTAGAACTCCCCAACAAAATGGTGTTGCTAAAAGAAAGAATAGGACTCTTATTGAGGAAAGTAGAACACTAATAAGTGACACTTCTCTCCCAGAATATTTCTGGGTTGAGGCAGTAAATACTGCATGTCATGTTCTCAATATAGCATCCATGAATAAAAGACACAAGAATACACCCTAGGAGATTATGAAAGGCAGAAAACTAAACATATCCTACTTTATAATCTTTGGTAGCAAGTGTTATGTTCTAAATAATGGCAAGCACTATCAAACTAAGTTTGCTGCCAAATCCCTAGAAGGGATATTTGTTGGGTATAGCAATAACAGTAGAGATTTCAGGATCTACAACTTGACTAAACAAGTTGTCGAAGAATCTGTCCATGTAGTCTTTTATAAGTCTAAGCTAATTAACTGTGAGTTGCCTAGCACTTATATTAGTCCTACAGGTTTAAAGGAAAAGATGGACAAGCTAACAATTAGTGAAGACCAACCTGCAAGACAGGATGAAGAAAATGATGGATGCTGTCCAAGGGGAGTATAAGTCTTACTGGATGGAGATGAATACAATAAAGTTCATCTAGATAATGACAATGAAGTATATCTAGATGAGGACAATGAAGAAGAACAAGAGGTGGACAGATTTCGACCATCAAGAAGATATTTGAAGGATAATCCAGCACACCAAATCATTGGTGATGCAAGACATGGATTTTTGACCAGAAGCTAGAGCATGAACACAGTTCTATGTTCAAGCTTCTTATCCCAGATGGAACCTAAGAAGTTTGAAGAGGCTATAGAAGACACAAATTGGAATGATGCTATGCCGAAAGAGTTGAATCAATTCAAAAGATGTAAAGTCTGGGAGTTGGTTCCTAAACCAAAGAACCATAATGTCATAAGAACTAAATGGATCTACTGGAACAAGCTAGACGAAAATGGCACTATAATCAAGAACAAAGCCAGACTGGTAGCAAAGGGATAGAGACAGGAAGAAGGGATAGACTTTCATCAGACATTTGCCCCAATGGCATGGTTGGAAGCAATAAGACTGTTCCTGGCTTATGCAGCTTATCAATGGTTCAAAGTATTTCAAATGGATGTAAAGTCATAATTTTTGAATGTCGACTTAAAAGAGGAAGTTTATGTTTAACAACCTTCTGGTTTTGTAGATTCTCTTTGTCCCAACTATGTATATAAGCTTAAGGAAGCTCTATATGGATTGAAACAAGCCCCTAGGGCTTGGTATGAAACACTGTCAGCTTTCCTTATTGAAAATAAATTCTCAAGAGGGAAAATTGACAAGACTCTATTCTTTAGGGAATCAAACGGTAAGATCATCCTAGTCCAAATATATGTTTATGATATTATCTTTGGTTCTACTGAAAACAACCTTTGTAGTAAGTTTGCAAAACTTATGCAAGGGAAGTTTGAGATGAGCAACATGGGTGAGCTAAAATTCTTCTTGGGACTCCATGTTAGACAGACTGATGATGGATTGTCAGTTTATAAATCCAAGTTCGCCAAGGAGTTAATTAAGAAATATGGCATGGAGTCAGCCTCCACCATGAAAACTCCAATGTGGACAAGTATGCTTATAGGCCAAGATGAGGCAGGAAAACCTGTTGATGAGTCTTTGTATCAAGGGATATTTGGCTCCATACTTTACTTGACAGCTAGTAGACCTTACATCATGTATGACACATGTGTCTGTGCTAGGTACCAAGCTTTCCCTAAGGAATCTCATTATTCTGCTGCCAAGAGAATTTTGAGATATCTTAAGGGCACACCAATTCTAGGTCTTTGGTACCCTAAGAATAGAGATTTCTTACTAATAGGTTTTTCAGATGCATACTTTGCAGGCTGCAAAGAAGAAAGGAAAAGCACCACAGGAACATGTCAGTTCCTAGGTTGAAGGTTGGGGTCATGGAGCAGCAAAAAGAGAACAAGTGTAGCTATTTCCACTATTGAATCAGAGTATATAGCTGCAGGTAATTGTTGTGCTTAGTTGTTGTCGCTACAACATCAACTTGAAGACTATGACATCAAGGTAAGTAAAATTCCATTATATTGTTATTCTACTATTGCTATATCTATTGCTAGAAATCCTGTTTCACATAGCAGAACTATTCATATTGAAATCAAGTTTCACTTCATCAGAGAACAAGTTGAAAAAGAAGACATAAGTCTAGAATTTGTCAACACTAACAATCAAATTGTTGATATATTTACAAATCCTCTGGATGAAAGTAATTTCAATTATTTTAAAATTTAATTAGGTATGTTGAACCTAGAATGAGATGTTAGGTCAGCACAAAATACTCAAGAAATTTTGCTAAGTTAGAATGTTTGTGTCGACACAAACCAAATGTGTCGACACTATCAGCATATGGTGTCGACACAGAAATAAATTATGCTTCGACAGGAAAAGTTTATGTCAAGACCTTGAACTAGTAGTCTATGTCGACACAGGCAAAAGTATGTCGACACATAAACTTGTCAACACCTACAAAGTACTGTCGATACCTAGGTCGTCTATGTCGACATATGTAAACTTTTGTCGACTAAGTAAAATCCCTAGTTAGGCACGTCTTTTGACCTTCCTTTTACAAGTATACTATAAATAGGAGAAGACAAAATCTCCCGTCGACTCTCTTCTCTCTCTTTCACCAAAGGCGCCACAACAGGAAGACAAGATCAATGAAAGATATGAACTGGTACGCAAGGCGTTCAAAACTGCCTCGCCAGAAATCATCGGCGTGATTACCCTAATCATAGAAAATGGATTGGAATACTTGGTCTCTGCACCTTAAAGGATATGGAAGAAAGAAGTTCTTGAATTTTACTCTTTCGCAACAATGGATTCTGAAGAAAAAGAAGATAAAGTCTTCTGTTAATGGTACTCGAGTAAAACACTCACCAAAGAGTATACGAAAGTCTCTTTGGCTACCCAAGATTACGAAAGAAGATGATATCGCATCATCCATAAAAAGGGATGCACTCCAATGGTGTGGGTTGGATCCCAATACCAAGATTGAATCTTCACTAACCAGGAAGGGAATGAATTCCCAGGGAAAGTTTCTATCCGAGATAATGGGCAAAGTTATTCTCTGTAAAACAGGAGGACATGATATGATCTCTGCCTACATGTTCAAACTCATGATTAGTATTATCTTCAAAGTGAAAATTGACTGGTCCGTTGTAATTTTTGAAAAGATCAAAGAAAGTGCCAAGAAGACTAATCTTAGTAGGATATTGAGCTTGTATCTGGCTTCCACCATCCCATAAGTGATGAATCAAACTTCAGGAACCAAGATAAATCACATGTGAAAAATGGATATGAGAATACTATCAAGATGCGATAGAGTTTTGACCAAAGATGTTTCTACTGCACAGAAACCAGTGAAGAAAGATAAGAAAAAGAAAACTACAACCCAGGAAGCAGAATCTTCCAGTAATTTTGAAGAGCATGTTGTTTTCACCTCAGATGAAGAACAACAAACAAAATCACAAACAACACAACCAGATAAAGAAGCTCAAGCCCAAGAGGAGAGCATTCAACTACTAGAGAACCAAATGGTCTTCACTCTAGGTGGAGACAATACAGAGATTATAATTATTCAAGACCCTGAACAATCACCGCTGCCTGCCCGAGGGGGAGGTATAGCTGAAGTTGCCTTGGAGAGTGAATATGCAACTGATACTGTTATGGACATAGTATTAGAAATAAACATTACAGCAATAGTCATCACTGAAAAAGAAGCACAGGATGTGCATATGCAAGATCTAGATTAAGATGAGGACCTCCACTCCTCCAGCTTAGAGAAAACCCTAGACAATGATCTTGATGTCGAGGGAGAACCTTATATTGGACAAGAGAATATTATACCTCCTATTAAAATGTGGCAGGAGGTAACTTTGGAAGAGTTGTTCCCTGACCCCCAAGATGCAAGGACTGAGGGGGAGCTGCAAAGGACAGAGGGAGAGATGCCACTTCATACCTCTAGTACCAAGGAAACTGTGGATATACAAAGTTCATCAAATTCTTCTGATGATGAAGAAGCTTCCAAGACTAAGAAAAGGAAGCTGGTGTCTCTCAGGAAAAGAAGCACATGCAATAAGACAGCCATACAAACAGTGCCTCAAGCATCTGCTCCAAGAATGGACTTCCGTTCACTATTGGTGCAACTGCAAGTGAAATTGGATGAGCAAAGACTTGCTTTGGAAAAGTATGTGGATTAGTCCCATAAAGAAATGCAGTTCAAGCTAGCTCAAGATATTAAATCTATCAGATTTGAAGTCAATTTTAATTAGAAAGAGATGACAGATTGCTTCCATAAGAGAATCTTATTTGGTCCTATGCCAGTTCATAGTCTAGGTAGGAAATCTTACACATTTGTAATTGTGGATGACTATTCTAGATTTACATGGGTTTTCTTCTTGAGGAAGAAATCTGAAACCCCAACTGTCTTCCAGAATTTTGTTAGGCAAATTAAGAATGAACTTAACAATTCAATGGTCAAAATCAGAAGTGACCATGGGATTGAATTTCCGTCTGAATGCATGACAAAGTTCTATGAATAATTTGAGATTCATTCGGAGTTATCCTCACCTAGAACTCCCCAGCAAAATGGTGTTGCTGAAAGAAAGAATAGGACTCTTATTGAGGAAAGTAGAACACTAATAAGTGACACTTCTCTCCCAAGAATATTTCTGGGCTGAGGCAGTAAATATTGCATGTCATGTTCTCAATATAGCATACATCAATAAAAGACACAAGAATACACCCTAGGAGATTATGAAAGGCAGAAAACTAAACATATCCTACTTTATAATCTTTGGTAGCAAGTGTTATGTTCTAAATAATGGCAAGCACTATCAAACTAAGTTTGCTGCCAAATCCCTAGAAGGGATATTTGTTGGGTATAGCAATAACAATAGAGATTTATGGATCTACAACTTGACTAAACAAGTTGTAGAAGAATCAGTCCATGTAGTCTTTTATGAGTCTAAGCTAATTAACTGTGAGTTGCCTAGCACTTCTATTAGTCCTACAGGTTTAAAGGAAAAGATGGACAAGCTAACAATTAGTGAAGACCAACCTGTAAGACAGGATGAAGAAAATGATGGATGTTGTCCAAGGGGAGTATAAGTCTTACTGGATGGAAGTGAATACAATAAAGTTCATCTAGATAATGACAATCAAGTATATCTATATGAGGACAATGAAGAAGACCAAGAGGTGGACAGATTTCGACCATCAAGAAGATATTTGAAGGATAATCAAGCACACCAAATCATTGGTGATTCAAGACATGGAGTTTTGACCAGAAGCTAGAGCATGAAAATAGTTCTATGTTCAAGCTTCCTATCCCAGATGGAACCTAAGAAGTTTGAAGAGGCTATACAAGATACAAATTGGAATGAAGCTATGCCGGAAGTGTTGAATCAATTCAGAAGATGTAAAGTCTGGGAGTTGATTCCTAAACCAAAGAACCATAATGTCATAGGAACTAAATGGATCAACAGGAACAAGCTAGACGAAAATGGCACTATAATCAAGAACAAAGCCAGACTGGTAGCAAAGGGATAGAGATAGGAAGAAGGGATAGACTTTCATCAGACATTTTCCCCAATGGCATGGTTGGAAGAAATAAGACTGTTCCTGGCTTATGCAGCTTATCAAGGGTTCAAAGTATTTCAAATGGATGTAAAGTCATCATTTTTGAATGTCGACTTAAAAGAGGAAGTTTATGTTTAACAACCTTCTGGTTTTGTAGATTCTCCTTGTCCCAACTATGTATATATGCTTAAGAAAGTTGTATATGGATTGAAACAAGCCCCTAGGGCTTGGTATGAAACACTGTCAGCTTTCCTTATTGAAAATAAATTCTCAAGAGGGAAAATTGACAAGACTCTATTCTTTAGGGAATCAAAAGGTAAGATCATCGTAGTCCAGATATATGTTTATGACATTATCTTTGTTTCTACTGAAAACAACTTTTGTAGTAAGTTTGCAAAACTTATGCAAGGGAAGTTTGAGATGAGCAACATGGGTGAGCTAAAATTCTTCTTGGGACTCAAAGTTAGACAGACTGATGATGGATTGTCAGTTTATCAATCCAAGTTTGCCAAGGAGTTAATTAAGAAATATGGCATGGAGTCAGCCTCCACCATGAAAACTCCAATGGCGACAAGTATGCTTATAGGCCAAGATGAGGCAGGAAAACCTATTGATGAGTCTTTGTATCAAGGGATATTTGGCTCCATACTTTACTTGACAACTAGTTGACCTTACATCATGTATGACACATGTGTCTGTGCTAGGTACCAAGCTTTCCCTAAGGAATCTCATTATTCTACTGCCAAGAGAATTTTGAGATATCTTAAGGGCACACCTATTCTAGGTCTTTGGTACCCTAAGAATAGAGATTTCTTACTAACCGGTTTTTCAGATGCATACTTTGCAGGCTGAAAATAAGAAAGGAAAAGCACCACAGGAACATGTCAGTTCCTAGGTGGAAGGTTGGTGTCATTGAGTAGCAAAAAGAAAACAAGTGTAGCTATTTCCACTATTGAATCAGAGTATATAGTTGCAGGCAATTGTTGTGCTTAGTTGTTGTCGCTACAACATCAACTTGAAGACTATGACATCAAGGTAAGTAAAATTCCATTATATTGTTATTCTACTAGTGCTATATCTATTGCTAGAAATCTTGTTTCACATAGCAGAACTATTCATATTGAAATCAAGTTTCACTTCATCAGAGAACAAGTTGAAAAAGAAGACATAAGTCTAGAATTTGTCAACACTAACAATCAAATTGTTGATATATTTACAAAACCTCTGGATGAAAGTAATTTCAATTATTTTAAAATTTAATTAGGTATGTTGAACCTAGAATGAGATGTTAGGTCAGCACAAAATTCTAAAGAAATTTTGCTAAGTTAGAATGTTTGTGTCGACACAAACCAAATGTGTCGACACTATCAGCAAATGGTGTCGACACAGAAATAAATTATGCTTCGACAGGAAAAGTTTATGTCAAGACCTTGAACTAGTTGTCTATGTCGACACAGGCAAAAGTATGTCGACACATAAACTTGTCAACACCTACAAAGTACTGTCGATACCTAGGTCGTGTATGTCGACATATGTAAACTTTTGTCGACTAAGTAAAATCCCTAGTTAGGCTGGTCTTTTGACCTTCCTTTTACAAGTATACTATAAATAGGATAAGACAAAATCTGGCTGACTGTGCTTTCAGAACTCTCGACTCTAGACTTTGTGTTAATAAGGAATTCTTCCGTCGACTCTCTTATCTCTCTTTCACCAATGGCGCCACAACAGGAAGACAAGATCAATGAAAGATATGAACTGGTACGCAAGGCGTTCAAAACTGCCACGCCAGAAATCATGGGCGTGATTACCCTAATCATAGAAAATGGATTAGAATACTTGGTCTCTGCACCTTAAAGGATATGGAAGAAAGAAGTTCTTGAATTTTACTCTTCCACAATAATGGATTCTGAAGAAAAAGAAGATAAAGTCTTCTGTTAATGGTACTCGAGTAAAACACTCACCAAAGTGTATACAAAAGTCTCTTTAGCTACCCAAGATTACGGAAGAAGATTTATATCGCATCATCCATAAAAAGGGATGCACTCCAATGGTGTGGGTTGGATCCCAATACCAAGATTGGATCTTCACTAACCAGGAAGGGAATGAATTCCCAGGGAAAGTTTCTATCCGAGATAATGGGTAAAGTTATTCTCTGTAAAACAGGAGGACATGATAGGATCTCTGCCTACATGTTCAAACTCATGACTAGTGTTATCTTCAAAGTGAAAATTGACTGGTCCGTTGTAATTTTTGAAAAGATCAAAGAAAGTGCCAAGAAGACTAATCTTAGTAGGATATTGAGCATGTATCTGGCTTCCACCATACCAGAAGTGATGAATGAAACTTCAGGAACCAAGATAAATCAAATGTGAAGAATGGATATAAGAATACTATCCAGATGGGATAGAGTTTTGACCAAAGATGTTTCTACTCCATAGAAACCAGTGAAGAAAGATAAGAAAAAGAAAACTACAACCCAGGAAGCAAAATCTTCCAGTAATTTTTAAGAGTGGGTTATTTTCACCTCAGATGAAGAACAACAAACAAAATCACCAACACCACAACCAGATAAAGAAGCTCAAGCCCAAGAGGAGAGCATTCAACTACCAGAGAACCAAATGGTCTTCACTCTAGGTGGAGACAACACAGAGATTACAATTATTCAAGACCCTGAACAATCACCGCTGCCTGCCCGAGGGGGAGGTATAGCTGAAGTTGCCCTAGAGAGTGAGTATGCAACTGATACTGTTATGGATATAGTATTAGAAATAAACATTACAGCAATAGTCATCACTGAAAAAGAAGCACAGGATGTGCATATGCAAGATCTAGATCAAGATGAGCACCTCTACTCCTCCAGCTTAGAGAAAACCCTGGACAATGATTGCTTCCATAAGACAGCCATACAAACAGTGCCTCAAGCATCTGCTCCAGGAATGGACTTCAGTTCACTATTAGTGCAACTGCAAGGGAAATTGGATGAGCAAATACTTGCTTTGGAAAAGTATGTGGATTAGTCCCATAAAGAAATGCAGTTCCAGCTAGCTCAAGATATTAAATCTATCAGATTTGAAGTCAATTTTCATAAGAAAGAGATGACAGATTGCTTCCATAAGGGAGGTAATGCTGTAGTATATCTGGCCACCCAACAATAAGAAATGAAGACTATAATAGCTAATATAGCAGAAAAACAAGGATATATTCTAGAAAACCAATTCAGAACGAATGAAAATCTCAAGGAATCACATGATGAAATTCTCACAAAACTAGGAGGTATTGCTACTGATTTGAAAACTGAAGTATCCATGCAAATACAAGAAGATTTAGCTGTTGTTCAAACATCAATTATGGCATCTCAAAAGTCTATTACTGATCAACTGGAGAAATTCAGACTCTACTACAAAGAGGGCATAGATTATCTAGCAGATCAGGTAAGTTTTTAGAAAGATGATCTAAGAGATCATGTGGCCAAAGAAGTCATAAAGGAGGAGAGAGTGTTAGTCAAGGAAAGCTCAGATCATTCAAAATGGGTATCCAATACCATCATAACTACTCTTGGATATCCACCTCTTTGTGACGATAATAATACTGCTGAATATGGTATTCAACCTGCTTATATTGAAGGGGTTCAGCAGGCAGTACATAAAATGTATAGCCCTCCACAGAAGGCACATAATATTATTATTAAAAAAGTTGAAATGTCTGAATCTGCTTTACAAAGAGAGCAAGAAGCTCAAAAAGCTAGGTATGCTCAGAAAGAAGCTCAACTATCTATAAAAGATTCAGAGAGCAGGCTGAATTAAAGTATGATTTTGAACAATGGAGTCCAACCTCCAGAAATATCATTCTTACTGTTTGAAAAGCTGTGAAAGATAATATGCATGATAGAGGCAAATGGTATTCTGTACAAGAGTTGGGTAAATATCAAAAAAGGCAAGATGTCATACATCAGTTCAGAAGGGATATCAAAGCTAGGAAGTTACCTGCTAACTCTGTGGAGCCTAACAAGTACTTCCCAAAGCCTTATCATTACTTTGAAAGGAAGAAGATTAAGGCAGAAGAGCTCAAAAAGAAAAATCTGAAAGGGAAGAAGCCAGCTAAAGACACAGAATCCAAGATGTATGCTAAGATTCAAAATGGCAAAGGAATAGTTATCAGGGATCTTGATCAATCTTAGGGATAGATAGGCTAGACTTAGAACTATGTAAATTTTGAACTAAACACTCTTGTAAATCACACACTTATTCCTGATTAATGAATTTTATCATATTTTGTGATGATATTAAAAGTTATTTGTGTTTCTAAGTTTCCCTGCCTGTGAAATGATTATATACATCTTTTTCTTTGTTTTATTATAAGTGTGTATATCATTGACTAAGGGTTATGACTTATCCAAATAGGGGGAGATTGTTGGGTACATTTGAAATTGTGTACAAGATTTGAAGAAGCCTCACATAACTCAATGATATACATCAATGTTTATTTGATAGGATGTTGAGTTTCAATGTGCAGGTTAAAGAAATGCAGGATAATTTTCTAAGTACAAGTGTCGACACTTGTGAGGGAAATGTGTCGACACCAGAAGCATGATTGTGTAAACACACAGGACTTGTGTCGACACAAAGAAATTCTGTCAGCAGTAGTTCTGTCGACACCTAGGACTTGTGTCGACACACACTCAACACCAGCTATGTTGAAGACCTGAAGTAGTTGTGTCGACACACAGGACTTGTGTCAACACACACTCAAAGAAATCTTTCAACACCAGCTATTGCGAGATAAGAAGAAGTTGTGTCGACACACAAGACTTGTGTCAACACATCCAACAGAAGCTGTGCCGAGAAGATAAGGAATGACTGTGTCGACACATTGGGAGCTATGTCGACATCATCAAGACTTGTGTCAACACATGGTATATTTGTGTTGATAGATCTGAAATGTTATGCTGACAGTTCTTTGCTATGATAGAAGTTCAAGGAGGAATCAGTTGTCAAGACTGAAGACCTTACAGCTGTCATAAGTAACAAAGCTGCAACATCTTTTAGAGCTGTCACAAGGCCGTTATAAACCGGATCAGTCGATAACCTTGGATGGATTCTATATATAGACCTATTTTATCACAATCAGATGTAATGAACAAGAGAGGGGGAACAAGAGACAAACCAAAAAGAAGGCAGATCCTGAAGAGTCTGCATGAAAAATTCAGATTTGATTCTGAATTCAAGAATGAAGCTGGATTGAAGATTAACTCCAACTCCAATTGAAGATCAACCTTACTTTGTTCAAATTCAAGAAGCTTTAAAGAAGCTAAGATAGGTTGGATCTAAAGTAATCAGTTCAATCAAGAACTGATTAAGAAGCTTTCGCCCTATTCTCTTTCTATCAGGGTGAAGATTTTATTATTTTAAATAATTAATTTTTTTGTAAGATCTCATATAGATCTGATTTGTAAGCCTAAATTTATAAAGGTTGAGGTATGCTTGAGATCCTGAGATAGGAATTAAAGAAGTCTGAGTTATAGGTCTGGTAATAAAGGCAGAGGTAGGGCTGTTTCCTGAGGAAGGATTCTTGGGAAGAATCTGAGGTGTATGACTTGAAGAAGTCTTAGTTTTAGGTCTTGTGATAAAGGCTGAGGTAGGGTTGTTGCCCTAAGTAGGATTCTTGGGAAAAATCTGAGGTGTAGGACTAAAATAAGTCTGAGTTGTAGGAACTAGTTAGGTTCTGAGTTGTAAGATCTGTGGATATGAGATAGTGGAAGGAAGTGATGCCTAATATAGCTCTCTACTGGATAGGTGAAGGGGGAGAGTGGACGTACCCACAAATTGGGGAACCACTATAAACCATTGTGTCTGTGCTGTGAATTTTCTGTGATTATTATTCTTTGTGATATGATAATTGTGCTGTGTATAACTTTGTTAATTGCCTAAGTTGTTAAAAAGGATTAGAACCTATTCACCCCACCTATAGGTGTTTACGATCTTTGAACAAAATATTTAACCCACCCCATCCGTACCCACACAATTTCAATAATCGAAGCTAGGGCAGATGATGAGTCCTTATTTCATACCGAATTCCGGACTCATCTAGGCTCATTTGCATGTATTGGCACTACCATTTAGCGCCATTAGCACTCCTTTTGGTTCGCTACGACATTCCACGTCGTGTGCACTCTTTTAGCCTATTTCTATGCGTGTATTTATTCTCATCGTGTGATGCATTTTTATTTCTATCTGTGACTGCCATGTCGACATCCCGTCCAGTTTTCCTGCAGGTTCTGGGATCGTGTGGGCGTCCGGGATAGGGCTTTCACTTTTTGTAGTAAAGGAGTCAATGGTCGTGCGTTTTTACCCACGCATGACCATCGACCTCTTTGGCGCACGACCACTGGTCGTGCGTAGTCTGAGCACTCGTTTTATTGTCCTATCCCGCCATATCACACGATCATCAGCTATACCGCGCACGATCACTGTTCGTGCGCTTCCGGTCATGCGCAGTCATGCTATCGTTTTCCATTTTTCTGTCCCATATCGCACGATCACCACCCTTGCCGCGCACGATCATTGATCGTGCGCTCCTGATCATGCGCATACTAAAATTTCCTGATGCAGGTTCTACAGGTTATTGTCGCACGGGCGCTGACATTGTTCACGCACGGCCACTGGTCGTGCGCCGGTGGTCGTGCGCGCTATTTATTCCTGTTTCTATATATACGCCTGTTCCGCAAATTACGGAAGGAGACCGGGATCGAACTCAGCCGCCACTTCGCCCTTCCGCATTCCAGAGAATCCATCCACCTCCACCTTCATCCCTACCATCGGGAGGTGATTTCCAGCACATCTAAAGCATTCCGCATCCTCCGGTGACCCCTCCGGCCATTAATGACCTCTTCTCCGAGCTTTCTACCGAAGAAGAAGATGATGAAGACAACCTAGAGAACGGACTCAAAGGCCCTCGAGGTGACAGCTCGACGGTACCGGAAGCCTCCTCGGACTGCGCGTGGAAGCGGATTGACAACCCACACCTCCGACCAACAACCGCGGTGGATCTTCACTCTTTTGGTTTACTCTTCCTCTACCCTTCTTGTAGTGTATGAATGACTCAAGCTTGTTATAAACTTCGAATTCCTAGTTATTTGTAATTGGATTTTTGTTGTTTAAACTTGTTTGTGGGATTTGTGTTGTGATGCGCCTTGCCCCATCTCACTTCCGTCGTTTCATGTGATTGCACTCCACACTAAACACCTCACCCACTAGCTCACCGTCCACTCGCCCTACCGATGTACGGCATAGCGACCGATACACCCATCTCGCCTTGCGAAGCGGTTAATGCAACCCGCATAGTTAGCTTTAAGTTCTTTGTTTGTAAGAACACAAATCTCAAAGCCCCTTTTGTTTCTTCTTTCATTTTACACACTCCATTAGCAATAACTTCGGATTGTCCGTCGTTCCACGCCAATTGCATTCCTCAAGAGACCAACACTTGGGGATTTACTCCCTAAAACTTTATTACTTGTGCGACCGGTGCGCTTGCCGTATTTTCACGCATCAAGTTTTTGGCGCCGTTGCCGGGGAATGCAACTGTAGAACGACCACGACGTACGAAAGTGTTGTTATAGAGTTTGTTGTTTTTTTGACCGCTGTTTCTTTGTGTAGTTGCCGCAGTGAATGCAAGGACGCGCTGCTAGAGATCTCGCAGCTTACGACCCCGAGATCGAACGAACTCTTCGTGCACAAAGGCGTGCCGCTGACATCAATCTAGTCCTAATGGGGGACCATCTGAACATTGATGCTGGGAATCGTGTCGGAGGAATCCTTAATGGTGACCGAAACGGCGATGAGAATGAAGTAAACCCGCCCCAGGTCCGCACTATGAGGGACTACACCACACCGACTGTTGGGAGCATTTACCCCGGCTTCGGACCGGCGATCACCAACCAGTAGTTTGAGATCAAACCTGCTATCCTGAACATAATCCGGAACAACGCACAGTTCTCCGGAATGGCCACTGAAGACGCCCATCTTCACTTGGCTGAATTTTCTGTAATCTGTGCCACGTTCCGCTATGCTGGAATCCCCGACGATACAGTCAAGCTTCTCCTTTTCCACTTTTCCCTCAGGGACAAAGCCAAGACTTGGCTCCACTCTCTTCCGCCTGGAGCAGCCACCACCTGGGAGGCGTTGACAACAAAATTTTTAGCTAAGTTCCATCCGGTGGACCGGATAGTGAGCATGCGACGTGCAATTGCCAACTTTCGGCAAAATGATCAAGAAAGCCTGGCTGAGGTTTGGGAACGCTTCAACGAGTTGCTGAGGAAGTGTCCAAACCACAGATTCCAAACTTGGAATCTTGTCGAAAGCTTTTATTTTTCTATTGAACCACATCACAGGGCTATGATTGACGCTGCCTCTGGAGGGACTATATTGAATCTTGCGCCTGATGATGCATTAAGAATTTTGCAGGATACTGCCACCCACAACGCATATTGGACTGCAGGAAGGAATTTTCAATGAGGTACGAGTGGAGTTTTTGCTATGGAAGCATCCGATCCCACCACCTCTGCTGCTCCAGTTTTGGCGATGTCATGTCAGGGTTGTGGAGGTTCCGACCACCACAGCTTTGAATGCTAAGCAGGCGAGGTACATGGTGAAACCTCCTTTCTTAACGAGTCAATTAACTACATTGCAAATCAAAATAGGGGAGCGCCATATGGGAACACGTACAATCCGGGGGTGAGAAATCACCCAAATTTCTCTTGGAACCAAAATGTGCCAGGCCAACGATGGCAGCCGGGGCAACATCAAAATGATGCGTACGCCTCTGGAAGCCAACCGCGGCCGCCTCTACCGAATTACCCCCAAGGGCCCCTTGCGACAAAAACAAACACTTTAGCGGAAATGTTCGAAAAATTCGTTGTGGTCTCCCAAACCAACATGACGAATCAAGCTGCCTCAATGCGTAAGCTAGAGGCACAATTGGGCCAACTGGCCCAAATGGTCTCTGAGCGGACCCAAGGCACGCTACCGAGCAACACCGAAAAAAACCCATATGAGCAAGGAAAAAGCCTTGGGGAAGAAAATAAAAATAAGACTCATGAGCTCGTTGTGGAGTGTAAAATTAATAATTTTGAAACTACCGCTTTGTGCGATTCCGGAGCATCTAGCAATATCCTCACCATGCAGGATGTTGCGATGATGAACCTGCATATTGATCCAGCAATCCGGAAGTCACTAGTTTTAGCTAATGGTATTTTGGTTGACACCGAAGGAAGTGTGCAAGAAGTTGAAATCGAGGTTAATAGGAAGTGCATAATCACTGATTTCCAGGTATTGGGACCCAAGGAAAATAATTCGATTCCTATATTGGGGGTTCCATTCCTGAAGGCTAGCTGCGCATCTCTTGATTTCTCCAAAGGATGCGTAACTTGGCTGGTTGTTGCTTCAACCTTGGATGTCGCTTCTGCACATGACCCTCTTCTCCATAACGACAATTTTCATAGTGCTGCAGATATTCAGATTGGATTGTATTTTGCCTTGGTGAGTGATGCTCAGATGAAGGAGATGATTAGGGAAGTACCTTCCGAGGAGGTGATCAAGAATGATGAGAAGGAGTTCAAGGAAGAGACCAAGTGCACTGATGCAAGGGCCACCTTCCCGTCTCCTGTCGCGTCGATTTTTGAACATAGCAAAACTAGTTTATTCGAGAGAAATCCCTGGACAGTGAATTTTGTAATATTGTTTCAAACTCTGCTAAGCGATCAGTAGCTTGGGCTGATCCGGTTGCCGTTTTGGTACCAGAAATGAAGCCGCCAACCGAAAAATTGGAACCCCCCATGGACCGCAACATTTGGAAATCTCGTACGGTGGAGAAGCTGAAAAAGGCTAAGCGTATACGCGATGAGCGTTATGCCGCCCTATGGCGTGAGGAGGTGCACATTCGGAGTAAAGGGAAAGTCCTTTCTCCCAATGCAACAAGGCACTCTGCTGTTCCCTCGCGCCCCACCGGAGAGATTTATCACAAGTCCGCATTTAGCTGATTGCTCCGCCCCTTTTCTTGATTATCACTTATGCTTGTGCTTACTTATTTTCCTGCAACTCTTCTTTTACTGCAAGAACATTTTATAAACTGCTAATACAGGTATTTGGTCCACCTTAAGGACGGTAAACAAAAGGGCTATTCGGGAGACAACCCAAGCCTGGACCTCTTTTTGGTCCCTTCTTTTTGTGCTTTTTAATTTTGCTTTTAAATTATATTCTCGGTTATTTGTCTTTTCTGCGGCTCTACCTAATTTGCAGGTTCAACATTCTTTTGTGCGATGCAGCAACCTCCGCCTTCTGGTATGCTCATTCTTTGGAGCATGGGTACCCTCTCTCCTGAGCTTACTTTTTATTTTAGATGTCCATTAGCATTTATGCTTGTGTTTTCATTCAAGTCTGGGGGGGGGGGGGAGAGCAGCTTATGCACACCACGAGCACACTGTTAGCATGCTAGTAGTTTATTTTATGTTCATTATTGTAGAATCCTGTCACGCACCACTGCACCCACTTGAGCGCGCGCTTAGCTTTTGCGTGTGGCGAGTCAAACTCGTGTCTTTGTTAGATTTGGGAAAATTTTGGTGCTGGTTTAGGATTGGGAGACAGAGTAAAATGTTGACCTTGCTGTGTTTCTAGTCAACTGCTCTCGTCTTGTGTAGAAATTCGTGTAGATTTAATTTTTCTTTATGCTTAAAGTTTTGTAATTTTCTATTTGCATAAATTCTTTTTATTCTACTCAAAAATTGTGAATTCGGTGTGAATCAAACGGTAGTTTAGGAATGTGTGTAGCCGCCACTAGACTCGTTTTGCTCGAGTCAGGAGGAAGGATTATCTTTCTCGGTGGCTAAGAACTTGCCCCAAGCTACTCTCAAAGCATTGGTGCATGGTTAGTCTAGCGTGAGCGTGATGTAGGCCATAATTTTGGCCCGGTTGAGCTTTGTACCGTTCCGAACGTCATACCCTCGCTAGCCCCGTTGTGCCTACCCTACTTTTGATTCAGCTCCACCATTACTTCACCAAAGCTTTATAGCCTATCCTAGCTGCACACCCAAGTCGAGCTTAGAGTTTCTCTCTTCATGTTGGGATGTGAAGTGGTGTTATTATTTGTGAATATGTGGATGCGCTCCAAGACCTATTTCTGTTGAGATTGTGAAAATAAAGAAAATGTTTTGAAAAGAACAAAAAATATATATGTGAAAAAGAAAAGTGAAAAGTAAAAGTCTAATTGAAATATTTATTTGAGATGACTTGGATTTGGAGTAGGCAAATTACTTTGAGGGATTCTTTTTGGCTAGCTCACTTGGGTTAGGTGCAAAGCCATTCTTTTTATCATTGTTTACCTCACCGTAACCCAAGCCCCATAATTACCTTATGTCCTACGGATTTGCGCTTGAGTTTAACTAGTGCCGTGGAGAGAGTGTGAACGGGCAAGCGTATGGTCCCCGACATTGGTGGATTCCTTTGGAGGTGATCCTGAGCCCCGATCTTTGGCAAAACTCACCTTAGTGGCTAGCCTACTTTCTTCCTGTGCGTGACCAGTTGATTCACCGTGATTCTATTTTTGAGTAGTAATAAAATGCTTTTACGCATTGTGAAAAATATAAAATATTTTGCATAATTAGGAATTTCTTCTATTGTATTTTTTATGCACGCAAGCATGCGACTTCGCATGGTACCCCGTATTTCAATCTCTATGTCAGCTAGATTATTTTCCCGACCTGCTTAGATTGTGTTTGCTCGAGATGCGTAAATACTTAAGTCTGGGGGTGTGATGAGTCCCTATTTCATACCGAATTCCGGACTCATCTAGGCTCATTTGCATGTATTGGCACTACCATTTAGCGCCATTAGCACTCCTTTTGGTTCGCTACGACATTTCACGTCGTGTGCACTCTTTTAGACTATTTCTGTGCGTGTATTTATTCTCATCGTGTGATGCATTTTTATTTCTATCTGTGACTGCCATGTCGACATCCCGTCTAGTTTTCCTGCAGGTTCTGGGATCGTGTGGGCGTCCGGGATAGGGCTTTCACTTTTTGTAGCAAAGGAGTCAATGGTCATACGTTTTTACCCACACACGACCATCGACCTCTTTGGCGCACGACCACTGGTCGTGCGCAGTCTGAGCTCTCGTTTTATTGTCCTGTCCCGCCATATCGCACGATCATCAGCAATACCGCGCACAATCACTGTTCGTGTGCTTCCGGTCATGCGCAGTCATGCTATCTTTTTCCATTTTTCTGTCCTATATCGCACGATCACCACCATTGCCGCGCACGATCACTGCTGATCGTGAGCATACTTAAATTTCCTGAGGCAGGTTCTACAGGTTGTTGCCGCACGGGCGCTGACATTGTTCGCACACGACCACTGGTCGTGCGCCGGTGGTCATGCGCGCTATTTATTCCTGTTTCTATATATACGCCTGTTCCGCGAATTAGGGAAGGAGACCGGGATCGAACTTAGCCGCCACTTCGCCCTTCCGCATTCTAGACGCTCCATCCACCTCCACCTTCATCCCTACCATCGGGAGGTGATTTCTGGCACATCTAAAGCATTCCGCATCCTCCGGTGACCCCTCCGACCATTAATGACCTCTTCTCCGAGCTTTCTACCGAAGAAGAAGATGATGAAGACGACCTAGAGAATGGACTCAAAGGCCCTCGAGGTGACAGCTCGACGGTACCGGAAGCCTCCTCGGACTGCGCGTGGAAGCGGATTGACAACCCGCACCTCCGGCCAACAACCGCGGTGGATCTTCACTCTTTTGGTTTACTCTTCCTCTACCCTTCTTGTAGTGTATGAATGACTCAAGCTTGTTATAAACTTCGAATTCCTAGTTATTTGTAATTGGTTTTTTGTTGTTTAAACTTGTTTGTGGGATTTGTGTTGTGATGCGCCTTGCCCCATCTCACTTCTGTCGTTTCATGTGATTGCACTCCACACTAAACACCTCACCCACTGGCTCACCGTCCACTCGCCCTACCGAAGTATGGCATAGCGGCCGATACACCCATCTCGCCTTGCGAAGCGGTGAATGCTACCCGCATAGTTAGCTTTAAGTTCTTTGTTTGTAATGACACAAATCTCAAAGCCCCTTTTGTTTCTTCTTTCATTTTACAAACTCCATTAGCAATAGCTTCGGATTGTCTGTCGTTCCATGCCAATTGCATTCCTCTAGAGATCGACACTTGGGGATTTACTCCCTAAAACTTTATTACTTGTGCGACCGGTGCGCTTGCCGTATTTTCACGCATCAGCAGACGCTCACAGCTATCCTGGATGCCTTCAGATCCCAACAAGCACCCGTACAAAAACAAGGTCAGTGCTCCAATTGGGTGAGCACTTTCCGATCTCTCTCCCCACCTGCTTACCTTGGGACAGAGTCGGCAGAGCGTACGGAGGAATGGCTCGAAACCGTACAAGAAATGCTTGCAGGAATTAGATGCCCAAATAATATGGTTGTGACCTTGGTAGTTACACTCCTAGAACAGCACGCTAAGAGTTGGTGGAAGTCCCTCATGGGCTCCACCTTTCAAGGGTGAGTTTATACACAGATCAACTGGAACGATTTCTTGGGAGCCTTCCTAGAGCACTTTATCCCATCATCATCCCGAGATGAACTTGAGGAAAGGTTTCTACACCTGAAGCAGGGATCCAAGTCAGTGACGGAGTACCAGTGGGTGTTTAAGAATTTGGCTGGATTTGATGACTCTTATTAGTTGGACGATAGAGGATTTTCTAAAAGATTCTACAAAGGATTATGAGACCCCCTGAGGCAAGCCTTTTTGTTTATAGTTGACTCCAGCCTGAAGGGGTGATGGAAGCTGGCCCGAGCAATAGAAGGAGACACGATTACGGAAGAGGAAGAGGATATCAGAGAGGTGGCAGACACTTCCACTAGAATTATATAGTGGATCACTCGGTTCCACAGCCGCCAGCATTGCCTCCACCACCACAGCCTCAACTGTTTCAGCAACCCAGTGGGCGAAAGGAGCGAGTGTGCTTAGAATGCAACCAACCGGGCCACATTAGACGCTACTGCCCATAACTAAATGGAAATGCGCATATTTCTCCTCCTCCGGCAGCTCCTTGAGGGCAGAGGTACATGCGTGGTCGAGGACCACGAGGAGGAAACTTTGGACCTGCTCGAAATCAGGTGTTCGCGCTGGACATTACATAAGAGTGGAACCCTCAAGAGGTGACTGCAGGTATGATTACATGTTGTCATCTTATTTTCATTGTTAATCTTAAGTTGCATAAGATATACTAGACATCTAGGTTTGAGTATTGCTATTAGAACTTAAGCACCATGGTGGTCGGCGGGAAACCGGCCTATACGTTATTCAATACCGGTGCCTCATACTCATTTGTGTCTGCGGACTTCATGAAAGACCTGGAAGGAGTGCAATCCTTCACTTGTATTGCTCAAAGAGTAAGCCTTCTAGACGGCTCTGAGTTGACTGCAACTGCCAAGTGCGAATTATTGATACTAATTGGGGGAAGATCTTCGATACCCCTGCCTCATTTTTAGAATACCAGAGTTCGGCCTCATTCTAGGCATGGCGTGGCTGGATTGGCACTACGCAAGAATTGACTGCGCGGAGAAACGAATCTACTTAAGACATGGGGATACCGATGTAATCTTCCAAGGTATAGAATTCGCACCACGTTTATTATTGTCTTTCATTCAAACCCTGAAAGCTCACATGAGAGGGGATGAAGTTTACTTGATATGTTTCAAACTCAAGG
Source organism: Platanthera zijinensis (assembly GCA_039513925.1). Classification (NCBI taxonomy): domain Eukaryota; kingdom Viridiplantae; phylum Streptophyta; class Magnoliopsida; order Asparagales; family Orchidaceae; genus Platanthera; species Platanthera zijinensis. Next base: position 168,970,625 of record CM077081.1, on the reverse strand, counting down.
AGATGAAAATAGATATGAAGGATGTGCGGGTGGTGCGAGATTTTCCCGAGGTATTTCCTGAGAAATTTCCAGGTTTACCCCCGCATAGAGAGGTTGATTTTCAAATTAAGCTAAAACCAGGAGCCAAGCCCGTCCCCAGGACCCCTTACCGGATGGCCCCTAAGGAACACACAGAGTTTAGAGTTCAGTTGCAAGAGTTGGTAGAATGAGGGTTTGTTCGCCCCAGCTCATCACCTTGGGGAGCCCCTGTTCTGTTTGTTAAGAAGAAGTATGGAACCTTGCGATTATGTATAGACTATCGGGACCACAACTGAATGACGGTATGGAACACCTATCCACTACCTCGGATCGATGAGTTGTTAAACCAATTGGTAGGAGCGCATTGGTTTTCTAAGTTGGATTTGTGTTCGGGGTACTATCAGTTGATAATTCAGGAGCAGGACATTCAGAAAATGGCCTTTAGCTCAAGGTACGGCTTGTACGAGTTCACTGTGATGCCATTTTGGCTCACAAATGTCCCTTCAGCCTTCATGAGCTTGATGAACAAATTGTTCGAAACTTATTTAGATGTCTTCGTCATCGTTTTCATCGATGACATTTTAGTCTACTCTAAGATGAAGGAAGAGCTTGTCGAACATTTTACCTTGGTACTAAAGAAGCTAAAAGAGCACGACTTGTTTGCCAAGATCAGCAAGTGCATATTTTGGCTCCAAGAGGTTGCCTTCTTGGGCCATGTGATCAGTGGGGCTGGGTTAGATGTGGATCTGGCCAAAGTGCCTGCCATGAAGGAGTGGTCGCCCTTAAAGTCAGCGGCCGATGTGCGGAGATTCCTTGGACTTGTCGGGTATTATCGGAAGTTTGTAAAAGGGTTCTCAAAGATTGCCCTTCCTCTTACTACGCTGACAAAGAAGTGTGTGTCGTATGAGTGGACACCCTAGTGTGAAGCTTTGTTTTCTGGAACTAAAGGACCTACTTACGTCTGCACCCATCCTAGTCCTTCCGTCCGAGATGGAAGGATTTCAAGTTTACACTGACGCATCATATCAAGGGATGGGATCAGTATTGATGCAGCACGATCATGTGATTGTATATGCTTCGAGACAGCTGAAGAAGCATGAAGTCAACTATCTGGTACATAATTTTGAATTAGGTACGGTGGTGTTCTCCCTTATGATTTGGAGACACTATCTATACGACGTCCACTGCGAAATCTTTTCAGATAACAAGAATCTGAAGTACGTCCATACCCAGAAGGAACTGATTTGAGACAGTGGCAGTGGTTAGAGTTTTTGTTCGATTATGAATTAACCCTGAACTACCACCCTGGAAAAGTAAATTCCGTAGCCGATGTTTTGAGCAGGAAGGTACCAGAAATAATTCCCGAGTCCCGGTTGATGCGTATGGAGTTAGCTCGGATTGTTGAGGAGATGGAGATTACTCTAGTGTATAAGGACCAACCAGAAAGGTATTCAGAGTATTTAGCTGTGATGAGCATAGTTTGTGACATTCGAGACCGCCTCCGGGCGGAGCAAGGAAAGGATGCGGCTATGGTCCAGACAATCAAGTCGATTGAAGATGGGATTACTGATGAATATTCCCTGCAAGACGGCCTCGTCTACTTCCATGGTCGGCTCTACATTCCCATGGGCGTTAATATTCGAGAAGATATCTTGAGAGAGGCACATTGCTCTCAATATTCGGTGCATCCTAGGATTGCCAAGATGTACGCCAACTTGCCAAAGACCATGTGTTGGCCAGGAATGAAGAAAGACGTCAGACATTTTGTTACGCATTGCGAGGGCTGTCAAAGGGTGAAAGCAGAGTGTAGGAGTCCCGACAGATTATTACATCCATTGCCCATACTTGAGTGGAAGTTCGAGGATTTCTCCATATACTTCGTCCACGGTTTTCCACACTCATGCTCAGGGAATGATTCAGTATGGGTGATCGTTGACCTCCAGACGAAGGTAGCCCGGTTCATTCCTATGACGAAAGAAGCTCAAGTGGACATTTTGGTACAGCTCTTTTTGGAGCAGTTCGTACCGTATCATGGTGTGCCAAAGGCGATTGTTTATGATCGGGATGGTCGGTGTACATCTAAAGAATGGAAGGTAGTACAAGCGTATTTGGGATCACATCTCACCTTTAGCATGACGTTACATCCTCAGACAGACGGGCAGTCTGAAAGGACTATCATGACATTGGAGGATCTACTGAGGTTGTGTGTGTTGGATAGAGGAGAGTAATGGGAATGGCTCTTACCCCTTGTAGAATTCTCGTACAATAATATCCATCAAGCAAGCATCGGGTTGGCGCCCCTTGAAGCCCTTTACGGAAGAGGGTGTAGAACACCCTTTTTTTGGGTGCAGGATGAGGACCCGAAGACTTTGGGAAATGAATACATTGATGATACTGATCGGTTGGTAGACTAATACGGGACCGCATGCTTGAGGCTCAAAGTCGGCAGACAAAATATTATAATGCAAATCATCGGATGATGGAATTTCAAATGGGCAACAAGGTGTTTCTTAAGATCAGGCTGACTCATGGAGTATCATGGGTTCGTGGTGTGAAGAAGCTCAACCCATGGTACGTTGGGCCCTACATAATATTGGAAAGGATTGTCTAGTTGGCCTATCGGTTGGAGTTATAGCCAGAGCTAGAGAATCTTTATGACATATTCCATGTGTCATCACTTCCAAAGGCATTGTTGCGGCCCGATCAATACGTTCCAACCACTGACAGAGCAGTTGTGACTGATAGGTCGGTGCGACTAGAGCCTGTGCGGATAGTAGATAATTAGACAAGGATTTTGCACCGCAAAAGTGTTCCTCTGGTTAAGTTGATGTGGTCAAATAATGGGAAGGAGGAGTATACGTGGGAGCCGGTGGACTTGTTGCAAAAGCGCTACCTGGAGCTGTTTCATCAAGGTAATCTTTAAAAGTAAATTTTATTTCAATTTACTCTTTACTTTCCCCCATAGCCTTAGCCTTATTTCGGTTATGAAATATTTTATTTTGTTTATAGGATTTGTAACGTCCCAATTCGTTCTAGGCCCCTCGTGCGCACTTTTGATTCAAAAGAGATGATTTGGGCTCAGGGAAGAGAAATCAGTCAAGAAAAGGACACGGGTAGTGACACGGGCGTTTCCCTACCCGTGTGGAAAATCATGGATTTTCCAGAGATGGACATGGGTGGTGACACGACGTGTACCTACCCGTGTGAAGAGGACACAGGTAGGGGCACGGGCGTGTCCACTACCCGTGTGCGAAACTGGTATTTTTGATCCTATGTCCCGAGCAGGATACGGGTAGGGACGCGGGCGTATCCCTACACATGTGAATGTATATAGGAAACCCGGTCGTGTCTCCCGAGCAGGAGACGAGTAGAACAAAGGCCTGAACAAAACCGTGTCTCGTGGACATAGGTAGTGGACATGGGCGTGTCCCTACCCGTATTTGATTCCATACGACGCTATAATCGTCGATGATGCTTCAACCGAGCGGGACACAGGTAGGAACACGGGCGTGTTCCTATACTTGTTCGTCCTATCTACATAGGATTTTGCTATTTTTCATCCTCTTTCCAAGCCCTCTTTTTCTGTGGAGAGACTGCTGCTGGAGCCAAGTATTTTTCCATGGAGAGCCAACTCTGCCGAGGACAAGAGGATGCCACCGCGAAGAGTCACGTGATCTATGGCCGGAAATAACGGAAATGACGGAAATGATGTGAGTTTCCTACCCTCTCCCTTAGTATTAGATCTGTAGTTAATCCTAGGTGAGATATCGACTCAAAAGAGTCTTGATGTGTGATATGGAGACTCCTAGGAAGAGGCCATACCAGAAATTGTGTTCTAGGGTTTTAGTAATATTCAACCTCTCCTTCCTTCAATGTGATGGTTAAGAAGGTCTTGTGAAGAGGAATGGCCTGATGAGGGTGAAAAAGGAAGAAGGATTTCTAGGTGTGATTTGGAAAGATCTACTAGAGGAGGAAGATGAACTGATGCCATTCATTCTGTCTCAAAAATCCGTGAAGAAGTCTGTATTCTGCACGCAGCGATCTTCATGACCATTTTCATGTATGTCATGGCCATATCCGGGCTTTCGACTAAACACCAAATTCATAGGCCTTGGAGAGATCTTTCCAAGAGTGGTTACACATCTTCAGCCGATGTCTGAAGCCACGGGAAAGACTGATCGAAATTGATGGCTGATAATGTAAATTTGCTGAAACTGTAATATGAATGTAGCAGTCTTAGAAGCTGCTTTCGAGTATTATACAGCCAAATCTGGGCTTCTGACTAAACATAAAAGTCGTTGCCCTTGGAAATACATTTCCAACGATGGGTTACACATTTTCCCCGGATTCCTGTAGCATCAAGAATCCGCGTTTAAAGCTCTACTCTCTATACAATTCCTGCATGCTTGGTTCTTTGTTAATGTAAACCTAATTTAGAATTATTAGAGGAATTGCGAATAGTTATCGTAATGTTCGTGGTGACCTATTTGTTGATCCTTTATAATCAAATGATCAAGTAAAACTAACTTGAATGAAATGGTTGGATGGTAGATCCCAAGGTGAACTAGTGAGTAGACAAGTTGGATTGTATAAATAACTAGATATGTGAATCGGTAATTTGAGTTGTGAGCTCGAAATGTTGGAAGAGGATTGAATATGGTTAGTGCATGGGTATGTGGAAGGGTTGATAATGCGTGAATATTTCCCGCACTTGATTGTTTGTGTTGATAAGGGATTTGGTATGTGAACCCTTGTGAGCGATTGAGCTCGAGACGTGAAGTAGCATGCAGTGTGAGTCGACACGTGGTGTCGTAATCCAGAGTTAAGGATAGTGTGGCAGGTATATGAGCTCGCTAGTCGTCACCCCGACGGGAGTTGATAGTTAGACCTTGGGCAGTTGGGCTTGGTCCTCGGTGCTCATTCTCGGGGCTCCTTCCGTGCCAAGTAAATGGTTGGGTATGGTCCTCGTGCTTTTTTTGAGGCTCCTTCCGGGTCACAATATAGGCTAGATCGGGGCTTGGTTCTCGGTGCTCATCTACCCGAGACTCCCGCTGAGCCGTAGTATGCTTATGAGCTCCGTTGATGTGTTCTTAGTGTTGAGGCATACGACGGCCTATGCTAGGTAGTGTGGATGCCGAACTAGCAGTGGAGAAGCCCGCTAATGGAGCCGACTTCCCACGACATGTGTCCAAGGAGCGTCCTCCCTCTAACGATGATGGTGACCCGATAGATATGAATGGAGACGACAGCCTGCAACTACTTGAAGACGGCAATGGCGCACTGATACATGACCATAAAGAGCGTCGCTACAATAGCCTTCCGGAGCGCAAGCCCATTTATAATTTATTAATAATAAATATTAATAAATTATAATGGAGTAATAATATATTTTTTATTTGTTTTATTTCAAAATTATCATTATTATTTCATGTTTAATTTCATGTATTAATTGTTACATGGTTATGATATAAAACCGTGATTTTAGATTTCATTTTTTCATGTTGGGCTGCATGTAGCCAGTTGGAGTGTTTGTTGTAGCCTATATAAAGGCATGTACTCCTTTGTTTTTCATTAGTGAATGAATGAAAAGAAAACCAATTTCAAGAATTGAAATCCTCCTCCTCCTCTAAGGCAAGTTTTCGGCCCTCCTCCTTCTTCTTCCTCTTTGGCCGCCGGCCACCTCTCCCCCTCTCTATCTCGGCCTCCCTCCTTCTTCTTCTCCTCTACTCCCTTGCAAACCCGAGCCCTAGCCAACACCTTCTTACCCGGCCCCTCCTGCAACCTCAAATCTGCCACCTCCTCTCTCACAAACCCAGCCACAACCAAACTCCAACAACCCGAGCCCCTCCCTCCTCCACAAAATCTTAGCCGCCAACCACCAACACCAACAAGCCCGACCCCTTCCTCATCCCCATCCTAAATCCAAATATCACTTTCCAAATTAAGCTCTTAGCCTACCATAATAGAAATATTTCATTCCCTAAATATTTCTTAATCCACCACCTTTTCTCTCTCCTGCCTTATTTGGAGATATTTGTTTCCATATTTAGAAGATTCCACCGGGACTTTCCAAATACAGCGTGATACGAAGAAGGCGACGAATTTCACTCCCTCCAGCGTATCTTTGGTGGTGCCGTTAAGGAACGATTCTAGTCGAGTGAATCGGATTAATCAAATCTGGTGGGGTAACGAAAATTTCCACCTTTATGAGTTTCTCTTCTTTAGATAATTCTTGTGGCATTGGCAAATAGTGCGCCTTATGTAATGCTTGATTTTTCGTCGTTAAATTTCTTTCAGTTATTGTCGTGTTTATTTCTTTCGTTTAAGTTTGTGAGGTGTGGCGGCCCTCATTTGTATTTTGTTGGGAGAGAACCACCCTTGCCAGAATCTTTTGTTTTTGGTGGTTTCTCTTTTGGTATAACACGCTCGATCGAACCGTGTGGGTTCTTTTCGCTTGAGAGGACCTTGACTTATCGCCTTGATATTATCTTTAAGAGCTTTGCGAACCTTCCATAATTGTTAGTGTAATAATAATATTAATTAAACCGCTGTGACGTTAAATGCTTGAGTGTGACGTGAGAGTTATTCGAGAGTGTCACGTTTGTTTCGTCGGCCACCAAAACGCTCGAAAGAGCGAGCCTACATCAATTTGGTATCAGAGGGAGGTTCTCGTCAATTTCCTAATTGGCACTCCTCCCCCTCTTATGTGGCACGTACGTACGCACTCACCCATTTCGTTGTAGATAAATTTTTAGAAAATTAGTTTTCATGAAATGCATTGAATTCCATAATTTCAAATTTCAAATTAAAAAAAAATTTTCTAATTTCAAATTTCAAATTTCGAAATTTCAAATTTCAAATTTCAAATTTCAAATTTCAAATTTCAAATTTCAAATTTCAAATTTCAAAATTTAAAATTGAAATTCCAAATTTCAAATTTCAAATTTCAAATTTCAAAGTTCAAAATTCAAAATTAAAATTTCAAATTTCAAATTTCAAATTTCAAATTTCGAAATTTCAAATTTCAAATTTCAAATTTCGAAATTTCAAATTTCAAATTTCAAATTTCAAATTTCAAATTTCAAATTTCAAATTTCAAATTTCAAATTTCAAATTTCAAATTTCAAATTTTTCTCCAAATTAAAAAATAAAAAAATTTGGTGGTCTGCCAATAGCCGGCTAGATTTTATTGTCAGCAATAAAAAAAATCAGGAAAAAATTAATTAATAATCTCCATATTTTTTCCAGCAAGAATATCGAAAAAAATAATATATTATTTTCAAATATTAGCGGGAACAAATCTATCTTTGAAAATAAATAGGACCAGGCTATTTGCTACTTTCCGTGTGCACCGGTTTCGGTTAAGTGTTCTCTCTAATTCTCTCTGAAATGGCCCATGACGTCAACGTCTCCCGAGGAAAAACTATAGGTTCCAATAGGAACGTAGGGAAATCTGTCAATTCCACAATAACGGATGAGATTATTGCTTTAGTTGCTCAATTAAAGGCTAGTCAAGTAGCACCGCCCCCGCGCACCTCTAGGCGTGTTAGGATTCTTGCTCCGACATATGATGGGCTAGGTGGACCGCGAGTGTTTCTATGTTGGGTGAAAGACATGGAGTGTTATTTTGAGCAATATCATATTGTGGATCCCCATAGGATTCCCATTGCGAGATTTCAACTCTTTGGTCGAGCCTATACCTTCTGGAACAATGAGGATAGACGTTTAGGGATGCCCTCCGTCGACTCACTTGTTGGTTGGCAGATTCTGAAGAATATTTTAACGGACGAGTATTATCCGCCCTACTACCGTTCCCAGTTTTTTGATTATAGGAGCGACTATAAGTCTCACGCTAGATCCTTGCTCCGCCAAGATCTGACTATTTCGAACACATATGCACCTACTAATGAAGGAAAAGAGAAGCTTAGGACCCTTGTACCTAGTTCGATAGACGTGATTGCTAGGAATTCTATGAGCCCGCGGGGTGAGAGTGTTCCTATTAGCATGATTGAGCCTGAGACTGTGTTTTGGAATGTGCCCGTCACTGAAGACGAGACTATTATCACTAACGATTGTAGCGATGTTGAGGAGATTGGTTACCCTAGTGACCTGGATGAGGATTTCTCTTTTGAGGAATCATCTCCACCCACCCTTCAATGATATTTTAGTCATGGAGTCTTCTGATGACCCTGAGTTAGTAGACATTCCGGCAGAGTCGGTAGAGTCATCCGAAGCTGAGAGCGTACTTGTTACTGATTTAGGTGATGACATGCTAGGACCCGATATTATTTTAGCTGACCCATGCTTATTAGATATTTCTATGGTATTGGAAGAGTCACCTTGGGATGGTTGTTCAGTTTGGGATAATTTTAGTGTGATACATCCGGGAGTTAGTTCCTTGCCGATATCATCTCCGCTTGGTATTCAAGCCAATTTATATACTCCCCGGGACTCGATTTGTCCATCCCAATATTTTGACTTAGACGATGTCCCTACCTCATGGGAAGAATTCGTCAATATAGGATGTGATGTTGTAGTAGATTTTCCCTGCAAGGAAAAATTATCTTTGGATAACGGTAGCACTGAGGGCCTGATAGGTTTTTATTTGATGATAGCTCCTTCACCTGATGTAAGACCCCCCTTTTATTTCTTTTTAAACACTGGGGTCTTAGCCCAGAACTGCCGCTTTGCGGTGGCACCAACTCACAGGAAGGCCGCCACTACAAAATGCCAATTCTGCCGGCCCTTTTCGATCGCAGAACAGTAGCATAAAGAAGTAAAAGCAAGTCCACAATAATCACATGTATATAAATAAATCTCCACGAAGGGAGAGTCCACAATAATAATAATAATCAGAGTACAAAAGGAGGGCTTATGCCTGGTACATCATATCCTCACTACAAGTCACTCGCGGAAGCAAACCTAAAACTAAGCGTCACCGTAACTGTCACTGAACCGAGAGCACCCAAGCTAGACTGGCCCCTCTCCACCGACTCCGTACTCTGTTGGTGCTGCATCTCTGGGTGCTTCTTCCTTTTTGTCCTGCCGTCGCTGCCTCGCAATCCACGTCTGCGTCTACGTCTTCGGCCTCCTGTCTGCTGAGCTGGTGGGATCTCACCCATCAAGGGGCATTTAACCCGTGTATATCCCGGCTGGTGACAATGGTAACTCGGTCGTGGGGTCAACTCTGTCAGAAACTGCAACACCCGTGACCCTTCCATATGGTACACCTAAAATGTTGTGGTTCGAAAACCGTTAAAGAATAAAGTACCAAAAATAATCAGATAAAACTTCCAATAAAAATACAGAAGGTATAATATGCTATAAGATACCCTAATCCAAGATTTCATAACCTTCCAGTGAACAGGAATTCCAGAATCATCAAAACAAATATCTAGGGCACAATTAGAGTTGTAAATGAAGTACTGTATAAATTAGCCCAAAAATCTCAACAAAATTATATTATGTCTACTTGGATTACAAAATCACCCTACCCAAATTTTACTTGATTTGTAGTTCAATTGATAGCTTAATAATTCAAATTAAGGTTGGTGACCTAAACTAGGGTTAGTGTTTTAGGTGGGCTAAAGGTCTCCAAATACCCTAATATTTTTACCAGAGATCTTTAATGGCCCTATGGTCCTCTCCACCAAATTTCAAGTCAGTCCAAGGTCATTTGACCCCATGACCTTCACAACCCTACAAATCCCCATTAAGGGACCTACCCTAGGGTTATAGGGCTACCCTACACCAAACCACTCCAAACTCCCTTGGATGGTGTATCATGCCCTAAAAAGTCAGTGACCAAAATATCAGCCCCTGTTGAGGTGATATGGCCACTTAATTACCAAGGGGGTGCTTGATCCTAAATCATCCTATAAGGATCAACCTAGGGTTGGATAAAACCCTATTCGAAAAATCTCCCAAATGTGATGAAATTTTTACCAGAACCTTATGATAAACCCAGGGACCACTCAATAAAATTTGGGAGGGTTTGGAAGTCATTTAGACATCTAAATAAATTATGCTAGGATTATTGAATTTTTCTAAAAACTATAGAAAAATATTTCCCAAAAATCCTAATTTTTGGACAGCATCTAGATATAGATAAGATTAGGCCACACCCCAAATTTCAAGTCATTTTGATGACTGGATTGGAGTGGGGAATTTTTCTAAGGTCAATATAGCCCTATGGATAGACCTCACCAAAAAGTGTGCTGTGGTCTAACCAAAACTCCAAATTGAGTGAAAACAATTTTAAATTAAACTAGACTTCAAGGGCTACATTTTCTATGTTGACCACTTCTACATAAAAAGCTTCTAAGTACCTCATTAAATTGCATAAAAGAGCGCTTGATAAATCACTACCTTTATATATAAAAAGAGTAATTTAGTAATATAGTTTACTGTTCATCTTCTCAAAAAGCCCGAACCAGCACTTAAAATGCTTAAAACCTGTAGCTTTTCTAAAGCTATTTTCCGGCCACCCAGTCATCTCCCTGGCTGGCCACCACCACCACCACCTCTGTTGAGGTGAGGGCTACCGTCGGGCGGCGGCACGGCCGCCGGAGAGGCGGTTTCCGGAGAACCCGACCACCATTTATTTTTTTAAAAACATGGAAAAACTCACTCAATCATGACCTTTGAGCTCGACATCTCTCCTAAGTAATTTCTAAGATCTATCCATAGAAGAAAGAGTAGTGGAGGACCTTATTCGCGGCTTGAAGGCGAGATGGACGTCGGACTGTCATGGCGCGGTGGTGGCGTCGCCGGAAATACTTCAACAGCAAGTGGAGGAATCTGAATCTATTTGATCGAACGTGTAACCTTCTCCTCTTTCTCCAAGGGGGCTTTTATAGATCTCCCAATGGGGAGGGGAAATGATGAAACATTCATTGCCATGAATGTTTCTTTTAATAACGTTTCGGTTATGATGCAGAGAAGGGGAAAAGGTGGAAGATGAAATGGCTGACCCAGGTGGTGATTTCCTATTGGACCTCACTCTCTCTTTTCTATTAAGTAATTAGAGAGGAAAACAGCCCATAAATATTCCTGCTGTACTTTCCCATAACCAGAATTGATTATGACTTCGGTTACCGAAATTTAAAGTCTGGCTGACGTTTCGGCCTTGGTCACGGGCGTGACACATAGGTCACGGGCGTGACACATAGGTCACGGGCGTGACAGGCCTGAATGGAAAATTCTGGGATCGACGATCATCGAACTGAGATCATCGATCGTCAAAGGGTGTTCACGCCCTAGGTCACGGGCGTGACACATGGGTCACGGGCGTGACAGGGTCAAGATGCAAATTCTGCGCTCGGCGATCGTCTCGCTGAGATCGACGATCACTGAAGGGGGTCACGCCCTAGGTCACGGGCGTGACACCTGGGTCACGGGCGTGACATGGCCATTACGCAAATTCTGCGCTTCGATGATCGTCCTGCTGAGATCGACGATCGTCGAAGGGGTCACGCCCTAGGTCACAGGCGTGACACATAGGCCACGGGCGTGGCAGGCCCGGGTTGCAAGTTCGACGATCATCTCACGGAGATCGACGATCGTCGAAGGAGTCACGCCATAGGTCATGGGCGTGACACATAGGTCAAGGGCATGACAGGCCCGGGTTTTAAATTCGACGATCGTCTCACGGAGATCGACGATCGTCGAAGGAGTCATGCCCTATGTCACGGGCGTTACACATAGGTCACGGGAGTGACCAACCCGTGACCCGAAGTGTCGGTCATTGTACTTCAATTCTTGGGCTTCTAGGGTTCTGTTAAGACAAAACCATTCCTAGGGGTCTAGCCGGAAATGGGATGTTACAAATCCCAATAAACAAAACAAAGATTTCGTCCCCGAAATCAAGGTTAAGCCTACGGGGGCTCCAATCCAGAGAAAAAAAGGCTTGTAACATCCCATGAGAGTTGAAAGATCTATATCTCTACGTTACGTTTGCAGTGTGCAATTTTGATTCTAAGACAAATTCGTCCAATTGTCAAGGTATATACCCAAATAAACAAAGGATTAGCCACTATTCTTGAATTTTTTGTCTTATTGGTTTAAAATAGGAACGCAAATTGATTGTCCAGAGGGGTTGTGAGGTATACCTGACCGAAAAGTTTCGGGTATTTTTGCTGCATCAAGTCCTGTGGCTCCCATGTATGCTCCTCCTGCCATGATTGTTCCATAGAACCTTGACTAATGGAACCTTCTTCCGTTGCAAGACCCGCACTGCCGTGTCATCAATCCCGATTGGCTCCAAATGAACTGACCGGTCAGAAGCTACTGGTCCATCTGTGGTAAAAATTTGCTGCTCCGGGCACAGTAGAGCCATCCTAAGTGAAGAAACGTGGAATACGTCGTGCAGAGATGCCAGCTCTGGTGGCAATCCCCAGCCTGTAAGCTAGGGCCCCGATTCGCTCCAGGATCCTGTAAGGGCCCATATACCTAGGACTGAGCTTCTTGCTCCGACCACGCACCCGTGAAACTCCATGCATGGGCCGAGTCTTCAAAAAAAAAACACTCGGTCCCCCTCCTGAAACTCCACCTGACGATGCCGGGCGTCATAATACTTAGCCTGTATACTCTGCGCTTCTAACATCCTGTCTCTGATTGGTCTCATCTGAGCCTCGGTGTCTTCGACAAAATCCGATCCCAACGCCTTCGGATCCTCGTCCTGAATCCAAGAAAGCGGGGTCCTTCATCTCATTCCATATAAGGCTTCGTAAGGCGCCATCCTGATGCTGGACTGGTAGCTATTGTTATAGGAGAACTTGATCAAGGGTAGGAGCTTCTCCCATGGTTCCCCGTGGCCCAAAATGCATAGCCTCAGAAGATCTTCCAGCGTCCGATCGGTGCGTTCTATCTGCCCATCCGTCTGGGGATGGAATGCGGTGCTGAAGGTCATTCGCGTGTCCAAGTGAGCATGCACGGATCTCCACTCCCTGGAAGTGAACCAGCCATCCCGATCCGACACGATTGTCTTGGGCACCCCGTGGTATCGAACAAACTGCTCCACAAATCTCCGCACTAGTTCCCCCCACAAAGTCATCCTTCTTGATCAGAATGAATCTGACCACCTTCGTCAACCGATCGACGATGACCCAAGTCGAGTCAATTCCCATCCGTGATCAGGGATGTCCATGAATAAAATCCATCGCGATGTCCTCAAATTTCCACTCCGGGGGTACATGTTCTGAGATACATCATCCTTCTGAAGATACAACCTAGCGGTTAAATCTTTACCTTCTCAGATATCCCGAATCTTGTTACCCGTCACCTAATTTCACGTGATAATAGTTAATTCTCGTAATTATTCCGTCTTATTACCATGTCATTATCTTGGTAACGCTACAGGTCATCATTATAACCATGTTTGTTACGCCATTTTCCCTAAACTAGGTGCAAGGGAACCCAAGCCAATACTAGTTTGCCCAATAAACAAAAGTTTAGCCACCAATAAACAATAGATCAGCCCCTACCTATCTTGGGCTAAGTATCTTGACATTAACATGTTACATCTGTCCTAGCTGGGTGCACACTCCCTAGGGCATCAATCTTCGACTTGGGGTTCCACCCTGAAGCTTGTTAATATACTCCACACTTTAAACTCTCTGAGTCACCTCTACGACAACCTTATCCGGGTCAAAATGTTCCCAATCACAAATGGGTATCTTCCGAACTCGAATTCCTATCCGACCCTCAGTGTTTGTCTCGGTGGTTGCCTCTAGGTAATTTTATTACCGGTATTGAGGGTTAAGACTACTTGTCTTTTACCATTCTGCTAATGTATTATTGGTCTCAATTCACCTTAAAGTAGACTACCTCTTTGAATAATCCTTGATTGGGATAGTAGGGACACCTGAGTTTACGTCTTAGGTAGTCATTCTCATGCTAAACTCCTCCTTTATTGTAACGTCCCGTTTTTTCAGCGATTATTTTTATTCTCGTTTGGCGTTACGATGACGCGTTTCCGTGGCTTGTGCCATTTGTGGAGTGTGGTTTAGCTCCTTAGAACTGAGTGCCCTATTCTGTAGCCTGTTGGCAAGATCTCCCTAGCAAGCCGAGTCGTTTTGGGTGACTCGGTGTGGCCTCTCGGGGGGATGTTGGTGTTTGGCTTCATTTGGGTATAACTCGAGTTCTGTTCGTCGAAAATTAATTTCGACTTCGCCGTTGTGTTCGTAGCGTGGGTATTTAGCTACGGTGCGAATTTCGTCGAATTCCGAGGTAGATCGGTTTTCGCGTCGATTTGGTGCTTTATGTAACTTTGTAATTAATTATATTATTATATAATTATATATATATATAGTTTATGAAAAGGCACGCATCATCTTCTTCCCCGCTTGAAACCGCTGGCCCTGTACGAGAGAACGGAGAAACCGCCTACCCTTCCCTTCAGACGCCGATTCCCGGAGCGTTTGTGGACGGAATTCGATTCTGAGAGTGGATTTGGATTGCTCTCGTCAAGACCTTCATTCCTACAGTAAGAAATTCGATTTTCGTGGAGTTTTGGGAGGATTGGAATTTTCGGTTTTGGAGTTTTCCGCCATTAATGGCCGAGTGTTTGTTCTAGGTGTTGCGGCCGTTTGGATCCGTGCGAAGAGGAGGAAAACAGTCCAAAGCTTCGCTGAGATTTGAGGCAAGTGGTATTCTTGCCCTTGCCAAGTTTTTTTTTCGATTTTACTTGCTGAAATTGAAATCCCGGTTAGCCCAGGTTAGAGGCCTGGTTGTTCTCATTTTCTTGCTAACTATAGGGCTTAGTTCTTCCTACTGAAACCCCCCCTATTTTGTGATGATTGGAGTCCAAATTGTCGGCGTGGAGCCGTTGTTTTCCTTTACTCTGATTGTTGCTCTGGTTCGGGTGTAGCCGAGAGGGAGAGTTAGGAGGGAGTGTGGTTGCCGATTTTTCGTTAAGGTATTACTCGAATGATTAGGCATAGTTTGTATAGTAGTGGTGCGCGATGTTGGTAGTTTCCTGCTGCTATTGCAGTTGCGTGAGTCGCGTGCACGTTCCGGTGTCGTTCGGGAAATTCCAAACGGTACAGGTTAGCCGCGCACGGTCATTAACCGTTAGGGCGCACGACCACTGGTCGTGTGCCTCAGGTCGTGCGCGTATAACTTTCAGTTTCCAAAGTTCTGTCTCGTAGATCGCACGAGCGCTGGCAAGCAGTGCGCACGACCACTGATCGTGCGTCACTGATCGTGCGCTGACGCTAAGTTTTCTCAGGTTTTCCTGGTTCGCTTCGCACGATCATCAGCCGATGAGTGCGCACGACCACTGATCGTGCGTCACTGATCGTGCGCTCTGTTTATTTTCTTTTGCTAGGCGAATTTAGCTTGTTTCGAGTGCGAGAGTTTAGATACTCAAGTGGCAGGCAACTACTCGAGTTTTGGATCTTCTGCCTTGGTCGTTCGACTATCGTCGAGCTCCGTATTCTTTAGCGGGTTTGTGGGTAGTGACTTTATTTTGGCGGCGAGTGAGGCTAGCTCACTCAACGCCAAAGTTTAGGTAAACACTGAGTGGGTTTCACTCAACGCCTAGTCGTGTTGGTTTATTTCAACACTCTTCCTTTATCTTGTCTTTCGTTTCCGAGTGGATTTCCAGTTGTATTTCTGGGTTTTCCTTGTCGGCCGTTTTATTTATTTTCCTAAAGGCCGAATCGTGGGTCGTGGTTAGTAGTGGTGGTTGTAGCTCTTTATGGGGGTGGAGTTGTGTGATATAGCCAAGGCCACCCATGTTTTTCTTGCTCCAGGTACGGGCTGGGCATGTCGGGTGGAAGGTCCCTTGTGTTTTCACGTGTTGACCCTCGAGCTTTTGACTTGGACATGGTGGATTGGGGGACTGCGTTTGCCTTCGATCCGGTTCCTCGTTGTTGTTTTTGCTACTATCACTTCCCACAGTTTAGGGTGTTAGAAGTTTCTTCCTTGGTAGTTGCAGCACTTTTGGCTCTTGGTAGCCTAGTAGTCCCTGCAGGATGTGGTTCCTGGGCTGGGTCGTTGCTGTTTCTTTGCACGTTGTGCATTTATTGTGGTCCTGTTTTGGACAGTTGTGACTCTTTCTACTGCATGTTTTTCTTGTACTTTTCCCCTTTTGGTTGACTCTTTCATGCAGTTTTACTTTGTTTAGCTTGCTGAGGTATTCAATTTTCTTTTGAATACCCCAGGTTCTGAGCTGTAGCCAGTCTGGTGGCTAGTTGGAGGTGGTGTTGTTGGTGGACTCCCGGACTTTGGAGTTCTGTTTACCTTGTTAGTGAGGTTGTTTTCAGTACTTTCTTACAGACATATATTTGTGCTAGTGGGTTCGTGTCAGGTTGTTGGCGCCCACTGGTAGGTTTTACTTTGTACTAGATATATACTATTGCTTCTACCATTTTCTGGAGATAGTCTACTTGCTCTGAGAAGGTTTTATGCTAGGTTGCTAGTTATTTTTAAACTATAATTATTATTATAAATAAAGCTCATGATCAGCATGTTTTATAAGACGTATTCACTATTTTCCAAATCACGTATAAAGACCGCTTTCTTATATATTATATAAATTAAATGTAGGGTCTTGCATAGCATGAGTGGTTCTCTTGGAACCCTTATGCGCTCCTTAGGATGTTAAACCTAAATAAAGTTTGTTTCCGCAGTGTATAAATATAGTTTTCTTTTGTGGACTAGGTGATCCACTGAGCCGAGGGATACGGACTCTAATCATAACTGATTTTCTATTCATTAAGCACACGATTTTCTTTCATTAAGTTGGTAGTTGGTTTTGCCTGAGCGTCAGCAATTATCCCCTGCTTGACGTGGCATCATGACGCGTGTTTTCTCTTACTCTGATAATTCTTAATTCGGAGAAAATGCGGGTTGTGACAGTTGGTATCAGAGGGAGGTTGCTTGACAAGTTAGTTGAGCAACCTTCCTTGGATGCTTTTAGTGGTTCAGCATCATGTCATTCACACACCGATATGTCATCAGCATGTCTTGGCAAAAGCACGAACACTACACTCATAGCATAACATGAAGTATACGGGGCATATTATGTAGTATGGGATGCATAATATGTGTTCGTATATGGATCCACCATAGGGGCTACATGTGAGGGTTATGTAGTATGGGATGCATAACCTCACCACATGACTGCGACTACCTCGTTTCTTTTTCGTTGCATGAGAATGTTATGTAGTATGGGATGCATAACATTTTTCATGTGTACGCCGCTCATATCATGCATTAGGGCCTTTTTAGAATGCATAAAACAAACATGCATATCATAACATTGCAAAAGCACAACGTGCCGAGCTAAAGATTTGCAGGATGACATATGTACACACATGAGTTTTCAAATTAACATAAGTTCATGCATCCGATCTAGGCACAAGAGTTAGTAAGGTGGTGGTTAACCATCCTAGGTTAGGGCATATCATCTAATTTTTGTGAAGAAGATAAACTCTCAGAGCAAGTTTAGCAGCTTTAAGTCTATATCTACATATGTATTGTCTGTACTGGTAATCGGTTCTAGTCGTTGGATTTGGATCTGATTTGCGTTGTAATGATTTTTAGGATGGCTAGGCGTCCTGCAACTCGATCGACTCCCCTGTCTGAGGGTGAATCTTCTGGAGCTCAGAACGATGCGGTGATCGAGAGTCTGCATCAGAGTAGCGAAGCTATGGGCAGGCAGTTGGAGGAGGTGCAAGCCCAGATTCAGTCTTTGGTGGCTGTTGTGGCAGGTCAGACTCAGGGTGTGCAAGTTCCTGCTGGGGGGTTAGCTGTTCCTCCTCCTGCACCCTTGAGACCTCCAGTGGTGGTGCCAGCAGAGATGGCCTTCATCTCGCAGTTTTAGAGGCTGAGCCCTCCCACTTATGATGGGAAGGCAGATTTCATGGTGATAGACGTCTGGCTGGTCTCCATGGAGGAGATGTTCTCGTACTCAGGGATTGCAGATGATCAGAGGGTGATGTTAGCCACCTATCAGCTCAAAGGGTTGGCTAAGAGTTGGTGGCTGAGAGAGAAGGAGAGCTTAGTAGCCGGATGCTCTTGGGAAGTGTTCAAGGAGATGCTGTTGAGGAAGTTCTTACCTTCGGTTGAGCGTGACCGCCTCATGAATGATTTCCTCTATCTGAAGCAAAGGCAGCTCACGGTGGGTGAGTATGAGATAGAGTTTAGTAAGTTGAGCCGTTTTGCCCCTAGATTGGTCAGCGTTGAGGCTGATCGAGTTAAGCGATTTCTCGGTGGTTTGAGGAGTGAGGTGCAGCAATTGGCCAGTGCTTATGGGACAGTGACTTATGCTGGAGTTGTAGAGGCTGCTCTTAAGGTTGAGGCCATTGAGACGGCGAAGAGCAGAGGCCAGCAGTTGAAGAAGGATAAGAGGATGTTGGTAGAGGAGAAGAAACCCCTGGTACCCGATGCTGTTCCGGGAAAGAGGAGCAGGGTGGTGTGCAGTTTTTATGGCCGGTCAGGCCATCCTGTCGAGAGGTGTTTCAAGAAGGCGGCAGCTCAGAAGAAGGAGCAGGTTCATGAGATTCAGGGTGCTCCTAGGAGAGATGCCTCCTGTTCTGTTTGTAAGCGATCCGGTCATGATGCGGCCCAGTGTTGGTCCAGGGATAGAGTCTGCTATCAGTGTGGGCAGAAGGGACACATCAAGTCGAGGTCTCCTCAGGTCCAGTCAGCTCTTCCTGCAGTTCCGTTACACGCTTTACCTCCACCTCAGCGAGTGGACAAGGGAAAAGGGAAGCTGAACGTGATTTCTTCTGAGGAGGCTCAGACTTCGACCCAAGTGATCTCAGGCTAGTTATTTGTTGTTTTTCTTTCTAGCCTGGTGGTTTAGTTGCTAGTTTTTTTTTGCGGTACTGTTGTGCTAGTTCCTTAGCTTTGTGTGTTCCTATAGGGAAATTTAAGGTGAAGAACCACTGGGCGCGTGTTCTGTTTGACTCCGGCGCTACCCACTCGTTCGTGGCTAGAGCCTTTGTGGAGCGTCATCGGTTGTCTCTAGATCGTGTTCGGGATTCCTTCCGTGTCAAGTTTCCCTCTGGTGAATCTGTGTTGTCAGATTTGGGTATTTTGGATTGCCCGGTTTTGTTGGGGGATTTTCTTGCAAAGGCGGACCTGAAGATGATTGATCTAGAGGACTTCGATGTCATTTTGGGCATGGACTGGCTCTCTCGGTATGATGCGGTCATTCAGTGCAAAGGAAAGCGCTTGGACTTCATCAGGGACGACGGTCAGCCCGGCAACGTGTATGCTGATCCATGTCAGGATTCTCCTGTTGTCTCTGCGGTATGTGTTCAGAGATTGTTTCTTTCTGATTGTTGTGTTTGTTTAGTCTCGGCAGTTGGAACCGTTGTTAGCGTGCCACGCTTGGAGGAGATTCCTATTGTTCGTGGTTTCGCCGATGTTTTTCCTGATGATCTTCCTGGTATCCCTCCTGAGCGGGATGTGGAGTTTGTTATTGATTTGGAGCCGGGTACGCGTCCTATTGCTAAGGCGCCGTACCGGATGGCCCCTCGTGAGTTAGAGGAGTTGCGAATTCAGTTAGATAAGTTGTTGGCTAAAGGTTTTATCAGGCAGAGTTCGTCGCCTTGGGGTGCTCCTGTTTTGTTCGTAAAGAAGAAAGATGGGTCGATGCAGCTTTGCATCGACTATAGAGAGTTGAACAAGGTCACTATCAAGAACAGGTACCCTCTGCCGAGGATCGATGATTTATTTGACCAGTTGCGTGGTAGTACGGTGTTCTCCAAGATCGATCTTCGTTCGGGCTATCATCAGCTCAGGATCCGTGAGGCGGATATTCCACGGACTGCGTTTAGGTCGAGGCATGGACACTTTGAGTTTTTAGTGATGTCATTCGGTTTGACCAACGCACCATCAGCTTTCATGGACATGATGAATCGGGTATTCAAGGTTTTCCTAGACAAGTTCGTGGTGGTCTTCATTGATGACGTGCTGGTTTATTCTCGCAGTGCTGAGGAGCATGAGCAGCATTTGCGTTTGGTCCTATCAGAGTTGAGGAACCACAAGTTATTCGCCAAGTTGAGCAAGTGCGAATTTTGGTTGCCTCAGGTTTCTTTTCTAGGCCACGTGGTGAACAAGGATGGGATCTCGGTCGACCCAGAAAAGATTGCAGCAGTGATGGATTGGAGTAGGCCGAATACTCCTAAGGAGATCAGAAGTTTCTTAGGGTTGGCTGGCTATTACAGGACATTCGTGGAGGCTTTCTCTTCTCTAGCCGCACCTTTGACCAAGCTGACTCAGAAGAATGTGGCTTTTGTTTGGAGCGAGAAGTGCGAAGAAGCTTTTCTGGAGCTAAAGAAGAGATTGTGCACTGCTCCCGTTCTGACCCTTCCTACTGAGGGCGTGGATTATGATGTGTATGTGGATGCTTCGCATATAGGACTGGGATGCATATTAATGCAGGATGGAAAAGTAATTGCTTATGGGTCAAGGCAGTTGAAGACTCATGAGAAGAATTATCCTACGCATGACCTTGAGTTTGCAGCGGTTATCTATGCGTTGAAGTTGTGGAGGCACTTACTTTATGGGGCTCAGTGCAAGATTTTTACTGACCATAAGAGCCTGAAGTACGTGTTCATGCAGAAGGAGTTGAATCTGCCTCAGTGGTGGTGGCTTGAGTATGTGGCGGATTATGACATAGAAATCCTGTATCATCCGGGCAAGGCCAATGTGGTGGCCGACGCCCTGAGCCGAAAGACGGGAAAGATCTTTAACCTCTCCGCCGATCGGTTAGTTGAGGAGTTCCTCCTTATGGATATTTCAGTGGGATGCTGTGGTTTGCAGAGTAGTTTGTCAGTGGCAGAGCCGTCCTAGATTTCTTTAACTAGACTGCATTAGAAGGATGACCCGGATCTGTTGCACCTTTTTACCAGGACAGAGAAGGGAGAGTTGCCAGATTTTGCTATTGATGATGCAGGTACTTTGAAGTACCGCGGCAGGTTTTGCGTTCCCGCTGTTGGGGACATTAGGAGTATGGTTTGCAGTGAGGCTCATGGTTCCAGCGTTGCCTACCATCCAGGATCTACGAAGATGTACCGTGACTTATGGCAAATTGCCTAGTGGTATGGTATGAAAGGAGATATAGCCCGATTTGTTGCTGAGTGTCACACTTGCAAGCGTGTGAAGGCCAATCATGGAAGGCCTGGTGGTAAGTTGACTCCGTTAGAGATCCCGACTTGGAAGTGGGAGAGTATATCTATGGACTTCATTACGGGTTTGCCAAAATCCTCGAGGGGATTTGATTCTGTTTGGGTTATAGTGGATAGATTGACGAAGTGTGCTCACTTCGTGCCTTATAAGATAGATTACCCGATGAAGAAGATAGCGGAGTTGTACTTGAATGAAGTCATCCGACTCCACGGTGTGCCGGTTAGCATCATTTCTGATCGAGACTCCCGGTTTACTTCTCGTTTTTGGCAGAGTCTGCAGGAGGGTTTGGGTACGGATCTGAGGTATTCTACTGCGTACCACCCTCAGACCAATGGGCAGACGGAGCGGGTCAATCAGATTGTTAAGGATATGATCCGGTGCTATATTTTAGACCACGGTGGAGCGTGGGATGAGCGTCTGCGACTCATGGAATTTGCTTACAATAACAGTTATCAGGAAAGCTTGCAGATGGCTCCGTTCGAAGCTTTGTATGGGAGGCGTTGTAGGACTCCGTTGTTTTGGGCCGAGGCTGGTGAGAGGCCGTTGTTGGGTCCTGATGCGCTGGAGGATATGGAAGTCGTCGTGAAGCTTATTCGGGAGAAGCTTCGTATAGCTCAGGAGAGGTATGAAAAGAACGCCAATCGGCGTAGGTCTGCTTTGGAGTTTTTAGTAGGGGATCATGTATACCTCAAGGTTTCTCCAATGGTTGGTGTGAAGAGATTTGGTAAAAATCGGAAATTGGACCCAAGGTATGTGGGCCCGTTCGAGATTTTGGAGCGGATTGGTGTGTCTGCTGATGCGCGTAAAATACGGCAAGCGTACCGGTCGCTCAAGTAATAAAGTTGGGAATGAATCCCCGGATGTCGGTCTCTTGAGGAATGCAATTGGCGTCGAACGATTTAGACTCTGAAACTATCGTTATGAGAGTTAAATGAAATAAACAGAAAAAGAAAGGGGCTTTGGTTGGTGGTCTTACGACCGATTACACTAACGAGAGCTTTGCGGGTCGCAATCACCGCTTCGCAAGGCGAGATGGATGTAGCGGCCGCGATGCCGTACTTCGGTGGGCGAGTGGGCGGTAAGCTAGTGAGTGAAGTGTGTGATGTGAAGTGAAATGAAGTGAAGCAAAGGCGTGGAGTGAACGAAAGAGAGCGGAGCGCATTAACAACGAATCTCACAAGCAAGATGAAAGCATAAACATTTCATTGCAAAAGAGATTAATCCGTTCATACATGCATACATAAACCATACAACAAGAAAGGTTGGAGAAAGCTAAACCACAAGAGTGAAGATCCTTCGCGGGTGTTGGCCGGAGGTGCGGGTTGTCAGACCGCTTCCAAGCGCAGTCCGTGGAGGGCTTCCGGTACCGCCGAGCTGTCACTTCGGTGGCCTTTAAGTCCGTTCTTGAGGCAAGCTTCGTCGTCTTCCTCGGTGAAGAACTTGGAGAAGAGCTTTAATGGCCGGAGGATCGCCAGAGGATGAGGGATGCTTCGGAATCACGGGAGAAAGTCCTCCCGTTGGTAGGAATGGAGGTGGAGGTGAATGGGACTGCTGGAGGGCGAAAACGGCGGAATGGCGAAGGTTCCGTCACGATTGTCTCGCCCTAATTCGCGGAACAGCGTATTTATAGCTTGCAGAATAAATAGCGCGCACGACCACTGGCGCACGACCAGTGGTCGTGCGCGACCAAGGTCAGCGCCCGTGCGTGAGCAACCTGCAGACCTGCATCAGAAAATTAGTAGTCGCGCACGATCAGCAGCGCACGATCAGTGATCGTGCGAGGCAAGGCTGATGATCGTGCGGAAATAGCCAGACAGACTTTTGCAAAATGGATATGACTGCGCACGATCGGCGGCGCACGAGCAGTGGTCGTGCGCGGTATGGCAGTGATCGTGCGGAAGGTTCAAGACAGAGTTTCACAAATGAGACCGGGCTGCGCACGATCAGTGATCGTGCGCCAGGAGGTCGATGGTCGTGCGTGGGCAAAAACGCACGACCACTGACTCCTTTGCCAAAAATAGTGAAACGCCTATCCCGAATGCCCTCACGATCCCCAAACCTGCAGGAAAACTGCACGGGGCATCGATCGCGGCAGCCACAGCGAACAGTGATAAACACAGCAAGAAAGTAAATGCACACAAGCACGGAAATGGGCAAAAAAGGTGCACAGGGCGTGGAAAACCGTAGCGAACCAAAAGGAGTGCAAATGGCGCTAAACGGTGTGCAAAGACATGGAAATAGGCCTAGATGAGTCCAAAATATAGTATAAAATAGGGACTCATCACACCCCCAAACTTAACCATTTGCACGTCCCGGGCAAATAATCACGTTGTGGGCTCTAAAACGGCTAGCTGACGTAGTAATTACAACCTACAGTAGGACGAGAAATCGAGAAGCTCACATGCGTAAAAAAAATATAATAGAAAGAGTTTCTAATCATGCAATGCAATTTATAATTTTCGAAAAACGTAAATAGATACTGTCACTACTCAAAGAATGAATTCCGGAGAATCGCACGGTCATGGGAAGGCAGAAAGTAGGCAAGTCGGATGGCGAGGTATTGCCAAAGACCGGGGCTCAAGATCACCTCCAAAGGAATCCACCAATGTCGGGGGCCATATGCTTGCCCGTTCGCACTTTCTCCACGATGCGGGTTTGACTCGAGCGTGAATCCGTAGGACTTGAGGTGAAGAGTGGGGCTTGGGTGTAGATGTAGGTATGGATGGACAAGATAAAGACGAAGGCTACGCACAACCCAACGGAGCTCGCACACATCAGAATTCTCGCTAACAACATGAATGCGAGTGCACCACACCCCCAAACTTAGCTTTTACAACATGAGTGGGTGCACCGCCTACCATAAAACAAATTTCTCAATTTCAGATTTTTTCATTTATACTTTTTCTTTTCTCTTTTCTTTTCTTGGTCACATTTTTCTTTTCTCTTTTCTTTTCTCAATAATTCAGCATTTAAAAACTTTGCGGCATATCCACACGTTCACAAAATCCGCCCATCACAACAACCCAACGAGAAATTAACGAAACAAGAGCTCAATGCGGGTGTGCGACTAGGAGTGGCTTGAGGCTTTGGTGACTTGCATGTGGAGCTGATCAAAAGGGAAGGTAGGCTCAACGGGGCTAGCGAGGGCTATGTTAGGACGGGTGCAAGGATCAACCGGGCCAAAATGATGGCCTACGTCCCGCTCACGCTCGACTAACCGGGCACCAATGCTTCGAAAGTCGCTTGGGGCAAGTTCTTAGCCACCGAGAAAAGTGATCCGTCCTCCCGACTCGAGCAAAACAAAGCCAGCGACGCTTACACACATGCCTACACTACCGCGAGATCACTCCGGATTCAGAAGTTGAGTAGGACAGACAGTATTTACGAATATAGAAAAAAATATAAAATGCAAACATGAGAAGAAACTAGCTCTATACAATTCCTACACAACGTGAGCACTCGATTAGGAGCACTGCACGAGTTTCGAACTACTGTACGACAAAATCCTACGTCAGCACCACAATCTTAAAACTTACACAACATAAGTACTCAACCCGAGCCGCGCGCGTGGTAAGAGTGCGCGCTCATGTGGGTGCAGATGTGTGCGTGCAGCAGGAGTCTACAAACATGAAGCATAAATAAATCTACCGGTGTGCGAATGAAATGTGCTCGTGAGTGCATAGGCGGCTCTTCCCCCCAAACTTGAATGAAAACATAAGCAAGAAAAATAAACATTCAACCAGAAAATGAAATCTGAAGCGAGAGAGAGTACCAATGCTCCAAAGAGGGGAGCATGCCAGAAGATTGCATGATGATTCGCGGGAAGTGCTGCATCGCACAAAAGATAAGCTGAACCTGCGAATTAGGCCGAACAATAGAGAATACAAAAAGATAGAAAGCATAAAATAAAATCAAACATAAACAAGGGGACCAAAAGGTCCAAGCTTGGGTTGTCTCCCGAATAGCCCTTTTGTTTACCGTCCTTAAGGTGGACCAAATACCTGTATTAGCAATTGTATATAATGTTTATGCAGCAAAATAAAATAAAGCTCAAAATGTTCCAACAATAAAATAAAAGACCCGCAGCGGAAATTGGGATCAAGGCGCCACCCCGTCACCAAGTAGTGGGTCGCCGAGCTGTACGCTTTGAGGTTCGCCGATGATAGCACCTCCATCGTACAACTTTAGCCGATGCCCGTTGACCTTGAATTTGTCGCCGCCCTTCCCGGATATTTCAATAGCTCCAAAAGGGGAAACTCCGATCACTGTAAAGGGGCCGCTCCACCGCGATTTTAACTTTCCGGGGAATAAACGGAGGCGGGAGTTGTACATTAGGACTTGATCGCCCGGTTGGAATTCTTTTGGGATGATGTGACGGTCGTGCCATTTTTTTGTTCTTTCTTTGTAGATCCGCGCGTTTTCATAAGCAAAATGCCGTAGTTCTTCCAGTTCATTCAGTTGGGAGCGGCGTTCGCCTGCTGCAGTCTCAATGTCCATGTTAAGAAATCTGGTTGCCCACAGCGCCTTGTGTTCCAATTCGACCGGCAGATGGCAAGCCTTTCCATAGACAAGTTGAAAGGGGGTCATACCGATAGGGGTTTTGAAGGCGGTTCGGTATGCCCATAAGGCGTCGTCGACCTTCTTAGCCCACTCTTTTCGGTTGGAATTTATGGATTTTTCAATTATTCTTTTTAGCTCCCTGTTGGAGACTTCAACTTGCCCACAAGTCTGAGGATGGTAGGCGAGAGAGACTTTGTGATGAACTCCAAACTTCTTCATGAGTTGTAAGAATGACTTGTTGCAAAAATGACTCCCGCCGTCACTGATGATTGTGCGCGGAGCGCCAAATCTAGAAAAAATATTTCTGTGTAAGAAGGTTAGAACAGTGCGAGCGTCATTGGCAGCAACAGCTTCGGCTTCGACCCACTTGGAGACATAGTCAACCGCAACAATGATATAGAGTTTGCCGTGCGACATGGGAAAGGGTCCCATGAAATCTATCCCCCAAACATCGAATGGCTCACAAACGAGCATGTTATTGAGGGGCATTTCGTCCCTCTTAGAGATATTTCCTGTCCGTTGGCATTCATTGCATTTAGTAACATAACTGTGGGCGTCTCTGAAAAGGGTTGGCCAAAATAGGCCACATTGCAGAACCTTGCGTGCCGTTCTTGTGGCGCCGTAATGTCCGCCGGCCTCCCGATCATGACAGTGGTTTAAAACGGATTGGAATTCACTCTCGGGTACGCAGCGCCTGATAACTCCATCATTGCACGTGCGAAAAAGTAGCGGGTCTTCCCAGAAATAATGTTTAGCATCAGATAAAAGTTTCCGCTTTTGCTGCGATGATAGGCTTGGGGATACCGATTTGCATGCAAGATAGTTGGCCATGTCTGCGTACCACGGGGTTGTCGAGGGGAGGGAAGAGATGGAAAATAATCGCTCATCCGGGAAGCATTCAGCGATCGCATTGCGCTCATTCTCTAAAACAGATCCACCACTATCATTTTCCAATCTAGATAAGTGATCGGCTATGACATTTTCCACTCCTTTCTTATCTCGGATCTCAATGGAGTATTCTTGCAGCAGGAGAATCCATCGGATTAGCCGAGGCTTGGCATCTTTTTTTTTGAACAAATACCTTAGAGCTGCATGGTCGGTGTAGACAATGACTTTGGATAACACCAAGTACGAATGGAACTTTTCGAAAGCAAAAATCACGGCCAGAAGCTCCTTTTCTGTGGTAGTGTAATTGAGCTGGGCATCGTTGAGGGTTCGGCTCGCATAAGAGATGGTGTGAAATACTTTGTCTCTCCTTTGACCGAGCACCGCACCAACTGCAAAATCGCTGGCATCGCACATGACTTCGAAGGGCAAAGTCCAATCCGGCGCCACCAAAATGGGAGCGGAGATTAGCCGGTCCTTGAGAGATGTGAAGGCCTGCATGCAATTCTCATCGAAGACGAACAAGGCGTCCTTAGTCAACAGATTCGTGAGAGGTTTGGATATTGATGAAAAATTACTAATGAATCTTCGGTAAAAGCCGGCATGTCCCAAAAAACTGCGGATTCCCTTGACAGAAGATGGAGGGGGAAGATTCTTGATGACACCGATTTTT
Source organism: Platanthera zijinensis (assembly GCA_039513925.1). Classification (NCBI taxonomy): domain Eukaryota; kingdom Viridiplantae; phylum Streptophyta; class Magnoliopsida; order Asparagales; family Orchidaceae; genus Platanthera; species Platanthera zijinensis. The sequence goes on along the minus strand of CM077081.1, from coordinate 168,943,342 downwards.
GCTTGATCGACTTCGAGCCCCCGACGAGAGACCTTGTGGCCTAAAACGATGCCCTCACGAACCATGAAGTGGCATTTCTCCCAATTCAGGACAAGGTTGGTATCATCACAACGCTGCAAGGCCTTGGCTAAATTAGCGAGGCAGGAGTCAAAGGTGTTCCCGAAAAGAGAGAAATCATCCATGAAGACTTCGAGAAAATCACCGATCATGTCGCCAAAAATGGCGATGACGCAACGTTGGAAGGTTGCCGGGGCGTTGCACAAGCCAAACGGCATTCTCCTAAACGCGAAGGTGCCAGATGGGCAGGTGAATGTTGTCTTGTCTTGATCTTCGGGGTCGACTGCGATTTGGTTGTATCCCGAATAGCCATCCAGAAAGCAGTAGTATTCCTGACCAGCCAATTTTTCCAGCATTTGATCGATGAAAGGGAGCGGGTAATGATCTTTGCGTGTAGCTTCATTCAGCTTCCTGTAATCGATGCAAACTCTCCACCCAGTGACCACACGGGTAGGCAGTAGTTCATTCTCGTCATTAGCTACCACAGTAATTCCGCCCTTTTTGGGCACAACTTGGACCGGGCTTACCCATTTGCTGTCACTGATGGGGTAAATTATACCGGCGTCGAGCAATTTTATGACTTCCGCCTGGACCACCGCATGCATCTTGGGATTTAGTCTTCGTTGCGGTTGTGCCGATGGTTTGTATTGATCTTCAAGGAGGATCTTGTGCATGCAGAACGCCGGGCTGATGCCTTTAATGTCAGCCAGAGATCGTCCAAAAACATTCTTATATTTTTTTAACACGTCGACCAATGCACGTTCGTTGTCGGCGGAGAGAGTAGCGGAGATGATCACCGGACATGCTGTGCCTTCCTCCAAGAAAGCATATTTCAGGGATTCGGGCAGCGGCTTCAAGGTTACGGTAGTAGCAGTGACAGAAGAAGTGATGGTGGGTTCTTTGATCAAATGCGGAGCCCCAGACGAGGCAGCGGGTGGTGTGTCCTCAATTTCCCATTCTGGCTCATCATGGTCAAGAATCAATTCGCTGCTCGTTCCCGGTTCGTCAAACAAGTCAGCGCTGTCACAATTAGTGATTCTGAGTTGTTGCGGAGGTTCATGGACATTGAAGGAAATTGAATCGTCTCCCAGGCTTAGGGTTAGTTCTCCCCGGTCGACATTGATAATAGCCCGGGCAGTGGCAAGGAAGGGCCTTCCCAGAATTATAGGGACTTTGGGGTCAGCCTTCATGTCAAGGATGACAAAATCGGCCGGGAAAGCAAGGTCGTTAACCATGACAATGAGGTCTTCAACCATCCCAGCTGGCGTTTTTATCGATCGATCGGCTAGCTGTAACTTCAGATGGGTGGGCTGGAGAATCCCAACTCCCAGCTCCTGGAAGATGGAGAGGGGCATCAGGTTAATCGACGCTCCCAAATCACAAAGTGCGTGGCCAAACCTGTGGAGACCAATTCGGCAAGGGATGGTGAAGCTGCCAGGATCTCTGCGTTTGGTAGGAAAAAAGTTGGTGAGGAGAGAGGAACACTCTTCGGTGAGGTTAATCATATTCAGACCTTCCAAGGATCGACGCCTCGAGATGAGGGTCTTGAGGAACTTGGAGTATCCTGGAATCTGCGTGATAGCTTCTGTTAAAGGTATGCTGACTTGAACTCCTTTCATGATTTCCAGGAACTTCTGAAAATGCCTTTCAGTCTTTTCATTATTTAGCCGATGGGGAAACGGCGGCCTCGAGGTGTTCCTCACGAGTGGCGGTACTGATACGGGTTCTTGCGCGATCGGTGCAGACGGAGGTTCAATTGTCGAGTCAGAAATGGGTACACACGGAGATTGTGTAGGAGGATCGGGCGGCAAGACTCTCTCGAGACTTTTTCCACTTCTCAGCCTCATTGAATGCACTGTTTCCTGTTTCTGACTGGTAGAGCTGAGCAACGTTTCCGTAAGAATCCCAATGGCCGTTTGTAGGCGCTGAATGGTGGCAGCTTGATCGTTGAACACATCCATTATTTTGCAGAAGTACGCGAAAAAACGCTCCATCACAGACGCGGGAAGATTGGCGGCTTCATCAGTGACCACCGACTTTGCCTCCACGGAAGGGTCGGGGAAAGGTGGGGAATTCCAGTGCCTGCTGGTTTGGGCAATGTTGTCAATTATTTCCCAAGCATCCCGACAAGGTTTGTTGAGCAAAGTTCCGCCAGCTGCAATGTCAAGTGCTGGCCGGAATCTGTCTAGGATCCCAAAATAGAAGGTTTGGAGCAGCAAAATATCTGACACTCCCTCTCTGCAGCATTCCCTCCGCAGATACTGAAAACGCTCCCAGGCTGCGAATAAGGATTCTTCATCTCTTTGGGAGAAGGTGATGAGCTCCTTGTAATCGTCCGTGGTGAGCAGTTGCTGTCGGAATTTGGCCAAGAAATTTCCTTCGAGTTGCTTCCACGAATGAAACATTTCCTTCCTGGTATCATGATACCATCGTTTTGCGCTGCCTTTCAAGGAAAAGGAGAAGAGTCGAATCTTCTGCTGCTCACCGTTGGCAGTGTTCGAAGAGCATGTGTCATAAATTTCTAAAAACCTGCGCACATGGCACAAGGCATCAGCATTTCCGTCTCCGTTGAATTGACAATTTTCGATAATGTATTCGATCAAATCAGAGGAAATCTCGAAACTGTCATTTCCCGTTTCCACTCGATTGGTGAGACGGGCTTGATAAATTAGCTGCTGAATAGAAGGCATTGATAGAATATTGACCCTGTATTCACTGAAACAACAAAACAAAGAAACAAAAATCAAAAAGCACTAACTCTTATACCAATACTTCCAGAAATCATAATCGTTCAACAGTTGCATTCCCCGGCAACGGTGCCAAAAACTTGATGCGCGTAAAATACGGCAAGCGTACCGGTCGCTCAAGTAATAAAGTTGGGAATGAATCCCCGGATGTCGGTCTCTTGAGGAATGCAATTGGCGTCGAACGATTTAGACTCTGAAACTATCGTTATGAGAGTTAAATGAAATAAACAGAAAAAGAAAGGGGCTTTGGTTGGTGGTCTTACGACCGATTACACTAACGAGAGCTTTGCGGGTCGCAATCACCGCTTCGCAAGGCGAGATGGATGTAGCGGCCGCGATGCCGTACTTCGGTGGGCGAGTGGGCGGTAAGCTAGTGAGTGAAGTGTGTGATGTGAAGTGAAATGAAGTGAAGCAAAGGCGTGGAGTGAACGAAAGAGAGCGGAGCGCATTAACAACGAATCTCACAAGCAAGATGAAAGCATAAACATTTCATTGCAAAAGAGATTAATCCGTTCATACATGCATACATAAACCATACAACAAGAAAGGTTGGAGAAAGCTAAACCACAAGAGTGAAGATCCTTCGCGGGTGTTGGCCGGAGGTGCGGGTTGTCAGACCGCTTCCAAGCGCAGTCCGTGGAGGGCTTCCGGTACCGCCGAGCTGTCACTTCGGTGGCCTTTAAGTCCGTTCTTGAGGCAAGCTTCGTCGTCTTCCTCGGTGAAGAACTTGGAGAAGAGCTTTAATGGCCGGAGGATCGCCGGAGGATGAGGGATGCTTCGGAATCACGGGAGAAAGTCCTCCCGTTGGTAGGAATGGAGGTGGAGGTGAATGGGACTGCTGGAGGGCGAAAACGGCGGAATGGCGAAGGTTCCGTCACGATTGTCTCGCCCTAATTCGCGGAACAGCGTATTTATAGCTTGCAGAATAAATAGCGCGCACGACCACTGGCGCACGACCAGTGGTCGTGCGCGACCAAGGTCAGCGCCCGTGCGTGAGCAACCTGCAGACCTGCATCAGAAAATTAGTAGTCGCGCACGATCAGCAGCGCACGATCAGTGATCGTGCGAGGCAAGGCTGATGATCGTGCGGAAATAGCCAGACAGACTTTTGCAAAATGGATATGACTGCGCACGATCGGCGGCGCACGAGCAGTGGTCGTGCGCGGTATGGCAGTGATCGTGCGGAAGGTTCAAGACAGAGTTTCACAAATGAGACCGGGCTGCGCACGATCAGTGATCGTGCGCCAGGAGGTCGATGGTCGTGCGTGGGAAAAAACGCACGACCACTGACTCCTTTGCCAAAAATAGTGAAACGCCTATCCCGAATGCCCTCACGATCCCCAAACCTGCAGGAAAACTGCACGGGGCATCGATCGCGGCAGCCACAGCGAACAGTGATAAACACAGCAAGAAAGTAAATGCACACAAGCACGGAAATGGGCAAAAAAGGTGCACAGGGCGTGGAAAACCGTAGCGAACCAAAAGGAGTGCAAATGGCGCTAAACGGTGTGCAAAGACATGGAAATAGGCCTAGATGAGTCCAAAATATAGTATAAAATAGGGACTCATCATCTGCTTATAGATTGGATTTGCCAGCGAACATCCCTGGTGTTCATAATGTTTTTCATGTTAGCCAATTGCAGAAGTGTGTGCGCAGCAGTGGGCAACTCTTGGATGTTGTGCCCCAGTTGGAGCCCAACCTCTCTTTTGTTGAGGTGCTAGTTCATATTTTGGATACTCAGGAGCGTGTACTGCGAAAGAAGTCCATACCGATGGTGAAAGTTCTATGGAAAAATCAGGATTTGGAGAGCGCGACTTGGGAGCTAGAGTCGGCCATGAGGAGGGTGTACCCTCACCTGTTTCACTGATTTAATCGGTATGTTTCCCTTTGTAACTTCTGTTTGTTACTTTTCCTTCTTTAGTAGGAGGGTTGTGCGTAAAGTTTCGGGACGAAACTTTCTTTTAGGGGGAGTGACTGTAACGCCCCGTTTTTTCAGCGATTATTTTTATTCTCGTTTGGCGTTACGATGACGCGTTTCCGTGGCTTGTGCCATTTATGGAGTGTGGTTTAGCTCCTTAGAACTGAGTGCCCTATTCTGTAGCCTGTTGGCAAGATCTCCCTAGCAAGCCGAGTCGTTTTGGGTGACCCGGTGTGGCCTCTCAGGGGGATGTTGGTGTTTGGCTTCATTTGTGTATAACTCGAGTTCTGTTCGTCGAAAATTAATTTCGACTTCGCTGTTGTGTTCGTAGCGTGGGTATTTAGCAACGGTGAGAATTTCGTCGAATTTCGAGGTAGATCGGTTTTCGCGTCGATTTGGTGCTTTATGTAACTTTGTAATTAATTATATTATTATATAATTATATATATATATATATATAGTTTATGAAAAGGCACGCATCATCTTCTTCCCCGCTTGAAACCGCCGGCCCTGTACGAGAGAACGGATAAACCGTCTACCCTTCCCTTCAGACGCCGATTCCCGGAGCGCTTGTGGACGGAATTCGATTCCGAGAGTGGATTTGGATTGCTCTCGTCAAGACCTTCATTCCTACGGTAAGAAATTCGATTTTCGTGGAGTTTTGGGAGGATTGGCATTTTCGGTTTTGGAGTTTTCCGCAATTAATGGCCGAGTGTTTGTTCTAGGTGTTGCGGCCGTTTGGATCCGTGCGAAGAGGAGGAAAGAAGTCCAAAGCTTCGCTGAGATTTGAGGCAAGTGGTATTCTTGCCCTTGCCAAGTTTTTTTTTCGATTTTACTTGCTGAAATTGAAATCCCGGTTAGCCCAGGTTAGAGGCCTTGTTGTTCTCATTTTCTTGCTAATTATAGGGCTTAGTTCTTCCTACTGAAACCCCCCCCCTATTTTGTGATGATTGGAGTCCAAATTGTCGGCGTGGAGCCATTGTTTTCCTTTACTCTGATTGTTGCTCTGGTTCGGGTGTAGCCGAGAGGGAGAGTTAGGAGGGGGTGTGGTTGCCGATTTTTCATTAAGGTATTACTCGAATGATTAGGCATAGTTTGTATAGTAGTGGTGCGCGACGTTGGTATTTTCCTGCTGCTATTGTAGTTGCGTGAGTCGCGTGCGCATTCCGGTGTTGTTCGGGAAATTCCAAACGGTACAGGTTAGCCGCGCACGGTCATTAACCGTTAGGGCGCACGACCACTGGTCGTGTGCCTCAGGTCGTGCGCGTATAACTTTCAGTTTCCAAAGTTCTGTCTCGTAGATCGCACGAGCGCTGGCAAGCATTGCGCATGACCACTGATCGTGCGTCACTAATCATGCGCTGACGCTAAGTTTTCTCAGGTTTTCCAGGTTCGCTTCGCACAATCATCAACCGATGAGTGCGCACGACCACTGATCGTGCGTCACTGATCGTGCGCTCTATATATTTTCTTTTGCTAGGCGAATTTAGCTTGTTTCGAGTGCGGGAATTTAGATACTCAAGTGGCAGGCAACTACTCGAGTTCTGGATCTTCTGCCTTGGTCGTTCGACTATCGTCGAGCTCCGTATTCTTTAGCGGGTTTGTGGGTAGTGACTTTATTTTGGCGGTGAGTGAGGCTAGCTCACTCAACGCCAAAGTTTAGGTAGGCACTGAGTGGGTTTCACTCAACGCCTAGTCGTGTTGGTTTATTTCAACACTCTTCCTTTACCTTGTATTTCGTTTCCGAGTGGATTTCCAGTTGTATTTCTGGGTTTTCCTTGTCGGCCGTTTTCTTTATTTTCCTAAAGGCCGAATCGTGGGTCGTGGTTAGTAGTGGTGGTTGTAGCTCTTTATGGGGGTGGAGTTGTGTGATATAGCCAAGGCCACCCATGTTTTTCTTGCTCCAGGTACGGGCTGGGCATGTCGGGTGGAAGGTCCCTTGTGTTTTCACGTGTTGACCCTCGAGCTTTTGACTTGGACATGGTGGATTGGGGGACTGCGTTTGCCTTCGATCCGGTTCCTCATTGTTGTTTTTGATACTATCACTTCCCACAGTTTAGGGTGTTAGAAGTTTCTTCCTTGGTAGTTGCATCACTTTTGGCTCTTGGTAGCCTAGTAGTCCCTGCAGGATGTGGTTCCTGAGCTGGGTCGTTGCTGTTTCTTTGCACGTTGTGCATTTATTGTGGTCCTGTTTTGGACAGTTGTGACTCTTTCTACTGCATGTTTTTCTGGTACTTTTCCCCTTTTGGTTGACTCTTTCATGCAATTTTACTTTGTTTAGCTTGCTGAGGTATTCTGTTTTCTTTGGAATACCCCAGGTTCTGAGCTATAGCCAGTCTGGTGGCTAGTTGGAGGTGGTGTTGTTGGTGGACTCCCGGACTTTGGAGTTCTGTTTACCTTGTTAGTGAGGTTGTTTTCAGTACTTTCTTACAGACATATATTTGTGCTAGTGGGTTCGTGTCAGGTTTTTGGCGCCCACTGGTAGTTTTTACCTTGTACTAGATATATACTATTGCTGCTACTATTTTCTGGAGATAGTCTACTAGCTCTGAGAAGGTTTTATTCTAGGTTGCTAGTTATTTTTAAACTATAATTATTATTATAAATAAAGCTCATGATCAGCATGTTTTATAAGACGTATTCACTATTTTCCAAATCACGTATAAAGACCGCTTTCTTATATATTATATAAATTAAATGTAGGGTCTTGCATAGCATGAGTGGTTCTCTTGGAACCCTTATGCGTTCCTTAGGATGTTAAACCTAAATAAAGTATGTTTCCGCAGCGTATAAATATAGTTTTCTTTTGTGGACTAGGTGATCCACTGAGCCGAGGGATACGGACTCTAATCATAACTGATTTTCTATTCATTAAGCACATGATTTTCTTTCATTAAGTTAGTAGTTGGTTTTGCCTGAGCGTCATCAGTTATCCCCTGCTTGACGTGGCATCATGACGCGTGTTTTCTCTTACTCTGATAATTCTTAATTTGGAGAAAATGCGGGTTATGACAGTTGGTATCAGAGGGAGGTTGCTTGACAAGTTAGTTGAGCAACCTTCCTTGGATGCTTTTAGTGGTTCAGCATCATGTCATTCACACACCGATATGTCATCAGCACGTCTTGGCAAAAGCACGAACACTACACTCATAGCATAACATGAAGTATACGGGGCATATTATGTAGTATGGGATGCATAATATGTGTTCGTATATGGATCCACCATAGGGGCTACATGTGAGGGTTATGTAGTATGGGATGCATAACCTCACCACATGACTGCGACTACCACGTTTCTTTTTCATTGCATGAGAATGTTATGTAGTAAGGGATGCATAACATTTTCATGTGTACGCCGCTCATATCATGCATTAGGGCCTTTTTAGAATGCATAACACAAACATGCATATCATAACATTGCATAAGCACAACGTGCCGAGCTAAATATTTGCAGGATGACATATGTACACACATGAGTTTTCAAATTAACATAAGTTCATGCATCCGATCTAGGCACAAGAGTTAGTAAGGTGGTGGTTAACCATCCTAGGTTAGGGCATATCATCTAATTTTTGTGAAGAAGATAAACTCTCAGAGCAAGTTTAGCAGCTTTAATTCTATATCTACATATGTATTGTCTGTATTGGTAATCGGTTCTAGTCGTTGGATTTGGATCTGATTTGCGTTGTAATGATTTTTAGGATGGCTAGGCGTCCTGCGACTCGATCGACTCCCCTGTCTGAGGGTGAATCTTCTGGAGCTCAGAACGATGCGGTGATCGAGAGTCTGCATCAGAGTAGCGAAGCTATGGGTAGGCAGTTGGAGGAGGTGCAAGCCCAGATTCAGTCTTTGGTGGCTGTTGTGGCAGGTCAGACTCAGGGTGTGCAAGTTCCTGCTGGGGGGTTAGCTGTTCCTCTTCCTCCTGCACCCTTGAGACCTCCAGTGGTGGTGCCTGCAGAGATGGCCTTCATCTCGCAGTTTCAGAGGCTGAGCCCTCCCACTTAAGATGGGAAGGTAGATTTCATGGTGATAGACGACTGGCTGGTCTCCATGGAGGAGATGTTCTCGTACTCAGGGATTGCAGATGATCAGAGGGTGATGTTAGCCACCTATCAGCTCAAAGGGTTGGCTAAGAGTTGGTGGCTGAGAGAGAAGGAGAGCTTAGTAGCCGGATGCTCTTGGGAAGTGTTCAAGGAGATGCTGTTGAGGAAGTTCTTACCTTCGGTTGAGCGTGACCGCCTCATGAATGATTTCCTCTATCTGAAGCAAAGGCAGCTCACGGTGGGTGAGTATGAGATAGAGTTTAGTAAGTTGAGCCGTTTTGCCCCTGGATTGGTCAGCGTTGAGGCTGATCGAGTTAAGCAATTTCTTAGAGGTTTGAGGAGTGAGGTGCAGCAGTTGGCCAGTGCTTATGGGACAGTGACTTATGCTGGAGTTGTAGAGGCTGCTCTTAAGGTTGAGGCCATTGAGACGGCGAAGAGCATAGGCCAACAGTTGAAGAAGGATAAGAGGAAGTTGGTAGAGGAGAAGAAACCCCTGGTACCCGATGCTGTTCCGGGAAAGAGGACCAGGGTGGTGTGCAGTTTTTGTGGCCGGTCAGGCCATCCTGTCGAGAGGTGTTTCAAGAAGGCGGCAGCTCAGAAGAAGGAGCAAGTTCATGCGATTCAGGGTGCTCCTAGGAGAGATACCTCCTGTTCTGTTTGTAAGCGATCCAGTCATGATGCGGCCTAGTGTTGGTCCAGGGATAGAGTCTGCTATCAGTGTGGGCAGAAGGGACACATCATGTCGAGGTGTCCTCAGGTCCAGTCAGCTCTTCCTACAGTTCCGTTACAGGCTTTACCTCCACCTCAGCGAGTGGACAAGGGAAAAGGGAAGCTGAACGTGATTTCTTCCGAGGAGGCTCAGACTTCGACCCAGGTGATCTCAGGTTAGTTGTTTGTTGTTTTTCTTTCTAGCCTGGTGGTTTAGTTGCTAGTTTTTTTTTGCGGTACTGCTGTGCTAGTTCCTTAGCTTTGTGTGTTCCTATAGGGAAATTTAAGGTGAAGAACCGCTGGGCGCGTGTTCTGTTTGACTCCAGCGCTACCCACTCGTTCGTGGCTAGAGCCTTTGTGGAGCGTCATCGGTTGTCTCTAGATCGTGTTCGGGATTCCTTCCGTGTCAAGTTTCCCTCTGGTGAATCTGTGTTGTCAGATTTGGGTATTTTGGATTGCCCGGTTTTATTGGGGGATTTCCTTGCAAAGGCGGACCTGAAGATGATTGATCTAGAGGACTTCGATGTCATTTTGGGCATGGACTGGCTCTCTCGGTATGATGCGGTCATTCAGTGCAAAGGAAAGCGCTTGGACTTCATCAGGGACGACGGTCAGCCCAGCAGCGTGTATGCTGATCCGTTTCAGGATTCTCCTGTTCTCTCTGCGGTATGTGTTCAGAGATTGTTTCTTTCTGATTGTTGTATTTGTTTAGTCTCGGCGGTTGGAACTGTTGTTAGCGTGCCACGCTTGGAGGAGATTCCTATTGTTCGTGGTTTCGCCGATGTTTTTCCTGATGACCTTCCTGGTATCCCTCCTGAGCGGGATGTGGAGTTTGTTATTGATTTGGAGCCGGGTACGCGTCCTATTGCTAAGGCGCCGTACCGGATGGCCCCTCGTGAGTTAGAGGAGTTGCGAATTCAGTTAGATGAGTTGTTGGCTAAAGGTTTTATCAGGCAGAGTTCGTCGCCTTGGGGTGCTCCTGTTTTGTTCGTAAAGAAGAAAGATGGGTCGATGCGGCTTTGCATCGACTATAGAGAGTTGAATAAGGTCACTATTAAGAACAGCTACCCTCTGCCGAGGATCGATGATTTATTTGACCAGTTGCGTGGTAGTACGGTGTTCTCCAAGATCGATCTTCGTTCGGGCTATCATCAGCTCAGGATCCGTGAGGCGGATATTCCACGGACTGCGTTTAGGTCGAGGCATGGACACTTTGAGTTTTTAGTGATGTCGTTCGGTTTGGCCAACGCACCATCAGCTTTCATGGACATGATGAATCGGGTATTCAAGGATTTCCTAGACAAGTTCGTGGTGTTCTTCATTGATGACGTGTTGGTTTACTCTCGCAGTGCTGAGGAGCATGAGCAGCATTTGCGTTTGGTCCTATCAGAGTTGAGGAACCACATGTTATTCGCCAAGTTGAGCAAGTGCGAATTTTGGTTGCCTCAGGTTTCTTTTCTAGGCCACGTGGTGAACAAGGATGGGATCTCGGTCGACCCAGAAAAGATTGCAGCAGTGATGGATTGGAGTAGGCCGAATACTCCTAAGGAGATCAGAAGTTTCTTAGGATTGGCTGGCTATTACAGGAGATTCGTGGAGGGTTTCTCTTCTCTAGTCGCACCTTTGACCAAGCTGACTCAGAAGAATGTGGCTTTTGTTTTGAGCGAGAAGTGCGAAGAAGCTTTTCTGGAGCTAAAGAAGAGATTGTGCACTGCTCCCGTTCTGACCCTTCCTACTGAGGGCGTGGATTATGATGTGTATGTGGATGCTTTGCATATAGGACTGGGATGCGTATTAATGCAGGATGGAAAAGTAATTGCTTATGGGTCAAGGCAGTTGAAGACTCATGAGAAGAATTATCCTACGCATGACCTTGAGTTTGCAGCGGTTATCTATGCGTTGAAGTTGTGGAGGCACTTACTTTATGGGGCTCAGTGCAAGATTTTTACTGACCATAAGAGCCTGAAGTACGTGTTCACGCAGAAGGAGTTGAATCTGCGTCAGCGGCGGTGGCTTGAGTATGTGGCGGATTATGATGTAGAAATCCTGTATCATCCGGGCAAGGCCAATGTGGTGGTCGACGCCCTGAGCCGAAAGACGGGAAAGATCTTTAACCTCTCCGCCGATCGGTTAGTTGAGGAGTTCCTCCTTATGGATATTTCAGTGGGATGCTGTGGTTTGCAGAGTAGTTTGTCAGTGGCAGAGCCGTCCTGGATTTCTTTGACTAGACTGCATCAGAAGGACGATCCGGATCTGTTGCACCTTTTTACCAGGACAGAGAAGGGAGAGTTGCCAGATTTTGCTATTGATGATGCAGGTACTTTGAAGTACCGCGGCAGGTTTTGCGTTCCCGCTGTTGGGGACATAAGGAGTATGGTTTGCAGTGAGGCTCATGGTTCCAGCGTTGCCTACCATCCAGGATCTACGAAGATGTACCGTGACTTAAGGCAAATTGCCTGGTGGTATGGTATGAAAGGAGATATAGCCCGATTTGTTGCTGAGTGTCACACTTGCAAGCGTGTGAAGGCCAATCATGGAAGGCCTGGTGGTAAGTTGACTCCGTTAGAGATCCCGACTTGGAAGTGGGAGAGTATATCTATGGACTTCATTACGGGTTTGCCAAAATCCCCGAGGGGATTTGATTCTGTTTGGGTTATAGTGGATAGATTGACGAAGTGTGCTCACTTCGTGCCTTATAAGATTGATTACCCGATGAAGAAGATAGCGGAGTTGTACTTGAATGAAGTCATCCGACTCCACGGTGTGCCGGTTAACATCATTTCTGATCGAGACTCCCGGTTTACTTCTCGTTTTTGGCAGAGTCTGCAGGAGGGTTTGGGTACGGATCTGAGGTATTCTACTGCGTACCACCCTCAGACCAATGGGCAAACGGAGTAAGGACACCTAAGTTTACATATTAGGTAGTCATTCTCGTGCTAAACTCCTCCTTTATTCTCTTTGGGTATCTCCTTACCTTAACCAAATTCATACCCAAGGTCTATTTTGAACTAGGGCATACTATAAATTGTCATGGTTAGTCACGAGTCCTAGTTGGTTGAGTCTAAATCGTAGACTAGAGAATTATGTGAAATGTTCTTTGCAGCCGGAGGTGCACCGTGCTGGGGGTAGGGCTTGCCGTATGCCACAAAGAGGAATTCTAATTAATGGATAAGTGGACTTCTACATGTTTTTTCCCTTATGGGCACACCACTGCTTCCGCTGCTTAGTTTGTCCCCAAACTAGACTCGAGCGGGGGTGACCCAGGGTTAGTGGGCTGCTAATTTTCCGATCGAGGTTTCCTCTAATACCACTTGTAAGACCCCCCCCCCCCCTTTTTTCTTTTTAAACACCGGGGTCTTAGCCCAGAACTGCCGCTTTGCGGTGGAACCAACTCACGGGAAGGCCGCCACTACAAAACATAAATTTTGTCGGCCCTTTTCGATCGCAGAACAGTAGCATAAAGAAGTTAAAGCAAGTCCACAATAATCACATGTATATAAATAAATCTCCACGAAGGGAGAGTCCACAATAATAATAATAATCAGAGTACAAAAGGAGGGCTTATGCCCGGTACATCATATCCTCACTACAAGTCACTCGCGGAAGCAAAACTAAAACTAAGCGTCACCGTAACTGTCACTGAACCGAGAGCATCCAAGCAAGACTGGCCCCTCTCCACCGACTCCATACTCTACTGGTGCTGCATCTCTGGGTGCTTCTTCCTTTTTGGCCTACCATCGCCGCCTCGCAATCCACGTCTGTGTCTACGTCTTCGGCCTCCTGGCTGTTGAGCTGGTGGGATCCCACCCTTCAAGGGGCATTTAACCCGTGTATGTCCAGGCTGGTGACAATGGTAACATGGTCGTGGGGTCAACTCTGTCAGAAACTGCAACACCCGTGACCATTCCATATGGTACACCTAAAATGTTGTGGTTCGAAAACCGTTAAAGAATAAAGTACCCAAAATAATCAGATAAAACTTCCAATAAAAATACAGAAGGTATAATATGCTATAAGATACCCTAATCCAAGATGTCATAACCTTCCAGTGAACAGGAATTCCAGAATCATCAAAACAAATATCTAGGGCACAATTAGAGTTGTAAATGAAGTACTGTATAAATTAGCCCAAAAATCTCAACAAAATTATATTATGTCTACTTGGATTACAAAATCACCCTACCCAAATTTTACTTGATTTGTAGTTCAGTTGATAGCTTAATAATTCAAATTAAGGTTGGTGACCTAAACTAGGGTTAGGGTTTTAGGTGGGCTAAAGGTCTCCAAATACCCTAATATTTTTACCAGAGGACTTTAATGGCCCTATGGTCCTCTCCACCAAATTTCAAGTCAGTCCAAGGTCATTTGACCCCATGACCTTCACAACCCTACAAATCCCCATTAAGGGACCTACCCTAGGGTTCTAGGGCTACCCTACACCAAACCACTCCAAACTCCCTTGGAGGGTGTATCATGCCCTAAAAAGTCAGTGAACAAAATATCAGCCCCTGTTGAGGTGAAATGGCCACTTAAATACCAAGGGGGTGCTTGATCCTAAATCATCCTATAAGGATCAACCTCGGGTTGGATAAAAACCTATTCGAAACATCTCCCAAATGTGATGAAATTTTTACCAGAACCTTATGATAAACCCAGGGACCACTCACCAAAATTTGGGAGGGTTTGGAGGTCATTTAGCCATCTAAATAAATTATGCTAGGATTATTGAATTTTTCTAAAAACTATAGAAACATATTTCCCAAAAATCCTAATTTTTGGACAGCATCTAGATAGAGATAAGATTAGGCCACACCCCAAATTTCAAGTCATTTTGATGACTGGATTAGAGTGGGGAATTTTTCTAAGGTCAATATAGCCCTATGGATAGACCTCACCAAAAAGTGTGATGTGGTCTAACCAAGACTCCAAATTGAGTGAAATTAATTTTAAATTAAACTAGACTTCAAGGGCTACATTTTCTATGTTGACCACTTCTACATAAAAAGCCTCTAAGTACCTCATTAAATTGCATAAAAGAGCGCTTGATAAATCACTACCTTTATATATAAAAAGAGTAATTTAGTAATATAGTTTAGTGTTCATCTTCTCAAAAAGCCCGAACCAGCACCTAAAATGCTTAAAACCTGTAGCTTTTCTAAAGCTTTTTCCTGGCCACCAAGCCATCTCTCTGGCCGGCAACCACCACCACCACCTATGTTGAGGTGAGGGCTACCGTCAGGCGGCGGCACGGCCGCCGGAGAGGCGGTTTCCGGAGAACCCGACCACCATTTATTTTTTGAAAAACATGGAAAAACTCACTCAATCATGCTCCTTTGAGCTCGACATCTCTCCTAAGTAATTTCTAAGATCTATCCATAGAATAAAGAGTAGAGGAGGACCTTATTCGCGGTTTGAAGGCGAGATGGACGTCGGACTGTCATGGCGCGGTGGTGGCGTCGCCGGAAATACTTCAACAGCAAGTGGAGGAATCTGAATCCGTTTGATCGAACATGTAACCTTCTCCTCTTGCTCCAAGGGGGCTTTTATAGATCTCCCAATGGGAAGGGGAAAGGATGAAACATTCATTGCCATGAATTTTTCTTTGAATAACGTTTCGGTTATGATGTAGAGAAGAGGAAAAGGTGGAAGATGAAATGGCTGACCCAGGTGGCGATTTCCTATTGGACCTCACTCTCTCTTTTCTATTAAATAATTAGAGAAGGAAACGGCCCATAAATATTCCTGTTGTACATTCCCAAAACCAGAATTGATTATGATGTCAGTTACTGAAATTTAAAGTCTGGCTGACGTTTCGGCCTTGGTTACGGGCGTGACACATAGGTCACAGGCGTGACAGGCCCGAATGGCAAATTCTGGGATCGACGATCGTCAAACTGAGATCATCGATCGTCGAAGGGTGGTCACGCACTAGGTCACGGGGGTGACACATGGGTCACGGGCGTGACAGGGTCAAGATGCAAATTCCGCGCTCAGCGATCGTCTCGCTGAGATCAACGATCGCCGAAGGGAGTCAAGCCCTAGGTCACAGGCGTGATACCTGTGTCACGGACGTGACATGGCCATTACGCAAATTCTGTGCTTCGACGATCGTCCTGCTGAGATCGACGATCGTCGAAGGGGTCACGCCCTAGGTCACGGGCGTGACACATAGGTCACGGGCGTGACATGCCCAGGTTGCAAGTTCGACGATCGTCTCACGGAGATGGACGATCGTCGAAGGAGTCACGCCCTAGGTCACGGGAGTGACACATAGGTCACGGGCATGACAGGCCCGGGTTTTAAATTCGACGATCGTCTCACATAGATCGACGATCGTCGTAGGAGTCACGCCCTATGTCACGGGCGTGACACATAGGTCACGGGAGTGACCAACCCGTGACTCGAAGTGTCGGTCGTTGTACTTCAATTCTTGGGCTTTTAGGGTTCTGTTAAGACAAAACCATTCCCAGGGGTCTAGCCGAAAATAGGATGTTACACCTCAGGCCTGAGTTAGTTTGGAAATTTTATCGGAAACGAATCTGCCTACTATTGAGACGATCACTGTTTCTGACTTCAGTAAAATTTCTAATGGTTTGGTGGATTCATTCTGGGGCAAAAAGTTAACTGAGGATGAGTTTTCTGTGAGGACGAATCCACTATTCAAGTTTACTTTTGGTTTTAAAGGCTTGCAACCGGAGGCGTTCTCTTGGACGCTTAATCCATGCTTTGACGTTGAGTGTGACTTGGTTCCCCCTACGGAGTTAACCCTGTCGACTCTCCCTCCGATTCCATTAGCTCGAGTAGATGATTTAGTCATTTCTAGCCCCTCATATTTAGAGAAGTTTATTATTTCCGCCTTTCCCTTAAGCTTACTTAGAAGGACGTGGGCAAACGTAGTTGGTGACGAACATTTTCTGCTGACTATTTATTATGATATTTTTAAATCAAAATTTAATTCCAAAGTTAAAACGAAAATGTTGGAACCCACTACATTAATTTGTGAACTTAAAGCCCCTGTGCCACCGGACATAATTCCGTTATTTTTTAGTATTAATTCAAGTCATGTGGCACATGGGTTATCCCCTCATGGTTTTAATTTAATTAGGCGCATTTTTAGTTTCTTGACCCTTCTAAATGCGTCCTTTAAATTACTTGCGAGTTTGTTTCGAATAGTCGTCCACCGTTATGTGAATGGTTTGGTATTGGTTTGTCTCACCCTTAAACGGATGCCCTCGGGCACTTTAGAAATATTAACGAATTGACTAGTCTATTCTTTATGAATTTTACGAAAGTTTGGTGACATGACTTTCTTTTTAAAATTTTCCACTGAGTGGGGCATAGCTCCTATTTTCATCGTTACATACTTTACGCTTTATGCTTCAATACCACCTGAAATGTCCACCTCTCCGTATATATTTTCCACTATGCTTTCCATTGGGTTGGGTGGTGACAGTTTTCTAGGATCGTTCGCCTTCTCGATCTCCATCGGAGGTACGTTGGTGGATGTTGTTGAAATTATTTTTCCTTCTTTGGCTAACGTGTATTTGAGGTGCCTCGTAGACCACCTTTTGCCATGCAGGTCCTTCTTTCCCGCCAACGACCTTCTAGGCGAGTGCACACAGGCATACTCATCAGTGATGAGTATTTTTAAGAGGGGGAGGATTGATGGAGCCGACTTCCCACAATATATAGCTAGGGAGCGTCCTCCCTATGACGATGATGGTGACCCGATAGATATGAATGGAGATGACGTCCCGCAACTACTTGAAGACGGCGATGGCACACTAACACATGACCATGAAGAGCGTCGCCACAATAGCCGTCCGGAGCGCAAGCCCATTTATAATTTATTAATAATAAATATTAATAAATAATGATGGAGTAATCATATATTTTATTATTTGTTTTATTTCAAAATTATCATTATTATTTCATGTTTAATTTCAAGTGTTAATTGTTACATGGTTATGATATAAAACTATGAGTTTAGATTTCATTTTTTATATGTTGGGCTGCATGTAGCCAGTTGGAGTGTTTGTTGTAGCCTATATAAAGGCATGTACTCCTTTGTTTTTCATTAGTTAATGAATGAAAAGAAAACCAATTTCAAGAATTGAAATCCTCCTCCTCCTCCAAGACAAGTTTACGGTCCTCCTCCTTCTTCTTCCTCTTTGGCCGCCGGCAACCTCTCCCCCCTCTCAATCTCGGCCTCCCTCCTTCTTCCTCTCCTCTACTCACTTGCAAACCCGAGCCCTAGCCACCACCTTCCTACCTGGCCCCTCCTCTAACCTCCAAGCTGCCACCTCCTCTCTCACAAACCCAGCCACCACCAAACTCAAACAACCCGAGCCCCTCCCTCCTCCACAAAATCATAGCCGCCAACCACCAACACCAATAAGCCCGACCCCTTCCTCATCCCCATCCTAAATCCAAATATCACTTTCCAAATTAAGCTCTTAGCCTACCATAATAGAAATATTTCATTTCCTAAATATTTCTCAATCCACCACCTTTTCTCTCTCCTGCCTTATTTGGAGATATTTGTTTCCATATTAAGAAGATTCCACTGGAACTTTCAAAATACAGCGTGACATGAAGAAGGCGACAAATTTCTCTCCCTCCGGCGTATCTCTGGTGGTGCCGTTAAGGAACGATTCTAGTCGAGTGAATCGGATTCATCAAATCCGGTTGGGTAACGAAAATTTCCACCTTTATGAGTTTCTCTTCTTTAGATAATTCGTGTGGCATTGGCAAATAGCGCGCCTTGTGTAACGCTTGATTTTTCGTGGTTAAATTTCTTTTAGTTATTATCGTGTTTATTTCTTTCGTTTAAGTTCATGAGGTGTGGCGGCCCTCGTTTGTATTTTGTTGGGAGAGAACCACCCTTGCCAGAATCTTTTGTTTTTGGTGGTTTCTCTTTTGGTACAACACGCTCGATCGAACCGTGTGGGTTCTTTTCGCTTGAGAGGACCTTGGCTTATCGCCTTGGTATTATCTTTAAGGGCTTTGCGAACCCTCCGTAATTGTTTGTGTAGTAATAATATTAATTAAACAACTGCGACGTTAAATGCTTGAGTGTGATGTGAGAGTTATTCGAGAGTGTCGCGTTTGTTTCGTCGACCACCAAAACGCTCGAAAGAGCGGGCCTACATCACCCGCTCTACTGTCACATTCTGGCCACCACAGTTGGAGCCTGAGAGGTTAGCTACCTGCTTGAAAAGTTGTAACTTCAGATTCTATGTCGACATTGTAATTTTCTTGTGCGTGTGCATGTTGAGTCATAGCGTAGCATTCATCGCATCACATTACATTGCATATACAAGATCCTAATCATATAAGTTTGTATAGGCACTCTTATACAAAAAGTTACATTTCTGTAGAGTTGATCCTCAACTTATATGTCTGTATGGGCTTTCATATAAGTTGAGTTACTTTAAATTATAACTTAAATTTTCTTACTCGGTTGTAGATGTAGAACTGCTAGCTTAGAATATCGACGATACTGTTATAGTTTACTTTACTGCTACTGATGTCATATATATTACTCCACCTATTTTTACTACTACTTCATTAAATATATTGTACCTTGATCCTTTCTCCGCCCCGTGCCGAGGAGTCGCCGGGGGAGCGGATGTGAAACCACTTAGTCTTTATGACTAACGATTGCTACGTCTTCCTTTTTAGGAGGAAACTCCGTAGGCGGAACAGCAACAGGTAATGTAGCAGGACATTAAGGCCAAGATGATAGGGCCTGAAGGGACGGTGTCGTCGCTACCATCAGTGACAGATCTGACTCATAGAGTGACTCTTGTTGTAGCCCAATTGCGAAAGACTGCTCGTACTCTGATAGTTTAGAAGCTAGATGTAGCTTCTATATTTGTTATATTTTGACTTATATGCTTATGTGTGCATTTGACTTCTGTTTTTATTACTCTGGTTGGGTTTGCATTACTGATATTGGTAAAGGCCGGCAGAATTGGTGTCTTGTAGTACAGGTTAGCCCAGTGCTAGTGCTATTGCATGGAGGCTGTTCTGGGTATATGACTCCCCTCCGTACCGTGTTCTGTGTTCCGGGAGGGGGGTCTTTCAGTGGTAGCTGTATGAATATCATTTCTGAAATTGCGGTGACTCGAATGTCTTTAGTTACTGAGTCGCACCCTCACCCTTATAAGGTGGAATGGGTAGATATGTCATACCTCCCATTGTCCAAGCGTTATTTGGTACCCCTTACAATAAAACCCTATTCTGAAAAGATTTGGTGTGTCTTCCTCCCTATGAATGCATGCCACATTTTATTGGGTCGTCCAAGGATTTATGATCATGATGTTACTCACTTTGGTCGAGCTAACATTTATGAATTTTAATTTAATGGTAAAACCATAATTTTAAAACCAACTCCGCCAAAGGATCCTTCGGTCCCCTCTAAGGATATGATTGTCCCGGTCGAAAAGAAAGCATTAAGTTTAATGGGTAAGAAGGAGTTTGTGCGTAATACCTTTATGGACTGTGTCGCATATGCGTTAGTTTTCGTGCAAGTTAAGGGAGATGCGCCTTCATTTGTTAGTTTACCACCGGAGTTGAGGGAACAATTAGAAGAGTTTAAGGATGTGTATCCGGACGAGCTATTGTCCGAGTTTCCCCCAATTCAAGACATCCAACAAGAGATTGATTTCATCCCGGGTTCCTCCATGCCCAACCTTCCTCACTACCGGTTGAATCTTCCCGTGCACTTAGAGTTACAAACACAAATTTTTTATTTATTACAAAAGGGGTTCATCCGTCATAGCAAGAGTCCGTGGTCCGTACCCGCCTAACTTGCTCCCAAGAAGGATGGCTCCTAGAGGATGTGTGTGCGGATAGAAAGAGATCGATTTCCCATCCCTCGCTTGGACGATTTATTGGACATGTTAGCTGCTGCCACGATTTTCTTGAAATTGGATCTTAGGAGTGGTTACCATCAGATTCGAAATAGGGAAGGTGATGAGTGGAAGACTGGTTTTATGTCAAAGGAAGGGCTCTATGAGTGGTTAGTTATACCATTTGGGCTTTCCAATGCCCCGAGCACATTTTCTAGGATGATGACACATGTCTTCCAATCTTATATGGAAAAATTCATAGTAGTGTACTTTGATGATATTCTTGTTTTTAGTACTTCTATGCGTGATCATGAGTCACATTTGAAGATTATCCTCACTACTTTGAAGTTGGAGAAATAATTCATTAATCTTAAAAAGTGCACTTTTCATGTGTTGTTCGTAGAGTTCCTTGGTTATATTGTGAGTTCGGATGGCATTCATGTAGACCCTAAGAAGGTCCAAGCCATTAAGGACTGGCCTAAGCTCGCCAATATTCGGGATGTACGGAGTTATCACGGCCTAGCTACGTTTTATCGCCGATTTATTAGAGACTTTAGTAGTATCATGGACCTCATTACCGAATGCATGAAAAAGGGTGATTTTACTTGGACAAAATCGGTTGCTAAAGCATTTCAATTAATTAAATCACGCATGTCGGATGCTCCCCTTTTGAGATTACCGAATTTTAATAAGGTTTTTGAGTTATCATGTGATGCGTCCGGAGTTGCTATTGGTTGTGTATAGAGTCAGGAAGGCCATCCTATTGGGTACTTTATTGAGAAACTTGCAGGTCATAAATTGAATTATTCTAATTATGATCGAGAGTTTTACGCAGTCATTAGGTGCCTCCAACATTGGCGGCACTTCTTACTTCCTAAAGAATTTGTTATCTTATCCGATCATGAAGCCTTGAGGTTTACTAACTCCCAGACTAAGGTTAGTCCTAAACATGCCAAATGGGTTTCCTATCTTCAGGAGTACACTTTTATAATAAAACACCTTAAGGGTACTCTCAACCGCATAGCCGACGCTCTTAGTCGCGTATCCTTATTATTATCTATGCTAGAAGTTAAGGTGATTGGGTTCGATATAATTAAGGATGAGTATGTCAACGTATGGATTACAAAGAAATCTACTTAACCACCCAAGATAACTCGCCCACGACCATTTCGTCTTTTTATATTTGTGACGGTTACTTATTCAATTATTCGAAGCTATGTATTCCCTGTTCCTCCCTACTCCATTTCATCATTTGGGAGTTGCATATCGGCGGATTAGGTGGGCATTTTGCCTGTGAAAAGACCATCGCATTAGTAGAAAATAAGTTTTATTCGCCCGGTCTTAAGTCTATGGTGTCCAAAATTGTGGGAAGTTGTCCGGCGTGCCAATTAGCTAAAGGTAACAAAACAAATGCGGGACTTTATACCCCCCTCGCCATTCCTTCCATTCCCTAGGATGATGTTAGTATGGATTTTATTCTGGGCCTGCCTGTCACGTTTAGGCGTAAAGATTCTATTCTAGTGGTAGTAGATCGGTTTTCCAAAATGGCTTATTTTATTGCATGTAATAAGACCAACGATGCATCACATGTTGCCAAATTTTATTTTAAGGAGGTAGTTGGACATCGAGGTGTTCCTAAATCGATAGTTACCGATAGTTATGTAAAATTTACTAGCTATTTTTGGAAGACCTTGTGGATGATTATGGGCACATAACATTTTTTTCTTCGGCCTTCCATCCACAGATGGATGGGCAAACAGAAGTGGTCAACAAAAGTTTAGGTAGTTTGCTACGTTGCCTTGTGGGATACCATAAGGGTACATGGGACCTTATCCTTCCTCATGCTCAGTTAGCGTATAATAATTCCAAAAATAGGTCCACTAGTTTGTCTCTGAATGTATTGTGCACGCATATAAAGCACCTGTGCTACTTGACTTGATTCTGTTACCACCATCTTATAAGTCATGCCAATTTGCAAAGGATTTTGCCTATCATATTGATAATTTACATAAGCATATAAATGAAATGCTAGCCACACAATACACATCTTATCAAGCTAATGCTAACGTACATAAGAGGGTTGCTCCCTTAAAAATTGACGATTAAGTCTTGCTCCGTCTCATCCCTGAACGGTTACCTTCGGGAACCATAAAAAAATTAGAAAACTGGCGAGCTGGTCCTTTTCGAATCTTAAAGAAATTAGGAGAAAATGAATATCTTTTGGAGTTACCAACCAATTGGGGTATTTCCCCTATTTTTAACGTTTCTGATTTAACACAATATGTTGCTCCGCCACTAGAATTATTTTCCTGTCCGTTTAGCTCCACTACAAGTTCTAATGGGTCTAGGGTTTACTGTATTACAGGATCGCCCTCTTCATATGGTCTGGAGGTACGTTGCATGTTGATGAAAATGATTTTCCCCCTTTATTGCCTAATGCTTTTCCAAGGACAAATTATTTGTAAGATAGGATTCTCCAGGATGAAGTGCTTCCCTCTCCAGATGGTGATGTGCGCCGCTACTTGATTCGATGGCGCGATCTTCTGTCCTCCGATGACTCTTGTCTTCTGGAATTGGAGGTGGCCCTATTGGACAATGTTATTCTACGCCAGTACCTTCGGGACAACTCATCGGTGATGAGTCCTTTCGAGCGGGGGAGGATTGGTGGAGACGACGACCCCTATCCGATTAAAGATGATGGCTTTCTCACAGAAGACCCTCCTTCGTCTCCAACAAAATACTTGTGTCGCCATGGTGGTCGTATAGAGCGACGCTACAATCTCCTCCCTCGGTGCAAGACCGCTTAATAATATCGAGCTGGGCAATTTCAATTTTATTTGCTTGCATTAAGTTTGTTAATTGTTTAGGTATTTTAATTATTTCATTATTCTTTTGAACTTTCGAGTGTATCTTTATTTCATTGGGTTGCATGTAGCCTAGTCCATGTTGTAAGCCTATATAAGGCCTAGTATTGATTTATTATGAGGTAAGTTGAATAAGAGTTGAAAACCTAATTTCCCTTTTGAATTCTCCTCCTCCTTCCCTCTTAGTTTCGGCCAAGCCTAGCCCTACTCCCCCACCTTCTAGCCGCCAACACCACCTCCCCTCTCTCTCTCCCTCTCGGCTTATAACCCCCGTCCTCTCCAAACTGCCTCCAAGCCACTACACACCTCTTCTCCATCTCTCGGCCACATCACACCATCAACCCAACACGACGGCCAAGCCTCCTCTTCCACAACCCTAGCCCCCTCCTCCAAGCTGCCATCTTTCATCTCTCCTACCTCCCCATATTCACGGTTTTCCACCACCACCCATCTCCCCACAAACAAACCGGCCCTCCTCTCACCTCAATAACCCGGTCACTTTCTCTCGGGTCCATACCCAACCACACCTCTTCTTCATTGCCTGGATTTTTCGGTCAAGGGATGAAGCGGCAAAGGCGGACGAACTTTCTCTCCATCCGGCATCACTCTTGCAGAGCCGTGGAAGTGTGATCAAAGTTAGATAATCGGAATCATCCATTCTTATTGGGAAACAAAAATTTCTACTCTCATGTGTTTCTTTCATGGATATTCTTGTGGCGGGAAATTTTAGCGTTGAATTGGAATCGTTGAATAATCGTGGTTTTATCCATTTGGTTTGTGTTCATCTTAATTGATTTATTTACGAAAGTTTTGGCAAACCTCGTAATTTTTGTTCGGAGAGATCTACCATTTTCTGGATCGTAATTTTTGGTTGATCTCTTTTGGTACAACCTTCGCTCGATCGGACCGGTTAAGTCCTTTTAGCCGGAAAGGATATTGGCATATAGCCTATATTTGATCGCACACGGTTTGGCTACCCGTACGTTAGCATAATCGTGATAAAATTGCTTTGAGTGTACGTTGCGCGAGATTTTGTGTGTGTGTCAAATTTGAAAAGTAGAGAGGCAATCGAGTTAATCCGTAGATTTTCCGGTGTCAATGCGTAGACCTACATCAATTTGGTATCAGAGGGAGGTTCACGTCAGTTTCTTAATTGGCACCCTCCACCTTGAATTTGCACGTCGGCACGCACTTTTGTTGCTCCTTTACAAGTTAAAAATTCAAATAAAAAAAAATTGTTGGTCTGCCAATAGAGGTCTACATTTTTTTTTCAGCAAAATTCCAAATTTTTTTTTTAAATAATCTCCTTTTAATTTCCTGTAAGAAAAAATTATTTATTTTTACCCTAGTTACTAAGTGGGAACAATTCCATCCGTGCACTTTCCGTTGAGTCTGTTTTCTTCGTTTTGCATGGACACTAGATTAGGCACGGAATATCCCCCGTCATCTTCCAATACGGACGATGAATGAGATGCAGATCACCGTCTCACTGCTCTTGAGGATCTCCATCAGGATTTCAAAGAGCAAATGATGAATATTAAGAAGACACTTCACGAATTAAGATTACATATTGGGCCTCCGCGTAATTATCCCGCCAACAACCGGGCGGAAAGAAATAACAACCCTAACTATAACCATAATAATGAACACGTTCCGCGAGCATCATACGAGTTTGACCTTAGTAGGGCCGTCCGAGTCAAACCCCCATCCCATGATGGATTGGGAGATCCCCAAGTCTTCCAAGACTGGGTTATGGAGATAGAGTGCTCCTTCGAGTGGTACAATCTAAATGACGCGGATAGGGTGCGCGCAGCGAGAATGAAATTGTTAGGTCGAGCTAAGATATTTTGCCTGAATCAGGAGCGACGTCTGAGAGTCGAGAATGGTGAAATACCCATTGGTTAGACTGACATGAAGGACATGCTTACAGCGCAGTACATCCCAATGTAGCATCGAACACAGATGTTCGATGATTTTGCGACACTTAAGCAAGGGAGTAGGACGGTTTCTGAGTATATGAGTCTACTTAAGGACATGATGGTTAGGTGTGGCATAATAGAAATGCCCGAGGTCACCCTTTATAGGTTCTGTAAGGGGTTAAACCCCGACATCCAGGGCAAATTTCTACGTTATGGTCACACTGACTTGCAGGTCACGTTTAACGCTCCGTTAGATATTGAGAAGCACATCGTGCATAATAATAAGTCTCGCTCATTTCAGAAGGGAAAGTACATCTTAGGACCACCTCCAACTTCCACCTATAAAGATAAGGGGAATTTTTGGTCCACTAACTCGACCTCCATAGTCGTGACGGCCCGGAATAATAGAAACCCCTCGGGTGAGAGTGTTACTGTGGGCAGGGTCAACAAAACAAATGCTACTTGTTTCGCTTGCGGGGTTCAGGGTCACTACGCAAGTGAGTGTCCTACAAAGCCCAAACCTTTAGCCCTGTTAGATTCCACTTGTGAGTCAGACGATCTTATTAATGTGGCAGGAGAGGATAACGAGTCGAAACGAGTGCTTAGCGATATGGAAGATGAATCCCATATGATTGTTATGATGTGTATTCTGACAACTCCACGAGCGCTTAATGACTGGAATAGGACGAACATTTTTTCGCTGAATTTTAAGAGTGGAGATAAATGGTGTAGGTCGATCAAAAATAGTGGTTGTAACGTCCTAAATCGTGCTAGGCCCCTCATGCGCACTTTTGAATCAAGAGAGACGATTTGGGCTCAGGGAAGAGAAGTCAATTCAAAAAAGGAAACAGGTGTGTCCCTACCCGTGTTGAAAATCATGGATTTTCCAGAGAAGGACACGGGTGGTGACACGGGCGTGTCCATACCCGTGTGAAGAAGGCAAGGGTAGGGGCACCTGTGTGTCCACTTCCCGTGCGTGTAACTGACATTGTCGATCCCATGACCCGAGCAAGACACGAGTAGGGATATGGGCGTGTCCCTACCCATGTGAATGTATCCACGAAACCCGGTCGTGTCTCCCGAGCAGGATACGGGTAGAACACAGGCCTAAACACAACCGTGTCTCGTGGACACGGGTAGTTGACACGGGCGTGTCCCAACCCATATTTGTGTCCATATGAGGCTATAACCGTCGACAACGCTTCACCCGAGCGGGACACGGGTAGGAACACTGGTGTGTTCCTACCTATGTTGGTCCTATTTATATAGGATTTGGCCGTTTTTCATCCTCTTTCCAAGCCCTATTTTTCTGTGGAGAGACTGCTGTTTGAGCCAAGTCTTTTCTGTGGAGAGCCAAGTCCGCCGAGGAGAAGAGGATGCCACCGCGAAGAGTCACGCGATCTATGGCCGGAAATAACGGAAACACCAGAAATGATTTGAGTTTCCTCCCCTCTCCCTTGGTTCTAGATCTGTAGTTAATCCTATGCGAGATATCGACTCAAAAGAGTCTTAATGTGTGAGATAGAGACTCCTAGGAAGAGGTCATACTAGGAATTTTGTTCTTTGGTTTATTAATCTTCAACCTCTCCTACCTTCAATGTGATGGTGGGGATGGTCTCATGAAGAGGAATTGTCTGATGAGAGTGAATAAGGGAGGAGGATTTCTAGGTGTGATTTGGAAAGATCCGCTAGAGAAGGAAGATGAACCGATGTCGTTCATTCTGCATCAAAAATGCGTGCAAAAATTTGTATTCTGCACGCAACGATCTTCATGGACATTTCTTGTATGTCATGGCAACATCCATGCTTTCGACTAAATACGAAAGTCTTAGGCCATGGAGTTATCTTTCCAAAGAGTGGTTACACATCTTCAGGCGATGTCTGAAGCCACGGGAAATCCTAATCGAAATTGATGGCTGATAATGTAAACGTGCTGAAACTGTAATTTCAATGTAGAAGTCTTAGATGCCGCTTTTGAGTATGATACAGCCAAATTTATGCTTCTGACTAAACACAAAAGTCGTGGCCCTTAGAAATACCTTTCCAATGATGGGTTACACATTTTCGCCGTATTCCTGTAGCAACAGGAATCCCCATTTGAAGCTCTACTCTCTATACAATTCTTGCATGCTTGGTTCTTTGTTAATGTAAACCTAATTTAGTATTATTAGAGGAATTGTGAATTGTTATCGTAAAGTTCGTGGTGAGCTTTTGGTTGATCCTTTATAATCAAATGATAAAGTGAGACCTACTTGAACGAAATGTTTTGATGGTAGATCCCTTGTTGAACTATTGAGTTGACAAGTTTGATTGTATAAACAATTAGATATGTGAATCGATAATGTGAGTTGTTAGCTCGAAATGTTGGAAGAGGATTGAATATGGCAAGTGCATGGATATGTGGAAGGGTTGATAGTGCGTGAATGTTTGTCGTTCTTGATCATTTATGTTGATAAGGGATTTGGTAAGGGAACCCTTATGAGCGGTTAAGCTTGAGACGTGGAGTAGTATGCGGTGTGAGTCGACACATGGTGTCTTAATCCTGAGTTAAGGATAGTGTGTTTGTTCTACGGGCTCGCCAGTCATCACACCAACGGGAGTTTACAGTTAAACCTTGGGCGATTGGGCTTGGTCCTCGATGCTCATTCCCGGGACTCCTTCCATGCCAAGTGAATGGTTGGGCTTGGTCCTCGTGCTTTTCTGAGGCTCCTTCCGGGTCAGAACTTATGCCTGATCGGGGCTTGGTTCTCGGTGCACATCAACCCGAGACTCCCGCTGAGCCATAGTATGCTTGTGAGCTCCGCTGATGTGTTCTTAGCGTTGAGGCGTACATATGCCTTTGCTAGGTAGTGTTGATATCAGCCTAGCAGTGGAGATGCCTGCTCTACAGTCACCGTCTAGCCACGACGGTTTGCGCCTGAGAGGTTAGCTACCAACTTGAAAAGTGGGAACTTCAGAGTCTGTATCGACACAACAATTTACTTGTGCTTGTGCATGTTGAGTCATAACATAACATTCATTGCATCATATTACATTGCATAAATAAGATCCCCATCGTATAAGTTTGTATAGGTACTCTTATACTATGAGTTACCTTTCTGTTGAGCCGATCCTCAAGTTATATGTCTGTATGGGCTTTCATATAAGTTGAGTTACTTTCAGTTATAACTTACATTTTCATACTCTACTGTAGATGTAGAACTGCTAGCTTAGAATGCTGATGATACCGTTATAGTTTACTTTACTGCTACTCATGTCATATATCTTACTCCACCTTTTTGTACTACTACTTCATTAAATATATTGTAGCCTGATCCTTTCTCCGCCCGGTGCCGAGGAGTCAATCGGGGAGCGGATGTGAATCCACTTAGTCTTTTTGACTAACGGTTGCAGCGTCTTCCTTTTTAGGAGGAAACCCCATAGGCGGAACAACAACAGGTAATGTAGCAAGACAGTCAGGCCAGGATGACAGGGCCTGAAGGGATGATGTCATCACTACCGTCAGTGACAGATGTGAGTCATAAAGTGACTCTTGTTGGTGCCCCTTTGGGAAAGACTGCTCGTACTCTGATAGTTTAGAAGCTAGATGTAGCTTCTATATTTGTTATATTTGGACTTATATACTTATGTGTGCATTTGACTTCTATTTTTATTACTATGGTTGGGTTGGCATGATTAATATTGGTAAACGCTGGAAGAATAGGCGTCTTGTAGTACAGGCTAGCCAGAGTGCTAGTACTACCGCGAGGCTGCTGTTCTTGGCATAAGACTCCCCTTCGTGCCGTGTTCTGTGTTCCGAGAGGGGGGGGGTCTTACAAATGGTATCAACTTGCTACGATCCTGAATTAGAGGAGTCATTCAACAATGGTGCCACAACCATTCGATTAGTCAGTTTGGGGAAAAACTGACTTAGCGGAAGCAGTTGTGTGCCCATATGTAATTCACACTAAGTATGTCCAACTTTGACCTTATGATTAGCCAACCTGATCTTAGGTTTGTATTCTACGTGTAGATCCTATTGCACGTTGAGCCAGTGGGGGTAACCCCCACTATTGGGTACGCTGGAAACTGTGTACCAGATTTGGAGAAGCCTCACTTAACTCAATGATATACATTAATGTGTATTTGATGGGATGTTGAGTTTCAATGTGCAGGTTAAAGAAATGCAGGATAATTTTCTAAGTACAAGTGTCGACACTTGTGAGGGAAATGTGTCGACACTTGAAGCAAGATTTTGTCGACACATAAAACTTGTGTCGACACACAAAAATTATGTCAGCAGCAGTTGTGTCGACACCTAGGACTTGTGTCGACACACAGTTAACATTAGCTATGTTAAAGACCAGAAGTAGTTTTGTCAATACATAGGACTTGTGTCAACAGACACTCACAGAAATCTGTCAACACAAGTTATGTCGAGACCAGAAGCAGTTGTGTTGACACACAAGACTTATGTCGACACATCCAACAAAAGTTTTGTCGAGAAGATAAATAATGACTGTGTCGACACATTGGGAGCTGTGTCGACATCATCAAGACTTGTGTCAACACATGGTCTATTTGTGTTGACACATCTGAAGTGTTATGCTGACAGTTCTCTGCTATGATAAAAGTTCAAGGAGGAGTCAGTTGTCAAGACTAAAGAGCTGAGAGATGTCATAAGTAACAAAGCTGACACATCTGTCAGAGCTGTTAGAAGGCTGTTATAAACTTGATCAGCCGGTAACCTTGGATAGATTCTATATATATACCTATTCTATCACAATCTGAAGTAATGAACAAGAGAAGGGGAACAAGAGAAAAAACCCAGAAGAAGGCAGATCCTGAAGAGTCTGTAAGAAAAATTTAGATCTGATTCGGAATTCAAGAAGGAAGCTGTATTGAAGATCAACTCCAATTCCAATTGAAGATCAACCTTACTTGGTACAAATTCAAGAATCTTTGAAGAAGCTGAGACAGGTTGGATCTAAAGTAATCAGTTCAATCAAGAACTGATCAAGAAGCTTTCACCCTATTCTCTTTTTATCAGGGTGAAGATTTTATTGTTTTACATAATTAATTTAATTGTAAGATCTTATATAGATTTGAGTTGTAAGCCTAAATTTTTAAAGGCTGAGGTAGGGATGAGAGCCTGAGGTAGGCCTTTAAGAGGTCTGAGTTGTCGGCCTGGTGATAAAGTCTGAGGTAGGTCGGTTGCCTGAGGTAGGATTCTTGGGAAGAAATTGAGGTGTAGGACTTGAAGATGTCTAGGTTGTAGGCCTTGTGATAAAGGCTGAGGTAGGGCTGTTGCCTGAGGTAGGATTGTTGGGAAGAATCCGAGTTGTAGGAACCAGTTGGGTTCTGAGTTGTAAGATCTGTGGATCTAAGATAGTGGAAGGAAGTTGGCGAAATCCAGCTCTTTACTAGATAGGTGAAGGGGGAGAGTGGATGTACCAAAAAATTGCGGAACCACTATAAACCATTGTGTCTGTGCTGTGAATTTTCTGTAATTGTTATTCTTAGTGCTGTGATAATTGTGTTGTGTATAAATTTGTTAATTGCCTAAGTTGTTAAAAAGGATTATAACCTATTCAACCCCCCCCCTCTAGGTGTTTAGGATCTTTAAACCAAATCTTTCAAGTGGTATCAGAGGGAGGTTACTCAAATATAGACCTAACAGTTTGAGTAGATCTCCAAGGAAATTAATTGTTTGCCAGAATGGGTTCAAGTGAGAATCAGAAGGAACTTTGATCCATGAAACTTCATATCTATATGAATGAAAACTTTGACATATGGAAAGAGAGGGTCAAATTGTTCATGGAGGCATCTGATCCAAGAATTTACATCACAGTTCAAGAAGGTCCTTTCATTCCAATGAACATATCAGTTCTTGATGCAAATCTCAAAACTCCAAAAAGCTATTCTGAAATGACTAAGGAAGAGATCATCCTGGCAACCTTAGAAAAGAGACCACAAAATATAATTGTGAGTGTTATAGATGATTCTATATTCCAGAATCTGGTACATTGCAAAACCTCCAAGGAGATGTTGGACACTTTGATTGTCTACAAGGATAGAATTGAAGAAATAAGAGAGGATAGAAAGTCCATGTTATATCAAGAATATTAGAGCTTTAAACAAGCCAAGACTGACAGCATAGCTGAATGTTACAGATTTCCCTTTTAGGGACTTCATATCTAATTGTCGATGACAATTCAAGATTTACATAGGTTTTCTTCTTGAGGTAGAAATCTGAAACCCCAACTGTCTTCCAGAATTTTGTTAGGCTAAATCAAAATGAACTTAATAATTCAGTGGTCAAAATTAGAAGTGACCATGGGACTGAATTTCTGTCTGAATGCATGACAAAGTTCTATGAAGAACATGGGATTCATCAGGAGTTCTCCTCACCTAGAACTCCCCTGTAAAATGGGGTTGCTGAAAGAAAGAATAGGACTCTTATTGAGGAAAGTAGAACACTACTAAGTAACACTTCTCTCCCAGAATATTTCTGGGCTGAGGAAGTAAATACTCCATGTCATGTTCTCAATAGAGCATCCATCAATAAAAGACACAAGAATACACCCTATGATATTATGAAAGACATAAAACTAAAAATATCCCACTTTAAAATCTTTGGTAGCAAGTGTTATGTTCTAAATAATTGCATGCACTATCAAACTATGTTTGCTGCAAAATCCCAAAAAGGGAAATTTGTTGGGTACAATATTAACAGTAGAGCTTTCAGGATATACAACTTGACTACACAAGTTGTAGAAGAATCTGTCCATGTAGTCTTTGATGAGTCTAAGCTAATTAACTGTGAGCTGCCTAGCACTTCTATTAGTCCTACGGGTTTGAAGGAAAAGATGGACAAGCTAACAATTAGTGAAGACTAACCTGCAAGACAGGATGAAGAAAATGATGGATGTTGTTCAGGGGGAGTACAAGTCTCACGGGATGGAGATGAATATAATGAAGTTCATCTAGATAATGATAATGTAGTACATCTATATGAGGAAAATGAAGAAGACCAAGAGGTGGACAGATTTCCACCATAAATAAGACATTTGAAGGATCTTCCAGCACACCAAATCATTGGTGTTACAAGACATGGAGTTTTGACCAGAAGCTAGAGCATGAACACAGTTCTATGTTCAAGCTTCTTATGCCAGATGGAACCTATGAAGTTTGAAGAGGCTATACAAGACACAAATTGGATTGATGTCATGCAGGAAGAGTTGAATCAATTTAAAAGATGTAAAGTCTTGGATTTGGTTCCTAAACCAAAGAACCACAATGTCATAGGAACTAAGTGGATCTATAGGAACAAGCTAGATGAAAATGGAACTATAATCAAGAATAAAGCCAGACTGGTAGCAAAGTGATATAGACAGGAAGAAGGGATAGACTTTGATCAGACATTTGTCAAAGTGACGGTTAGATCTATCTTTACTCTAGCGGGGGGGGGGGGGGTTATAAAGTATATTAAAATAATTTTGCAAATGAAAATTTATTTGGCAGTGGAAGACTTGATTTATTTATAGGTGTATTGTGCTTGCAGTAAATAGAACTAAGTAAGCAAGAAACAAAAATACAGCACACAGCAAATAAAACACAGGCAACCAAAAGACACAAGGATCTATAGTGGTTCCCCAATAAACCTGAGTACATCCACTCTTCTACCACCCTAGGTAGGAATCCACTGCAGGAATAGTTTATCAGGTGTCCAGGGAGCAAATGAGCTTTTGATAAGGTGCTCAAAAACCAGCCCATATTTTTTGATCAGGTGTCTTGCCACTACTGAGTTTTGACAAGGTCTCAAAAACCAAACACAAAACTTTTGAAGGGAGTTTTGAATAACCCTTTTACAGCAGAATAAAGGAAAAAGAAAGTGTAGATGTTCTTCTCTGTCAACAGTCAAAGAGAAGACTAGTGGATTATTGATGTCAAAGCTCTCCCTGAGATTTGCAGTTGTTTAGGAAGAAAAGCTTTGCACAGTGTGATAGGCCATCAGAATGATTGAGATCTCCAGCAAAAGATGATTTCAGTAATGACTGAAATGTGTTGTGTCTGGAGTCTTGATTAATGAAGCCTTGAACACTTGAAATCAGAGATGAGAAACTGTTATCCTGTAGTTGTGTGTCTCACAGATCTCAGAGATTGTTCTTAGTTTTTCTCTATTATCTGTTATCCATGATGATCTCTATCTCTATTGTCTGAAATGATATATTGAAATCCAATCTTCTAGATAGTTGTTAGCCAGTCATAAATGACTTCTTTAATTGATATATGTCTCTGAAGGAAAGTCCCATGAAATATTCTCCTTTAGTCTCCTTGAAACTTTCTCCATATTAATTGAAATAGCTACCAAATCCTTTGTATTAAATGTTGGATATGAATAAATTGGAATTCCAAAACTGACTGAATTTGAAATCCTAAATTCATCGATCTCTCAAGAAAATCGTCGATCTGAGCTCGACTACCGTCGACCTGAGCTCAGAGACAGTAACTTGACTGAAAACAGAAATCGTCGATCTGAGCTCGACTATCGTTGATCTGAGCTAGAAAATCTGGATTTTGGCTTGAGATAGAAAACATCGATCTGAGCTCGAAGATTGTCGAACCGAGTTCGACAACTCGTTGAACTGATCTCAGAGATAGTCTAACTGAGTTCGACGCCTCGTCGATCTGAGCTCGACGATAATTGCCTGAGACTATCTGCACTTGTAGTCTGAACTAGGAGGTCTTGGGGGCAGCTTTCAAACCTAAGTTCTAAGACTTAGACCTATTCTAGTTTTACATTTAAATTTATACAATGAGGTCAAGATACATTCCTAAGGACATAGTGATCCTTACCCAAATCAGTAATAGGGTGTTCCAACAATCTCCCCCTATTTGGGTTAGGATTACTATTTATATGACATATAGGAATAAAAAAACATACATACAAAAATAAAAGCATATACAACATTGCAGAATAATGAAATGCAGCATTGCAGAAGCAAATGAATAATCATGGCAGATTGTCAGAGAGAGATATATATTGTTCAGCTTACATAATCAGTCCTTTTCCTTGCCCTTTTTGAATAAAATTTCTCTGTTGGGATTTTGAGCTTCTTTCTTAGATCTTCTGTCATCAGCTGCACCTAGAGAGGTTTGAGATTTGGCTCTGGGGACAACTGCCTCTGGGTGCAACTTCATGTAACTCTCTGGGTCAAAGAATTTTCTAGAAGAATATCTCTCAAGTTCTTTCTTTCTCTGTTCAGACAATGTAGTAATATTTGAAGTATCTTTTCCTTGTTCTCTTGCTTTCTTTATCTGGTCTAATGCAGCTAATTCCTTTATCCTTATTGTCCAAGAGATAGGATTGTTCTCTGGATCTTCATGGGGAACAGGAGGTTCATATCTATTGATAGCATTAGCAGGAGGAGCTCTTAAGGGAACAATTTCTTTGAGCTTATATGGGAATGGACAAGAAGTTGAATCAAATGGGCCTTGTCCTTCCCTTTGATAAGGATGCTGTCTTGATTGTCCTTTTGAATATATTCTGTATCGTCTTTGATTTCCTCTATATTGGCCTCTTCTGGACTGGTAGCCTCTTTGTTGATGTCCTCTAGATTGTGATCTATCTTGAACCTGAGAGGAACTTTGAGTTGTAGCATGAGAGGTTTGGTGTGCTGAACTTCCACAAGATCCTGCATCTGGAGAGGGAGGAGGAGGAGGAGGATTATGATGGGATGTGCCTTTGTCAAACTTCCTCCTCTTCATCATAGCCTTTAATTGGTTCTTAGAAAATTGCATCCATTGTTCAGTGATAGGAAAATCATGCAAAATGTAGTATGGAATATCATTATTATTGGTGGCTTTCTCTGCAGGAACTCTCTTCAATGCTTTGCTCCTTGCTTTCCTTTTCCTTATAATGGTTGCAGAAGAGTCATCAGAATCAGTTCTAAATTCATCACTGTCTGAGCTTTGAGGATTGTCATACATCTCATCAACCCTTTTAAAATATTCTTGATATTGTTTAGATTGTTTAGATGAAGCAGCAACATCAAGAATAGGAGAAGTAACAGAAGCAGCAGTAGGAGCAGCACTAACAGCAGAAAACGAAACACTAACAACAGGAGCAGCACAAACATCAGAAATAATATTAACAGCAGTAGCAACAGAAACAACACTATCCACAACAGCAAGCTCAATAATAATATCAGGCTCTGAAACACTAGCCTCTATCATTACCATATCATCAGCAGTATAAAAACAAACTTTCTCAGCAATAGTATCAACACACACATCATCAGCAGTAGCAGTAGTAATTTCCACAGCCTTGATAGAATTGATATAAGATAATATCCAGCTGGGATCACAGCTAGAGACAGGCACAATGGCCTTAGTAAGTTTTCTAGCTTCTTCAGCTGGAAGATATCAGCTATGGAGAGCATCAAAATCTGACAGCAGTGACCTGAAGTCAACTGCACTGAAGGATAGAACTGGAGTTGGGGCTTGAGCAACTGGCACTTCTTCTGAGCTTTGCATGAAATCTGAATCTGGAGCAAGCAGTATCACTTCTTCATTTTGAATCTCCCCCTGCCTAGATTCAGTGTAAACTGGATCAAGGCAACCCAAAGAAGGGCTTGCCTGAGGAGGATGGAAAGAAGAAAGCCTGGCAGATAACTCATTGATGGATTGGAGAAGTGGAGCCATGGAGGTATCAAGCAATAGTGTTAGCCTGGGAGCTAACATCTCATAAAGCTTATCTACAAGGGCAGGAATGTCTACTTGCTCAAGGGATGCTTGAGTAGAGGTAGAGGAGAAAGGTGCAGAGGTTGAAGGTGTTGGTGGAGCTTCAGAGATATGGAGAAATGATGTGGATTATAGTGGTATGGATGGTTGTTAAATTAGAATGGTGGTGATGGATGTCACTGGAATGGAGATGGATGGGGTGAAAGATTGTTGAGCCAGAATATCTTCTAGCAGTTGTTGGTAAGAAGTAGAAGATGATGGGGGCTCTAGAGGTGATGAATGAGAATCATCCATAAAGGAATCATCTAACAGATTGAATGATGGAATATGGATGGATGAATCAATGTCAAGATGGGGAAAATACTGTAGAGGATGGAATTGCTCTTAATGAGAGGCTGGTGGTGGTGAAGAGATAGTTGGAGATGAAATTGAGATGGGAGAGGAAATTGAAATTGAAATGGTGGATGTAGGGATTGTTGAATAAATAGGAGGTGGAGATGGTGGAGATGAAGAGGAAGCAGAAAATTCTTTTAGGGGGGCAGTTGCCTGGGGGAAGAGACTGAAACAGTCCTTGTGCCTGAAGTGGTGGTAGCTGCTGGACCCCTTCTGGGTTTGGCAATCTGCCTATCCCACTTTCCAAAGAGAGCACATAAAAGTCTCTTGGAAGCATTGATGTGCATACCATTTGACACAAGCATTTGGGGGCATCTGTTATGCAAGAACAGGCCTAATATCCTCCCAAAGTTAACAAGGTTCTTGTTAATCTTCTTCTTAATTAACTCAAAAAAGAGTTATCCCCAATTCAGATGTTTCTTATCAACTATAGCAGCCATAAAACAAAACTGATACCTAGATAATGTATCATGAGCAGAATGTTTTGCTACCAAAACCTTTCCCACTACATCAGCCAAGAACCTATACTCTATTGAGAGGATTTTCTTAAGCATTTTGTTAGGGTTTGCTGCTGAATGTCCCATTATATCCAACATAGCAGAAAACTCTTCTCCAGACAATTTCACGGTATCACGTCCAGTACTTAATTGAAAAACTTCTGTTAGAAGAGCAGGAGTAAGGGATACCTGGTTTCCAGAAATACTCCCGACCACAGTATTTTGATTCAAAATATGGGCTGTGTATACCCATTCTTTAATCTCATCTGTAGCCAGCTTCATCCTTGTAGTATTGATTGTCACCAACTATTGCTCCTTGAACAGCTCTAGAATATCCTTGAATATCTGATCACTTCCTTCAAATGAATCCATGTCTATATCAAAACCTGTGTCAAACTTCATTGCGGCTAAGACAGCAACTGAAGCGGCCATGTTTTTCCTGCAAAAACAAACAAATACGACCAAGTGTAGAAGGGTTTGGAGGGAAGAGAAGCTCTGCAGAAAGTATGAATGCGCAAAAGAGAATAACGACCGAAAAATGATTTTTATATTAGGGTTCGACGCTGAAAAGGAAAGATCGTTGAACTCAGTTCGACGATCTGGGCTCCTAAAGTAATCTTAAAGATCTTAAACATCTTAAATCTCCATTCGACGATATTGGAGAGTGTCGAGCTCCGTTCGAAGATCTCTGACCGGAAAGAGATAGCCTAACACTATATGGAAAATGCTGAACTCTGGTCGACGATTTCCGAGAACGTCGATGTCCGTTCGATGATCTTTGGGAAAAATGTCGAGCACAGTTCAGAGATCAGAAATAACCTATAGACACTAGAAAAATCAAGTTTTTAGCCTAGTCTTGGTTAATTTTAAGGTTTTAAAATCATGGATCTAAATTTAAACTTCCTCCATCTAACATTCCTAACTGATTCAGGAAGAAGGTGTGTTTCTTTTCATCCAAGGGTTTGGTGAAAATATCTCCCCTTTGCAAATCAGTTGGGATATATTGAAGTTCAATTTTATTTTTCTCAACATTATCTTTTAAAAAGTGATGCCTAATCTCTATATGTTTTGTCATACTATGAAGGACTGGATTTTGTGGTATAGAAATAGCACTGGTGTTATCACAAAAGATTTTTGACTTATATAAGTTGTAACCATAGTCTAGGAGCTGATTTTGAATCCACAATATCTGTGTGCAACAACTACCTGCTGCCATGTATTCAGCTTCAGTAGTTGATGTGGACAAAGATGTTTATTTCATACAAAACCAAGAGACAAGTCTGTCACCAAGAAACTGACAAGTTCCACTGGTGCTTTTCCTGTCTACTCCACATCCAGCATAATCAGCATCTGAAAATCCAGTTAATTCAAATCTTGAGTCTTTTGGATAACAGAGACCTAGATTTGGACAACTTTTCACATACCTAAGAATCCATTTTACTAATGTTAGATATTAATCTCTAGGGCATACTTGGAATCTAGCACATATGCATGTAGCAAACATTATTTCAGGTCTACTAGCTGTAAGGTACAATAAAGAGCCAATCATTGCTCTATATGTTGTCTGATCAACAGGTTTCCCATGTTCATCAGTATCTAATACAGCATTAGTAGGCATAGGTGTTTTCATACATGATGCTTCAGACATACCAAATTTCTTAACCAGTTCTTTTGCATACTTGGTTTGAGAAATGAATATGCCATCAACATGCTGTTTGACTTGCAATCCTAGAAAGAAGGAAAGCTCACACTTGCTACTCATTTCAAATTTAGAATGCATTAGGTTGGAAAACCCCTTGCACAAATTTGAATCAGTAGATCAAAAGATAATGTCATCTACATAAATTTGTACTAGTAGGATATTGGTCTTATGGGTTCTAATGAAAAGAGTTTAGTCTACTCTACCCCTTATAAAATCATTTTCCAAAAGAAAGCATGCTAAGGTCTCATACCATGCTCTAGGAGCTTGTTTGAGACCATATAATGCTTTATGCAATTTAAAAACATAATTAGGATGAGTAGGAGAGATAAAACCTTGGGGTTGTCTAACATAGACTTCTTCCTTGATATCTCCATTGAGAAATGCACTCTTTACATCCATTTGATAGACCTTGAATCTGTTGTGTGCTGCATAAGCTAGAAATATTCTTATGACCTCTAACCTTGCAACTGGTGCAATGGTATGGTCATAATCTATTCCTTCTTCTTGAGAGTATCCTTATACAACTAGCCTTGCCTTGTTCCTTACAATAATTCCTTGATCATCCAATTTGTTCCTGAACACCCATTTTGTTGCAACAATGGAATGATCCTTTGGCCTTGGAACTAGCTCCAAAACTTTGTTTCTTTCAAATTGATGTAACTCCTCTTGCATTGTAATGATCCAGTGTGGATCTTGTTCTGCATCTTGTATAGATTGAGGCTTAATTTGAGATAGAAAGCAGGTGTGCATCAGATTTTGGTTGACCTGATTTCTGATTTGCACACCAGTTGAGATGTCTCAAATCACTTAGGAGATTGGATGATCTTTTGATGTTATTAAATCAATAGGGGTGTTGATTGTTCACAAACCTGTGTTGTTATTTCCTCTTGTGGAACAACAACTGGCACTTCAATGTGGTTCTCACCAAGATGTTGAGTGTCCTCTTTATCTTCACTGCTTTCACCTTTTTATTGGATAGGTGGAGGTGTGGTACCCTCTTCAATTATGTTCAACCTATCCAAATTCTCTGGAAGAGAATGTACCTGCAAGGGTTCTATGGTAGAAGTATTCTTCTCCTTATAATACATGTTAGTTTCATCAAAAGATACATGTAAAGATTCTTCAATTTTAAGAGAAGATTTGTTATACATCCTATAAGCTTTACTGATCATGGAGTTTCCCAGAAACACTCCTTCATCAGTTTTGGCTTGAAATTTTGCTATGTATTTCTTGTCATTATTGTGTATGTAATAAATACAACCAAAACTTTAGAATAATCAACTTTAGATTTCTTCACTCTGAGTAATTCATAGGGAGTCTTGCCCTTCAGCTTATGTATCAAACTTCT
The DNA here is from genome assembly GCA_039513925.1 of Platanthera zijinensis. NCBI lineage: Eukaryota > Viridiplantae > Streptophyta > Magnoliopsida > Asparagales > Orchidaceae > Platanthera > Platanthera zijinensis. The sequence continues at coordinate 168,903,564 of CM077081.1, read as the reverse complement.
ATTCAACACATATTTTGAGGTGTTCACTGCCTCTTCCCAAAAGGATAGAGGAAGGTGAGTATCTGTCAATAATGTAGTAGCAGATTCAATAAGAATTCTATTTTTCCTTTTAGCTACCCCATTTTATTGAGGAGTTCTAGGAGCTGAGAAAGTGTGCCTGATCCCTTCACTCTGACAAAACTCTTGCATAAGAAGAGAATCAAACTCTGTGCCATGATCACTTCTGATCAGGGCAATGTGAGTATTGAACTCAATCTGTATGCATTTGAGAAACACTGTCAAACACTTAAAGTTATAAGACTTCTTCCTCATAAAGAACACCCATGTGAATCTAGAGAAGTCATCCACAACTACTAAAGTGTAATATTTCCCTCCTAGGCTTTGTACTATAATGGGTCCAAATAGATCCATGTATAACAGATACAAGATCCTAGGTGAATTACTCTTATTAAGTGACTTAAAACTATTTTTAGTTTGCTTGCCTAATTGACAAGCCCTGCAAAGTCCTTCCTTCTTGTATGGGCCAGAAGGTAGTCCTCTAACAAGGTTGTCCTTGGATAGCCTAGCAATGGTTCTAAGGTTTATATGTCCTAATCTCTTATGTCATAGTTCATTTGGTTTACTACCAATGTTGAACAAGCAGATATCTACCTTAGTTGAATGAAAATCTACAAGATAGATGCTACCTTTTCTTTTACCTGTCAACACAGTTGTGTTGTCCTCTGATCTGATTTTGCATGAGGATTTGTTGAAAGTCACCTGGTAGCCTCCATCAAATAATTGACTGATGTTGATTAAGTTTTGCTTCAGTCCTTCCACATAATCCACCTTCTTGAATATGACTGACCCTATTTGGACTGCACCATATCCCTTGGTCTGTCCAAAGTTTTAGTCCCCAAATATGAATTTGGGTCCAAGCTTGGCTTTGAAGGATGTAAGATTATCCTTGCTCCCTATCATGTGATTTGAGCACCAACTATCCAGATACCATTGCTTGTTTATTGTTGGATAGGTCTTCACTTGCACATAAAACAATTTATTTGTTTTTGACCTAGTTTACCTTGGGCCTAGGTTGATAGCCTTTAAAATCTGAAATAAAAGACATCCCTGGATGACCCTTATAACCTTCAGGATGATATCTCCTAGGAGGTATTATCCATTCAGCATAAGGGTAAAAGCTTTGGGATGTATGACCTCTAGGATTGAATTTTGATTTACCCTTAAAAACTTATTCAAAGCTCTGATCTCTGTTCGACGATCTCTGAGCTGAGTTCGACGATCTTGGGTCAGATCGTCGAGCTTCATTCGAAGATCGACTTCGCCTGAGTTCAGAGTTCAGCGATTGTCGACCTGAGTTCGACGATTTAGCTTGAGATCGCTGAGCTCCATTCGGAGATTGTCGAGCTCTGTTCGACATTTTCCGTTGAACCTTGTTTTTCTTAGGAAAATCAGAATTTTTCCTAGCTACCTCTACAACTCCCTTTCCTTTATCTGAGATAAATTTGATTGGGGTTTTTAATACTATAGGTTGGTTGGATGAAGCACCCAAGCCCAGTGTACTGTTAAGTGTTGAGTTCACTGTGCTTGTGATGTCCATCAGTCTGATGCTTCTCCTATTAAGGGATTCTTCAAACTTCTTTGCCTGAGATAGTTCACTTTTATGTGAAGATATCTCCTCCCTACAACATTCTAACTCCTCAGAGATTTTGAGGTTATCTGATTTTAAAGTGCTATGTTCAGATAGTTGATTTTTGAGAGAGATAATCTCCTTCTAAGACTTGAGTAGGTCAAAACATAGTGCCTTGAATTAAAATTTAATGTCCTCTGAATTTAAATCAAAAGAATCTATTACCTGATCTTCTTCAGCTTCATGTTCAGATTAAAATTCTGAATCTTGTTCTGCATCAGAATTATGTTGAGAGGCATTGATAGCCATCATGCAGAATTCTTTCTCTTGGGCATCATCTTCATCATCACTTGAGCTTGATGAAGCCTCTGATTCTTCTTCAGTCTCACTCCATGTTTCAGCTACAAATCCTTTCCTGGTGTGTTTTCTCTTGCTGGAGGAGGATTTATCATTGCTGTTTCTCCTAAAGTCTTTATCTCTTCTCCTATCTTTCTTATCTTTCTTGTCCTTATTTTGGTTTTCTGGATAGTCAGGCACAATGTGTCCTGGTTTCCTGCATCCAAAACAAATAATTTCTTTATTGCTGGACTTATCATACCTTGGCTTTTCATGGCCTCTGGATGACCTTTTCCTGAAGTCTTTTTTAGCCATCTTGTAGAATCTTTTGCCTAGTAGGCTCATTAAATCTTCATTGGCCTATGACCTTATCTTCAGGCTATTCTTCTAAAGCTTTGAAAGCAATTGTTTTCTCCTTCCTTGTTGCTAGAGAAGCTACCTTTTGCTCTTCCTCTCTATTTTTGATGAGCAGCTCATAAGACTTGAGCTTGCCCAATAGAGCTTCAGTGGTGATCTCATTTAGACTTCTGGCATCCTTGATTGACCAGATCCTTGAGTCCCAAGTACTGGGAAGCACATTAGGATCTTATCATTTAGTTCAGTCAATGAGATCTCCTTGTCCAAAGTTTTCAGTTCACTGACAATTAGACTAAGTCTGTTATACATGTCAGCAACTGACTCAGTTTCTCCCTTCTTGAAATTCTCATATTGGGTTATGAGATGGGATCTTTTGTCCTTTCTTTCATCAGCAGATCCTGACACAAGCTCAGATAGCTTGTCCCATATTTCTTTTGTTGAGTTGCATTAATCAACTTTTTGAAATATGTCATCAGACATAGTCTGAGCCAATATGTTCATTGCCTTTGCATCAGCAACTTTCCACTTTTTGATTTCTGCATCTGTTCCTAAAGGGGGTGAAACAACACTTGTACTGGTACATTCTGGAGGTCTTGGACACACTGTCAAAATAAAATTTAAGATATCCTCATCAATAGAATTCATGTATAATCTAATCCTTTCCTTCCAAAGTGCAAACTTAGAAAGATTACACACTAGAGGTCTGGTGCTTGCATAATCTAACCCTCTATTATAGATTGATCTTATCAGAGATCTTTTTGTTCAGGTGTTAGCCTATAGGAACAACCAATCTGGTGAAGATCTAATTGTTGAATATCGGAGGGTAAGGAAGATGATGTAGCGCCGGGATTTTGAACGAATTCCGGAACCTCCTGGGAAAGAGAAAGCAGTAAAAGAAAAGCAGTATATTACATTCTCGTATACATCGTGTACATTAAGAATCTACCGGTCCTGTTGTCTATGTTCCACGCCCTCAATTGTCTCCACGGAGCAAATAGAAAAAACACATTGGAGATCGCTTTCACGGAGACAGCCTATGCTTGTGCTTCATCTTTCTAGAGGAAAGATCTATCTTTCCTCTATAGGGGGGGGGGGGGGGAATAGAGTATATTAAAATAATTTTGCAAATTTAAATTTAATTGGCAGTGGAAGACTTGATTTATTTATATGTGTATTTTGCTTGCAGTAAATAGAACTAAGTAAGCAAGAAACAAAAACACAGCACACAGCAAATAAAATACAGGCAACCAGAATACACAAGGATCTATAGTGGTTCCCCAATCAACCTGGGTACAACAACTCTTCTACCACCCTAGGAAGGAATCTACTGTAGGAATAGTTTATCGGGGGTCCTGCGCACAAATGAGCTTTTGATAAGGTGCTCAAAAACCAGCCCATATTTTTTGATCTGGTGTCTTGCCACCACTGAATGTTGACAAGGTCTCAGAAAGCAAACACAAAACTTTTGTAGGGAGTTTTGAATAACCCTTTTACAGCAGAATAAAGGGAAAAGAAAGTGTGGATGTTCTTCTCTGTCAACAGTCAAAGAGAAGACTAGTGGATTATTGATGTCAAAGCTCCCCCTGAGATTTGCAGTTGTTCAGCAAAAGAATCTTTACACAGGGTGATAGGCCTTCAGAATGATTGAGATCTCCAACAAAAGATTATTTCAGCAATGAATGAAATGTGTTGTGTCTGGAGTCTTGATTTATGAAGACTTTAACACTTGAAATCAGAGATGAGAACTGTAATCCTGTAGTTGTGTGTCTCAAAGATCTAAGAGATTGTTCTTAGTTTTCCTCAGTTATCTGTTATCCTTGATGATCTCTATCTCTATTGTCTGAAATGATATATTGAAATCCAATCTTCTAGATAACCGTTAGCCAGTCATAAATGACTTCCTTAATTGATATCTGTCTCTAGAGGAAAGTCCTAAGAAACATTCTCCTTTAGTCTCCTTGAAACTTGCTCCAGATTAATTGAAATGGCAACAAAATCCTTTGCATTAAATGTTGGATATGACTAAATTTGAATTCCATAACTGACTGAATTTGAAATCCTGAAATCGTCGATCTCTCAAGAAAATCGTCGATCTGAGCTCGACTACCGTCGACCTGAGCTCAGAGACATGAACTTGACTTGAAACAGAAATTGTCGATTTGAGCTCAACTATCGTCGATCTGAGCTCGAAGATCTTGATTTTGGCTAGAGACAGAAAACGTCGATCTGAGCTCAAAGATCGTCGAACCAAGTACGACGACTCGTTGAACTTAGCTCAGAGATAGTCGAACTGAGTTCGACACCTCGTCGATCTGAGCTCGATGATAATTGCCTGAGACTTTCTGCACTTGTAGTCTGAACTAGGAGGTCTTGGGGGCATCTTTCAAACCTAAGTTCTAAGCCTTAGAACTATTCTAGTTTGACCTTTAAATCTATATAATGAGGTCAAGACACATTCATAAGGACATAGTGATCCTTAACCAAATCAGTAATAGGGTGTTCCAACAATTTGCCCCAATGGCATGGTTGGAAGCAATAAGACTATTCCTGGCTTATGTAGCTTATCAAGGGTTCAAAGTATTTCAAAAGGATGTAAAGTCTTAATTTTTGAATGGTGACTTAAAAGAGGAAGTTTATGTTGAATAACCTTCTAGTTTTGTAGATTCTCTTTATCCCAACTATGTATATAGTCTTAAGAAAGCTCTATATGGATTGAAACAAACCCCTGGGGCTTGGTATGAAACACTGTCTGCTTTCCTTATTGAGAATAAATTCTCAAGACGGAAAATTGACAAGTCTGTATTCTTTAGGGAATCAAAAGGTAAGATCATCCTAGTCTAAATATATATTTATGACATTATCTTTTGTTCTACTGAAAACAACCTTTGTAGTAAGTTTGCAAAACTTATGCAAGGGAAGTTTGAGATTAGCAACATGGGTGAGCTAAAATTCTTCTTGGGACTCCAAGTTAGACATATTGATGATGGATTGTCCATTTCTCAGTCTAAGTTCACCAAGGAGTTAATTAAGAAATATGGCATGGAGTAAGCCTCCACCATGAAAACTCCAATGGGGACAAGTATGTCTATAGATAAAGATGAGGAAAGAAAACCTGTTGATGAGTCTTTGTATAGAGGGATAATTGGCTCCCTACTTTACTTGACAATTAGTAGACCTGACATCATGTATGACACATGTGTCTGTGCTAGGTACCAAGCTTTCCCTAAAGAATCTCATTATTCTATTGCCAAGAGAATTTTGAGATATCTTAAGGGCACCTAATCTTGGTCTTTGGTACCCTAAGAATAAAGATTTCTTACTTACAGTTTTTTTAGATGCAAACTTTACAGGCTGCAAAGAAGATAGGAAAAGCACCACAGGAACATGTCAGTTCCTAGGTTGAAGGTTGGTGTCATGGAGCTGCAAAAAGCAAACAAGTGCAGCTATTTCCACTACTGAATTCGAGTATATAGCTGCAGGCAGTTGCTGTGCTCAGTTGTTGTCGATAAAACATCAACTTAAAGACTATGACATCAAGGTAAGTAAAATTCCATTATATTGTTATTCTACTAGTGATATATATATTGCCATAAATCTTGTTTCACATAGCAGAACTATGCGTATAGAAATAAAGTTTCACTTCATCAGAGAACAGGTTGAAAAAAAAGACATAAGTTTAGAATTTGTCAACACTAACAATCAAATTATTGATATATTTACAAAACCTCCGGATTAAAGTAAATTCAATTATTTTAAAATTGAATTTGCTATGTTGAACCTAGAATGAGATGTTAGGTCAGCACAAAATTCTCAAGAAATTTGGCTAAGTTAGAATGTTTGTGTCGACACAAACCAATTGTGTCGACACTATAAGCAAATGGTGTCAACACAGAAATAAATTATGTGTCGACAGCAAAAGTTTATGTCAAGTACTTGAACTAGTAGTCTATGTCGACACAGGCAAAAGTATGTCGTCACATAAACATGTCTACACCTACAAAGTACTGCCGAGACCTAGGTCAAATATGTCGACATATGTAAACTTTTGTCGACTAAGTAAAATCCCAAGTTAGGCACGTCTTTTGACCTTCCTTTTACAAGTATACTATAAATAGGAGAAGATAAAATCTGGCTGACTGTGCTTTCAGAACTCTCGACTCTAGACTTTGTGTCGATAAGGAATTCTCCCATCGACTCTCTTCTAACACTTTCACCAATGAGGAATCAATAGGAAGACAAGATCAATGAAGGATATGAACTGGTACGCAAGGCGTTCGAGACTTCCTCTCTAGAAATTATGGGCGTGATTACCCTAATCATAGAAAATGGATTGGAATACTTGGTCTCTGCACCTTCAAGGATATGGAAGAAAGAAGTTCTTGAATTTTACTCTTTCACAACAATGGATTCTGAAGAAAAGAAGATTAGGTCCTCTGTTAATGGTACTCGAGTAAAACTCTCACCAAAGAGTATACGAAAGTCTCTTCAACTACCCAAGATTATGGAAGAGGATGATATCGCATCATCCATAACAAGAGATGCACTCCAATGGTGTGGGTTGGATCCCAATACAAAGATTGGATCTTCACTAACCAGGAAGGGAATGAATTCCAAAGGTAAGTTTCTATCCGAGAAAATTGAATAGTCCGTTGTAATTTTTGACAAGATCAAAGAAAGTGCCAAGAAGACTAATCTTAGTTGGATATTGAGCTTTTATCTTGCTTCCACCATCCCAGAAGTTATGAATCAAACTTCAGGAACAAAGATAAATCACATGAGAGGAATGGATTTGAGAATACTATCAGGATGGGATAGAGTTTTGACCTAAGATGTTTCTACTCCACAGAAACCAGTGAACAAAGATTAAAAAAAGAAAACTACCACCCAGGAAGATGAATCTTCTAGTAATTCTTAAGAGTAGGTTGTTTTCACCTCAAATTAAGAACAACAAAGAAAATCACCTACACCACAACAAGATAAAGAAGCTCAAGCCCAATAGGAGAGCATTAACCTACTAGAGAACCAGATGGTCTTTACTCCAGGTGGAGACAACACAGAGATTACAATTATTCATGACCCTGAACAATCACTGCTACCTTCCCAAGGGGGAAATATAGCTGAAGTTGCCCTGGATAGTGAGTATGCAACTGATACTGTTATGGACAAAGTATCAAAAATCAATAATACAGCAACAGTCATCACAAAAAAAGAAGCACATGATGTGCATATGCCGAAACTAGATCAAGATGACCACCTCCACTCCTCCAGCTTAGAGAAAACCGTGGACAATGATCTTGATGTCGAGGGAGAACCATTTATTCCACAAGGGAACATTATACCTCCTGTTAAAATGCGGCAGGAGGCAACTTTGGAAGAGTTGTTCCCTGACCCCAAATATGCAAAGACTGAGGGGGAGCTGCAAAGGACTGAGGGGGAAATGAAACTGCATACCTCTAGTACTAAGGAAACTGTGGATATACAAAGTTCATAAAATTCTTTTGGTGATGAAGAAGCTTGCAAGGCTAAGAAAAGGAAGTTGGTGTCTCTCAGGAAAAAAAAGCACATACAATAAGAAAGCCTTACAAACAGTGTCTCAAGCATCTGCTCCAGGAATGGACTTCAGTTCACTATTGGTGCAACTGCAAGTGAAATTGGTTGAGCGAAGACTTGCTTTGGAAAAGTATATGGATGAGTCCCATAAAGAAATGCAGTTCCAGCTAGATCAAGATATTAAATCTATCAGATTTGAAGTCAATTTTAATAAGAAAGAGATGACAGAGTGCTTCCATAAGGGAGGTAATGTTATAGTATACTGGCCACCCAACAATAAGAAATGAATATTATAATAGCTGACATAGTAGAAAAATAAGGATATATTCTAGAAAATCAATTCAGAATGAATGAAAATCTCAAGGACTCACATGATGAAATTCTCACAAAACTGGGAGGTATTGCTACTGATTTGAAAACTGAAGTATCCAAGCAAATATAAGAAGATTTAGCTACTGTTCAAACATCAATTCTGGCATCTCAAAAGGCTATTACTGATCAACTGGAGAAATTCAGACTCCTACAAAGAGGGCATAGATTATCTACCAGATCAGGTAAGGTTTCAGAAAGATGACTTAAGAGATCATGTGGCCATAGAAGTCATAAAGGAGTAGAGAGTGTAAGTCAAGGCATGCTCAGATCATGCCAAATGGGTATCCAATACCATCAGATCTACTCTTGGATATCCACCTCTTTGTGATGATAATAATACTGTTGAATATGGTATTCAACCTGCTTATATTGAAGGGGTTCAAAAGGCAGTACATCAAATGTATTGCCCTCCACAGGAGGCACACAATGTTATTATTGAAAAAGTTGAAATGTCAGAAGCTGCTTTATAAAGAGAACAAGAAGTTCAAAAAGCTAGGGATGCTCAGAAAGAAACTCAATTATCTAAGAAAATATTTAGAGAGCAGGCTGAATTAAAGGCTGATTTTGAATAATGGAGTCCAACCTCAAGAAATATCATTCTTACTGGTTGGAAAGCTGTGAAAGATAATATGCATGATAGAGACAAATGGTATTCTGAATAAGTGTGGGGTAAATATCAGAAAAGACAAGATGTCGAACATCAGTTCAGAAGGGATATAAAAGCTTGGAAGTTACGTGCTAACTCAGTGGAGCCTAGCAAGTACTTCCCAAAGCCTTATTATTACTTTGAAAGGCAGAAGATTAAGGCAGAAGAGCTCAAAAAGAAAAATCTGAAAGGGAAGAAGCCAGTTGAAGATACAGAATCCAAAGTCTATGCTAAGATTCAACCTGGCAAAGGAATAGTAATCAGGGAGCCTGATCAATCTTAGGGATAGATAGGCTTGACTTAGAACTATGTAAATTTTGTACAGAACAATCTTGTAAATCAAACACTTATTATTGATTAATGAATTTTATCATATTCTATGATGATATAAAATGTTATTTGTGTTTCTAAGTTACCCTGCCTGTTAAATGATTATATACATCTTGTTCTTTGTTTTATTATAAGTGTGTATATCATTGACTAAGGGTTATGACTTCTCCAAATAGGGGGAGATTGTTGAGTACATTTGAAATTCTGTACCAGATTTGGAGAAGCCTCACTTAACTCAATGATATACATTAATGTGTATTTGATGGGATGTTGAGTTTCAATGTGCAGTGAAAGTCCACCTAGTGTCAACAACCTTCACCTATGGGGGGGATAGGTGACTTGCAGCGTATTTGCGGAATTAAAAGTGTACCTGCAGAATCAAAACAAAACACACAGCACAGAAAATAACACAGGCAATATATAGTGGTTCCCCGATTTGGGTACGTCCACTTCCCCCTTCGACCTATCTCCCAATCCAGGGACGACTCGGTCACTTCACCAACAGGATTGAAATCCAATCCTTGCACTATCGGAAGGAACCCTTCCACACGTAGGAGTCAACACTCCCACAATGCGGGTTGCACCCAACCCTACAACTAGGAACCAAGTGTTCCTTTACAATGAAAATGAAATTAGAGTGTATAAGAAAATACACACAACTTGAAGATCTAGGTGTCCCTTTTCGTTAGACTACTTGTTCTTGTAGGCAACGAAAAGTCTACAACCCTAGATCTTTCTTGGAGAGAATCTCCCCGAGACCGGCGGCGGCGACGAGCGGCGGCTAGGCTCTAGGTGTTGGCGGCGGCAACTAAAAACAGCAGCAAAGCACTGGAGATTCAATCTTCTTAGCGAAGTCGGCAAGGTCTTCCAACGGTCACACTAGGATCGATCGTCTCGATCGATTCGGATGGGGATGGATTTCCCTATCTCAAATCAAGAGACAAAAGATCTCTGGTTAGACTCATGAGACGCTGTGCAAGACTTGGCTTCTATCACCGGGGATCAGGAGGAGATCGAGATCAGCAACGGTGATCACTGTACGAGCAGCGGCGACGGAGACGGAGCAGGTTCGCGAATTTAGGGTTTGACGGCCGCGAGCTTTCGTATTCTGTATCCGTGTTTTTACTGTACACCAATACTTGTGTATTTATACACTAGGTCATAAAGATGACCGTTGTGGGCCCCACCAAAGCAAAGACCTAAGTCCATTTCGAAATACCGCTGGAAACCTGGACCGGTCCAGGAAATGGCAGAAATTTGCCCAAGTCAAATTCGGCGAGAATCATATGTGATTCTCGACGAATCGGCGAGAATCACTTACGATTCTCGCCGAATTCTACTTGGCGAATTCTGGCATCACAGGTTATACAGGCCGGGGAGAATCGGCGGGAATCACATTTGATTCTCGCCGACTCGTCGAGAATGCAAAGTCATTCTCGACGAATCGGCGAGAATCACTTAGTGATTCTCGACGATTCTGCCTTAAGAGGATTTTCTGACTGCGTCGAGACAGCCGGCCCAACCTGGCGAGAATCATTTAGTGATTCTCGACGACTCGTCGAGAATCACAAGTGATTCTCGACAAATCGGCGAGAATCACTTAGTGATTCTCGACGATTTACACTTAGACGATTCTCGTCTTCAACCCGTGAGCTGGTCTTTGGCCCATCCTTGCTCCTTGTCTGCTCTTGCTTTATCATAGCCCTATACTTGAAATTAAGTACACCCCAATAAAGAGAGTACACGTAGGCCAACACACTGATCTGCTCAACGAGGGATTACGTCGCACATACCCGTGTATATTGACCCACTGTACCCTGACATTGGTGTGTACTTAGCGTGGAATAACTGCAAGGATAACTAGAAAGATTTCATCAAACACACTATCTATTTACCTTGGCTTGCTCAAGGGCTTCTTCAAATCAGGTACATTGTGGATACAATACCCAACAATCTCCCCCTATTTCAAGAAGCCTAAACCCTACAAGCTAAGGTGAATAGAGCATATAGGAATGAAAATCATAAACTTAAAATTGAGTTGAGAGATATTCATTACCAATTACTTGGGAACAAACTTGGAGCCACCTTAGCCTTAGCCGAGAGGGTAATCTCCCCCTTTTCGGCTTCTGCAAATCTGGGTCTGGTGCATTTGACACCATGCTCCCCCTCAGTTCGTGCACCTATGCTTACACATGAGTTCCTGGCAGATGCTCCCCCTAGATGCACGACCCAGGAGCTTCTGGAGTCTTCATTCCTCATAGTTGAGCATTCCCAATTCAGTTTTGAAGAGACTGAACTTGGCCTCGTCTAAGGGCTTTGTGAAAATATCTACAATCTGCTTGTCCGTGGAGACATAACAGAGAGAGATGTCCTTGTTCTCCACGTGCTCCCGAATGAAGTGGTAGCGCACTTCAATATGCTTCGTTCTGCTGTGCGATACCGGATTGTTGGCAATAGCAATTGCACTTGAGGAGTCGCAGTACATTGGTACTTCCTTGAACTGGAGGTCATTGTCGGCTAACTGGTTTCTTATCCATAGGAGTTGTACGCAACAGCTGCCAACCGAGATGTACTCAGACTCTGCAGTGGAGGTTGCTACACAATTCTGCTTCTTGCTGTTCCATGAAATAGGCCTTCTTCCGAGGAATTGACACGTCCTAGAGGTGCTTTTCCTGTCATCCCTACTTCCTGCAAAATCAGCATTTGAAAACCCTATTAGCTCTACATCATTGCTTCTCGGGTACCATAAGCCAAGATTAGGGGTACCTTTAAGGTATCTAAGAATTCGCTTTGCAGCGACATAATGAGATTCCTTAGTGTTCACCTGATATCTGGCACAAACACATGTGGAGAACAAGATATCTGGTCTACTCGCAGTAAGATAGAGCAGAGATCCAATGATGCTTCTGTATTTGGTTTCATCAAAAGGTTTCCCTTTCTCATCCTTATCCAGAGACATGGTGGATCCCATTGGAGTCCTCATAGAGGTTGCATTCTCCATTCCGAATTTCTTGAGGAGTTCATTTGTGAACTTCGTCTGAGAAATGAAGATTCCTTCCTCAGACTGTTTCACTTGAAGTCCCAGGAAATACTTCAGCTCTACCATACTGCTCATTTCAAACTTTCCTTGCATAAGTTTGGAAAACTTTTTGCAAAGATTGTTGTCCGTTGAGCCGAATATAATGTCATCAACATAGATTTGCACCAGCAAAATCTTGCCTTTGACTTCCCTGAGAAACAATGTCTTGTCTAATTTTCCTCTAGAGAACTTGTTCTCAAGAAGAAAACTAGACAATGTCTCATACCAAGCTCGAGGAGCTTGTTTTAAGCTATATAGCGCTTTATTAAGAAAATATACATGATTAGGATAAGTAGGATTGACAAAACCTGGAGGTTGTGCGACATATACTTCCTCTTTCAGGTCTCCGTTCATGAAGGCTGATTTCACGTCCATTTGATAGACAGTGAATCCTTTGTGCGAAGCATATGCCAGGAACAATCTGATGGCCTCGAGCCTTGCCACTGGTGCAAAGGTCTGGTCGAAGTCCATCCCCTCCTCCTGTCGGTAACCTTGAGCCACTAGCCTGGCCTTGTTCTTTATGATGACACCATGTTCATCCAATTTGTTTCTGAAGATCCACTTGGTGGCAATCACATTCTGCTTTTGTGGTCTGGGAACCAGCGTTCAAACGTTGCATCGTTCAAATTGATGCATTTCATCTTGCATGGCCAAAATCCATGCAGCATCTTTGTTCGCCTCGTCGAACTTCTTTGGCTCAACCTGTGATAGGAAGCTAAGATGCAAAATCTCGTTAATGGTACCTCTTCGAGTTCTGACCCCGTCCCGAGGATCTCCGATGATCTAATCTCTAGGATGATCCCTCACGTGTCTGAGCTCAAGAAGTCTGGCGTCAGGAGCTTCAACTACTTCTTGGGCATCTCCTTCTTCTAAAGGATTTGCTCCATTTTGATCTTCAACTTCTCCGATCGGCATTGATGTGGAGACCTTGACGTATTTTGGAGTTGCATCTTTCTCGGGCTCATCCAGTTGTAACTTTTCGAGTCTGGCACCTGCATCTTCAGGAAGACAACTAGAAGTCTTGCAATTAAGCAAACTTCCTTCATCAAATACAACATTTATTGATTCCTCTACCACTAGGGTTTTCTTGTTGAAAACTCTATAAGCCCGGCTATGGATACTATAGCCCATGAATATGCCTTCGAAGCATTTTTCACCAAACTTAGTACGAGGGTACTTCACATTATTCAGTACATAACATTTGCAGACAAAGATCCTCAGATAAGACATGGTTGGTTTCTTGCCTTTCAGTAGCTCATAAGGAGTCTTACGATGGCTCTTGTTGATCAATGCCCGGTTTTGTACATGACAAGCCGTATTGACAGCCTCGGCCCAAAAGTATTCTGGGAGAGAAGCGTCATTCAACATTGTCGTGCACGCCTCAATGAGTGTTCTATTCCTCCTCTCCGCCACTCCATTTTGTTGAGGAGTGCGAGGGGAGGAGAACTCATGAAAGATACCAAGTTCTTCACAGACTCAAACTCAGTTCCGTGGTCACTTCTGATTTTGACCACTGAGCAGTTAAGTTCGTTGTGTATCTGCTTGACAAAATTGGTGAAGATGTCAAACGTATCAGACTTGCGCTTTAAAAAGAACACCCACGTAAACCGAGAGTGATCATCTACAATCACTATCATATACGACTTCCCTCCTAAGCTATGAACTTGCATAGGACCAAACAAGTCCATGTGCCGAAGATAAAGACATCTGGAGAAATCTTTGTCTGGGATGCCCTTAAAGGTAGCCCGAGTCTGCTTGCCCATCTGACATGCAGGACATGGACTATCTTTAATGCACTCAATAATGGGAGCATCCCTTACTAAGTCTTTGGAAAACAGCATATTAATTATCTTATAATTAATGTGTGCCAATCTCTTGTGCCATTGTTCGCAAAGAGATGCACCGCCTTTTGCAACGAGGCATACTGGGGTAGAAGAATCTAAACTAATAAAATCTAAACAGAAAATATTTCTGCTCCTAATGCCAGTTAATACAGTCTTCGAAGAATCACATGATATTATCAGGCATTTATCCTTGCAGAACTTAACGTCATATCCTTTATCACATAACTGGCTTACACTGATCAGGTTATGATTTAATCCTTCAACGTAAGCTACGTTAGTGATAGAGAGTATACCGTTGGGAATCATACCGTAACCTCTGGTGACTCCCCGATCAGATCCCCCAAATATGACTTTGGGTCCATTCTCGACTGGAGAGTACTCCCGCAGCAGGCTTCTTGTCCCGGTCATGTGACGGGAGCATCCACTGTCCAAATACCAAATAGGAGTTTTCTTGGCCTTTGGACATTCCTGCAAAACAGAATTAATTTGCCTTAGGAACCCAATAAGTATTTGGTCCTAGGTTCCTGTTAGCATAATAGTTGGAATGCCTCCCCTCAGGAATCCTTATGGGAGGACTAACATTTCCTCGAGGTTGTGGAAGTCCCCTTGCCTTTGACACAAAAGAGTTGTACCAACAATCTATGGCAAAATGACCCACTTTGCCACAACACCAACATTCATGAATGTTGTATCACCGTTTGTGACCTGAACGGGTGACTGAGGTAGTCATAGTTCTAGGTCTAAACGGGATAGTGCCGGATATACTAACAGAATTGTCTCTTCCACCGTGACTATTGGAAGGGTAGAAAGAATGCATATGGCAGGCGTCATGAGGCCTTCATCTCAGGGAACCCCACATTCTTCAGAGCCCGAACCAGAGGCCTAAAAACCTAATTTTCCTGTAGCTTTTCCAAGCTATTTCCCAGCCATCCAGCCATCTCCCAGGCCGGCCACCACCACCACCTCCATTGAGGCGAGGGCTATCGTCGGGCGGCGGCACGGCCGCCGGAGAGGCGGTTTCCGGCAAACCCGCCGCCATGAAATTTTCGGAAAACCACGAATACGCTCACCCGATCTGGCTCTTTTGAGCCCGATATATCTCCTAACGATTCCTAAGATCTATCCGCAAAAGAAGAGGGAGGGGAGGACCTTGTTCGCGGGTTGAAGGCGTGCAGAGCGTCGGGAAGCCATTTGCGCGGTGGTGGCATCGCCGGAAATTCTTCAACACCAAGGGGGAAGTTTGAAACAGTTTGAGGGAGTGTAACCTTTTCCTCTTGCTCTTAGGAGTCTTTTATAGATCAGCAAATGGGGAGGGGAAAGGATGAAACGTTGGAGATGAAACGTTGGCGGCCATTAATAACACCCTTATGACGTTTCGGTTATGACGAATGGCAGTTGAAAAGTTGGAGATGAAGAGGTGTTTGCCAGGTGGCAATATCCTATTGGACCCACTTTTCCTTAATTATTAACATAATTAAAGTAGGGAACGACCCATAAATACTCTTGATTTTCATTCCCATGGTCAGAATTTATTATGGCGTCGGTTACCGAAATTTCCAACCTGGCTATCATTTTGGCCTTGGTCACGGGCGTAACACATAGGTCACGGGCGTGACAGGCCCGGTTAGCCAGTTCTGGGTTCGACGATCGTCGAATTGGGATCGACGATCGTCGAGCGTGTCACGCCCTATGTCACGGGCGTAACATTGTGGGTCACGGGCGTGACATGCCTGGTGACTAATTCTGGTTCGACGACGTCGAACTGGAATCGACGATCGTCGAGCATGTCACGCCCTATGTCACGGGCGTGACATGGCGGGTCACGGGCGTGACATGCCCCGGGGGCCAATTTTGGGTCGACGACCGTCGACCTGGAACCGACGATCGTGGTCACGCCCTATGTCACGGGCGTGACATGGCGGGTCACGGGCGTGACCGGTCTGGTGACTAATTCTGGGTTCGACGATCGTCGAACTGAAATCGACGATCGTCGAATGTGGTCACGCCCTATGTCACGGGCGTGACGGGTCGGTCACGGGCATGACCAACCCGTGACCCGATTTCTTGGTCGATTTATTTCAAGTTTTGGGCTCCCTAGGGTTCTACAACAACCAACCGACTCCTAGAGGTCTAGCCGGAAATGGGATGTTACAAATCCCAATAAACAAAACAAAGATTTCGTCCCCGAAATCAAGGTTAAGCCTACGGGACTCTAATTCGGGAAAAATAAGCTTGTAACATCCCATGAGAACTGAAAGATTACCTCTCTACGTTATGTTTGTTTGTGCGGTTTCGAATCTACGATTAATTCGCCCACCTAACTAGGTATATTTAGCCCAATAAATAAAAGATTAGCCCCTATTCTTGAAATTTCAGTTCCATTGGTTTAAAACAGGATGGCAAATTGATTGTCCAGATGGGTTGTGAGGTATACCTGACGAAAAAGTTCCGGGTATTTTTGCCGCATCAAGTCCTGTGGCTCCCATGTATGCTCCTCCTGCTCGTGATTGTTCCACAGAACCTTGACTAACGGGACCTTCTTCCGTCGCAAGACCCGCACTGCTGTATCGTCAATCCTGATAGGCTCCAAATCGACTGACCGATCCGAGGCCACTGGGCCATCTGCCGAGGAAATCAGCTGCTCAGGGCGTAGCAGAGCCCTCCGAAGTGAGGAGATGTGGAAGATGTCATGCAATCCCGCTAACTCCGGCGGTAGCTCCAGTCTATAGGCTAAGGGGCCGATCCGCTCCAGGATCCTATAGGGCCCCATATATCTCGGACTGAGCTTCTTCCGCCCGCGAACCCGCGAGACTCCGTGCATCGGCCATATCTTCAAGAAAACTCGGTCCCCTACCTGGAACTCCACTTGACGATGCCTCGCATCGTAGTATTTCGCCTGTCTGCTCTGGGCTTCCAAAATCCTATCTCGGATCAATCTAATCTGAGCATCTGTATCTCCCACAAACTCCGAGCCCAGTGCCTGCGGATCCTCGTCCTGAACTCATGATAGTGGGGTTCTGCACCTCCTTCCGTACAATGCTTCATATGGAGCCATGCCTATGCTGGACTGATGAGCGTTGTTGTATGAAAACTTGACCAGTGGCAACAATCTCTCCCAAGGCTCGCCACGGTCCAAAATACACAGTCGTAACAGATCTTCCAGTGTACGGTTTGTGCGCTCTGTTTGTCCGTCAGTCTGAGGGTGGAAAGCTGTGCTGAATGTCAACCGAGAACCCAGATGGGCCTGGACTGACCTCCATTCCCTGGATGTAAACCGCCCATCCCGATCCGAAACGATAGTCTTGGGCACCCCATGATAACGCACAAACTGCTCAATGAACCTCTGTACTAATACACTGACCGGTGTGTCCTTTGCCACTGGGATGAATCTGGCCACCTTTGTAAGCCTGTCCACTATCACCAGATCGATTCGTTCCCCGCACGGGATCTAGGTAGCCCATGTATGAAGTCCATGGCTATATCTTCAAACTTCCACTCCGGCACTGGAAGCGGCTGCAGCAAGCCTGCCGGGTTCCTACACTCCGCCTTCACGAGCTGCCAGGCCTCACAATGCGTCACAAAATACGTAATATCTTTCTTCATACCCGGCCAATACATCGTCCTCTTTAAATCCTTTACCATCTTGGTGATCCCCGGGTGTACCGAATACCGGCTGCAGTGAGCCTCCGTCAAAATATCCTCCCGGATCCGTCCTCCTGCTGGTATGTAGACTCTGCCCCGGAAACACAGGAGCCCATCCCTCAAAGAGTAATCTCCTGTCGTGCCTTCCTCCAAGGCTCGGAATATCGGCTCAGCTCTCTCGTCCAGCATCTGCCCATCTCTGAAGCGGTCTCGAATGTCATCAGTAGTAGCCATCGACCCCAGGTACTCCATGTACAGCTTCGGGTCATCCTCAGACACTAGCGAAATCTGCATCTCCTCGAATGATCTAATCAACTCCAAAGCCATCAGCTGCGGGCCTACTCCAGTCGTACTCGCTCTCCGGCTCAGAGCATCCGCAACCACGTTCGCCTTCCCCGGATGGTAGTGCATGGTATACTGGTAGTCCGAAAGAAACTCCACCCAGCGTGTCTGCCTGATGTTTAACTCCTTCTGGGTGTCGACGTACTTCAGATTCTTAAGGTCGGAGAAGATATCACAATGCACCCCGTAGAGATAGTGCCGCCAGAACTTAAGAGCAAAAATGACTGCCCCCATCTCCAAATCGTGCACGGGGTAGTTCTGCTCGTGCTGCTTCAACTGACGGGAGGCATAGGCTATTACGTGCCCATTCTGCATAAGGACGGCACCCATCCCCTGATAGGAAGCATCTGCATACACCTGGAATCCCTCCTTCCCTGATGGAAGAGCAAGGATGGGAGCTGAGGTGAGACGATCCTTCAGCTCCTGGAAGGCAGATTCGCATCGTGGCGTACAAATAAAAGGGGACTCCTTCGTCAAAGACGTAAGAGGGAGGGCAATCTGAGAGAACCCCTTTACGAACTTCCGGTAGTAACCGGCAAGTCCCAAGAAACTTCGAACATCCGTGGCCGACTTTAGTGGTGGCCAATCCCGTACTGCCTGGATCTTTGTCGGATCCACTGCCAGACCTGCTCCACTGATGACAAGGCCCAGAAAGGCCACCTCCTTTAGCCATAACTGGCACTTGCTGTACTTGGCATACATCTCGTGCTCACGCAGCTTCTCCAAGGTCAAGGCTAGATGTCTCGCGTGGTCCTCCTCCGTCCTTGAATAGATGAGAATGTCGTCGATGAATACAATGACAAAGACGTCCAGATACTCCTCGAACACCCGATTCATCAAAGTCATGAATGCGGAGGGTGCATTCGTGAGCCCGAATGGCATCACGGTAAACTCGTACAAGCCGTATCTGCTGCTGAAGGCCGTCTTCGGGATGTCCTCCTCCCGAATACGGAGCTGGTACTATCCTGACCTCAGATCCAGCTTTGAGAACCAATGAGCTCCCTCCAGCTGATCAAAAAGCTCGTCTATCCGTGGTAAAGGATAAGTATTCCGGACTGTCAACCTGTTCAGAGCCCGGTAATCAATGCACAGTCGAAGGGTCCCGTCCTTCTTCTTAACGAACAGCACCGGAGCTCCCCACGGTGATGAGCTAGGCCGAACGAACCCGGCCTCCACTAACTCCTGAAGCTGACTTCGGAATTCCACCAACTTCTTTGGGGCCATTCGATAGGGAGCTCTGGATACCGGCTTAGCCTCCGGTACGAGCTGAATCTGAAAGTCCTTCTCTCGGTGCGGGGGTAACCCTGGTAGCTTCTCTGGAAACACATCGGCGAAGTCCCGCACTACCGGAATATCTGCAATGGAATCCTTGGCTACGACCGCCTCAAAGAGGACCTGATAAACCTCTTCCCCCTGCAGGTGGGCCATAACGGCCTGCACAGACGATAGTAAAGTACGGGGTGCTGATATAATACCTTCGATAACAATGAAGGAGTCGCCGTGCCTCACAGTGATCCTCTTCGCCACGCAATCGATCTGGGCATGGTTCCAGTACAGCCAGGTCATGCCCAGAATCAGATCATAATCTGGCATCCTCAAGACCGTCGCTGGTGCCTCAAACGCCTTTCCGCCGATCCTCGCTTCCATATCACAATGAGTAGAGGTCAATATCTCTGATCCATCGGGTAGGCGCACCCTCAGCATTTTCCCGGTGCTTAGCTCCACTCCTGCCAGTCCTTTCACGAAATCCTCCGACACGAATGATTGCGACGCACCAGTGTCGAAGAGGGTGTGAGCGGGCTTGCCGCTAACGAAGACTATGCCTGGGGTGATTAATTGTCTTAGTACTCTTGTTGCAGCTTGTCTTCTCTTAATTTCTAACCAGGTTACGTCTAAAATAGTAGTTTATATGAATAAAATTTAAAAAAAAAAATGCTGCCATACCTGTGATAACCTGCTCCGGGTTCCGAGGCTGTGTCAAGTCTAGAGCATACACCTGCTCTCTCTCTGGCCTACGACCTCGATCCTGAAATCCTCGTCCTCGGTCCTGTCCTCCTCCGCCAAACTGTCGGGGAGGTGGAGCGCCCTGATGTGCTAGTGGGGGTGCTCGCCCCACAGGGCAGTTCCGCTTGATATGCCCCGGCTGGTTGCACTGATAGCATACCGGTGGCTGCCCTGCCGTCCTTGGCATTTCCAGCATCTGTATAGGCTGGGGAGCCAATACCCCCTGAGTCCTCTGCTCCTGCCCAAACTCCTGACGAGGCTGATCCCTGTTCCTTCTCTCCCCGATAACCTGGCCCCGAGGACGGTCTCTACGACCTCCAATCACTGAATCATCAGCCGGTCTCTTCCGATTCTTCACTGTAAGCTGATCCGCCTCTCTCTTCTTAGCCATCTCCAGAATCCTGGCCAGACTCCCCTCTGAAATGAAAAGGAGGGCCTGCCTCATGTCATCCTGCAGCCCCTTATAAAACCTTCGGGCGTAGCCAGCATCGTCTAACTGGTAAGCGTCCGCATAACGGGCCAGGTGAGTGAACTCCTGATAGTACTCCACCACAGTCCTGTTCCCCTGCCTCAACCGCAGGAATGTATCCTCCAGGTCATCTCTCGCCGACTGAGGTACAAAATGTCCCAAGAGCAATGCTCTGAACTCCTCCCAAGTAATATCAGCACAGTCCATCCCTGCAAAGGTAGTGTCCAGCTGAGATTTCCACCATCTCTTTCCGTGTGACTCTAAGCAGGAGACTGTCAAAGCGACTGCCTCCTCCGTGGGGCATCGAATCCCTGCCAGCATCTCGTAAATGGTGTCCAACCACTCCTCCGTACGTACTGCAGACTCCGTCCCCTGGTAGGATGGAGGGGAAAGTCCTCGGAAGACCGTCATCCAATTGGCCCCGGGGTTTGGCTGTAGGGTCGGGGCTTGCTGAGCTCTGAAGGCCTCCAGGATGGCCGTTAGTGTTTGCCCCATCTCCGTCTGCTGGAACGGAACTGGTGCTGGCGGAGTCGGGACCACATTCGGAGCCTGAGGTGTCCCCTGCTGCGATGTAGGGTTCGTCGCAGGCTACAAGTAAAAATTCCATTTGTTAGAGAGCGAATGAATGGAATTTAAGAAGAGTTACGATGGACTTTCACATGTGATTTCCCTTATGGGCACACCACTGCTTCCGCTGCTAGTTTGTCCGCAAACTAAGCTCGCACGGGGGTGGCCCAAGGTTTTTGTGGACTACTTCTCTTCGATCGAGGTTTCGCTCTGATACCACTTGTAAGACCCCTTTTTTTTTCTTTTCAACCACCGGGGTCTTAGCCCAGAATTGCCGCTTTGCGGTGGCACCGACATCTCGGGAAGGCAACCACTACAAAACGCCAATTCTGCCGGCCCTTTTCGATCACAAGAGAGAGAAGTATTTATACAAAAAATGTAAACAAGTCCACAGAAACATGTAAATAAAAGTGAATCATATCCAGTCCATCAATACATATAATAGGAAAGTAGATAAATGGGCTCGAGCCCAATACATCAGAGTCCTCACTACAAGTCACTCATCGCGGAAGCTAAGAAAATACTAATCACTCACGAAGCTGGTCGCAGGTGCACCGGTGCTAGACTGTCCCACCTCCATGCGCACCGTACTCCGCTGGTGCTGGTCCCTGTCTCCCATCCGGAGCTCCTGTAATGTTTGGTTCGAAAACCATTAGTCATAAAGACTAAGCCCTATCATCCCCTACCCCTCCCACTACGGCTCCTAAGCACCGGGCGGAGAGGAGGAAAGGGAAGCTACAAAAGTGGAGAATAGTCAAGCAGGTGACGGTAGACCTAACTAGCAAGTTATAACAGGTGAACAGTATAAATGTTGTAATAGGTAGAACAATTAATAAATAGCAAATTGTATAAAAGGCAGCTAGAGAATAGTAAGTAAGCAACAAGTAAGTAAGTATGTAACCTTAACTTATATGAATGCCCATACAAACTTATAAGTTAAGGGATCTTCTGCAAAGCTCCCATCATATAAAAAGTCCCATACCAATTTATACGTTGGGGTGTCGGTTGTATGCAAATATGAGTGTAGTGATATGCTATGCCATGATTCATGCAAGTGCAACTCACGCACACGACTCTATGCGCACAGACCTTTAGTTCCCCCTGTTCGGGCAGCTAGCTTCACTCCCAGGAACCTCCGTAGTGGCAAACGGAGACAGTGGGTCGGGCCCCCCACTCCTAGGCGGGCATCCACACTACCAGGCCTAGCCCTCCTGTATGCCCCTAGAAGAACGCAACCTAGAGTATCCGCGTACTGCTGCTGGATGTACCCTCCAGACTTTCTTTGGCTAAGTGTCCCACACCGCCGAGTCAGCGTACCGATGTCGGTGTGAACGACGATCAGGTACCGAAGACCCACCACCTTTATTCTGTACTCCAACCCTCGAGCCCTCGGCCCCCCGGACAGTCCTGTCCGTGCATCTACCTTCAGAGCTACTGTCTGAATGGCAACAAGACCTATTATCCTACTTTCCTAGCTATCGGGGAGTGAGTGTGTGCAACCCTAGTTATACTAGTTGCTCTTTTAATTTATTATCCCTATGGTTTACGTTAGCCCAGGACTGCCCCCGGTATACCCCGTGAAGGGCTCTCAAGGGGAACTAGGAACAAAGACGGCGGCATTACGGCCCGAAGTTCCCTTTCACAAGGCACTTATTATTATTGGTTGATCTCCCTTAGCCCGATCCCCTTTTAGTTACTTTAGTTCTAACCCTAGAGTATTAAGACTCTTCCTCTTCTTCCCGGGATGGACGATCTTTCGTCGTTCCCGTACTCCCTTATTCCAACAAGTCTCCTAATGATGAACTCGATCTTAGTTTGCCCTACCAACCATCAACTATCAAAATTCCGTGGCTTTACTATATGCAGACCATCCTAAACTATATGAGGTACCGAAGGGGAGGTACACCAAATTATCTTCCAAATCTCCTATAATATTTACTTGAGGTCTACCATATCATACTTTGTCTAAATCCAGAAACTTATAATTTTCCTAATTAATCTGATATTTATTTAATTTTCCCAAAGGACGTGCCACGGGTCATTTTAAACATGAACTACATGATCTTCCTAAGTAATGGCTACTCAAAAATCATGATCATTAAATAACAGCAAAATAATCTCAAATACAAATTCTCAGAATTTTATAGAAAGTATTTCACCTCTAAATAATTTATTTAGTATAATCATATTAATTCTACGTAGTGAAGGAAGTACTGAAATTATTCATCTAAAAATTATAGAAAAATCACTAGTCAGTAGTATGATAAAAATTCACTAAAGATTTAATCAAATAATCAAGGTAAAACATACTTAATGAAGCGAGCCTTAGAATTAATCTTCCTAAAATCCCATAAAAATTCACAGAGATTTAATATCATAATAAACGTTCTCTGCTTAAATTTCATCACTTTCCAGAGAGTGTGTATTCCCTAATAAATTTCCTAAGCAAATCATACAACTACTAAATCATTAAAGGAAGTATCCAAAATAATGAACATAAAATTCATAGAAAAATATCCAGAGCTTGTACCATCCCTATAATTCTCTCTCCCCAAATCTCACCACTTTTCAATGTGATTTAGTGTCATTTCCTATCTCTACAAGTTTTGCGCCCTAAACCAGGGTTAGATTTTCAGGTATCCCAACAGTCTCCAAATTTACTAAAATTTCATCCAGAGATCTATATTGGCCCTATGGTTCCCTTCACCCAATTTCGGGTCAATCCAAGGTCATTTGACCACATGACCTTCACAAACCACCAAGATCCATCCTTAGGGTTTGGCCTTGGTCCTTAGGGTAAACTTACCTCGATCCACCTCAAACTCCATGAGGGGGGTGCTAGAGAATATTACTAGCCAGTGGTAAAAATCTCAGCCTCTGTTGAGGTGATCTCACCAATCAAACTTCAAAAGTGCACTTTTAACCTAAGACCCCTTATTAGGGCAAAACTTAGGGTTGATCATTTCTAGTCCAAACCATCTACAAATGAGATGGGAAATTATACAGAACCTTATGGTGACCCCAGGGACCACTCACCAGAATTTGGGAGGGTTTGAAAATTATTTAACTATCTAATTAAATTCGGCTAGGATTATTGAATTTTCCTAAAAACTATAGAAAAATATTCTCCAAAAATTCTCATTTTTGGATAGCACCTAGATATACGTAAGATTAGGCCACAAAACAAAATTTCAAGTCATTTTGATGACTGGATTGGAGTGGGGAATTTTTCTAAGGTCAAGGAAGCCCTCTGGATAGACCTCACCAAAAAAGGGTGTTGTGGTCTAACAAGGATTCTAAATTGAGTGAAATTAATTTTGAATAAAACTAGACTTCAAGGGCTACAGTTTCTATGTTGACCACTTTTCCTGTAGGAGCCTCTAGGTATTTTTCCTAAATTATTTAACATGACAGATAAATTCATTCAGAAATTGTTTTAAAAATAGAATCCAATTTTCATGGCACTGTTCATCTTCTTCAGAGCCCGAACCAGAGGCCTAAAAACCTAATTTTCCTGTAGCTTTTCCAAGCTATTTCCTAGCCATCCAGCCATCTCCCTGGCCGGCCACCACCACCACCACCTCCATTGAGGCGAGGGCTATCGTCGGGCGGCGGCACGGCCGCCGGAGAGGCGGTTTCTGGCGAACCCGCCGCCATGAAATTTTCGGAAAACCACGAATACGCTCACCCGATCTGGCTCTTTTGAGCCCGATATCTCTCCTAACAATTCCTAAGATCTATCCGCAGAAGAAGAGGGAGGGGAGGACCTTGTTCGCGGGTTGAAGGCGTGCAGAGCGTCGGGAAGCCATTTGCGCGGTGGTGGCGTCGCCGGAAATTCTTCAACACCAAGGGGGAAGTCTGAAACAGTTTGAGGGAGTGTAACCTTTTCCTCTTGCTCTTAGGAATCTTTTATAGATCAGCAAATGGGGAGGGGAAAGGATGAAACGTTGGAGATGAAACGTTGGCGGCCATTAATAACACCCTTATGACGTTTCGGTTATGACGAATGGCAGTTGAAAAGTTGGAGATGAAGAGGTGTTTGCCAGGTGGATATTTCCTATTGGACCCACTTTTCCTTAATTATTAACATAATTAAAGTAGGGAACGACCCATAAATACTCTTGATTTTCATTCCCATGGTCAGAATTTATTATGGCGTCGGTTACCGAAATTTCCAACCTGGCTGTCATTTCGGACTTGGTCACGGGCGTGACACATAGGTCACGGGCGTGACAGGCCCGGTTAGCCAGTTCTGGGTTCGACGATCGTTGAATTGGGATCGACGATCGTCGAGCGTGTCACGCCCTATGTCACGGGCGTGACATTGTGGGTCACGGGCGTGACATGCCTGGTGACTAATTCTGGTTCGACGGCGTCGAACTGGAATCGACGATCGTCGAGCGTGTCACGCCCTATGTCACGGGCGTGACATGGTGGGTCACGGGTGTGACATGCCCCGGGGGCCAATTTTGGGTCGACGACCGTCGACCTGGAACCGACGATCGTGGTCACGCCCTATGTCACGGGCGTGACATGGCGGGTCACGGGCGTGACCGGTCTGGTGACTAATTCTGGGTTCGACGATCGTCGAACTGAAATCGACGATCGTCGAATGTGGTCGCGCCCTATGTCACGGGGGTGACGGGTCGGTCACGGGCGTGACCAACCCGTGACCCGATTTCTTGGTCGATTTATTTCAAGTTTTGGGCTCCCTAGGGGTCTACCACAACCAACCGACTCCTAGGGGTCTAGCAGGAAATGGGATGTTACACTTGGGGATTTGGAGATCTTTCCCCGAGCTGGAAGCCTTCATGGGAATGAAGAGACCCTCTTCCAGAATGAGTGATGCTCGAGGGTCGATGGCCTCCAGATGAAATTGTACTCTCAACTTCCATACATGATAGTACTCCTTTGTACATGAGGGGAGTCTTAGAGCAGGGACATCACAATCCAACTCCATGCTTGAGTCTGAGCTTCTTGTTGACACTGGCGGCAGGATTCTACTCAAGGTGTTAACCTTTTTTATGAGCAACTTCCCTCTAATACCACTTGAAAGTCCACCTAGTGTCAACAACCTTCACCTATGGGGGGGGGATAGGAGACTTGCAGCGTATTTGCGGAATTAAAAGTGTACCTGCAGAATCAAAACAAAACACACAGCACAGAAAATAACACAGGCAATATATAGTGGTTCCCCGATTTGGGTACGTCCACTTTCCCCCTTCAACCTATCTCCCAATCCAGGGACGACTCGGTCACTTCACCAACAGGATTGAAATCCAATCCTTACACTATCGGAAGGAACCCTTCCACACGTAGGAGTCAACACTCCCACAACGCGGGTTGCACCCAACCCTACAATTAGGAACCAAGTGTTCCTTTACAATGAAAACGAAATTAAAGTGTATAAGAAAATACACACAACTTGAAGATCTAGGTGTCCCTTTTCGTTAGACTACTTGTTCTTGTAAAAAACGAAAAGTCCACAACCCTAGATCTTTCTTGGAGAGAATCTCCCCGAGACCGGCGGCGGCGACGAGCGGCGGCTAGGCTCTCGGTGTTGGCGGCGACAACTGAAAACAGCAGCAAAGCACTGGATATTCAATCTTCTTAGCGAAGTCGGCAAGGTCTTCCAACGGTCACACTAGGATCGATCGTCTCGATCGATTCGGACGGGGATGGATTTCCCTATCTCAAATCAAGAGACAAAAGATCTCTGGTTAGACGCGTGAGACGCTGTGCAAGACTTGGCTTCTATCACCGGGGATCTGGAGGAGATCGAGATCAGCAACGGTGATCACTGTATGAGCGGCGGCGACGGAGACGGAGCAGGTTCGCGAATTTAGGGTTTGACGGCCGCTAGATTTCGTATTCTGTATCCGTGTTTTTTCTGTACACCAATACTTGTGTATTTATACACTAGGTCATAAAGATTACCGTTGTGGGCCCCACCAAAGCAAAGACCTAAGTCCGGTTCGAAATACCGCTGGAAACCTGGACCGGTCCAGGAAATGACAGAAATTTGCCCAAGTCAAATTCGGCGGAAATCGTATGTGATTCTCGACGATTCGGCGAGAATCACTTACGATTCTCGCCGAATTCTACTTGGCGAATTCTGGCATCACAGGTTATACAGGTCGGGGAGAATCGGCGGGAATCACATTTGATTCTCGCCGACTCGTCGAGAATGCAAAGTCATTCTCGACGAATCGGCGAGAATCACTTAGTGATTCTCGACGATTCAGCCTTAAGAGGATTTTCTGACTGCGTCGAGACAGCCGGCCCAACCCGTCGAGAATCATTTAGTGATTCTCGACGAATCGGCGAGAATCACTTAGTGATTCTCGACGATTTACACTTAGACGATTCTCTTCTTCAACCCGTGAGTTGGTCTTTGGCCCATCCTTGCTCATTGTTTGCTCTTGCTTTATTATAGCCCTGTACTTGAAATTAAGTACACCCCAATAGAGAGAGTACACGTAGGCCAACACACTGATCTGCTCAACGAGGGATTACGTCGCGCAGACCCGTGTATATTGACCCACTGCACCCTGACATTGGTGTGTACTTAGCGTGGAATAACTGCAAGCACAACTAGAAAGATTTCATCAAACACACTGTCTATTTACCTTGGCTTGCTCAGGGGCTTCTTCAAATCAGGTACATTGTGGATACAATACCCAACATGCAGGTTAAAGAAATGCAGGATAATTTTCTAAGTACAAGCGTCGACACTTGTGGGGGAAATGTATCGACACCAGAAGCAAGATTGTGTAGACACAAAGGACTTGTGTCGACACACAGAAATTCTGTCAACAACAGTTGTGTCGACACCTAGGACTTGTGTCGACATACACTGAACACAAGCTATGATGAAGACCATAAGTAGTTGTGTTGACACACAGGACTTGTGTCAATACACACTCAAAGAAATCTGTCAACACCAGCTATGTCGAGACCAGAAGCAGTTGTGTAGACACACAAGATTTGTGTCGACACATAAGATTTGTGTCGACACATCCAATAGAAGTTGTGTCAAGAAGATAAAGAATGACTATGTCGACACATTGGGAGTTATTTCGACATCATCAAAACTTGTGTCAACACATGGTCTATTTGTGTTGACACATCTAAAGTGTTATGCTGACTGTTCCTTGCTATGATAGAAGTTCAAGGAGGAATCAGTTGTCAAGACTGAAGAACTGACAGCTGTCGTAAGTAACAAAGCTGACACATCTATTAGAGCTATCAGAAGGCCGTTATAAACCGGATCAGCCGGTAACCTTTGATGGATTCTATATATAGAACTATTCTATCACAATCAAAAGCAATGAACAAGAGAGGGGAACAAGAGAAAAACCCAGAAGAAGGCAGATCCTGAAGAGCTTGCATGAAAAATTTAGATCTGATTCTGAATTCAAGAATGAAGCTGGATTGAAGATCAACTCCAACTCCAATTGAAGATCAACCTTACTTGGTTAAAATTCTAGAAGATTTGAAGAAGCTAAGATAGGTCTGATCTAAAGTATTCAGTTCAGTCAAGAACTAATCAAGAAGCTTTCACCCTATTCTCTTTCTATCAGGGTGAAGATTTTATTGTTTTAAATAATAAATTTCCTTGTAAGATCTCAAATAGATCTTATTTATAAGCCTGAATATATAAAGGCTGAGGTATTCCTAAGATCCTGAGGTAGGACTTGAAGAAGTCTGAGTTGTAGGCCTGGTGATAAAGGCTGAGGTAGGGCTGTTGCCTGAGGTAGGATTCTTGGGAAGAATATGAGGTGTAGGACTTGAAGAAGTTTGAGTTGTAGGCCTGGTGATAAAGGCTGAGGTAGGGTTGTTGCCTGAGGTAGGATTCTTGTGAAGAATCTGAGGTGTAGGACTTGAAGAAGTCTGAGTTGTAGGAACCAGTTGGGTTCTGAGTTGTAAGATCTATGGATATAAGATAGTGGAAGGAAGTTTGGCCGAATTCAGCTCTATACTGGATAGGTGAAGGGGGAGAGGGGACGTACCCACAAATTTGGGAACCACTATAAACCATTATGTCCGTGCTATGAATTATCGGTGAATATTATTCTTTGTGCTGTGATAATTATGTTGTGTATAACTTAGTTAATTAACTAAGTTATTAAAAATGATTAGAACCTATTAACCCCCCTAGGTGTTTAGGCTCCTTGAACCAAATATTTCACCCACCCCGTCCGTACCCACACAATTTCAATAATCGGAGCTAGGGCAAACGCTCATAGCTATCCTGGATGCCTTCAGATCCCAACAAGCACCCGTACAATAACAAGGTTCGGGCTCCAATTTGGTTAGAACTTTCCAAGCTCTCTCCCGTCCTGCTTACCTTAGGACAGAGTCGGCAGAGCGTACGGTGGAATGGCTCAAAACCGTGCAAGAACTGCTGACAGGAATTAGATGCCAAAATAACATGGTTGTGACCTTAGTAGTGACACTCGTAGAACATCATGCCAAGAGTTGGTGGAAGTCCCTCATGGGCTCCACCTTTCAAGGGTGAGTTTATACGGAGATCAGTTGGAACGAGTTCTCGGGAGGCTTCCTAGAGCACTTTATACCTTCTTCATCCCGAGATGAACTTGAGGAAAGGTTTCTACACCTAAAGCAGGGATCAAAGTCAGTGACGGAGTGCCAGCGGGATTTTCAGCATTTGGCTTGATTTGATGACTCCTTTGAGTTCGACGACAGAGGATATGCTAAAAGATTCTACAAAGGCTTGCGAGACCCCCTGAGGCAAGCACTTTTATTTATAGCAGACCCCAGCCTGGCAAAAATAATTGACATGGAAAAGAGACTTGAAGTAGACAACTTGGGAAGTTGTAAGAGACCTGCTGAAGGGGTGATGGAAGCTGGACTGAGCAATAGAAGGAGACACGATTACGGAAGAGGAATAGGATATCAGATAGGTGGTAGGCACTTCCACTGGAATTATATAGTGGATCACTCGATTCCACAGCCGCCAGCATTGCCTCCACCAGCACAGCCTCAATAGTTTCAGCAATCCAGTGTGTGGAAGGAGCGAGTGTGCTTCAAATGCAACCAACCAGGCCACATTCGACGCTACTGGCCATAACTGTTTGGAAATGTGCCTCTTTCTCTCTTTCAAGCATTTCCATGAGGGCAGGGGTACATGCGTGGTCGAGGACGAGGACCACGAGGAGGAAACCCTGGACCTGCTCGGAATCAGGTGTTCGCGATGGACATGACACAAGAGTGGAACCCTCAGGAGGTGATAGCAGGTATGATTACATGTAGTCATCTTATTTTCATTGTTAATCTTAAGTTGCATAAGATATACTAGACATTTTGGTTTGAGTATTGCTATTGGTACTTAGGCACCGTGGGGGTCGGCGTGAAACCGGCCTATACGTTATTCGATACCGGTACCACACACTCATTTGTGTCTGCGGACTATATTAAAGACCTGGAAGGAGTGTAATCCTTCACTGGTATTGTTCGAAGAGTACGCCTTCAAGACGGCTCTGAGATGACCGCAACTACCAAGTGCTAATTGGAGATACTCATTAGGTAAAGATCTTTGATACCCCTGCCACAGTTTTCGAATACCGGAGTTTTGCCTCATTCTAAGCATGGCACGGCTGGATTGACACTACGCAATAGTTGACTGCGTAGAGAAATGAATCTACTTAATACATGGGGATACTGATGTAATCTTCCAAGGTATAGATTCACACCACGTTTATTATTGTCTTTGATTCAAACCCTGAAAGCTCACATAAGAGGGGATGAAGTTTACTTGATATGTTTCGAACTGAAGGAGATGAAAATAGATATGAAGGATATGCGGGTGGTGTGAGATTTTCCCAAGGTATTTCTTGAGAAATTGCAAGGTTTACCCCCGTATAAAGAGGTTTATTTTCAAATTAAGCTAATACCAGGAGCCAAGCCCGTCTCCAGGACCCCTTACTGGATGGACCCTAAGGAACTCGCAGAGTTTAGAGTTCAGTCGCAAGAGTTGGTAGAATCAGGGTTTGTTCGGCCCAGCTCATCACCTTGGGGAGCCCCTGTTCTGTTCGTTAAGAAGAAGGATGGAACCTTGCGATTATGTATAGACTATCAGGAGCTCAACCGACTGACGGTACGGAACACCTATCCACTACCTCGGATCGATGATTTATTCGACCAATTGGTAGGAGCGCATTAGTTTTCTAAGTTGGATTTGCGTTCGGGGTACTATCAGTTGAGAATACAGGTGCAGGACATTCAAAAAATGGCCTTTTGCTAAAGGTACGGCTTATACGAGTTCACTGTGATGCCGTTTGGGCTCACAAAGGCCCCTTCAGCTTTCATGAGCTTGATGAACAAATTGTTCGAATCTTATTTAGATGTCTTCGTCATCGATTTCATCGATGACATTTTAGTAATCTCTAAGTTGGAGGAAGAGCATGTCGAACATCTGACCTTGGTATTGAAGAAGCTAAAAGAGCACGCCTTGTTTGTCAAGTTCAGCAAGTGCGAATTTTTGCTCTAAGAGGTTGCCTTCTCGTACCATGTGATCAGTCGGACTGGGTTAGCTGTGGATCTGGCCAAAGTGCGTACCATGAAGGAGTGGTCGCCCTCAAAGTCAGCGGTCGTTGTGCGGAGCTTCCTTTGACTTGCCGGGTATTATCGAAAGTTTGTAAAAGGGTTCTCAAAGATTGACCTTCCTCTTATTATGCTGACAAAGAAGGGTGTGCCGTATGAGTGGACACCCCAGTATGAAGATGTATTTTCAGGAACTGAAGGACCAACTTACGTCTACACCCATACTAGTCCTTCCATCCGGGAAGGAAGGATTTCAAGTTTACACTGACGCATCATATCAAGGGATAGGAGCAGTATTGATGCAGTACGAGCATGTGATTGCATATGCTTCGAGACAGCTAAAGAAGCATGAAGTCAACTATCTAGTACATGATCTTGAATTAGGACCGGTGGTGTTTGCCCTGAAAATTTGGAGACACTATCTATACGACTTCCACTGCGAAATCTTTTCAGATCACAAGAATCTGAAGTACGTCCATATCGAGAAGGAACTGAATTTGAGACAACAACGGTGGTTAGAGTTTTTGTGCGATTATGAATTAAATGTGAACTACCACCCTGGAAAAGTAAATTTCGTAGCCGTTGCTTTGAGCAGGAAGGTACCATAAACAAGCCCCGAGTCCCGGTTGATGCGTATGGAGTTAGCTCGGATGGTTGAGGATATTGAGATTACTCTAGTGTATAAGGACCAACCGGAAGGGTATTCAGAGTATTTAGCCGCGATGAGCATAGTTTGTGACATTCGAGACCTAATCCGGGCGGAGCAATGAAAGGATGCGGCTCTGGTCCCGACAATCAGGTCGATTGAAGATGGGATTACTAATGAATATTCCCTACAAGACGGCCTCATCTACTTCCGTGGTCGGCTCTACATTCCCAAGGGCGATAATATTCAGGAAGATATCTTTAGAGAGGCACATTGCTCTCAATATTCATTGCATCCTAGGATTTCCAAGATATACGCCGACTTACGAAGGACCATGTGTTGGCCAGGAATGAAGAAAGATGTCAGACATTTTGTATTGTGAGGCCGGTTAAAGGGTGAAGGCAGAGTGCAGGAGTCCCGACAGATTATTTCAGCCATTGCCCATCTTTGAGTGGAAGTTCGAGGTTTTCTCCAGGGACTTCATCCACGGTTTTCCCCGCTAACGCTCAGGGAATGATTCAGTATGGGTGATCGTTGAACTCCTGACGAAGGTAGCCTGGTTCATTTCTATGACTAATGAAGCTCAAGTGGACGTTTTGGTACACCTCTTTGTGGAGCATTTCGTACGGTATCATGGTGTGCCAAAGACGATTGTTTCTGACCGGGATGGTCGGTGTACCTCTAAAGAATGGAAGGTAGTACAGGCATATTTGGGATCACGTCTCACCTTTAGCACGACATTTCATCCTCAGACAGACGGGCAGTCTGAAAGGTCTATCAGGACATTGGAGAATCTACTGAGGTTGTGTGTGTTGGATAGAGGAGAGCCATGGGAATGTCTCTTACCCCTGGTAGAATTCTCGTACAATAACAGCCATCAAGCTAGCATCGGGATGGCGCCCCATGAAGCCCATTATGGAAGAAGGTGTAGAACACCCAGGTCTTGGGTACAGGATGAAGACCCGAAGACTTTGGGAAATGAATACATTGATGATACTGATGCGGTTGTGAGACTAATACGGGACCGCATGTTTGAGGCTCAAAGTCGGCAGACAAAATATTATAATGCAAAACACCGAATGGTGGAATTTCAAATGGGAAACAAGGTGTTTCTAAAGATCAGGCTGACTCATGGAGTATCACGGTTGCGTGGTGTGAAGAAGCTCCGCCCAAGGTACGTTGGGCCCTATATAATATTGGAAAGGATTGTCCAGTTTGCCTATCGGTTGGAGTTACTGCCAGAGCTAGAGAACTTTATGACATATTTCATATGTCATCACTTCCAAAGTCATTGTTGTAGCCCGGTAAATACGTTCCCACCACTGACGGAGCAGTTGTGACTTGTAGGTCGGTGCTACTAGAGCCTGTGTGGATAGTAGATAATTAGACAAGGATTTTGCACCACAAAAGTGTTCCTCTGGTTAAGTTGATGTGGTCTAATAATGGGAAGGAGGAGTATACGTGGGAGCCGGTGGACTTGATGCAAAAGCGCTACCTGGAGCTATTTCATCAAGATAATCTTTAGAAGCATATTTTATTTCAATTTATTCTTTACTTTCCCCCATAGCCTTAGCCTGATTTCGGTTATGAAATTTTTTATTTTGTTTATAGGATTTGTAACGTCCCAATTCGTGCTAGGCCCCTCGTGCAAACTTTTGAGTCAAGAGAGATGATTTAGGCTCAGGGAAGAGAAGTCAGTCCAGAAAAGGACACGGGTAGTAACACGGGCGTGTTCCTACCCGTATGGAAAATCATTGATTTTCTAGAGAAGGAAGGGGGTGGTGACACGGACGTGTCCCTACCCGTGTGAAGAGGAAACGGGTAGGGGCATGACCATGTCCACTACCTGTGTGTGCAACTAGCATTGTCGATCCAATGTCCCGAGCAGGACACGGGTAGGGACACGGGCGTATCCCTACCCGTGTGAATGTATCTAGGAAACCCGGTCATGTCTCCCGAATATGATACAAGTAGAACACAGGACTGAACACATCCGTGTCTTGTAGACACGGGTAGTGGACACGGGCATGTCCCTACCCGTATTTGATTTCATTCGACGCTATAACCGTCGACGATGCTTCATCCGAGCGGGACATGGGTAGGAACACGGGCGTGTTCCTACACTTGTTGGTCCTATTTATATAGGATTTGGCTGTTTTTCATCATATTTCCAAGCCATCTTTTCTTGTGGAGAGACTGTTGCTGGAGCCAAGTCTTTTTCTGTGGAGAGCCAACTCCGCCGAGGACAAGAGGATGCCACCACGAAGAGTCACGCGATCTATGGCAGGGAATAATGGAAATGCTGGAAATGATGTGAGTTTCTTCCCCTCTCTCTTGGTGCTAGATCTATAGTTAATCCTAGGCTAGATATCAACTCAAAAGAGTCTTGATGTGTCAGATGGAGACTCCTAGGAAGAGGCCATACTAGTACTTGTGTTCTAGGGTATTTGTAATCTTCAACCTCTCCTTCCTTCAATGTGATGGTGGGGATGGTCTCTTAAAGAGGAATGGCCTGATGAGGGTGAATAAGGAAGAGGGATTTCTAGGTGTGATTTGGAAAGATCTGCTAGAGGAGGAAGATGAACCGATGCCATTCATTCCGCCTAAAAAATTTGTGCAGAAGTCTGTATTCTCCACGCAGCGATCTTCATGACCATTTTCATGTATGTCATGGCCATATTCGGGCTTTCGATTAAACACCAAAGTCATAGGACTTAGAGAGATCTCTCCAACGAGTGGTTACACATCTTCAGGCGATGTCTGAAGCCACGGGAAATACTGATCGAAATTGATGGTTGATAATATAAACGTGCTGAAACTGTAATTTGAATGTAGCAGTCTTAGAAGCTGCTTTCGAGTATTATACGGCCAAATTTGGGCTTCTGACTAAACATAAAAGTCGTGGACCTTGGAAATACATTTCCAACGATGGGTTACACATTTTCCCAAGATTCTTGTAGCATCAGGAATCCACGTTTGAAGCTCTACTCTCTATACAATTCCTGCATGCTTGGTTCTTTGTTAATGTAAACCTAATTTAGTATAATTAGAGTAATTATGAATAGTTATCGTAATGTTCGTGGTGAGCTATTGGTTGATCCTTTATAATCAAATGATCAAGTAAAACCTACATGAATGAAATGTTTGGATGTTAGAACCCAAGGTGAACTAGTGAGTAGACAAGTTGGATTGTATAAAAAACTAGATATGTGAATCCGTAATGTGAGTTGTGAGCTCGAAATGTTGGAAGAGCATTGAATATGGTTAGTGCATGAATATGTGGAAGGGTTGATAATGCGTGTATATTTGTCGCACTTGATCGTTTGTCTTTACCAATTCCGGTTTGGAAGTTTGATGGCATTTCAATGGATTTCATGCATGGGCTGCCGAGATCGCAAAGCGGGAACGATACCGTGTGGGTGATCGTTGATAATAGGTTTTGTAGCCTAAACTATTATCGTATTTTCTAGTTTAAAATGTACAAATCATGTCTTATTAGTTTATTTTTTATTGTTTTTATGTAAATATTATTGCCACTAACATTTTCTTTTCTTTTTGCAGGTTTCCAAAAGTTTGGTCAAAATGACCTGTAACGCCACCCCCTCCCCCCTGTCACGCCCTCCCTGGGCGTGACCTAGGGCGTGTCGCTCGTTCTTAATGAAGCCTGATGACAGAGACAAAATACCAGGAAAAACGGCTGTCACGCCCCCTGACATGCCCTTCCCGGACATGTCCCACAGCGTGACACGGGGCGTGTCGCCCTCTGCCCGAAGCATGCCGCCGCATTAAATGCTATTTTGCTTCAACACGCCAATAGTACTGTCATTCCCTCCATCACGGGCCTGACACAGGGCGTGACCCATCCTTTTCTGATGACTGACGGATTTCCGACCAACGATTTTTACACAATGTGCGTGTCACGCCTACCCTAGACGGGCGTGACCAAGGGCGTGTCCACCGACGTAAAGAAGTAATCATCCTTCATGCCAAAATCCAGAGCCCGAGGTCCACACCATACCTATCACACCCCCTGACACGCCCCCTAGGCCGTGTCGAAGGGCGTGACCAGCCCTTGACCTTTTCTTATAAATTCAGACCCCCATTCAATTTTAACAAGCTTGGGTTGAGGAGGGAGGTGATGTCCCTTTGTTTCTTGTTCTTTTTTAGTGTTCTTCTCTCTCTCTCTCTCTCTCTCTTCCTTATTTTGTAATTTTTCAAATCCTAGCTTAGTTCTTCTTTTGTTTAAGCTTTTGTAATAGCCCTTGTAATTGCATTTAGCTTAATATTATGCTAGCCTAGTTTTCATTTCAATGCAAGTATAGCTCTTTCATTTTATTGCAAGTGTTGCTCTCTTCTCGTATTAATAAAGGTGCCCTTTTCTTACTTGTGTTCTTATTATGCTTTGCTACTCACCCCCTCCATCCACTCCAATATTATTAAATAATCCTCCTTGTACTTGATATTGATGATCCGAGGTTTGAGTGATTAAGTTATGATGCTTTAATTCTACCTTTTCTTCTTAGGGTTTTAGACCTTGAATTACTCTTGAATTATCTTGGGTTAGAGATATATCATCGATATATATTCTCCACCTTTTCTTTCTGATAATACGTTTTGTAGCCTAAACTATTATCGTATTTTCTATTTTATATTGTACAAAGTATGTCTATTATTAGTTTATTTGTATCATTTTAATGTAAATATTATTGCCACTGACTTTTTCTTGTCTTTTTGCAGGTTTCCAGAAAATTGGCCAAAATGACCTGTCACGCCCCCCTGTCACGCCCTCCCTGGGCGTGACGGGCGTGTCACCCGATCCCGAGGACTCCGGCTGGAAGGGACAGAAAACGGTCAAAACTGTTGTCACGCCCCCTGACACGCCCTACCTGGGCGTGTCACTAGGCGTGACCATGGGCGTGTCGCCCTCTGCCGCAAAGCCTGTCGCCGCATTAAATGTCGTTCTGCCTCAACACGCAAACAGTACTGTCACGCCCCATGTCATGCCCGTGACATGGGCGTGACACCCTCCTTTTTCGGTGACTGACGGATTTCCGACCAATGATTTGGACATGACGTGCCTGTCACGCCCCCCTGTCACGGGCGTGACCTAGGGCGTGACCACCGACATACCGAAGCAATCATCCCTCCCGCCAGAATCTAGAGCCCGAGGTCAACATAGTATTGTCATGCCCCCTGACACGACCCCCCTCCCCTAGGGCATGTCGGAGGGCGTGACCAACCCGAGAAAAATTTCTATAAATTGAGACCCCCCTCTCCATTTCAGAAAGCTTTTGGTTGAGAGGGGGAGGTGCTGCCCCTTTGGTTCTTGAGTTTTTTATGCTTTCTCTCTCTCTCTCTCTCTCTCTCTTTGTAATTTTTGTTTAACCCTAGTTTAATCTTAGTTTGTTCTAGCTTTTATTGTAATTTTGCTCTTGCTTAGTGCTACTTGTAGGGCTAGAATAGGATTTCAATTTCATGCACTTGTAATTTCAATTTCAATAGTGTAGCTTGCCCCTTTTAATTAATAAAAGTGTTCTTGTTTATCTTGTGTTCTTCTTATGCTTTACAACTCATCCCCCCTCCTTCACTCCATTATGATTAACTAATCCTCCTTGTACTCGATCTTGATGATCCGAGGTTAGAGCGATTATGTTATGATGTTTTAATTAATCTTTTCTTTTTAGGTTAGGGCCTTGAATTACTCTTGATTAATCACGGGTTGGAGGTATATTTTCGATATATACTCTCCGCCTCTGCTTTCATTTTGGGCTAGCCGAGAGGCCGAAAGAATGAAGTGAGCATTCAAGAGTAAAGGGAGTTGTACGCACCCCTCGAGAGAGGCAGACGTCCAAATCTCCCGGATTGGAGTAAAATCCAATAGTGGGGTTCACCACGTAAAGCGAGTTTTAGGCCTCTGATTTAGACGAGAGTCGGTCGGACCTTCCTAAACTCAGTTGGGCACGACTTCGAGAGAAGCGTGTTCAAGCTTTAGGAACCTCCATGGTCAAGGACCTTTATCCTATTAAGTTCAGATTTTTATCGCATTTTCTTAATCGTCTTTAGCCGAGGTGAATCTTGATTGAGTGCATTTCCATTTCAAATTTTCTACCTTTCGTAGTAATCACCTGTCTTGTGCTCTTTAATTAACTACAGTAGTTTCCTTTCTAGCATAGTTGTTTGCTTAATAGCTTTACTTAATTGCAGTAGTTCTCTTTGTAGTATAGCTTTACTTTCTCCCCTGCACTTAGATTTTCTAAAACCCTAGTTTTTCCGTCGATAAGATAATAGCGTTCGTGTGAGTAAGCATAGCCAACAGTTCCCGGATTTCAATACGACACTTGTGTCCCCTTGCTACAATTCGATAGTTATACTTGCCTCATCGGGTTGCTAGTTCGGTTGCGTTTATTTTCTTCGAACCCTAGCGCGCAATAAGTTTTTGGCGCCGTTGCCGGGGACCCAACTTCCGTTGATATTTCGAAAACACGAACCTATTAATTTTATCTCTTCTCTTTCTCATCCTCTTTCTTTAAAATTTTAAAAATAAAAAAAAAATTTATCACCGCTCTTAATAGAAACCAACCTCACAATTTTTCTACGCCACCTAATTCTCTCGAAAAGGGCAAAGGGCTTTAAGCGCCACTGTCTTGTCTAGTACCTTGCAAACCCTTCACGGGGTAGTCCTTGGGATGTTCGGGAGTTAATCTATAAAAAAAAATCTATTTCAAAAAGAAAAAAAAATTTTCTAATCTTTTTTCTAGTTTATCCTATTTCTCTTCCTCTTTTTCTTTTCTGTTCTTTTAGTGCATGACCCGCGGGAGTCTGTCGGTTATTTTGGACTTGGACCACGAAATTGAGCGTACTCTTCGGAGAAGATCGCGATTTCAAGGTCCTACTATCCAAGTGCCGGTTGAGGACTCCGAGTCATTTGCTACTTTAAGAATGAAAGAACCCAACGTAGATGAGGCCATGCAAAGGACTATGTCCTATTATGCACGACCGAACCTCAAGGGAACATAATCAAGTATAGTCCGCCCTGCTATAGCAAATAATAACTTCGAATTAATGCCTAGCATAATTCAAATGGTGCAGCAATATGTGCAATTTGACGGACTTCAAGATGAAGATCCGAACGCACATATAGCTAGTTTTCTTGAAATTTGTGACACCTTCAAGATAAATGGTGTCACAAATGTTGCGATCAGGCTGAGACTCTTCCCCTTCTCTCTAAGAACTAAAGCTAAGCAGTGGCTGAACACACTTCCGAAAAATAGAATAACCACTTGGAATGAATTAATTGAAAAAATTTTGGCGAAGTATTTTCCGCCAGCTAAAACTGCAAAACTTAGGAACGACATCTCTGCCTTCGGACAAATAGACTCTGAAACCCTATACGAAACCTGGGAGAGATTTAAAGAATTATAAAGATGCTGCCCACATCACGCGCTGCCTGTATGGTTACAAGTGCAGACGTTTAATAACGGGCTAAATCAAAGCACGAAGCAAATGATAGACGCAGCTTCTGGCGGTACTTTAAATTATAAGACCCCGGAAGCCGCTCTTGAGCTTTTTGAGGACATGGCCATGAACACTTATCAGTGGAATGTTCCTAGGTCCCGCCCGAATAAGCCTGCAGGTATGTATGAAGTGGACAACGTCTCCCAGCTCGCTCTGCAAGTAGAAATCCTAAGCAAAAAGATAACGGAGATGACTGCTGCCTCCGCCCCTCAGGTATGGGAATCTGCAACCCCTACTTCAGAACATTTAGATTATGTTAATAATATGCCTAGAACTGCTTTTAATAATTTTTCTGCTGCGAATTTTCATCCGCCTGGTTTTAATTTTCCGAATAGTTATAACCCTGCTTTAAAAAATCATCCGAACTTTTCATGGAGTAATCCATCGAATGCGATGCGCCCACCCTCGCAAAATGATTTTTCTGCACCACCACCACCACCACCACCACTTCTTCAAAATTACCCAAAACCTCCAAGCTTGGAGGAATTACTTTCTAAATATATCACCACAAATGACGCTACCATAAGAACTTTAACCGGAAGCGTAAAAAGTTTAGAAAATCAGGTAGGACAGCTCGCGAAAATAATTTATGAGCGACCCGCAGGGTCTCTTCCTTCCAATACCGAACCCAACCCGAGAGAGCAAGCGAAAGCTATAACTCTTCGGAGTGGGAAGCAAGTCTTCGGTATGGTAAGTGAAGAGCCCGAGGCAAGCTCCGCTCCCGCTTTTAAAAATCAAAGCTCCGCTCCGCTTCCACCCTCTGCTGAAGAAATAATCACCCCCGCTTTAGAAAATATTCTCACTCCACCACCCATCTTCAAAAATAATTCAACTCCTCCATACCCCTCTGAACTTAATAGACAACGTCAAGATGATCAGTACTCCCGCTTCTTAGAAATCTTCAAACAAATCCACATTAATCTTCCCTTCCACGAGGCTATTTCGCAGATGCCGAAATACGCCAAATATCTTAAAGACCTCCTCACAAACAAGAAGAAGTTAGAGAATCTTTCGCACGTCACGCTAAATGCCGAGTGCTCCGCCATTTTAACAAATGGTTTGCCGAAGAAAATCAGTGACCCGGGTAGTTTCTCTATCCCGTGTGTCTTCGGTGATCTTTTTGTTAAACACGCGTTGGCCGACTTAGGCGCGAGTATAAACCTGATGCCCTTTTCGTTGTTCAAAAAGTTAGGGATTGGTAGCCTTAACCCCACGCGTATGAGTATCTAGCTAGCCGATAGATCCGTCAAGTACCCGTTAGGAATAGTGGAGGACGTTCTAGTGAAAGTCGACAAGTTCATCTTCCCGGTGGACTTTGTCATTTTGGACA
This sequence comes from Platanthera zijinensis, assembly GCA_039513925.1. NCBI lineage: Eukaryota > Viridiplantae > Streptophyta > Magnoliopsida > Asparagales > Orchidaceae > Platanthera > Platanthera zijinensis. The sequence continues at coordinate 168,862,342 of CM077081.1, read as the reverse complement.
TCGAAGAGGATGTCGAGGTTCCCCTGATCCTTGGCTGACCCTTCCTTGACACCTCCCGAGCCATCATTGACGTAAGCAATGGTAAGCTCTTCTTCGAGTAGGCGACAACGAAGTCACATTTTCTATCACCCCTTCGATGAAGAACACCTTAGCGAACGATGACTCATGTTTTTTCGTAGACGCCGTGAGTGATGATTCTTCCTACTGCCTTTCCGACTTTGAAAAAGAATTTTCTACTTTTTGCTCCTCTTCTCTTACAAAGGAATCGCTGCAAGGAAGTGATGAATCTTCTTATTGTCTTTCTGAGTTTGAAAAAGAATTTTCTGATTTTTGTTCTTCCTCTTTTCTTCCCACTGAATCGCTACAAGAAGCCGTCTTGGCTGCTAGCCCCACCCCTTATTACGTTCCTTATAAAAAAGTTTATGAAGATATTATTTTTGAAAAAGAAAGAATCTCAAAATCCTCTTATGAAGAACCCCCTACCCTAGAACTTAATGAACTTTCCGAACACCTTAAGTATGCTTTCTTAGAAAAAGACTCCAAGTTACCAGTTATCGTTTCGGCCTACCTCACGGATACGCAGAACGATAAACTTCTTCTAGTTCTACGTAAGCATCGCCGGGCTATTACTTGGCAAATTTCTGATATCAAGGGCATAAGCCCATCTTTCTGTACCCATAAAATTTTAATGGAAGATAATTCGCGTAACTCTATCCAACCTCAGCGCCGTATAAACCCAAACATGAAAGAAGTAGTTAAGGGCGAGGTTATGAAATTATTAGACGCGGGAATTATCTACCCTATTTCGGACAGTAAGTGGGTTAGTCCCGTTCAGGTAGTTCCAAAGAAGGGAGGGATAACCGTAGTTAGTAATGAGAATAATGAATTAATCCCGACGCGGACGGTGACGGGTTGGCGTATGTGCATAGATTACCGTAAGTTAAATGATGCCACCCGCAAGGACCACTTTCCTTTACCGTTTATCGACCAGATTTTAGAACGTCTCTCCGGCCATAGCTTTTATTGTTTTCTCGATGGCCTCTCGGGGTACTTTCAAATACCCATCTCTCCCGAGGACCAAGAGAAAACTACGTTTACTTGTCCCTTCGGCACCTTCGCGTACCGAAGAATGCCGTTTGGATTATGCAATGCGCCAGCTACATTCCAGCGATGTATGCTCGCAATATTTGACAAGTACGTAGAAAGCATTATGGAGGTATTCATGGACGATTTCTCCGTGTTCGTCGATTCCTTCGATAGATGTTTAGAAAACCTCGAAAAAGTCTTAGAACGATGCGAAGAAACTAACCTTGCCCTAAATTGGGAAAAATGCCATTTTATGGTGAGGGAAGGGTTAGTTTTGGGTCATAAAATTTCTGCTAAAGGTATTGAGGTAGACGTTGCCAAGATAGAAGTTATTGAGAAGTTGCCGCCGCCTACAAACATAAAAGCTATAAGAAGTTTCCTAGGCCACGCTGGTTTTTATCGTCGTTTTATAAAGGACTTCTCCAAGATCACAAAGCCCCTCACCCATCTCTTAGAAAAAGACGCTCCATTCATTTTTAATGACTCTTGTATTTCTGCCTTTGAATCAATTAAAGAAAAGTTAATTAACGCACCGATTATGATAGCTCCGGTGTGGGACCTTCCTTTCGAGATTATGTGCGATGCGAGTACTTTTGCGGTGGGGGCCGTATTAGGTCAACGCATATCTAAGAACTTCCACCCCATCTATTACGCTAGTAAAACCCTCACATCTGCACAAGAAAATTACACCACAACCGAGAAGGAGCTCTTAGCTGTAGTATTTGCGTTTGATAAATTCCGCCCTTACATTACTCTTTCAAAAATCATTATTTTTACGGACCACTCGGCCCTCAAGTACCTTCTTGCCAAAACGGATGCCAAGCCTCGCTTAATTCGCTGGGTCCTACTCCTCTAGGAGTTTGACTTAGAGATCCGTGATAAGCGAGGAGCCGAGAACTTGGCCGCCGACCATCTATCCAGATTAGATAACCCCTTTATAGAAAAATTAAATGAAAAATCTTTTAATGACTATTTTCCTGATGAGAAGCTACTTTTAGTTAATACATCTACTTCTCCTTGGTTCGCGCACATCGCCAACTATCTAGTGGCCCGGGTGCTCCCAAAAGAGTTCTCCTCTCAGCAAAAGAAGAAATTCTTTTCTGAGCTGAAGAACTACTTTTGGGAAGACCCGCATCTTTTCAAAATTTGTGCGGATCAAGTGATAAGGAGATGTGTTTCTCTTGATGAAGGAATTGATATTCTAAAACATTTGCATGAAGGTCTGACAGGTGGGCACTATCAAGCTGCTCGCACCGCTCATATGGTGCTTTGCGCGGGCTTTTACTGGCCTAGCCTGTTTAAAGACGCGCAAGCCTTTGTGAGCAGGTGTGATAGTTGCCAACGGTCGGGAAACATCTCTAATAAAAATGAAATGCCGCAAAATTATTTCTTAGAGTGCGAAATTTTCGACCTCTGGGGAATTGATTTTGTTGGCCCCCTTCCTTCTAGCTTCGGAAATAAATATATTTTAGTTGCTGTTGATTATGTTTCACGATGGGCTGAGGCCCAAGCTCTTCCTACGAATGACTCCCGAGTTGTAGTCACGTTTCTAAAAAGATTATTTTCTAGATTCGGTACTCCACGCGCAATCGTTAGCGATAGGGGTTCCCATTTCTGTAACGCACAATTTTCAAAAATCCTTACCAAATACTGCGTTACACATAAGCTTTCCACTGTCTACCACCCCCAAACTAACGGTCAAGTCGAAGTAGTTAATAGAGAAATAAAAATAATATTAGAAAAGACTGTTTCAACTTCTAGAAAAGACTGGTCAACCAAACTTGACAATGCCCTATGGGCCTACCGAACAGCGTACAAAACCGCCCTCGGATGTACGCCGTATCGGCTGGTCTATGGAAAATCGTGCCATCTGCCCGTAGAGTTAGAACACCGCGCCTTTTGGGCCTTAAAATTTTTAAACTTCGATCCCCACTCAGTCGGTGACCTTCGAAAATTTCAACTAAATGAACTCGACGAGTGGCGCTCTTATGCTTATGAAAATAACAAACTTTATAAAGAGCGGACGAAGCGTTTACACGATAAACACTTAAGGCACCCTAAAAACTTTAAGCCGGGCGACCAAGTCCTTTTATATAATTCTCGTTTACATTTATTTCCGGGCAAATTAAAATCTCGCTGGTCTGGCCCATTTTCTGTTTTAGAAGTATTTCCTTATGGAACTATTTTAATTTCTCACCCTGATAAGGGAAATTTCAAAGTGAATGGTCAGCGTCTTAAACTCCACTTTTCTGGTGATGATGATGTCAGTCCAAACATTATTAAGTTTCTGCTTCACGAACTGTAATCTGAAACTTTTAATTTTTTGCTAAAGACAATTTTATTTCGGGACAACAATATTTTTGGACAAAATTATTTTTTGATGCGTCGAGCTCAACGACGCTTTAACCAAAGGGCGCTCTTGGGAGGCAACCCAAGTTATCTTTTTCTGTTTTCTTTATTTTACAATTTTTGCCTCGGACGGCTCCGACAAGCTGAAGCTTCTGCGATGGCCTGCTCCAACATTGCTGAATCTATCACGAAGTCCAAAGAAGACATTTGGGGAGCGGCATCACTCATCTTTCGCAGCAAATAAATCCGGGGAAGTACCTGTATTTCAATTCTGTCTTTCAATTCTGTACTTTATTTTTCTCTCCTTCTCCAATCCCCTTCTTTAGCCATTGAGGACAATGTCTGTTTTAAGCTTAGGGGAGGATTTCCTCCTTCATTTTTGCGTAGTGTAAATAATCTTCTTTTTGTATATATTATAAATATTTCCAAAAAAAATGAATATCTTAAAATTCCAAAAAAAAAGAGAAAAAAAAATCCAAAATCCAAAAAAATAGAATATTTCACAAAATTAAATTAAAAAAAAATATATGTGTTTTTGAATAGTTTAGACATTTTGGTATTTCAATAGTACCCCTAGTTTTTAGTTTTGTTTTACTCAAAATCTCCTATAAACAACTTAGTTAATTATAATATTTCTAATCGTTCTTTTTAATTATGTTTCACAAATAAAATGTTGGTCATGCTGTGTTTCTAATTCGCGGTAGCATGTTAAGGTGAAATATTTTTTCTAAAACTCGCATTTCTATTATGATTTTTTGTTGTTTATTTCCTTTACTTTCTCGAAAATTCATCTTCCACTATTTTCTTTTTCGTTTTTGAATAATTTTTGTAAAGTCAACTTTTGAATAACGTAGTAGATGTGAACGATCCAAGTCACCTATTATTTCTATTTTCAAGTTAATTTCATCAATCTTCTTTAATTATCTAGGACTCGCTTTTTGAAAAATTTTCAAACCTTTGTTTTAAATAAATTCAAAAGCGTGAAAATGATTTAGGCCGTTTTTGTTTTCGTTTGAGCTTTCCTGCCAACCTAAAAACTTTTACCACTAGTTAGCCATTTTTGAGCCTTTTTCCGATTTCACTTGATAGCTCCTCCCTTCATTTCAGTTTCACCAAAGCCAAAATTTCCAACCTATCGAATCACACTAGCCTTTTTGAGTTTCATAAATTATTTTGACGACTTTGATAGGGTATTTTGTGATTTTTGTGGGAGAAAGGTTTTAAAAAAAAAGTATGTTCGAAAGTGATGCTTATTTTTGTTTGGCCAACTCAAAAAGGAAAATAAAAATATTTATGGCCTTTGTTTTAAAAAAAGAAAAAAAATGTGTATATATTTTTTTGAAAGTTTTTGAAACTCTTTGCTTTGGTTTAGTGTGATTTTAAAACCTTTACGTTTATCTTTGAATTCCACTCCTGATCATTTTCCTAAACCAAACGTTTCTGTCCTATTTAAGTCTTTTTGATTCACGCTTTTTGATTTTTATTTAATAACTAAGAAAAGAAAAACAGTAAATCAGTTTTAGTTTTGGATTTAAACCTAGATTTTTGTTAATTAAATTGATATAATTATAATGCGTTGCTTGGATCTAGTAACAACTCAATCCGTGTTTTTCATTTTCGTTGCTTTGCTTAAGTCTATTTAAAAAAATCTCGTTAAAATTTTGGATGATTTGTTTTTATTAAGTAAAGTTTATAAAAGTTTTACCATACCTAAATAATTGTTTTAGACTTACATTTCACCTTTTCCCTACTAAGAATTTCGCATAGTACTTGTGTTGGCATAATTAGAACTTTTTGATTAGTCCTTTTATAAATATCTAGTTTTTATATTTTTGCTTGGGGACAAGCAAAGCTTAAGCTTGGGGGAATTTGATAATACGTTTTGTAGCCTAAACTATTATCGTATTTTCTATTTTATATTGTACAAAGTATGTCTATTATTAGTTTATTTGTATCATTTTAATGTAAATATTATTGCCACTGACTTTTTCTTGTCTTTTTGCAGGTTTCCAGAAAATTGGCCAAAATGACCTGTCACGCCCCCCTGTCACGCCCTCCCTGGGCGTGACCTAGGGCGTGTCACCCGATCCCGAGAACTCCTACTGGAAGGGACAGAAAACGGTCAAAACCGTTATCACGCCCCCTAACACGCCCTCCCTGGGCGTGTCACCAGGCGTGACCATGGGCGTGTCGCCCTCTGCTGCAAAGCCTGCCGCCACATTAAATGTTGTTCCGCCTCAGCACGCAAACAGTACTGTCACGCCCCATGTCACGCTCGTGACATGGGCGTGACACCCTCCTTTTTCGGTGACTGACGGATTTCCGACCAATGATTTGGACATGATGTGCCTGTCACGCCCCCCTGTCACGGGCGTGACCTAGGGCGTGACCACCGACGTACCGAAGCAATCATCCCTCCCGCCAGAATCCAGAGCCCGAGGTCAACATAGTACTGTCACGCCCCCTGACACGCCCCCCCCCTAGGGCGTGTCGGAGGGCGTGACCAACCCGAGAAAAATTTCTATAAATTGAGACCCCCCCTCTCCATTTCAGAAAGCTTTTGGTTGAGAGGGGGAGGTGCTGCCCCTTTGGTTCTTGAGTTTTTTATGCTTTCTCTCTCTCTCTCTCTCTCTTTGTAATTTTTGTTTAACCCTAGTTTAATCTTAGTTTGTTCTAGCTTTTATTGTAATTTTGCTCTTGCTTAGTGCTACTTGTAGGGCTAGAATAGGATTTCAATTTCATGCACTTGTAATTTCAATTTCAATAGTGTAGCTTGCCCCTTTTAATTAATAAAAGTGTTCTTGTTTAGCTTGTGTTCTTCTTATGCTTTACTACTCATCCCCCCTCCTCCACTCCATTATGATTAACTAATTCTCCTTATACTCGATCTTGATGATCCGAGGTTAGAGCAATTATGTTATGATGTTTTAATTAATCCTTTCTTTTTAGGTTAGGGCCTTGAATTACTCTTGATTAATCACAGGTTGGAGGTATATTTTCGATATATACTCTCCACCTTTGCTTTCATTCTGGGCTAGCCGAGAGGCCGAAAGAATGAAGTGAGCATTCAAGAGTAAAGGGAGTTGTACGCACCCCTCGAGAGAGGCAGACGTCCAAATCTCCCGGATTGGAGTAAAATCCAATAGTGGGGTTCACCGCGTAAAGCGAGTTTTAGGCCTCCGATTTAGACGAGAGTCAGTCGGACCGTCCTAAACTCAGTTGGGCACGACTTCGAGAGAAGTGTGTTCAAGCTTTAGGAACCTCCACGGTCAAGGACCTTTATCCTATTAAGTTCAGATTTTTATCACATTTTCTTAATCGTCTTTAGCCGAGGTGAATCTTGATTGAGTGCATTTCCATTTCAAATTTTCTACCTTTCGTAGTAATCACCTATCTTGTGCTCTTTAATTAACTGCAGTAGTTTCCTTTCTAGCATAGTTGTTTGCTTAATAGCTTTACTTAATTGCAGTAGTTCTCTTTCTATTATAGCTTTACTTTCTCCCCTGCACTTAGATTTTCTAAAACCCTAGTTTTTCCATCGATAAGATAATAGCGTTCGTGTGAGTAAGCATAGCCAACAGTTCCCGGATTTCAATACGACACTTGTGTCCCCTTGCTACAATTCGATAGGTATACTTGCCTCATCGGGTTGCTAGTTCGGTTGCGTTTATTTTCTTCGAACCCTAGCGCGCAACACTTTCATTCTTGGATAGCCGAGAGGCCGATAGTTTTTAGTGAGCGCTCAAGAGTAAAGGAGTTGTACGCATTGCTCGAGAGAGGCAGACGTCCAAATCTCACGGATTGGAGTAAAATCCAATAGTTGGGTTCACCACATAAAGCAAGCTTTAGGCCTCTGATTTAGACGAGAGTCGGTCAGACCTTCCTAAACATAGTTGGGCATGGCTTTGAGAGAAGCGTGTTTAAGCTTTAGGAACCTCCACGGTCAAGGACCGTTACATTTTTAAGTTTAGGTTTTTATCGTATTTCTTAGTCGACTTAAGTCGAGGTGATTCTTGATCGACCGCATTTCCATTTCATATTTTCAGCCCTTCGTTGTAATCGCTTCTAATCGCTCGTTAATTAACTATAGTAGTTCTCTTTCTAGCATAGCTTTATTTCCTTTATTGTAATTAGTTTCTCTAAACCCTAGTTTTTTCGTCGATAAAATAATAGCCTTCGTATGAGTAAGTGTACTCAACTATTCCCAGATTTCAATACGACACTTGTGTCCCCGAGCTACAGTTCGATAGGTATACTCTCCTTATTTGATTGCTTGTTCGGTTTCTCTTATTTTCTTCGAAGCTTAGCGATCACCAAGTTTTTTGCGCCGTTGCCGGGGAGCAACTTTCGTTGATATATTGAAAATACGAACCTATTAATTTTATCTCTTCTCTTTCTCATTTCTTAGAAATTTTAAAATCTAAATTTTTTTTATTACCGCTCTTAATAGTAACCCACTTCATAATTTTTCTACACCACCTAATTCTCCTGGATAGGGCAAAGAGGCTTTAAGTGCCACTATCTTGTTTAATACCATGCGAACCCTTCATCGGGTAGTCCTTGGGAAGTTCAGAAGTTAATCTATTAAAAAATATATTTCAAAAAAAAAATCTAGCTTTTCTTTCTACTTTATTTTATTTCTCTTTCTCCTCTTCTCTTCTTTTAGTGCATGACCCGCGGGAGTCCGTCTGTTATTTTGGACTTGGACCACAAAATTGAGCGTACTCTTTAGAGAATATCGCGATTACAAGGTCCTACTATCCAAGTGTCGGTTGAGGACTCCAAGTAATTCTCTACTCTAAGAATGGAAGAACCCAACGTAGATGAAGCCTTGCATAGGACTATGTCCTATTATGCATGACCGAATCTCGAGGGAACTGAATCAAGCGTAGTCTATCCTGTTATAGCAAATAATAACTTCAAATTAAAGCATAGCATAATTCAAATGGTGCAGCAGTATGTGCAATTTGACGGACTTTAAGATGAAGATCTGAACGCACATATAACAAGCTTTCTTGAAATTTTTGACACCTTCAAGATAAATGGTGTCACAAATGATGCAATCAGGCTAAGACTCTTCCCCTTCTCTCTAAGAACTAAGGCTAAGTAGTGGCTGAACACTCTACCTAAAAATAGCATAACCACCTGGAATGAATTAACTGAAAAATTTTTGGTGAAGTATTTTCCGCCAGCTAAAACTGCAAAACTTTGGAATGACATTTCTACTTTTGGACAAATAGACTCAAAAACCTTATATGAAACCTGGAAAAGATTTAAAGAATTATTAAGATGATGCCCACATCATGCGCTGCTTATATGGTTACAAGTGCAGACGTTCTATAACGTGCTAAACCAAAATACAAAGCAAATGATAGATGCAGCTTCTTGTAGTACTTTGAATAATAAGACCCTGAAAGTAGCTCTTGATCTTTTCGAGGACATGGCCATGAACACTTATCAGTGGAATGTGCCTAGGTACCTCCCAAACAAACCTGCAGGTATCTTTGAAGTGGACAATGTCTCCGAGCACGCTCTACAAGTTGAACTTTTAAGCAAAAATATAACAGAGATGACTGCTGCCTCCGCCCCTCAGGTATGGGAATTTGTAACTCCTGCCCCAGAACAATTAGATTTTGTTAAAAATATGCCTATGAATTTGAAACTCCTAGATTTTGTTAATAATCCTGCTTTAAGAAATAACCCGAATTTTTTGTGGAGTAATCCATCGAATGCGATGCGCCCGCCACCTCAAAATGATTTTTCTGCACCACCTCTACCTCCTCAAAATTATCCAAAACCTCCAAGCTTGGAGGAGTTACTTTCCAAATATATCGCCACAAATGACGTTATGATAAGAACCTTAACTGTAAACGTTAAAAGTCATGAAAATCATGTAGGACAGCTCGCTAAAATTATTTCTGAGCGACCTGCAGGGTCTCTTCCTACCAATACTGAGCCCAACCAGATAGATCAAGCGAAAGCTATAACTCTTCGGAGTGGGAAGCAAGTTCCCGGTATGGTAAGTAAAGAGCCCGAGGCAAGCTCCGCCCCCGCTTTAAAAAATCAACGCTCCGCCACTGTTTTAAAAATTCCACCCTCTGCTGAAGAAGTTATCACACCCGTTTTAGAAAAAGATCACACTCCACCACCCATCTTTAAAAATAATCCAAATCCTCCTTAACCTTTCGAACTTAATAAACAACGTCAGGACGATCAATACTCTCGTTTCTTCGAGATGTTTAAGCAAATCCACATAAATTTGCCCTTCCATGAAGCGATTTATCAGATGTCGAAGTATGCCAAGTACTTTAAGGACCTCCTGACCAATAAGAAGATGTTAGAGAACCTTCGCACGTCACGTTAAACGCCTAGTGCTCTGTGGTTTTGATAAACGACTTACCAAAGAAAATTAGCGACCCGGGTAGTTTTTTTTTATTCCGTGTGTCTTTGGTAATCTTTTTGTCTAGAACGCATTAGCTGACTTAGGTGCGAGTTTTAACTTGATGCCCCTCTCGTTGTTTAAGAAGTTAGGAATTAGTATCCTTAACCCCACACACATGAGTATCCAGCTCACCGACAGATCCGTCAAGTACCCATTAGGAATCGTGGAGGATGTCTTAGTTAACGTCGACAAGTTAATATTCCCGGTGGACTTTGTCATTTTGTACATCGAAGAAGATGTCGAGGTTCCCCTGATCCTTGGCCAACCCTTCTTTTCCACCTCCCGAGCTGTCATAGACGTAAGTAATGGTAAGCTCTTCCTTCGAGTTGGAGACGACGAAGTCACTTTCTCTATCACACCTTCGATGAAAAACACCTTAGCAAAGGATGACTCCTGCTTTTTCGTAGATGCCGTGAGTGATGAATCCTCCTATTGCCTCTCAAATTTTGAAAAATAATTTTCTGCTTTTGTTCCTCCTCTTCTCTTCCAACTGAATCGCTATACCTAAGTGAAGTTAGTGTTGAATCCTCTTATCTTCTATCTAATTTTGAAAAAGTATTTTATGATTTTTGTTCCTCTTCTACTCTTCCAACTTAATTCCTGCGAGAAGCCGCCTTGGCCACCACCTTCACACCTTTTAATTTTTCGTCTAAAAAGATCTACGAAGATATAGTTTTATAAAAAGAATGAATTTCTCAAACCTCTTATGAAGAACACCCTACCCTAGAACTTAAAGAACTTCCTGAACATCTCAAGTACGTCTTCTTAGAAAAAGACTCCAAGCTGCCCGGTATAGTTTCGGCCTAACTCACGGATGTCCAAAATTAAAAAATTCTTTTAGTTTTACGTAAACATCGAATAGCTATTGTCTTGGAAGATTTCTGATATCAAGGGCATAAGCCCATCCTTCTGCACTCATAAAATTTTAATGGAAGATAATTCGCGTAACTCCATACAACCTCAGCGCCGCATAAATCCCAACATGAAAGAAGTAGTTAAGGGCGAGGTTATGAAAATCTTAGACGTAGGAATTATCTACCCTATATCCGATAGTAAGTGGGTTAGCAATGTTCAGGTAGTGTCAAAGAAGGGAGGGATAACTGTAGTTGTAAATGAAAATAATGATTTAATCCCGATATGGATGGTGACCGGGTGGTGAATGTGTATAAATTATCGTATGTTAAATGACGCCAACCGTAAGGACCACTTTCCCTTGCCGTTCATCGATCAGATTTTAGAACGATTATCCAGCCATAGCTTTTATTGTTTTATCGATGGCCTCTCGGGGTATTTTCAAATCCCCATCTCTCCCGATGACCAAGAGAAAACTACATTTACTTGTCCCTTCGAAACCTTCGCCTACCGAAGAATGTCGTTTGGATTGTGTAATGCGCCAGCTACAGTCAAACAATGTATGCTCGCTATCTTTGACAAGTACGTAGAAAGCATTATGGTGGTATTTATTGACGATTTCTCCGTGTTCGGCGATTCCTTTGATAGTTATTTGGAAAATTTAAAAAAAGTCATAGAAAGATGCGAAGGTACTAACCTTGCCCTAAATTGGGAAAAATGCCATTTTATGGTGAGGAAAGGGTTAGTTTTGGGTCATAAAATTTCTGCGAGAGGTATTTAAGTAGACATTGCAAAGACAGAAGTTATCGAGAAGCTGCCGCCTCCTACGAACATAAACGCTATAAGAAGTTTCTTAGGGCATGCTGGCTTTTACCGTCGTTTCATAAAGAACTTCTCCAAGATCACCAAACCTCTTACTTCACTCTTCTAAAAAGATGCGCCGTTCATTTTTGATGACTCTTGTTTTTCTACCTTCGAATTAATTAAAGAAAAGTTAATTTACACGCCCATTATGATAGCTCCGGTGTGGGACCTTCCCTTTGAGATAATGTGCGATGCGAGTAGTTTCGCAGTGGGAGCTGTATTAGGTCAACGCATATCAAAAAACTTCCACCCCATCAATTACGCAAGTAAGACACTCACATCTGCACAGGAAAATTACACCACGACCGAGAAGGTGCTCCTAGCTATTGTATTCACTTTTGATAAATTCCGCCCTTATTTTACTCTTTCAAATATTATTGTTTTTCCAGACCACTCGGCCCTCAACTATCTTCTTTCCAAAATAGATGCCAAGCTGTGCTTGATTCCCTGGGTCTTACTCCTCCAGAAGTTTGACTTAGAGATCAGTGATAAGTGAGGAGCCGAGAACTTGGCCACGGACTATCTCTCTCGTCTTGATAACCCTTTTATAGAAAAGTTAGATGAAAAAACTTTTAATGATTATTTTCCTGATGAGAAGCTGCTTTCAATTAACACATCTACTTCTCCTTGGTTCGCACACATCGCCAACTATTTTGTGGCCCGGGTGCTACAAAAAGAGTTCTCCTCTCAGCAAAAGAAGAAATTTTTTTCTGAGCTGAAGAACTATTTTTGGGAAAACACCGCATCTTTTCAGAATCTGTGCAGACCAAGTGATAAGGATATGTGTTTCTTATGAAGAAGGAGTTTATATTTTAAAACACTTACATGAAGGTCCGACAGGTGGGCACAATCATGCTGCTTGCACAGCTCGCAAGGTGCTTTGCGGGGGCTTTTACTGGTCGAGCCTGTTTAAAGACGCACAAACTTTTGTGAGTAGGTGTGATAGTTGCCAACGGTCGGGCAACATTTCCAATAATAATGAAATGCTGCAAAATTATTTCCTCGAGTGCGAAATTTTGGACCTCTAGGGAATCAATTATGTTGGTCCTCTTCCTTCTAGTTTCGGGAATAAGTATATTTTCGTTGCCGTTGATTATGTTTCACGTTGGGTCGAAGCCCAAGCTCTTCTTATGAACGACTCCGAAGTTGTAGGTACCTTTTTAAAAAAATTATTTTCTCGATTCGGTACGCCCCGAGCCATTGTTATTTATAAGGGTTCCCATTACTGTAACACACAGTTTCAAAAATTCCTTACTAAATATAGCGTTACACATAAGCTTCCAACTGCCTACCACCCCCAAACTAACAGACAAGTCGAAGTAGTGAATAGAGAAATAAAAAGAATATTAGAAAAGACTGTTTCAACTTCTAGGAAAGACTGGTCAGCCAAATTAGACGATGCTCTATGGGCCTACCGAACAGTGTACAAAACCGCCCTCGGATGTATGCCATATCAGCTGGTCTATGGAAAATCATGTCATTTACTCGTAGAATTAGAGCACAGGGCTTTTTAGGCCTTAAGATTTTTAAACTTCGATCCCCTTTAAGTCGGCGACCTTAGAAAATTTCAACTCAATGAACTCGACAAGTGGCGCTTTTACGCATATGAAAATAAAAAACTTTATAAAGAGAGGACGAAGCGTTTGCACGATAAACACTTAAGCCACCCTAAAACCTTTAAGCCGGGCGACCAGGTTCTTCTTTATAATTCTCGTTTATGTTTATTTCCTGGCAAGTTAAAATCACATTGGTCTTGGTCCTTTACTGTTTTAGAAGTTTTCCCATATGGAACTGTTTTAATTTCGCACCCTGATAAGGGTAATTTCAAAGTGAATGGTCAGCGTCTTAAACTGTATTTCTGTGATGATGTCAGTCCAAATATTGTTAAATTTCTTCTGCATGAACTTTGAACTCTAACTTGAGATTATTTAATTTTTTGTTAAAAACTTTGATTTTTTTTTAATTTTGGACAACAATATTTTTGGATAATATTATTTATATGCGTCGAGCTCAAACGATGTTTTAAACAAAGGGCGCTATTGGGATGCAACCCAAGTTATCTTTTTTTGTTTTGTTTATTTTACTATTTTTCCCCCGAACGGCTCCGATAAGCTGAAGCTTCTGCGATCGCCTGCTCCAACGTTGCTAAATCCATCACGTAGTCCAAAGACGATATTTGGTGGAGCGATATCACTCAGCTTTCGCAATAAATAAATCCGGGGAAGGGCCTGTTTTTCAATTCTGTTTTTCAATTCTGTATTTTCATTTTCTCTCCTTCTCCAATTCCCTTCTTTTCACATTGAGGACAATGTCCATTTTAAGCTTGGGGGAGGAATTCCTCCTTCTTTTTGCTTCGTGGTAATATTTTGCTTTTTGTGAATATTTATAAAAAAAACCAAAAAAATGAATATCTTAAAAAATAAAAAAAAAATAGAAAATATTTCAAAATTAAAAAAAATATATATATATATATGCTTTTTGTTACTTCTTTAATTGTTTTGACATTTTGGTATTTCAATAATACCCCTTATTTTTGTTTTGTTTTTCTAAAAATCTCGTAAAAACAACTTAATTAATTATAATATTTCTAATCGCCCTTTTTAATTATGTTTCACAAGTAAAATGGTTGTCATGCTGTGTTTCTAATTCGCGGTAGCATGTTAACGTAAAACATGTTTTTCTAAAACTCGCATTTTAATTATGGTTTTCGTTCTTTATTTTCTTTACTTTCTCAAAAATTCATCATCCACTATTTTCCTTTTCATTTTTTGATAATTTTTGTAAGGTCAACTTTTTAATAGCGTAGTAGATGTGAACGATCCAAGTCACCTATTATATCTATGTTCATGTTAATTTCATCAATCTTCTTTTATTATCTAGGACTCGCTTTTTTAAATTTTTAAAATCTATGTTTTAAATAAATTTAAAAGCGTGATTATGATTTAGGCCATTTCTGTTTTTGTTTGAGCTTTCCTGCCAACCTAAAAACTTTCTCCACTAGTTAGCCGCTTTTGAGCCTTTTTCCAATATCATTTTATAGCTCCTCTTTTCATATCATTTTCACAAAAGCCAAAATTTCCAACCTATCTAATCACACTAGCCTGTTTGAGTTTCATAAAATATTTTCATGATTATGATAGGATATTTTGTGATATTTTTGGGAAAAGTTTTTGAAAAAAAGTAGTGCTCAGAAGAAATGTTAGCTTTTGTTTGGCCAATTCAAAATGAAAATAAAAATATTTATGGCCATTGTTTTGAAAAAGAAAAAGAAAAAAAATGGAAAAGAAAAAAAAAGAAAGAAAAATATTTTGTTTAAAATGAAATTTTTTGAAACTCTTTATTTCGGTTTAGTGTGATTTTCAGCCTCCCTGTTTATCTTTGAATTCCACTCCTAATCATAATCCTAAACCAAACGCTTCGGTCCTATTAAGTTGTTTTGATTCATGCTTTTGAATTCTATTTAATAACTAAGAAAAGAAGAAAAGGAAATCAGTATTAGTTTTGGATTTAAACTTTATTTTTGTGATTGAATTGATATAATTATAATGCGTTGCTTGGATCTAGTAACAACTCAATGTGTTTTATTCATTTTCGTTGCTTTGCTTAAATCTATTTAAAGAATTTCATCAAAATTTTTGATGATTTAATTTCGTTAAGTAAAGTTTATAAAAGTTATACCATACCTAAATAATTGTTTTAGATTAACGTTTCACCTTTTCCCTACTTAGAATTTCATATAGTACTTGTGTGGGCATAATTAGAACTTTTTTATTAGTCTTTTTTATAATTATTTAGTTTTTATATTTTTGCTTGGGGACAAGCAAAGCTTAGGCTTGGGGGACATTGATAATACGTTTTATAGCCTAAACTATTATCGTATTTTATAATTTATAATGTATAAATCATGTCTTATTACTTTATTTTTTATTGATTTTATGTAAATATTATTGCCACTAACATTTTCCTGTCTTTTTGCAGGTTTCCAGAAATTTTGTCAAAAATGACCTGTCACGCCCCCCTGTCATGCCCTCCCTAGGCATGACCTAGGGCATGTCACTTAATCCCGATGAAGCCTGATGACAGAGACAAAATACCAGGAAATATGGCTGTCACGCCCCCTGACACATCCTCCCCGGGCGTCTCCAAGGGCATGATACGGGGTGTGTCTCCCTCTGACCAAAGCCTGTCGCCGCATTAAATGCTATTTCGCCTCAACATGCCAACATTACTGTCACGCCCTCCATCACGGGCGTGACACAGGGGTGACCCCTCCTTTTCCGATGACTGACGGATTTCTGACCAATGATTTAGATGCGACATGCGTGTCACGCCCACCCTATACGGGTGTGACCAAGGGCGTGTCCACCGACGTACAGAAGCAATAATCTTTCCCGCCAGAATCCAGTGCCCGAGGTAGACCCTGTACCTGTCACGCCCCCTAACACGCCCCCTAGGGCATGTCGATGGTCGTGACCAACCTGTGAACTTTTCCTATAAATTCTTACCCCCCTTCCATTTCAGCAAGCTTGGGTTGAGAGGGGAGGTGTTTCCCCATTGTTTCTTGTTTTTTTAGTGTTCTTCTCTCTCTCTCCCATCCTTATTTTGTAATTATTCTAATCTAGCTTAGTTCTTATTTTATTTTAGCTTTTGTAATAGCTCTTGTAACTGCTTTTAGCTTAATGTTATGCTAGCCTAGTTTTCATTTCCATGTAAGTATAACTCTTTCATTTTCATGCAAGTGTAGCTCTCTTCTAGTATTAATAAAAGTGCTCTTTTCTTACTTGTGTTCTTATTATGCTTTACTAATCATCCCCCCCCCCCTCTTACACTATATTATAATTAACTAATCCTCCTTGTACTTGATCTTGATGATCCGAGGTTCGAGTGATTAAGTTATGATGCTTTAATTCTACCTTTTCTTTTTAGTGTTTTAGACCTTGAATTTCTCTTGAATTATCTTGGGTTGGAGATATATCATTGATATATATTCTCCAACTTTGCTTGCAATCTTGGCTAGCTGAGAGGCCGATAGTTTGAAGTTAGCGCTCAAGAGTAAAGGGAGTTGTACGCACCCGCTCGAGAGAGGCAAACGTCCAAATCTCCCGGATTAGAGTAAAATCCAATAGTGGGGTTCACCGCGTAAAGCGAGCTTTAGGACTCCAATTTTGACGAGAGTCGGTCGGACCATCCTAAACTCAGTTGGGCACGGCTTCAAGAGAAGCGTGTTTAAGCTTTAGGAACCTCCACGGTCAAGGACCTTTACCCTATTAAGTTTAGGTTTTTATCGCATTTCTTAGTCGACTTTAGCAGAGGTGATTATGGATCGAGTGCATTTCCATTTCATATTTTAATCCCTTCGTTGTAATCACTTCTAATTGCTCGTTAATTAACTACAACAGTTCTCTTTCTAGCATAGCTTTATTTCCTTTATTGCAATTAGTTTCTCTAAACCCTAGTTTTTCTGTCAATAAAATAATACCCTTCATGTGAGTAAGTGTACTCAACAGTTCCCGGATTTCAATACGACACTTGTGTCCCCTAGCTAGAGATTGGTAGGTATACTTGCCTCATTGGATTGCTAGTTCGGTTACTTTTATTTTCTTCGAAGCTTAGTGATCACCAATCATTGATAGACTTATAAAAGTGTTGCACTTCATACCGAATAGGAAGGATGATTTAGTGGAGAAACTGGCAAAGCATTATGTAGATAACATAGTATGATTACACGGTGTTCCCCGTAACATCGTTAGTGATCGTGATGGGTGTTTCACTTCGGTGATTAGAGGCTAATCCACCAATTATTGGATAACAAGTTACAATTCAGTACGGCCTTCATCCTCAAACAGATGGTCAGACCGAAAGGACCAACAGGACGATGGAAGATATGCTCCGAATATGCGACCTGGATTTTGGGAAATGATGGGAGGATCAGCTTTTTATGGTTGAGTTCACCTATAACAATAGCTACTAAGCTAGTATTCAGATGGTACCCTTCAAAGCTTTATTCAGTAGAAAATATCGTACTCTGTTAGCTTAGGTGGAGACTGGCAAATCAAAGTTGTATAAGCAGAAGGAAGTCGAAGATGCTAACTCGACACTACTCTTGATACGAGAGAGGCTATTAGTAGCCCAGGATAGACAAGCTAAATACTATAACGCCAAACATCGGAATGTGAAGTTTGCGGTGGGCGAGTGGGTATATTTGAAAATCAAACCCTTCAAAGGCGTGTCCAAAATACGGCGCTTGAAAAAGCTAAGCCCGAGGTATTATGGTCCGTTTGAAGTGGTAGAGCGAGTTAGAGAAGCTGCCTATTGGCTAGCTCTTTCGGTAGAGCTGAGTGTGTTGGAACACCCTATTACTGATTTGGGTAAGGATCACTATGTCCATAGGAATATGTCTTGACATAATTGTATAGTTTAAAAGGTCAACTAGAATAGGTCTAAGGCTTAGAACTAAGGTTTGAAAGCTGCCCCAAGACCTCCTAGTTCAGACTTCAAGTGCAGTGAGACTAAGGGAATTATCATAGAGCTCAGATCGACGAGGCGTCGAACTCAGTTCAACTATCTCTGAGCTAAGTTCAACGAGTCGTCGAACTCGGTTCGACGATCTTCGAGCTCAGATCAACATTATTGTCTCTAGCCAAAATCCAGATCTCTGAGCTTAGATCGACGATAGTCGAGCTCAGATCGATGATTTCTGTTTCAAGTCAAGTTCCAATATTTGAGCTCAGGTCGACGGTAGTCGAGCTAAGATCGACAATTTTCTTGAGAGATCGACGATTTCATGTTTTCAAATTCAGTCATTTATGGAATTAAAATTAATTCATATCCAACAGTTAATGCAAAGGATTTTGTTGCCATTTTGATTAATCTGGAGAAAGTTTCAAGGAGCCTAATGGACAATGTCACTTAGGAATTTCCTTCAGAGACATATATCAATTAAGGAATTCATTTATGACTGGCTAACGGCTATCTAGAAGATTGGATTTCAATATATCTTTTTCAAACAATAGAGGCAGACAAAGACAATACAGAATAACAAAAAATAAGAGAAAAACTAAGAACAATATCTGAGATCTGAGAGACACACAAGAACTACAGGATTATAGTTTCTCATCTCTTATTTCAAGTGTTCAAGGCTTCATCAATCAAGACTCTAAACACATCACATTTAAGTCTTTGCTGAAATCATCATTTGTTGGAGATCTCATTTTGAAGGACTATCACCCTATGCAAAGCTTCTCTTCCTAAACAACTATAAATCTCAAGGGGAGCTTTGACAACAACAATCCACTAGTCTTCTCTTTGACTGCTGATAGAGAAGAACATCAACTCTTTCTTTTTTTTATTCTACTGTAAAAGGGTTACTCAAAACTCCCTTCAAAAGTTTTGTGGTTGGTTTCTGAGACCTTGTCAAAACTCAGTGGTGGCAAGACACCTGATCAAAAAATCTGGTTTGGTTTTTGAGCACCTTACCAAAAGCTCATTGGTGCCCAGGACACCTGATCAACTATTCCTGTAGTGGATTCCTACCTAGGGTGATAGAAGAGTGGATGTACCCAGGTTGATTGGGAACCACTATAGATCCTTTTGTCTTCTGGTTGTCTGCATTTTATTTGCTGTGTGCAGTGATTTTGTTTCTTGCTTACTTTATTTTGTTTACTACAAGCACAATACACCTATAAATATATCAAGTCTTCCACTGCCAATTAATTTTTAATTTGCAAAATTATTTTAATATACTCTATTCACCCCCCCCCCCTCTAGAGTAAAGGTAGATCTTACCCTCACTTTCAATTGGTATCAGAGGGAGGTTAGTTATTCAACAACTAGATCTTCACCAGATTGGTTGTTCCTACAGGATAACACCTGAACCAAAAGAACTCTTATAAGATCAATCTTTATTAGATGGTTATTATTTCTATTATATTTATTTCTATATAAATCATGGCACAGAACAAAGACTATGCAAGCACCAGACCTCCAGTGTGCAATCTTTCTAAGTTTGTACTTTGGAAGGCAAGGATTAAATTATACATGAATTCTATTGATGAGGATATCTTCAATTCTGTTTTGACAGTGTGTCCAAGACCCCTAGAAAATAAAAGTACAAGTGCTGTTCCACCCCCTTCAGGAACAGATGCAGAAATCAAAAAGTGGGAAGTTGTTGATGTTAAGGCAATGAACATATTAGCTCAGACTATGTCTGATGACATATTTTAAAAAGTGGCTGAATGCAACAGAGCAAAAGAAATATAGGACAAGCTATCTGAGCTTGTGTCAGAATCTGTTGATGAAAGAAAGGATAAAAGATCCCATCTCATAACCCAGTATGACAATTTCAAGAATGGAGAAACTGATTCAGTTGCTGACATGTACAACAGACTCAGTATAATAGTCAGTGAACTAAAGACTTTGGACAAGGAGATCTCATTGACTGAACTCAATGACAAGATACTAATGTGCTTCCCCAGCACTTGGGACTCAAGGATCTGGCCAATGAAGGATGCCAGAAGCCTAAATGAGATCACCACTGAAGCTCTATTGGGCAAACTCAAGTCTTATGAGTTGCTCATCAAAAATAGAAAGGAAGAGCAAAAGACAGCTTCTCACGCAATAAGGAAGGAGAAGACAATTGCTTTCAAAGCTACAGAAGAACAGCCTGAAGACAAGGTCATAGGCAATGAAGAGTTAATGATTCTACTAGCCAAAAGATTTTACAAGATTGTTAGAAAAGACTTCAGGAAAAGGTCATCTAGAGGCCATGAAAAGCCAAGGTATGACAAGTCCAATAATAAAGAAATTTTTTGTTTTTTGATGCAGGAAACCAGGACACATTGTGCCTGACTGTCCAGAAAATCAAAATAAGGACAAGAAAGATAAGAAAGATAGGAGAAGAGACAAAGATTTCAGGATAAACAACAATGACAAATCCTCCTCCAACAAGAACAAACACACCAGGAATGGATTTGTAGCTGAAACCTGGAGTGAGACTGAAGAGGAATCAGAGGCTTCATCAAACTCAAGTGCTAATGAAGATGATGCTGAAGAGAAGGAGTTATGCATGATGGCTATCAATGCCTCTCAATATAATTCTGATGCAGGACAAGAGTCAGAATCTAAATCTGAACATGAAGCTGAAGAAGATCAGGTAATAGATTCTTTTGATTTCAATTTAGAGGACTTCAAATTTGAATTTAAGGCACTATGTTTTGACCAACTTAAGTTTGAGAAGGAGATTATCTCTCTCAGAAATCAACTATCTGAACATAGCACTTTAAAATCAGATAACCTCAAACTCTCTGAGGAGTTAGAATGCTGTAGGGAGGAGATAGCTTCAATGAAAAGTGAACTATCTGAGGCAAAGAAGTTTGAAGAATCCCTTAATGGGAGAAGCATCAGACTAATGGACATCACAAGCACAGTGAACTCAAGACTTAACAGTACACTTGGCTTGGGTTCTTTATACAACCAACCTATAGTATTAACAACCCCAATTAAATTTATCTCAGATAAAGGAAAGGGTGTTGTATAGGTAGCTAGGAAAAAATCTTATTTTCCTAAGAAAAACAAGGTTCAACGAAAAACGTCGAAAAGAGTTCGACGATCGCGGAATGGAGCTCAGCGATCTCAAGCTGAATTGTTGAACTCAGGTCGACAATCGCTGAATGTTGAACTCTGGCAAAGTCGATCATCGAACGGAGCTCGACGATCTGACCCAAGATCATCGAACTCAGCTCAGAGATCGTCGAACAGAGATCAGAGCTTTGAACAAGGTTTTAAGGGTAAATCAAAATTTAATCCTAGGGGTCCCACAACCCAAAGCTTTAACCCTTATAGTGAATGGATAATACCTCCTAGGAGATATCATCCTGAAGGCTATAAGAGTCAACCAGTAATGTCTTTTATTTCAGACTTTAAAGGCTATAAACCTAGACCCAAGGTAAACTGAGTCAAAAACCAATAAATTGTTTAATGTGCAGGTGAAGACCTATCCAACAATAAAACAGCAATGGTATCTGGATAGTGGGTGCTCAAAGCACATGACAGGAAGCAAGGATAATCTTACATCCTTCAATGCCAAGCTTGGACCCAAAGTCATATTTGGAGACTCAAACTTTGGAAGACCAAGGGATATGGTGCAGTCCAAATTGGGTCAGTCACATTCAAGAAGGTTTCCTATATGGAAGGACTGAAGCAAAATTTAATCAGCATCAGTCAATTATGTGATGAAGGCTACCAAGTGACATTCAACAAATCCTCATGCAAAATCAAATCAGAGGACAACACAACTGTGTTGACAGGTAAAAGGAAAGGTAACGTCTATCTTATAGATTTTCTTTCAACTAAGGTAGATATCTGCTTTTTCAACTCTGTTAGTAAACCAAATGAACTTTGTAATAAAAGATTAGGACATATAAACCTTAGAACAATTTCTAGGCTATCCAAAGACAACCTTGTTAGAGGACTACCTTCTGGCCTCTACAAGAAGGAAGGACTCAGCAGTGCTTGTCAATTAGGCAAGCAAACTAAAAATAGTTTCAAGTCACTTAATAAGAGTGATTTACCTAGGATCTTATATCCGTTACACATGGATCTTTTTGGACCCATTACAGTATAAAGCCTAGGAGGGAAATCTTACACATTAGTAGTTGTAGATGACTTCTCTAGATTCACATGGGTGTTCTTTTTGAGGAAAAAGTCTGATAACTTTAAGTGTTTGACAGAGTTTCTCAAATGCATACAGATTGAGTTCAATACTCACATTTCCCTGATTAGAATTGATTATGGGACAGAGTTTGATTCTCTTCTTATGCAAGAGTTCTGTCAGAGAGAAAGGATCAGACACACTTTCTCAGCTCCTAGAACTCCTAAACAAAATGGGGTAGCTGAAAGGAAAAATAGAACCATTATTGAATCTGCCACCACATTGTTGACAGATGCTCACCTTCCTCTATCCTTTTGGGCAGAGGCAGAGAACACTTCAAATTATGTGTTGAATAGAAGTTTGATACTTAAGCAAAGGGCAAGACTCCCTATGAATTACTCAAAGGGAAGAAACCTAAAGTAGATTATCTCAAGATTTTTGGTTGTATTTGTTACATACACAATAATGACATGAAATACATAGCAAAATTTCAAGCCAAAGCTGATGAAGGAGTATTTCTGGGATACTCCATGACTAGTAAAGATTATAGGGTGTATAACAAATCATCTCTTAAAATTAAAGAATCTGTACATGTATCTTTTGATGAAACTAACATGTCTTATAAGGAGAAGAATACTTCTACCATAGAACATTTGCAGGTACATTCTCTCTTAAAGAATTTGGACAGGTTGAACATATTTTAAGAGGATACCACACCTTCACCTATTAAACAAAAAGGTGAAAGCTGTGAGGATGAAGAGGACACTTAACATCTTGGTGAGAACCACATTGAAGTGTCAGTTGTTGTTCCACAAGAGGAAACAACAACACAGGTTGGTGAACAATCAACGCCCACTGTTGATTTAGTAACATCAAGAGATCATCCAATCTCCCAAGTGATTAGAAACATCTCAACTAGTGTGAAAACAAGAAATCGGGTCAACCAAAATCTGATGCACACCTGCTTTATTTCTCAAATTGAGCCTCAATCCATGCAAGATGCAAAACAAGATCCACACTGGATCATTGCAATTCAAGAGGTGTTACATCAATTTGAAAGGAACAAAGTTTGGGAGCTAGTGCCAAGGCCAAAGGATCACTCCATTGTTGGAACAAAATGGGTGTTCAGGAACAAACTGGATGATCAAGGAATTATTGTAAGGAACAAGGCAAGGCTAGTTGCACAAGGATACTCACATGAAGAAGGAATAGATTATGACCAGACCTTTGCACCAATTGCAAAGTTGGAGGCCATAAGAATATTCCTTGCTTATGAAGCATACAAGGGATTCAAAGTCTAACAAATGGATGTAAAGAGTGCATTTCTCAATGAAGATATCAAGGAAGAAGTCTATGTTAGACAACCCGCAGGTTTTATCTCTCCAACTCATCCTGATTATGTTTTAAAATTACATAAAGAATTATATGGTCTCAAACAAGCTCCTAGAGCATGGTATGAGACCTTAGCATGCTTTCTTTTGGAAAATGATTTTATAAGGGGTAGAGTAGACCAAACTGTTTTCATTAGAACCCATAAGACCAATATCGTACTAGTACAAATTTATGTAGATGACATTACCTTTGGATCTACTGATTCAAATTTGTGCAAGACATTTTCCAACCTAATGCATTCTAAATTTGAAATGAGTAGCATGGGTGAGCTCTCCTTCTTTCTAGGATTTAAAGTCAAACAGCATGCTGATGGCATATTCATTTCTCAAACCAAGTATGCAAAAGAATTGGTCAAGAAATATGGTATGTCTGAAGCATTATGTATGAAAACACCTATGCCTACTAATGCTGTATTAGATGTTGATGAACATGGGAAACCTGTTGATCAGACAACATATAGAGCAATGATTTGCTCTTTATTGTACCTTACAGCTAGTAGACCTGACATAATGTTTGCTACATGCATTTGTGCTAGATTCCAAGTAAGCCCTAGAGAGTCACACCTACCATTAGTAAAAAGAATTCTTAGGTATGTGAAAAGTTGTCCAAATCTAGGTCTCTGGAATCCAATAGATTCAGGATTTGAATTAACTGGATTTTCAGATACTGATTATGCTGGATGTAGAGTAGACAGGAAAAGCACCAGTGGAACTTGTAAGTTTCTTGGTGACAGACTTGTGTCCTGGTTTTGTAAGAAACAAATATCTGTGTCCACATCAACTGCTGAAGCTGAATATATGGCAGCAGGTAGTTGTTGCTCACAGATATTATGGATTCAAAATCAGCTCCTAGACTATGGTTACAACTTAGATAAGTCAACAATATTTTGTGAAAACACCAGTGCTATTTCTATAGCACAAAATCCAGTCCTCCATAGTAAGACAAAACATATAGAGATTAAGCATCACTTTTTAAGAGACAATGTTGAGAAAAATAAAATTAAACTCCAATATATCCAAACTAATTTACAAAGGGGCGATATTTTCACCAAACCCTTGGATGAAAAGAAACACACCTTCTTCCTGAATCAGTTAGGAATGTTAGATGGAGGAAGTTTAAATTTAGATCCAAGATTTTAAAACCTTAAAATTAACCAAGACTAGGCTAAAAACTTGTTTTTTTCTAGTGTCTATAGGTTATTTCTGATCTCTGAACTGTGCTCGACATTTTTCCTATAGATCGTCGAACGGAGATCGACGTTCTCATGAAAGCATCGACCAGAGTTCAACGTTTTCAAGATAGTGCTAGGCTATCTCTTTCTGGTCAAAGATCGTCAAACGGAGCTTGACGCTCACCAATATCGTCGAACAGAGATCGACGATGTTGAAGATCTTTCAGATTCCTTCAGGAGCCCAGATCGTCGAACTGCGTTCAATGATCTTTCCTTCTCTGCATTGTACCCTAATATAAAATTAATTTTTCGGCCGTCGTTCTCTTTTGCGCATTCATACTTTCTAAAGAGCTTTATTTCCCTCCAAACCTCTCTGCACTCAGTCTTATTTGTTCATTTTTGCAGGTAAACATAGCCGTCTCTGTTGCAGTGTTAGAAGCAATGAAGTTTGACACTGGCTTCGACATCGACATGGATTCGTTCGAAGGCAGTGATCAAATCTTCAAGGACATTCTGGAACTATTCAAGGAAAACCAGTTAGTTCCTATCATGTCTACAAGGATGAAATTGGTTACAGATGAGATAAAGGAATGGGTGTATATAGCACACAACTTGGATCAAAACATAGTGATTGGAACAATATCAGGAACACAGGTATCCCTAACTCCTGCACTCCTAACATAAGTTTTCCAATTGAGTATTGGGCATGATTCGGTAGAATTGTCTAGAGAGGAATTTTCTAGTATGTTGGATAGAATGGGTCACTCAACAGCAAACCCTAATAAGTTGCTTAAGAAAAATCTGTCAGTGGAGTACAGATTTTTAGCTGATGTTGTGGGAAAGGTTCTGTTAGCAAAGTATTCTGCTCATGATACTATATCTAGGTATCAATTTTGTTTGATGGGAGCCTTAGTTGATAAGAAACATTTGAATTGGTGAGAAATATTATTTGATTTAACAAGAATCTTGTTAATTTTGGGAGGAAATTAGGCCTGTTTCTTCATAACAGATGCCCCCAACTGCTTGTTTCAAGTGGTATGCACATCAATGCCTCCAAGAGACTCTCCTATGCTCTCTTTGGAAAGTGGGATAGGCAAATTACCAAACCCAGTAGGGGTCCAGCAGTTACCTCAACTTTAGGCACAAGGACTGTACAAGTCACTTCCCCTCAGGCAACTGCCCCCTTGGAAGAATTGCCTGCCTCCTCCTCATCTCCTTCTATTGTTTCTTCAACCATCCCTACATCCACCATCACCATTTCAATGTCATCCCCCATCACAATCTCCAGTCCTATCTCAACTCCATCTCCAACTATTTCTCCACCACCTCCAGCAACTCATCAAGTACAATTCCATCCCCTACACTATTATCCCCCTCTTGACATTGATTCATCCATCAACATTCCATCCTTCAACCTCTTAGATGATTCCTTCATGGATGATTCTCATTCCTCACCTCTTGAACCCACATCATCTTCCACCTCTTACCAACTATTGCTTCAATACATTCTAGCTCAACCATCCTTCACCCCATCCATTTCCATTCCAGTGACATCCTTCACCACCATTCCCATTTCTCAACCATCCATTTCACTACCATCCACATCATCTCTCAACATTACTGCAGCTCCTCCAACACCATCTACCTCTGCACCTTTATCCTCAACCTCTACGCAAGTATCCCTTGAGCAAGTAGATCTTCCAGCCCTTGTAGATAAGCTGTATGAGTTATTAGCTCCCAGGCTAACACTCTTGTTAGTGACCTCCATGGCTCCACTTCTTCAATTTATCAATGAATTATCTGTTAGGCTCTCCTCCTTCTATCTTCCTCATGCAATCCCTTCTGTTGGGTACCTTGATCAAGTTTCAACTTAATCCAAGCAGGGGGAGATGCCACTTGAAGAAGAGATGCTGCCTACTCAAGTAGAAGAAGGGCCAGTTGTTCCAGCCCCAGCTCCAGTTCTTGCTTTCAGTAAAGTTGACCTCAGGTAATTGCTGTCAGTGTTTGATTTACTGCATTACAGATATCCTCAAGCTCAATAAGCTGAAGACCTTACTAAGGCCATTATGCCTATTTCCAGTTGTGATCCTAGCCTCATATCTTCTTATATCAATTCTATCAAGGCTGTGGAAATTGTTACTTCTGCTGATGCTGTGTATGTTGATTCTGTTACTGATGAAGTTAGTCTTGATATTGTTAATGATATGGTGATGATAGAGGCAAATGATTCAAAGCCTGCTATTCATGTTGATGAGCCTGCTGTTACTGCTGCTTTTGTTTCAGAATCTTATGCTGCTGTCATTATTGTTTTTGATGTTCCTGCTTCTCCAGTTGTTAGTTCTTCTACTTCTGCTGTTAGAGCTACTCTTGCTACTATTTCTATCACTGCTTCTGTTACTACTGTTGCTGCTTCAACTGAACAATCTAAACAACATGTAGAATATATTAAAAGGATTGATGAGCTGTATGATAATCCCAAAAGCTTAGATAGTGATGAGAATAAGACTAGTTCTGATGACTCCTCTGTAACCATTGCAAGGAAGAGGAAAGCAAGAAGCAAAGCCTTGATGAGAGTTCCTCCACGGAAAGTCACGAATGATAATGATATTCCTTCTTACATTCTGCATGACTGCCAAATAACTGAACCATGGATGCAATTCTAAAACAACTAATTAAAGGCCATGAAGAAGAGTAGGAAGTATGACAAAGGCACATCTCACCATAATCCTCCTCCTCCTCCCTCTCCAGATGCAGGAACTGGTGGAAGTTCTGCTTCACAATCCTCTCATGCTAAAACTCAAAGTTCCTCTCAAACTCAAGATAGATCTCAATCCAGAGGATATCAACAAAGAGGCTACCAATCAAGAAGAGGCCAATATAGAGGAAATCAAAGAGGATACAAAGTTTATTCAAGAGGACAATCAAGAAAACATCCTTATCTCAGGGAAGGATAAGGACCCATTGATTCAACTTCTGGTCCATTCCCTTACAAGCTTAAAGAAATGGTTACTTAAAGAGCTCCTCCTGCTAATACAATCAATAGATATGAACCTCCTGTTCCCTTTGAAGATCCAGAGAACAATCATCTTTCTTGGATAGCAAGGATGAAAGAATTAGCTGCTTTAGATCAAATAAAGAAGGCAAGAGAACAAGGGAGAGAAACCTCAACCATCACTACTTTATCTGAGCAAAGAAAGAAAGAATTTGAGAGATACACCTCATGAAAATTCTTTGATCCAGAGAGTTACTTGAAGCTTGACCCAGAGGCTGTTGTTCCCAGACCCAAATCTCAAGCCACTCTTGGTGCTGCTGATGACAGAAGATTTAAAAAGGAAGCTGAAAATCCCAACAGAGAAATCTTATTCAAAAAGAGAGAAGAGAAGGACTGATTGTGTAAGCTGAACAATATATATCTCTCTCTGATAATCTATTGTGTTTATATGTGCTTCTACAATGTTGCACTTCATTATTCTGTAATGTTGTATTTGCTTTTATTTTTGCTTGTATGCTTGTTATTTCCTCTATGTCATGTAAATAGTAATCCTAACCCAAATAGGGGGAGATTATTGGAACACCCTATTACTGATTTGGGTAAGGATCACTATGTCCTTAGGAATATGTCTTGACCTCATTGTATAATTTTAAAGGTCAACTAGAATAGGTCTAAGGCTTAGAACTAAGGTTTGAAAGCTGCCACCAAGACCTCCTAGTTCAGAATTCAAGTGCAGTGAGACTAAGGGAATTATCATCGAGCTCAGATCGACGAGGTGTCGAACTCAGTTCCACTATCACTTAGCTCAGTTTAACGAGTCGTCGAACTCAGATCGATGATCTTCTAGCTCAGATCGACGTTTCTGTCTCTAGCCAAAATCCAAATCTCTTAGCTTAGATCGATTATAGTCGAGCTCAGATCGACGATTTATGTTTCAAGTAAAGTTCCAGTCTCTGAGCTCAGGTCGACGGTAGTCGAGCTCAGATCGACGATTTTCTTGAGAGATCGACGATTTTAGGTTTTCAAATTTAGTCAGTTATGGAATTCAAATTGATTCATATCCAGTAGTCAATACAAAGGATTTTGTAGCTGTTTTGATTAATCTGGAGCAAGTTTCAAGGAGACTAAAGGAGAATATCACTTAGAACTTTCCACCAGAGACAGATATCAATTAAGGAAGTAATTTATGACTGGCTAATAGCTATCTAGAAGATTGGATTTCAATATATCTTTTTCAGACAATAGAGACAGATAAGAGACAATATAGAATAACAAAAAAAAGAGAAAAACTAAGAACAATATCTGTGATCTGAGAGATACAAAAAAACTACAGGATTATAGTTTCTCATCTCTGATTTCAAGTATTCAAGGCTTCATCAATCAAGACTCCAGACACATCACATTTAAGTCTTTGCTGAAATCATCATTTGTTGGAGATCTCATTCTTAAGGCCTATCACCCTGTACACAGCTTCTCTTCCTGAACAATTGTAAATCTTAGGGGGAGCTTTGACAACAATAATCCACTAGTCTTCTCTTTGGCTGTTGACAGAGAAGAACATTAACTATTTCTTTTTCTTTTATTCTGCTGTAAAAGGGTTACTAAATACTCCCTTCAAAAGTTCTGTGGTTGGTTTCTGAGACCTTGTCAAAACTCAGTGGTTGCAAGACACCAGATCAAAAAAATCTAGTTTGGTGTTTGAGCACCTTATCAAAAGCTCATTGGTGCCCAGGACACCTGATCAACTATTCCTGCAGTGGATTCCTACCTAGGGTGGTAGAAGAGTGGATGTACCCAGGTTGATTGGGGAACCACTATAGATCCTTGTGTCTTTTGGTTGTCTGTGTTTTATTTGCTGTGTGCTGTGATTTTGTTTCTTGCTTACTTTATTTTTTTTACTGCAAGCAAAATACACCTATAAATATATCAAGTCTTCCACTGCCAATTAATTTTTAATTGGCAATATTATTTTAAAATACTCTATTCACCCCCCCCCCTAGAGTAAAGGTAGATCTTACCCACACTTTCAGAGTGGATTACATGATGTATTTTATATCTCGGTACTACGCAAAGCTGTGAAAGAGCCAGAGCATGTGGTTGTTACAGATCAAGTATCGGTCGATAGTTGGCTAACAAAGACAGTTAGGCCGATTCGGATCGAGGATAAGGAGGTTAGACAATTGCGGAACAAGAAGATCTGGATTGTGAAGGTATGGTGGGACAACTGTGGCAAGGAAGAAAGCCCTGTTAGGAAGATTTTCTCTTGCCCTTGGCACAAAAGGGTTGTGCTAACTATGAATGGCAAAGTGTCCCACTTTGCCACAGCACTAGCTCTCATGAATATTATATCTTCTTTTCTTATCAGGTCTAACAACATGGTTGACAGCAGACTGAACAAAAGAAGAAGAAGCTTCCTTATTACAAATTCTCTTAGCCACATTCTGACTAAGAGTAGGTCTGACATGATAATAGCTTGGATTTTCATAAGTTCTATCAATAGCAGTTCTCCTTGTAGAGGACATGTTGTTGGTGTCCTTGGATGATACTAGGTCTTGCATCCTGACAAGATTTAACCTTGGTCAGAGTGTGAGCAGGGAGATTTGGAGAAAAGGCTACTGCCTTGCTCAAGAGAGATGGAGCTGGTGCATTGAATACAAAAGGTCCAGGATGGGCCTTTTGTATTTCTTCATAGGGAGCCTTCTGAGCACTTAGACCCATGTCCTTTCTTCCTCCATTGTAAGAGACATTTGCAGTCTTATAAGGAAGATTCCCATTCCTCCAGTGACCATCCCTTGGGTCTTGGTCATACCTATTGGAAGGAAAAATTACCTTGTGAAAGGTAGGCTGAGGCATGACAGGAATTTGGCCCCTTTTCTGAGATTGGATTACTTTTGAAATCCACTCAGATTAAGATCTTCTCTTGATAGAATCTGTCTTAGAGAAGTAAGCCACAATTCTCCTCTCCCTATCAAGTTTCTCCTCAAGATTCTTGATAATAGTGTTCTTGTATTTTAAGGACTAAACATGGATATCTACCATGATTTTCAGATGAGCTGCTTCCCTCTCTTTTACACATAGGAAGGATGAAACTTCATCGAGCTGGGAAGTAATCTTCTGTTGGGAGGCTATATCCTCTTCTTGTTTCTTAACAAGCAGCTTGCTTTCCTTGAAAGCTTTCAGAAGGGAAACATGATTGTCAATCAATTTATTGATATTATCATCTATCAAAGGGCCCTCATCATCACTAGATGAGGAGACATCAGAGTGTGTACATGATTCATATCCAGACTCATAGGATGAGCTAGATGGGGAGTGTACCTTATTTGACTAGGCTGATCCTTGCAAGATTATACTTCTGGGGTAGCTATTTGTCCATGGAATCTGCATTTCCCTTCTACAGCTTCATCAACCTCTATGTAAGTCTCTGAATGTGACAGAGGGGCCCTGATTCTTGCTCTTGCATCTGGAAGGACTTTGTCATCACCAAGACTAGCCAATAGCCCAAAGCTATTCTTGTCCACTCTATAGATTTGCAGCTCCATATAGTTCCTCATCTTATGCTTCATCCTTGAACACATAAGTTTAACCTTTTAGCTATCCTTGGAGGTTAACTCAGACTATTAGGTCATTTTTGAGCAACCTCCATCTGATACCACTTGAAAGTATTTAGTTTCAAGGATAGCTAAATCTCCTATGGGGGGGATAGGTTATTGGTCTCCTTGTTAATTTTTTTCTTTTCTTTTAGTTTGTTGCATGAGTGGTTGACTATTTACTTCTTTCAAGATGATTTACGCTGCATAAAGAAAACAAACACAGCACAACACACATGTTGGGTATTGTATCCACAATGTACTTGATTTGAAGAAGCCCCTGGACCAGTTAAGGTGAATTGACAATTTATTTTATCATTTGTCTTCAAGTTGTGCTTGCAGTTATTCCACGCTAAGTACACACCAATGTCAGGGTACAGTGGGTCAATATACACGGGTCTGCGCAACGTAATCCCTCATTGAGCAGATCAGTGTGTTGGCCTACGTGTACTCGCTCTATTATAGTGTACTTACTTTCAAGTACAGGGCTGAGAAAGATCAAGAGATGACAACGAGCAAGGATTGGCCAAAGAGTAGCTCACGGGTGGAAAGACGAAAAATCGTCTAAGTAGAAATCGTCGAGAATCACTAGTGATTTTCGCCGAATCGTCGAGAATCACTTGCTGATTATTGCCGATTGCAGCCGGCTGTCTCAACGTCATCTTGATTTCTGCTAAAGGCAGAATCGTCGAGAATCACTAGTTGATTCTTGCCGAATCGATGAGAATGACTTTGCATTCTCGCCGATCCGTCGAGAATGAATACTAATTCTTGTCGATTCTCTCCGGATTGCAAGATCTTCTGCTAGAATTCTGCCAAGTAGAATTCGGCGAGAATCATAAGTGATTCTCGCCGATTCGTCGAGAATCACCTTTGATTCTCGCCGAATTTGCCTTGGGCGAAATTCCGGTGATCGCTGGACCGGACCAAGTTTCAGGTGCCGTTTTGAAACAGGAGCTAGGGTTTCTTTTGGTGGGGCCCACAACGGTCATAATGTATGACCGTTAGTATAAATACTGTTGTATTTCGATCTTTAAGAACACCGAATAAAACGTATACAAAAACAAGAAAACCGAGCCGCCGACGTGACCTAAATCGCGGATTTCTTTTCCATCGCCGTCGTCGCCGCTCGAGAAGTAGTCGCCGCCATTGATCGTGGATACCTCCTGATCCTCCGACGACAGAAGCTTTGCCAAGCAACGCATCTCACATGTCCTTGTTGAGATCCTTTGTCTCTTGGTTTATAGATCAGGAATACCTTCCCTTTCCGAATCGATCGAGACGATGTATCCAAGGAAGACCGTTGGTAGACCTTGCTAGCAAAGCTACGAAGGTTGGATCTCTAAAAGCTCAGCCGCCGCACTTCTTGCCGCCGCCGATCCTAAATGCCAAGCCGCTGCTCTTCTTGCCGCCGCCGGTTTTGTGGAGATTCATTCTAAGTGAGAGCTAAGGTCGTGGACTCTTCGTCTTCGTCAAGACCGCGTCATCGAACGAAGAGGGACACCAAGCCTCCATAAGAAGTTTGTATATTTTATACATTCCATTTTATTTTTGTTGTAAAGGAACGTAGGTTCCTCGTTGTAAGGGTTGGGTGCAACCCGTGGTGGAGGAGTGGTGACTCCTTTGTTTGAAAGGGTTCCTTCCATTAGTGTGTCGATTGGATTTCAATCCGGTTGGTGAAGTGACCGAGTCGTCCCTTGATGGGAGATAGGTCGAAGGGGGAAAGTGGACGTACCCAAATCGGGGAACCACTATAAATTGCATGTGTCTTTCTATGCTGTGTTGTTTTGTTTATTTGTGCAGGTATAGTTTTAATTCTGCCAAAAACGCTGCAAGACACCTATCCCCCCCCCATAGGTGAAGGTAGTTTGCCCTAGGTGGACTTTCAAGTGGTATCAGAGGGAGGTTACTCATCAAAGGGGTTAACACCTCGAGTAAGTTCCTGCCACTAGTGTCAAGAAGAAGACAGATATCTTCTATGGACGGACTCAAGTACTCAGGCAAGATCCCAGTGTGCACCAGGCTAAACTTTCCTATCTGGAAAGAAAGGATTAGATTTTACATGGAAGCAGTCGACCCTCAACTCTTCATGGTCGTGGAGGAGGTACCTTATATTCCCACTAAGGCCTCCACCATTGATCCTACCAAAAAGGTGCCAAAGAAGATTTCTGAAATGGATAAGGACAAGATGGTTTTGGTCAGACTTAATAAGAAGGCATAGAACATACTAATCAGCTCAGTCGATGACTCCATGATGCAGAACTTCCTTAACTACAGGACAGCCAAGGATATCTAGCACAGCTTGATTATCCTGATGGAGGGCACAGATAAAGTGAGGGATGATCGGAGATCCCTCCTGAACCATAAATATGAGGCCTTCAGGCAGGGGCCCAAGAAAGAGATCAGACTTACATTCGAGAACTTCCTCAAGATCGTCAATGATCTCAAGGGATATGGAAGGGTGTTCACTAATGGTGAACTTAATGATAAATTCCTGAGGTCCTTTACTAAGGAATGGGACACGAAGATCTACGCCATCCTAGAGTTTGGCAGATTAGCTGAAACTGATCCTCAGATACTCTTTGGGAAGCTCATGTCCTATGAGCTCCAGTTGAACAAGAGGAAAGCTGAAGAAGAAGCAGAGAAGGCCGCAGCCAAGGAAAAGACTGTGGCCCTAAAAGCCATTCAATCCAGGAAGGGCAAGGGTGCAGCTTTATACCATGCGGGGAAAAAGGATGAGGAGGAAGACTCCGAGCCATGCTCCTCCGGCTCAGAGCTGTCTGAAGAAGACTTCTCCCTCATCACCCGAGAATTCAAGAAGTTCCTCAAGATGAGGAATCAAAGAAAGAGAGACGACTTCTCCTCCAGAAATAAGAAGAAGAATTATTCTTCTGACAGGTATGAATCAAAACCGAACAAACATCGTAATACTGACATCATTTGTTTTGGATGTAATAAGCCAGGACACGTCGTGGCCGACTGCCATCAATGCAAGAGAGAGAAGAGGAAGGGAGAAGATCACAGAACCTCTAGAGATAAAAAGAAGGAGAGGAGCTACATCGCCAAAAAGTCAAAGACACTAAGTGAGTCTGATTCCTCAGACTCCAGTGATGATGAGGAAGCCTACTTCGGGCTGGTGGGTCGCTCTGACTCATAAGGAGAATGCCCCCCATTCACTGGGAAGGTAAAAGCTCGTACCCCCCTCTCCGAATCTAACTATGAGTCTCTTGATGATGATCTCGAGGATAGCCCATCTGCCCGAGAAGCTGAGCTCCTCGAAAAGTACGAGCTTCTGCACAACACCTTCGAGGAATGCCGCAAGAGATTAAGGGCTCAGAAAAAGGAAGTCAAATTCCTTAAGGTCGAGGGTGTCTCCCTAAGGGAAGAGATCACCAGCTTGATTTCTCTCCGACAGGAGCACCTGGACATGATCTCTAAGCACTCAGAGTCTCTAAGTCTCCTTGACCTTAAATCGGAAGAGATCAATAAGTTGGAAGAACAACTTACGGCAGAAAAGAAGATTGTCCAAAGCTTCTCTGTGCCAAAGACTGTTCTTCCACTGGTTGATACCTTCTCTGCTCAGGCTAAGGGTGCTGGCATGGGGCATGTGCCTGGTAAATCATCCAGGAGAAACAAAAAGCATAGGAGAAATAAGGCTGCTAAGAAGGCGTCTACTGTAGAAAAGGGAAAGGCCCAACTCAACCCTATTGTATTCAGGAAGCCTTGCTATACCTGCAATGAACAGGACTTTGAGTCAACCTATGACCACTTCTTCCGGCCCTCGGTTGAAAATCCCAAGAGCCGGTATGAGGGGTGGGCCTTCCCCCACAACTTTGGTGAGAGTGTCTTCAAGGCACCTTATGAGGAAGTTCAAATGGAGGATTATGGCCACTTCTCTAGCGGCCATAATAGGAAGCAGGCACCCAAGGCCAATCCTATTACATTGAGAAACCAGGAGGTGAAGAAATCATACGACTGTTGTCATCATGATGCCTCCACCTCCAGGTCCAAGGCCCCGGTTGAACCTTCCATTCCAAGGGTGAAGCAGGTGCCTAGGAGAAAGTATAACAGATTTGACTGCTGGTACTGTAGCAAAGTTGGTCACTTTGCCGTGGATTACTAGTTTAATCCGAGGAATAATGAGACTCCTCATGTTGGCAATGCGAGGCAGACTACTCGTAGGGCTAACCATCCGAGGGGGAGTATGCTAACGAGGAATCTAGGACCCAAGTTTGATTGGGTTCCTAAGGGAAATTAATTCTGTTTTGCAGAAATGCCCAAAGGTCACCAAAACTCCCATATGGTACTTGGACAGTGGATGCTCCCGGCATATGACCGGGACAAGAAGCCTGCTGCGTGATTACTCTCCAGTCGAGAATGGACCCAAAGCCATCTTTGGGGGATCAGATCGAGGAGTCACCAGGGGTTACTGTATGATTTCCAACGGTATAATTTCTATCACCAACGTGGCTTATGTTGAAGGGTTAAATCATAACCTAATCAGTGTAAGTCAATTATGTGATAAAGGTTATGACGTTAAGTTCTACAAGGATAAATGCCTGATAATATCGTGTGCCTCTTCGGAGACGGTATTAACAGGCATTAGGAGCAGAAATATCTCATGCTTAGATTTTCTTAGTTTAGATTCATCTAGCCCCGTATGCCTAGTAGCAACAGGAAGTGCATCTCTTTGTGAACAATGGCACAAGAGATTAGCACATATTAATTTCAAGACAATTAGTATGTTGTTTTCTAAAAACTTAGTAAAGGATGCTCCCATCATTAAGTGCATCAAAGATAGCCCCTGACCTGCATGCCAGAAGGGCAAACAGACTCGGGCTACCTTTAAGGGCATAGTTGACAAAGACTCCTCTAGATGTCTTTATCTTCTGCATATGGACTTGTTTCGTCCAATGCAAGTTCATAGCTTGGGAGGCAAGTCTTATACGCTAGTGATTGTTGATGATCACTCTCGAGTTACTTGGGTGTTCTTCTTAAAACACAAGTCTGATACGTTTGACATCTTCACCAGTTTTGTCAGGCAGATTCAGAACGAACTTAACTACTCGGTGGACAAAATAAGAAGTGACCATGGAACAGAGTTCGAGTCTGGTGCTATGACAGAGTTCTGTGAAGAACTTGGTATCTTTCATGAGTTTTCCTCCCCGCGCACTCCTCAGCAGAATGGAGTTGCGGAGAGGAGAAATAGAACGCTCATTGAAGCCTGCACGACAATGTTGAATGACGTTTCTCTCCCAAAATATTTCTGGGCAGAGGCTGTCAATACGGCGTGTCATGTACAAAATCGGGCCTTGATCAACAAGAGTCATCATAAGACGCCTTATGAGCTACTGAAAGGCAGGAAGCCAACCATGTCCTATTTTAGGATCTTTGGCTGCAGATGTTATGTACTGAATAACGGGAAGTACCCGCGTACTAAGTTTGGTGAAAAATGCTTCGAAGGCATATTCATGGGCTATAGTAGCCATAGCCGGGCTTATAGGGTTTTCAATAAGAAAACCCTAGTGGTAGAGGAATCAATAAATGTTGTATTTGATGAAGTAAGCTTGCATAAATTCAATTCTTCCAGTGGTTTTCTTGAAGATGCAGGTGCAAGAATCGAACAGCTACACCTGGATGAGCCCGATAAAGATGCAACTCCAAAGTACGTCAAGGTCTCCACCTCAACGCTGATCGAAGATGATGACGGTCAGGATGGAGTTGTCCTCCCTGAAGAGGAAGGAGCCCCAGAAAATGCTAGAGCTCCTGATGCAAGACTACTAAAGCTCCGACACATGAGGGATCATCCCAGAAATCAAATCATCAGAGATCCTTGAGACGGTGTCAGAACTCGCCGAGGTACACTTAACGAGTTTTTGTATTTTAGCTTCCTATCGTAGGTTGAGCCAAAGAAGTTCGACGAAGCAAACAAAGATGCGTCATGGATATTGGCCATGCAAGATGAGCTGCATCAATTTGAACGATGCAACATCTGGACGCTGGTTCCCATACCAAAGACGCAGAACCTGATTGGCACCAAGTGGATCTTCAGAAATAAGCTGGATGAATACGGGGTCATCATCAAGAACAAGGCCAGACTGGTGGCTCAAGGATACAGACAGGAGGAGGGGATCGACTTCGACCAAACGTTTGCGCCGGTTGCAAGGCTCGAGGAAATCAGACTGTTTCTAGCATATGCCTCTCACAAAGGATTCACAGTCTATCAGATGGACGTGAAATCGGCATTCTTGAATGGAGACCTGAAAGAGGAAGTATATCGCTCATCCCCCAGGTTTTGTCAATCCTACTTATCCTATTCATGTATACTATCTTAATAAAGCTCTATATGGCTTAAAATAAGCTCCACGAGCTTGCTATGAGACTCTGTCTAGTTTTCTTCTTGAGAACAAGTTCTCTAGAGGAAAACTAGATAAGACATTGTTTTTTAGGGAAGTCAAAGGCAAGATTTTGCTGGTGCAAATCTATGTTGATGACATTATATTCGACTCAACGGATAACAATCTTTGCAAAAAGTTTTCTAAACTTATGCAAGGAAAGTTTGAAATGAGCAGTATGGGAGAGCTAAAGTATTTCTTGGGACTTCAAGTGAAACAGTCTGAGGATGGAATTTTCATTTCTCAGACAAAGTTCGCAAATGAACACCTCAAGAAATTCGGAATGGAGAATGCAACCTCTATGAGGACTCCAATGGGATCCACTATGTCTCTGGATAAGGTTGAGAAAGGGAAACCTTTAGATGAAACCAAATACAGAAGCATTATTGGATCCCTGCTCTACCTTAGTGCAAGTAGACTGGATATTATGTTCTCCACATGCGTTTTGCCAGATATCAGGTGAACACTATGGAATCTCACTATGTCGCTGCAAAGCGAATTCTTAGATACCTTAAGGGTACACCTAATCTTTGATTGTGGTACCCGAGAAATAATGATGTCGAGCTAATAGGCTTTTCAGATGCTGATTTTGTAGGAAGCAGGGATGATCGGAAAAGCACTTCTGGGACGTGTCAATTTCTCGGAAGAAGGCTTATATCATGGAATAGTAAGAAGCAAAATTGTGTTGCAACCTCCACAGCTGAATCTGAGTATATCTCAGAAGGCAGCTGTTGCACACAACTACTATGGATCATAAACCAGTTAGCAGACTATGACCTTCAGTTCAAGGAAGTACCAATGTACTGCGACTCCTCCAGTGCAATTGTCATTGCGAACAATCCGGTATCGCACAGCAGGACGAAGCATATTGAAGTGCGC
The DNA here is from genome assembly GCA_039513925.1 of Platanthera zijinensis. Lineage (NCBI taxonomy): Eukaryota > Viridiplantae > Streptophyta > Magnoliopsida > Asparagales > Orchidaceae > Platanthera > Platanthera zijinensis. Next base: position 168,823,682 of record CM077081.1, on the reverse strand, counting down.
TACCACTTCATTAGGGAGCACGTGGAAAACAAGGACATCTCTCCCTACTATGTCCCCACGGATAAGCAGATTGCAGATATTTTCATAAAGCTCCTAGATGAGGCCAAGTTCAGTCTCTTCAAAACTGAACTGGGGATGCTAAACTATGAGGAATGAAGACTACAGAAGCTCCAGGCTCGTGCATCTAGGGGGAGCATCCGCAAGAAACTCAAGTGTAAGCCCAAATACAAGAACCTAGGGGGAGCATTGTGGCGAGTGCTAAAGTCCCAGATTTGTAGAAGCCGAAAAGGGGGAGATTGCCCTCTCGGCTAAGGTGCTAAGGGATAAGGTGCTCTCGCAAAGTATGCTCCAAATGCTTTAAAGATAATGGTATGGAAATTCTTTCTCAACTGATTATTCAGTTTATGTTTTTCTTCCATCTGTTATATTCACCTTAGCTTGTAGGGTTTAGGCTTCTTCAAATAGGGGGAGATTGTTGGGTATTGTATCCACAATGTACCTGATTTTAAGAAGCCCCTGGACCAGTTAAGGTGAATTGACAATGTATTTGATCATTTGTCTTCAAGTTGTGCTTGTAGTTATTCCACGCTAAGTACACACCAATGTCAGGGTGTAGTGGGTCAATATACACGGGTCTGCGCAACGTAATCCCTCATTGAGCAGATTAGTGTGTTGGCCTACGTGTACTCTCTCTATTGTAGTGTACTTACTTTCAAGTATAGGGCTGAGAAAGATCAAGAGCAGACAAGGAGAAAAGATGGGCCAAAGAGTAGCTCACTGGTGGAAAGACGAAAAATCGTCTAAGTAGAAATCGTCGAGAATCACTAAGTGATTCTTGCCGATTTGACGAGAATCACTACTGATTCTCGCCGAATCGTCGAGAATCACTCGCTGATTCTTGCTGATTGCAGCTGGCTGTCTCAACGCCGTCTTGATTTCTGCTTAAGGCAGAATCGTCGAGAATCACTAGTTGATTCTCGCCGAATCGACGAGAATGACATTGCATTCTCGCCGATCTGTCGAGAATGAATACCGATTCTTGCTAATACTCTCCAGATGGAAAGATCTTCTGCCAGAATTCTGCCATGTAGAATTCGGCGAGAATCATAAGTGATTCTCGCCGATTCATCGAGAATCACCTTTGATTCTCGCCGAATTTGCCTTGGGCGAAATTCAGGTGCTTGCTGGACCGGACCAAGTTCCAGGCGCTGTTTTGAAACCGGAGCTAGGGTTTATTTTGGTGGGGGCCACAACAGTCATAATGTATGACCTACAGTATAAATACTGTTGTATTTCGATCTTTATGAACACCGAATACAACGTATACATAAACAAGAAAATCGAGCCGCTGACGTGACCTAGATCGCGGATTTCTTTTCCGCTGCCGCCGCCGCCGCTCGAGAAGTAGTCGCTGCCGTTGATCGTGGATACCTCCTGATCCTCCGGCGACAGAAGCTTGGCCACGCAACGTGTCTCACGTGTCCTTCTTGAGATCCTTTGTCTCTTGGTTTGTAGATCGGGAATATCTTCCCTTTCCGAATCGATCGAGACAATTTATCCAAGGAAGACAGTTGGTAGACCTTGCTAGCATAGCTACGAAGGTTGGATCTCTAAAAGCTCAGTCGCCGCACTTCTTTCCGCCACCGATCCTGAACGCCAAGCCGCCGCTCTTCTTGCCACCGCTAGTTTCGTGGAGATTCATTCTAAGTGAAAGCTATGGTCGTGGACTCTTCGTCATCATCAAGAACGCGTCATCGAACGAAGAGGGACACCTAGCCTCCATAAAAAGTTTGTATATTTTATACATTCCATTTTATTTTTGTTGTAAAGGAACGTAGGTTCCTCATTGTGAGGGTTGGGTGCAACCCGTGGTGGAGGAGTGGTGACTCCTTCGTTTGGAAGGGTTCCTTCCATTAGTGTGTGGATTGGATTTCAATCCGGTTTGTGAAGTGACCGAGTCATCCCTTGTTGGGAGATAGGTCGAAGGGGGAAAGTGGACATACCCAAATCGGGGAACCACTATAAATTATCTGTGTCTTTCTGTGCTGTGTTGTTTTGTTTATTTGTGCAGGTATAGTTTTAATTCCGCCAAAAACGCTGCAAGACACCTATTCCCCCCCCCCCAATAGGTGAAGGTAGTTGGCACTAGGTGGACTTTCAACACAGATATTTATAGTGGTTTCCCAACTAGGTACATCAACTTTCCCTCCCACCTATCCAACTGTCTTGTCAGACTAGGCACTTTTCAAAAAAACTCCAAGGAGTTTACACCTAAGGCCCTCAACCTTACACTTATATTCTTCACAGAATCCAAACTCAGAACCACAAGGGTTCCTAGCTCAGAGCATTGCAGAGCTCCTACATCTCAGAGATCCACTGATCACATTCCTTAGCCTTATTTCTATGGCCTACAACTCAACCTCTGCATCCCTACAGCTTTATGCACACAACCCTACTCTTAAAATGCTGCAGCACTCCAACAACTCAGTACCCTTTTAGGTACCTACAGCTCAGATCTAGGTAAACTTTATCCTACAGGATGAAAGTGGGTAAATTGATATGCTTGACACAAGGGATATTTCTCTGTGTCAAGCTTCTTGATTAAGACAGACTAAATCCAACAATGACTACAGGAGATTATTTCATGAGTCAACCTTTACTTAACTATGATATACTTAGTTCTAACTACCTTCACAGCAAGAGGTAATTACTTGTGCTGGAAGAAACTTGCATAACCATGTTCTGCCCATCTCTCTTTCCTGGGCTGAGGTGATTCACCTCGATCTTTGACTCCTGAGAATAGTCCTCTGAGTCTTCTTTCAGATCTCTTCTTCTTCAAGCTTTCTTCTCTTCACAGCTTCCAAATAAAGATCTTCAGGTGCTTGACTTGCTGGAACTATATAGAACCTGCAGCAAGGGTCGGCCCATAGCTGCAATTCTGTGCTCAGAGAAGATACCTTGAACTAGCTTACTTGTGCAAGTGATAATATCACCAGCCTTCTTGCTGTTGAAGATGTTGATTCCAACATCTGACTTGCTCTCTTTCTTTCTCAGCTTGAGCATCCTATTCTAGAGCTTAACGACAATGGCCGGGAAGAAGAACACCTATTACTTCTTTTATGTATTGAGACCCAGCGACTCTTTTAGCAATGTGCCCCACACATTTAATGCTGGAAGAAAATTTACTTTAACGCCAACAGTCGTACAGTAGGTCTGCGGAAACCTTTGTCGCGTAGTGTAGCTAACCTGACACTAATTTTAAATATGTTGACTTGTTGACTTGTTGATGTCACAAGCTATGGACTTAGCCAAAAATCATGCATCAAAGAATAGGCGTCAAGTGAGTAAGCATCACTCAACACCAAAACACTTAGACCGATTCACTATCTCTCGGCGTTGAGTGAGTCACCTTCACTCAACGCCAACTACTTAGAATATTAAGACTGATTCTAGGCGTTGAGTGATTCAGCTCCACTCAACGCCAATCTTGCTTTATCAGCTTTCAGTTGTTTGGCGTTCAGTGAGTAAGCATTACTCAACGCCAAAACCCTTAGACAAAATTTTGTCTTCACTAGGCGTTGACAGCGTTGAGTCAGTAAACTCCACTCAATGCTTTCTGCCATACCAATTTTCTGCTTATTCAGCAACATAAGCGTTGAGAGCGTTGAGTGAACATGCCCCACTCAATGCTTTCTGCCTTAGCCAATTTTTTGCTTCTTCAGTAACATAAGCGTTGAGAACGTTGAGTTAACATGTCTCACTTAACGCTTTCTGCCTTGGCCCGGTTTCTGCTCATTCCATCTTAAACTTTTACATATGTAGCCTGTCTCACAGCCTTTTGCTATATGGTGTTGAGTGATTTGACTTCACTTAACGCCTGTGGACTTGGCCATTTTCTCAGCTTCCCACTGCCTTGTCTTTGACAGTATAGGATTTAGTCACCGCTATAAGCCATCTGGCATTGAGTGAGTAATCTTCACTCAACGCCTATTGAATTCGACAGTTTCCTATCTTTCCACCACTTTGGTAAGAATTTATCTGACTTAGCCACTTAGGCTACATTTCCTATCATAGCTTATCAAGACAAACTGTAATCATTCACTTTAAACACAAGTTAGATCACAACATGCGTATATATTATTTTGCTAGTCCTTCTTCAAATTAAGGACATTGAGATCAATAGACCCAACAATCTCCCCTTATTTGAAGAAGTCAAAACCTAAGCCAATGTATATACTAAATATACCGATGTTATAACTATTTAGATCATATCATCACATCATAATTCAGATAAAGCATAGACATAATCAACCCAGCCTAATTCAGATAAATCATAGACATATCAAATCGTGTAGCAGATAAGCCAAAGATTCTTCTAGGAGGTTGTATTTACTCCATATGGATTTATTCAGTACCATGTCAATTCACAATTTAGGAGGTAAAGTCTATACATTAGTAATTATTGATAACTAGTCACGTTTTACTTGGGTGTTCTTTCCGAAACACAAGTCAGACACCTTTGATTCTTTCACTAATTTTGTACAGCAAATCCAGAACAAATTAAACTGCTCAGTGGTCAAAATCAAAAGTGACCACAGAACAGAATCTAAGTCTTGTGCCATGAAAGAATTATGTGGAAGTCTGGTATCTTTCACTTGTTTTCCTCCCCGCATACTCTACGGCAAAATCGAGCTACTAAGAGAAGGAATAGAACCCTAGTAGAAGAATGTACAACTATTTTGAATGATGCTTCACTACCAGAGTACTTCTGGCCAAAGTAGTCAACACAGCTTGTCACGTTCAAAACAAAGCACTAATCAACAAACACCATCGTATGACTCCCAATGAACTATTGAATGGAAGAAAACTGAATGTGTCTGATACAGACCCATGGTTTCTACGGATTGTACTACGCGTTCTTAGATTTGACAATTAAAATAAAATAACCAGCGCGCTGTTGTTCTACTTAGCACTATCGGATATCCAAGCAGTTAATGACACAATTTCAATATTAACCAATTAATCAATGCAAAGGGACGATGCCCCTAATTTTTGATTGAACAAGGGCTATATGCCAATGTTCGCTCAAGCGAAAAGGACCCACTCGATCCGGACAATTAGCCAATCAAACTAAATTACGTGCAAACATTCACAAGGCCAATACAAGAATATCCGGACTAAATAAGTGATTTAAAACTAAGTCCAAAATAATCCCCAAAAATTAATTAACAAGAGGGTTGCTTACCCGCTCCAATTTACATAAAAATATTCGGACGATTTAGGCTTGAAAATTTAGATTTTAATTAAGCATAATATTCAATATAAATCAGTACAATTTACCAGCCTTCTGATTCCACAAAAATCTCACAATAATAAGAAGCACACAAGAAAGAGTTTAGAAATCGTTACCCAAAACCCAAGAGATCCGTCCATAAAAATGAGTGGAGGACGCACACACGAAGGTGGTAGATTCTTTATTTCCATGCAAGTCCTCGGATCTGCACCGAACGATGAAGACGTGAGCCGTTTTCCTTTTGCAAGCCCTAGGAGAGGGAGAAACCTTGAAAAGTCACAAATATGGAAATAGGAGAGAGGAAAGGTGGTGGTCAAATTTTGAAGGGCAAGGGTGATGGCTCGGGTTTGATGTGGGGGAGAGAAAAGAGGAGAAGGGTGAAGCTCTCAATAGGAGGAGGAGAGGAGGAGGAGAATGAGAAGTAGAGGGGAGGGAGATGGCCGACGACCAAGAGAAGGAGGCTATAGGTGTAACATCCCAATTTTCACTTATCTTAGATTGGGTTAGGCATGGGGTGGGTGATAGGGTTTTAGCTAGGTTTGACCCTAGGAATGGGGAATAGCCATGTGGGGCCCACTATGGGGCCTAAGTCAAACTAGGTCAAACTAGCCTAAATGGGAACCCTAGCCACACCATGACCCCACCACATTGCCATAACCCTAAAAACAATCTAAGTGGACCCTAGGGCATGTCACTAGGTCAACCCTTTGACCCTAGTTGACCTAAGTCAACCTTAGCCCTAATTTGGTCAAAATCATACCTATAGGCCCAATTAGGCCAAGTGGGGCATCACCATGGCCCAACCCATGTTAGGTGATGGCATGGGGGTTCATGACCATTAGGTGGGGTCAGCCCACTCATCAAGTTGACCAAGTCAACCCTAAAAGTCAACTTGGTCAATATAATGGCTAAAGAGAGAAAATGAGAGTCAAGCTCATTTCCAATGGGCTAAGCCCATGAACCAAGGCCCATGACCAGCATTAATAGTTAATTACAACCCCTACCGCCCTGAAATTGGAGAGAGATTGCATGCAAGGGGGGTAGTTTTGGAAATTTGGGAAAAAGAGGAGAGAGAAGAGAGGGAAAATGGGGATGAAGGCCATGTGGCCCTCCTCCTCTCTTCCCAAGCACACATCTGAACCCACACATCAATTATCAGCCTTTCCAACCCAATTTCATGCCACTTGGAGCCAAGGAGGAGAAACCAAAGCTCATGGCCGAAATCCCCATCATGACATCTCTTTATACAACCCATATCAGCCAAAAACAACCCTCCCATTAGCTTCAGAAGGTCCAAAGGAGTGGAATTTGATACCTAGATCGAAGCTTTTGGTGGAGAATCGGGTTCGGGAGCAAGCTCGCCGGAGAGGAGAAATTCCATGGCCAACCACCGCCACCGCCGCCGTCGGGCTCCGATCAAGGTCTGTTTCGCCTCACATCTACCCGTACTAGCTTTCTAGATCGATTAGGTGAGGCATCTGGCTCAATTGAGCCCGATCTAATGTGAGATTTTCATGGATTTTAGGACTTTTAATGGAGTTCAAGTTTGTCGGAAATCGCCACATCCGGCGGCCAAGTCGCCGCCAAACGTTGGCCCTCACCTCAACGGAGGTGGTGGTAGTGGTGGCCGGCCAGGGAGGTGGCCGAGTGGCCGGGAAATGACCTTGGAAGGAGCTCCAGGTCGGGCAAATCTCAGCCCTTGGCTGTTTGGAGAAGATGAACGGATGCCCTCCATTTTGCTTTAAGATTCGTGCTATAGTGATTTTTGGCATTCTGTCACATATTTTCCTGTACCTTGCGGGCTAATTTTAGGCCCCGTAGAAGAAGATTCATAAATAATGTTTAACATGAAAAATGTAGCCTGTTATCCTAACTTTTCCATCTTAAACTTGCATTTTGGCCAAGTAGTTTGTCCTGTAGGGCTGTTTTCCTAGGACTGGTCCTAGGCTAGGGCAGAAATGGAAACTTGAGCCCAAGCCAAACCAGATGTCCACATGACCTGAAATTTTGGGTATGTGTTTTATTTGGGCATATATAGCCCCTGCCAAAGTTTAGGAATTTTTGGAGACAAAATTCCTATAGTTTTTATCATTATATCAAAAAGTAAATTAAGGGTATAAATGTAATTATATGCACCCAAATTGCCCCAAATTTTGGTGGCATGTCCTTATGGACATTATTGGTGTCTGGTAGAAATTTCAGAACAATTGGACCACTGCATGTTGGGTTAACCCACTTGCATGTGTTGGCTAATTATAGCCTTGGGGTGCATTTAGCAAGAAATAATTTTTGTGTATTTAGCCTAGTTGAGGCATCCAAAAATCATGGAATTTATTCCAGGGATTAATTAGAGTAAAGTTCACTCCTAGAATTTATTATGGGATTTTTGGGATCAAAAATCCCATTATTTGGTATTTTCAAAATAAAGGCCTTTTTGGAGAATAAATTGTAGAAAAAGGTTTTGATCAAGGAAAGATCCCCAAAATCAGTCAAGTCAAAAATGAAGTTTTTATTTGACTTATGAAAATTCTATACCTCTGTTTGACAACTTTTAGAGCAAAATTCATGGAAATGACTATTTTACCCTTTTTGTATTTGTTCATGAATTGGTAGAACTACATGTTGGAAAATTGTAGAAATAATTATAGAGTTGCATAATTGTTATATTAGTCTTGTAGAATTATTTCAGAATTTTTGGATACACTGTAAATTATTATATAAGCATAATGACATTTTGGTAAATAATTAAGAATGGATTTTGATAGGCCATTACACTGTAGATGTTAATGAAACTCTGCCATTAGTCATAAAGTAGTGATATAAATGCTCTGTAATTTTCCTAGAATTTTGGGTTGTATATTTCTTATACTTCATTTGGAAAATGATAAATATGTAGACATTGTATTAATTATGGAATAAATAGAAATATAAAAAAGAAAATTATGACATCTTGTAGACAGCAATATTTTACTCACATGCAACTTAGGAAAATTCGCTTAGGTCAGTAGAATTTAATTGATACCACTTCATGTGTAAAATGGCCTAGGGAATAATTTAAATTATTTAATTAGAGGCCTTAATGACCTAGGAAAATTATGAAACTCAACACATTCATTTCATTAGTCCATACCACCCTAGGATAAATATTTGGGGTCAGTTGGACCAAGGATTTAGAAGTTCGATTTCGGGGTGGTATTAGGTCATGGGCTGCGCATAGTAAAAGTAGGTTATGCCTTAAGGCCCACCGGGGGATAAATCGACGATTGAACTAGAGAATAAGTTTGGAGGTATAACCCTGGTGGGTAGAGTCGTCTTAGTGACGAGAGTAAAAGTGCAAGTCACCGGGTAACACTTAGAGTGGAGGACGGCGGAAGACCGTCGCCCTCCCGATAACAACTTAAGTCATTAGGTTGCTAAGTAATAACAAGTGAAGTATGGGTAATGGGTAAACACCAACTTAAATTAATTATCCTTATGAAAGGGAACTTTGGGCTTCATCCCATCTTGGTTCCTAGTGCCCTCCGAGACCCCTTCATTGGGCATACCCTGGGCAGTCCTGGGATTAACCCTAAACTGTTAAGCATAATAATTGGTAGACAAGAGTAGTATAATAGGTTAAGAGAAAGTGACAATGTTCTCACACGCGAAGGGTTGGAGTGATTTGGAAAAGGACTTATAAGATTGAAAGCTTGCTCACCCACATGGGGTGGGGGACAAGTATCTTGCTCATTCTCGTTGAGTTTGGGGGACAGGTATCTTGCTCATTCTTTAGATTTGAGGGACAAGTACTTGCTCATTCTCTTGGGTTTGGGGGACAAGTACTTGCTCACCTGCATGGGGTGGGGGACAAGCATCATGCTCCTCCTTTTAAGGTTGGAGGGTTTGTGTTGGAATATCAGTGCGAGCTGAAGGCTCGAGAGATTTATATCTGGACAGGTTGGTCCTGCGAGCTGGAGGCTCGGGTGGAAATATTGCATGTGCATAAATAACTAGTGGCGGGTCATGCGGTACTGATGCAATCGTCACACCGATGGCAGTACCGTGAACCAGGCGGGTGTCCGGGTGGAGGGGCCAGTAGGTTGTTTTATACTGCGGTCAGGTAGACAATCCCCGAAGACGCACACCCGACCCAACAAGACTGACAGGTAATCAGCAAAGTACATACGCAGAGACTCTAGAGTGCACCTAGGACGTGTACAGAGGCGTATGAGAGAGGTCTAGGCCTGGTAGTGTGAATACCCACCTAGGAGACGGAACCGCCCGTTCCGTCGCTGTCATAGCCACAACGGGAGTACCTGAGAGTGATGCAAGCTCTCAAAAAGTGGGAACTAAAGGTCTGTGATCACGGAGTCGTTGTGTGTGAGTTGCACTTGCCTGATATATAATCTGCATCATAACCATTCAAACATATTAGGGCATACGCCTCATAGATCCTTATCATATAAATTAGTATGGGCTCTTTTATATGATAAGTTACAATTCCTGGAAACCTTAACTTATAAATTTGTATGGGCATTTTTATAAGTTAAGGTACGTTTTTGATGATAGATAGTTACCCTTCAGTACTTTATTTCCTGCTCTTACTTTCAGTTCTTTCTTTTACAGTACTGTTTTACTTACTACATGCTTAGAACTGCTAGAGTAGAATAACAATACTTATTACAACTGCTAGTTTACTCTTGCCACCTGCTTCCACCTTTGCTACCCCTTTTTGTCCTCCGCTTCTTCCTCCCGCTCGGTGCCTAAGAGCGACGGGGCGAGGTGTGGAGGAAACGACTTAGTCTTTTTGACTAATGGTCGGTGACCATACTATTTTAGGAGCTCGAGGAGATGGACCAGCACGTCGAGGAGGCAGGACTTGAGGAGCAGATGCCGAATACTACTACTGCTACTACTACAGTGCGTCCTCAGGAGGGACGAGATGTCCGTGATAGTTTAGACTTCCGCTATTTGCTTTGTGAGGAGAGATTCAGTGATATAATGTAATGGGCATAAGCCCTTATTTCTCTCTTTTGTTGTACTCATTGTGGACTATATTTATGTACTCATCATTTCTTTTATGTGATATATACTCTGTGGCTGTGGACTTGTGTAGTTTTGTTTACTATATACTTTGCTTCTGTTTCTCATATTGGCCGAACAGGTTATGATCGTACTAGCCGGCAGGATCGGCGTCTTGCGATGTCGACTAACCCGTGAGTTAGTGTCACAGTAAGGCGGCGGTTCTGGGCATAAGATCAGGGCTCCCTTGGTAAGGGGGAGGATCTTACAAACTGGTATCACTTGAACAAACGATCATATGAGAAAGAAGTCCACAACACTGGAACACCCCGCTCGAGCATTAGTTTGCGGACAAACTAAGCAGCGGAAGTAATGGTGTGCCCATGTGTAAAAAGTCACATAAAATAGTCCATTAAGCAATGAGTTAGGCCAATCCAACTAGGACACCACCCTTGTTTGACTTACCAAGAGGATTTTGCATCGTACCTTAGGCCAAAGATCGACTTCAGATCTAGATTAGTTACGGTACGGGGATAACCAAGTCGATTAAAGAAAGATCTAAATGCCAGAGTCCCTATTTAAGGCTTAAACCTCGGTGTCCCTAAGTCGCATATCGAATGATATTACCAACTCTTACTCAAACTGATAAGGACCACCACGAGAACAATTGATGCATAAGTTTAATAGTGGATTAGTAGGGTACTCGTAAGCTTAATCCTAGTACCGATGACTTGATTACGTCAAGACAACCACGATGATAAATATCAAAGGTCGAATAGGAGTTCGGATTTTCGAGGAAACACCTCCTAGTTTGGTCACGTATTGACCTTGGTCAGACTGTCGTATGATAACCTTGAGGCCTAAGAAAGATAATATATCAATTGAAGTGGAAATCCATGGCAAGGACGATTAGCCCTAAGGATTATGGCATGTACAGGATGACTACAGTGTGATAGTCAAAGGAAAAATTAACCAAAATATATGGGGACTTAACCTTTTTGTTTATAGGGTTATATTGATAACAATTCGATTTTGCCTAAGCCTTCTCATTAAGAATGTGTCGCAAGCATAGCGATCTAAAAACTTGGCTTATTTTAAGATTGCTCAAGTAAAGATGAGAATTGTATATACATGACCAGTGTGATGATCAAGCCTCCCCGGAAGGTTAGGACTCTCGAAGAACTTCGCCCTATTATTAATCTTAAGCAGCATAGACTATTAACGACAGGTTGGGAACACGATAAATTCACAAGCAAAATAGGAAAGTAGAATGTTTCGAGAATGAATTTTCACTCTCATAAATACCCCAAGACCGTTGGAGTAAGTGAACAAGTAGAACAGTAAAAATTGATTCCGTGAAAGATACATAAATGCTGGCTTAGTGACGAATACATATGACCTTGAAGCTAGGGAAGACCGTATAAGACTTCAAGAATTTTCCCAATTTCGAGTTTAAGGAAGTAAGTAACCCACTTAGATCGTAGTCTAATGAACACTCGTGTTTTCCTTATTACGAACACGGTATAAATCATTTGCACATACATGTGAAATCTGAGCAATTCACGTCAAAAGACCGAATTTGAATCAGTATGGGTTGTAGAAGGATGTACAAATAATTAAGGTTGGTCTTGATTACCACATCAACAAGCACATTTCAAGGATACTCTAAACACCTTAACCTAACCAATGTAACACATGATTAAGGGACTCAGATGTACCGCAAGGGAAAATAATGTGAAACGAGAATTCAAGTATCTGAATAATTACGTCTACGACAATGGGTGTACCATAACCCTAGAAAAATTTTTAGTCAAGGAAAAGTCATCTTAATTTGGAAGAAGTATAACATGATGACTGATCACCACCACCCATGCCTACGTAACATACACAGGTCATCAATTGGAATCATACAGATTGTGATAAAGTAACGTCAAGGTAATATGAAGGAGTGAATGTAAATCTTAAACTGTTATATGAGAAGAGCCATAAAGGGAAAGCTCAAAAGGTTTGAATAAAATTTTGTTTAGAACTTTGAGGGCGTGACGACCCCAGGAGGTTAAAAATCAAGTGAAAGGCCTTACCAAATTGGAAAAGGTAGATTATAGGAATTATCATTTGGAGTGGTCTGACGATCACAAGGGGGCAAATGATGCGTTTCAGGATATAACACCTACCTTCAGAAAGATTCAGGATATCAAAAACAACTCATGATTAGGAACATGTCGTTATTCTCAGAAATCAGAATAAAAATGTTCGATGAATTAATAATCGCCCTCAAAAGGTTCGGAATTTCGATATCAACTCAGGATTACGGATATGTTATTATCCTTAGGATCGAGTATTATTATAATCCAGAGGGCTCGATCATGAATAGACAATATGAGCATACCCTTCGCACAAGGAAAACAAATAAGTTTCAACATTTCCTATGTTAGATAGTGCGAGGTATGTACTTTTGGGAATATATATAAGTGATGAAAACTCATGAACTTCGGGATATGATAGTATGTATCATGTCATAATAAGTTTGAGGTTACATTGAAGGTTACTTACCACACATACTTGAGCTAACCTCGTAAGTATAATAGCTCTAGATGAGTATTCACCTATACTTGTCAATTAAGATAGGCGTATGAAAATGTATAGGAAAATTACTTTGGGGTACCGTGCTGAAACTTCAAGCACATCAAAGGGTAATTGTCAAGGCATGACATTTAAAATGCGATGACTCAACAAATTGAAATGTGGTTAATGATTAGTTGTAGCACACGTATAGGTATGATCTCTTGATTGCAGTTACATTAAAAACCATGTCACGAATGTTGATAACATCATGATCACCGTAGGGAAATTCATGACGATGAAGAAATCAATTTTAGATTGTTATCACGGATACGGTGAAATACTCGAGAACAGATGAATATTTATTAAGATTCGATAGATGAAGAAATCGAGGTGCTTCAAATTTTGAAGATATACACATATAATCTATGAATTAGACTGCATGTTAAAAAAAACGACCGAGAGTCAAAATCCTTTATCAAACGTTCCTATTGATAATAAATGCTTCATGTGTAAAATGAGTATTGTTGATTAAAGATAATGGCAGGCTCAGTCTTGAATTTGGGGAAAAGCAAAATGATAAATTTTTCATCACACCATGATCTCAGAAGATTGGTTAGCTACTATATATAATAGTGTTGGTCTATTGTGCCTGAATTCTTTCTTGGTGACTACAAGTTCACGTTGGTGGATAAGTAATAATCTTGGGGGACGTGAATAGAAGAGACTTCTACTTACGAGATTGTTGAATTATACATATTTCGGTGATCGTTGGTCGTAAGGGACTACAATCTAATGTGTGATTGATAAATATTTTGATTATAAAATGTCGTAGGACTTGGAAATGAGTCATCAAAATTTGAAACAAGAGTAGTCCAAAATATAATGAAAGTGCATTTGGAAGAGGATTGTTACCTCTAATAGGTTTCTTATAATAATAGCCATGAGGCTTATCACGGGAGGAAGTGCCGGACACCTCTTTCTTGGGTTCAGGATGTGGGCCCCAGGGCACTTGGATCAGAGTACATAGAGCATACAAAGGCTCAGATTTGACTGATCAGGGATCGGATGTTGGAGGCTCAGAGTAGACAAGCCAGACTTGATCCTGGAGCGGATCGGTCCCTTGGCTTATAGGTTGTACTGCCACCTGAGTTGGGGAACTTGCATGACGTCTTTCATGTCTCTTCATTACGGAGAGCACTCCTTCGGCCGGAGCAGCACATTTCTACTACCGAAGGGCCGGTAGCACCCGATAGGACAGTTCGTTTGGATCCGATCCGAATCGACGATACAACCGTCCGAGTGTTGCAGAAGAAGAAGGTCTCTCTTGAGAAGGTGTTGTGGTCCAACCATGGATGGGAGGAGCACACCTGGGAGCTAAGGGATCTTATGTTGGAGCAACACCCGGAGCTATTTGCATCAAGTATGCTTTGGTTGGTTTTAAATTTCTTAGATCTCTTGCAAATGGAACCCTGTAGACCCGAACTTAAATTTCGGGGACAAAATTAATTTATTTTGTTTATAGGGTTTGTAACATCCCAATTTTCACTTATCTTAGATTGGGTTAGGCATGGGGTGGGTGTAGGGTTTTAGCTAGGTTTGACCCTAGGAATGGGGAATAGCCATGTGGGGCCCACTATGGGGCCCAAGTCAAACTAGGTCAAACTAGCCTAAATAGGAACCCTAGCCACACCATGACCCCACCACATTGCCATAACCCTAAAAACAATCTAAGTGGACCCTAGGGCATATCACTAGGTCAACCCTTTGACCCTAGTTGACCCAAGTCAACCTTAGCCCTAATTTGGTCAAAATCATACATATATGCCCAATTAGGCCAAGTGGGGCATCACCATGGCCCAACCCATGTTAGGTGATGGCATGGGGGTTCATGACCATTAGGTGGGGTCAGCCCACTCATCAAGTTGACCAAGTCAACCCTAAAAGTCAACTTGGTCAATATAATGGCTAAAGAGAGAAAATGAGAGTCACGCTCATTTCCAATGGGCTAACCCATGAACCAAGGCCCATGACCAGCATTAATAGTTAATTACAACCCCTACCCCCCTGAAATTGGAGAGAGATTGCATGCAAGGTGGTAGTTTTGGAAATTTGGGAAAAAGAGGAGAGAGAAGAGAGGGAAAATGGGGATGAAGGCCATGTGGCCCTCCTCCTCTCTTCCCAAACACACATCTGAACCCACACATCAATTATCAGCCTTTCCAACCCAATTTCATGCCACTTGGAGCCAAGGAGGAGAAATCAAAGCTCATGGCCGAAATCCCCATCATGACATCTCTTTATACAACCCATATCAGCCAAAAACAACCCTCACATTAGCTTCAGAAGGTCCAAAGGAGTGGAATTCGATACCTAGATCGAAGCATTTGGTGGAGAATCGGGTTCGGGAGCAAGCTCGCCGGAGAGGAGAAATTCCATGGCCAATGTAACACCTCTACCTGTCAAGAAGAATATAATAGAGGGTCCGGCCGGGGCCCCACACCATATTCCACAAACAGGCGGAGACGTTACGAAATAATATCAAAACCAACGCGTCATAACACAGAGCATTCTAGCGGAAGCTTCACGGTTGAATTAATGAACTCAAGATAAATAACATTGTCCACTATCATAGGAATGTATATATACATCAAAAGAGTCTGGCCTTAAGGCCTTACAACAGTTTCTCTTAACAAGAGTGTGGTTTACAGACATCGGCACGCAGGCCGGCCACACATGAACAAAAGAAACAAAACAATGCCTTCGAGGGCAGTAATGCAGCTTTGGGCTTCAGCCCGCTAAGTCCCGCTCGGGCCAGCACCTCCAGTACCTGTAAGAACCAATCCACCAAGCGGTGGCAAACAGGGCAACGGTCAGCATTCAGCTGACCAATTATAACGACCCTGCCCCTGGCACGGGGCAGCGGAATTCCATCCCTGCATAGCAATCATCCAACATGATATATAGCAATTCAAGCAAGACGTGCACGCCCGCACAGTCACATATCACAAACGTCGGCACGACGGCCCGACGCTCCGTGCACTCAGGGCACATTCACACCGTTCAGAGGTCCCAGACATAACGGTGCATTATGAGCATTCTAGTCTGATCGGCTCACAGGCCGTCGACTCTCGCTATGTGATCCTAACAGGGCCTTAAGCACCCAAGGTTAGACAACCATAACTCGGGTACAGATCCACCTTTCCCGTTGCTCACATCGTCAGACTCACGCCTGGACTGACGCGGGTACAGTTTCACCTTGCCCGTCCCACCATTTCCTAGTTGCAGCCTCATGGCTCAACCTTCAACATAGTAGCACTCACGGCCACAAGAGAGTCCAACTCTCAACATTTCCTGGACTTCCTCCAGTACTTTATCCATCATGCATACAAGCCATAATCACGGAGTCTTCTCCGATATGCAACCAAGCATCACCAATCCAGACCATGTCCAGATGGGCTTCACACAGCATGCCTAGATCCGTACTCCAATTCCGGACTCTAACAAGGGGGACTTCACATATCTACCCCAAGGGACGCCACAACCCACCGCACAATCGCGGGGAAGGGTTTTCCCTATGCAATGCAGGAATTAAGGACTTCACATGTCCAAGCAGGAAATCGTTACCCTAGGAGTTCGCTTCGGAGCCATGGAGAGAAATTTGAGACGGATGAAAGCCTTCGCAGCAGCGTTGCCTTCGCAAATCCGAACTCGGCTCGCGATTTGGACCAACGTAGCACCACCGGCAGCCGGACTCCACTTCCTCTTCTTCCTCCTTGCTCTCACCTCTCTCTTAAACTTTAGAAAGAGAAGATGAAAATACGAATGAGCTTTTCTCCCCCCTTTTCCGGCCTTATCAGCCCAGAAATGATCTCCAGCCACAGGATCTTATTTAAAGAAAATGAAGGGCCAAGATCACACTGAAAATTTCTTTTCTTTTGGCCGACACGGCCTGTGACACGCCCGTGTCACAGGCCGTGTACCCTTAAGCGGCACACGCAGCAGTCGCACCGACTGGAATATTCGAGAACACGGGCATCGACACGCCCGTGTCGAACCTGACATGCCCGTGTCAGTCATGAGACACGCCCGTGTCTCCTGTTACACGGTACTCACCGATCTCCAAAACCAGTACACGGGTAGGGCACACGCCCGTGTCACACCCAACACGGCCGTGTTCCATGCCGTGTTCACTGCCGTGTTCAAGGCCGTGTACTTTTCTGACTCAAACAGGCCATTTTCGAATTTAAATGAGCGACACGCCCTGGGACACGCCTGTGTCAGAGGCCGTGTCCCAGGCTCGACGATCGTCGACCTCCGATCGTCGACTAGCCTGAACACGCCCTGGGACACGCCTGTGTCCCAAGCCGTGTACACCCGACACGCCCTGGGACACGCCCGTGTCCCAGGCCGTGTCTAACAGCCTCCAACCCAAACTTGTTTACAAACATATTTTGAGATTTTTGGGGTGTTACAATTCCCCCCCCCCCCCTTAATAAAAATTCGTCCCGAAATTTGAAGACAATAGGGAGAAAATAACAAACATTTATATGTTTCAATTACATATACAACGAGCGAACAAGTTACGAAAATAACTCGGGAAACTCGGCTCGCATGGTCTGCTCGCGCTCCCATGTTAGCTCTTCTCGGCCACAATTGTCCCACCGGACTTTGACCATCCCGATCACCTTGTTCCGCAACTGTTTCTCGGCTCGATCCTCGATCCGTATCGGCTTCACCTTTGTCGTTAGCCCATACTCAACCGGCACTCGATCATTGTCAACTATTTGAGCTGGATCCTTGACTGCTTTGCGTAGCACCGAGATGTGAAACACGTCATGCAATCCACTCAATTCCGATGAAAGAGTTAACCGATAGGCAGCTTCCCCAACTCGCTCCACCACTTCAAACGGACCAAGGTATCGCGGACTTAGCTTTTTCAACCGCCGAATCTGAGATACGCCTTTGAAGGGCTTAATCTTTAAATAGACCCAGTCACCCACCGCGAACTCCACGTTCCGGTGCTTAGCATTGTAATACTTGGCCTGCCGATCTTGGGCTATTAGGAGCCTCTCTCGAATAGAGCGTATTGTTGAGGTAGCATCCTCGACTTCCTTTTGGCCTAAAAGTTTAGTCTCGCCAGTTTCTGCCCAAGCTAGCGGTGTATGACACTTACGACCATACAGCGCTTCGAATGGGGCCATGCTTATACTCGCTTGATAGCTATTATTATAGGCAAATTCCACCATAATAAGATGCTCTTCCCACTTCTTACCGAAGTCCAGGGCGCACATACGGAGCATATCCTCCATCATTCTGTTGGTTCGTTCAGTTTGGCCATCCGTTTGCGGGTGAAAAGCCGTACTGAATGCTAACTTCGTGCCCAACATTTGATGAACTAATCTCCAATCCTTTGAGGTAAAACGCCCATCTCGGTCACTTACGATGCTCCGGGGAACACCGTGCAATCGAACAATCTGCTCCACATAGAGCTTTGCCAATGTTTCCACTGAATCGTCCCGCTTGTTTGGTATAAAGTGAGCCACCTTTATCAACCGGTCTACAATCATCCAGATTGAGTCATGGCCACGCTGAGATCTCGGCAATCCGTGCACGAAATCCATAGAGATATCCTCAAACTTCCATTGTGGAACCGGCAACGACTTCAGGAAACCACTCGGCCGTTGACATTCTGCCTTTACCAAAGCACAAGTACGACATTTAGCCACATACGCGGCTATGTCCTTCTTTAAACCAGGCCACCAGAACAGTTTCTTCATGTCCTTGTACATTTTTGTGCTTCCAGGGTGAATTGAGTACTTTGTAAAGTGCGCTTCATATAACAACTCTTCCCGCAATTTACCCGCACTAGGGACGCACACTCGGCCATCTTTTCGTAATAAGCCATCATCCCAGGAGAACTGATCACCAGATCCCACCTTTGCATAACGTTGGAGACTTTCATCCAACTTCGTTGCCCGCCGAACCCTATCAGCAAGGTCATATTGAACCTCCAACCAGTTCACGCATGCTTCAGTCGAAGAATCTCTTTCTACACAAGATATCTCCAGAGCTTCCAACTCCTGGACTAACCGCTCATCATGTATCCGCAACCAATTTGCTCGTACTAAAGTCTGACGACTCAAGGCATCAGCGACCACATTTCCCTTTCCGAGAACATAGTGAATGTCGAAGGTATAATCCCCAAGGAATTCCATCCACCTCCTTTGTCGCATATTCAACTCCTTTTGATCGAGCAGATATTTTAAGCTTTTATGATCTGTATAAATATCCACTTTCACCCCATACAGATAATGCCGCCATAACTTTAGCGCAAAAATCACCGCCGCCAACTCCAAATCATGGACGGGGTAATTATGCTCATGCACTTTCAATTGACGTGAACCATAAGCGATCACCTTGCCAAACTGAAGGAGAACGCAGCCTAAGCCGCTTCCTGACGCATCGCTGTATATTTCAAATCCATCTGTACCACATGGCGACGTCAAAACAGGCGCCGTGGTCAAACGACTTTTCAGCTCCTCAAAAGCTCGTGCGCACTCCGGCGTCCAAATGAACTTCTGATCCTTTCTCGTCAACGTAGTCAGAGGCAAAGCAATCCGGGAGAAGTTCTCCACGAACCTTCTATAGTAGCCCGCCAGTCCAAGGAAACTCCTGACTTCGGCCACCGAAGACAACACTAGCCAATCACGAATGACACTTATCTTAGCCGGATCCACCGCTATGCCCTCTCCACTTACCACATGGCCTAGAAAAGCCACCGACGAGAGCCAGAACTCACACTTAGAGTACTTGGCATACAGCTTATTCCTTCGCAAGGTATGCAATACTAATCGAAAGTGGTTTGCATGATCTTCCTCCGATTGTGAATATACCAGGATATCATCAATAAACACAATCACAAACAAATCCAGGTATTCGCGGAACGTTCGATGCATGAGATCCATGAAGACCGAATGCGCATTACATAAGCCGAACGGCATCACTGTGAACTCATAATGACCATAGCGTGTGCCAAACGCTGTCTTGGGAATGTCACATTCCCTAATCCGCAACTGGTAATACCCGGACTTCAAATCCAACTTCGAATAGACGGTTGAGCCTGCTAGCTGATCGAACAAGTCATCAATCTGAGGAATTGGATACTTATTTTTCTCCGTCAGCTTGTTTAGTTCGCGATAATCAATACATAGTCGCAAACCACCGTCTTTCTTTTTCACAAAAAGAACAGGCGCGCTCCAAGGGGACATACTTGGGCGTATGTATCCCTGCTCCAACAACTCTTGCAACTGAACTTTCAGTTCGGCCATTTCTTTTGGCGCTACCCGATACGGCGAACGGGCCACGGGTTTTGCACCCGGCACCAGCTCGATAGCGAAGTCAATTTCCCTTCGGGGAGGTAACCCCAGAAGGTTTTTTGGAAACACATCCGCATATTCCGACACAATCGGCACTTCACTCACACAGGCCTTCGGCGCCACCGCCTCTATGAGTGTGAAGAACAACTCTGCACCCTTCCGAACTGCCTTAACAACTTGGAGAGCGGATAACAACATCCCACTCATCCCTTACATACCAATAAACTTGGTCTCTTGTTCGGTATTTTGCCCAAGTGTGACCTCTTTTGAAGTGCAATCGATACAGGCACGCTGCTCTGAAAGCCAGTCCATACCAAAGATTATATCAAACTCTTTGATCGGCAATACTAGTGTTTCCACCTTGAACTCCCGACTTCCTATCTTGACCTCAAGACCGCAAGATCTATCCGCGCACATCAAACATCCGTTAGGCAACAACACCTTTACACTGTCTGTCGTGATCCGGATAGGCACCCCGATACGAACGACAAAGTCCTCAGATAGAAACGAATGTGAAGCACCTGTGTCGAACAGTGCTCGCGCCGGATACTCTCGTATAAGGACAAACCCTATAACATTACAATTAAAACAAGCACAGCACACCAAAAGTAAAAACATTAAAACTTATGCGCACCTGTGACGACATCCGCCTGCTTAATGGCCTCCTGTTGTCCAAGGTTGAAGACCCTGGGCTGCGCGTGCGAGGCAGAAGACTCCACCACAGCCTTCCCCTTCTCCGCATAAGACGCTCCCGTCTTCTTATCACCCTTTGGAGGACCAAATCGGCATTCACGTGCGAAGTGTCCAACCTTCCCGCACGTAAAACAAGCACGAGATCCATTCCCAGATGTGTCCGTCACAGTCGCAGAAGGAGCTTGTCCAGAAGACTTAGATTTCTTATTCCATTTCCTTCGGTAGCCAAACTTGTCCGGACGCGGCGGCTTAAACTCTGGCTTCACCACCGCCAAGTTTCCCTTTGCTTGCCCCTGTTTCATGTCCGTCTCCAAAGAACGAGCCGTACAGACTAAGGCATGGAATCCCTGACTCACAGAACTCGAGAGCAAATACCTCAGCTCATCTCGCAGTCCCGTATAAAACCGACTAGTCTTACGCTCTTCTTCGGCGAAGATCGTGCCCGCATATCTTCCCAACCGGGTGAACTCATGCAGGTAGTCATCCACACTTCGATCTCCCTGTGCTAACCGTTGAAACTCCATTTCCATCGATATCCTTTGCTGCACCGGCAGATGTTGTGCTAAGAACAAACGAGAAAATTCGTCCATTGTAATCTCTGCCAATTGCCTGCCAGCCAAGTGATGCATTTCAATCTCATCCCACCACAATCGCGCCTCTCCTTCCAGTAGGAAAGTGGCTAACATCACTTTCTGTGCCTCCTCAACCCTGATATACCTCATAATTCTCTTGATTCTTGCAAGCCAATCCTCTGCTTGGGCCGGTGTACCCGCCCCATGAAACTGCGGAGGGTTAAAGCTCAAAAATTGCTTCCATTATTGATCTGCTATCCGCGGATCATCTTCGGCTTCTACCGGTTCATGCCATACCCCAGCTTGCGTTGGCACCACTGCAGGACGTGCCTGCCCCGCCTGCTGAGCATTCATCACCGCAAGCACCGTTTCCCTGATGAGACAGACTGTTTCAGCGGATGGAGGAGTTGTGGGCACCTCGGCTGGTGCCGCACTCTCAACAGAACGTTGTGGTTCGGATTGACCCGCAACACTTCTGGTCACCTATATGTGTAAAATACACAGGTTAACGACCAAGAGAATACAGAAGTGCAATAAACAAGTGTATTTTCATTCCTAAGTGGACAATCTTGAGTTCCATTAAGTGTTATAACGACAGCACTGACACGTGCTCGCCACCTCTCAAAAGAATTCGTCCGCGAATTCGGAAGAGATCGACCAACAAGCTGATACCAAATTGTAACACCTCTACCCGTCAAGAAGAATATAATAGAGGGTCCGGCCGGGGCCCCACACCATATTCCACAAACAGGCGGAGACGTTACGAAATAATATCAAAACCAACGCGTCCTAACACAGAGCATTCTAGCGGAAGCTTCACGGTTGAATTAATGAACTCAAGATAAATAACATTGTCCACTATCATAGGAATGTATATATACATCAAAAGAGTCTGGCCTTAAGGCCTTACAACAGTTTCTCTTAACAAGAGTGTGGTTTACAGACATCGGCACGCAGGCCGGCCACACATGAACAAAAGAAACAAAACAATGCCTTCGAGGGCAGTAATGCAGCTTTGGGCTTCAGCCCGCTAAGTCCCGCTCGGGCCAGCACCTCCAGTACCTGTAAGAACCAATCCACCAAGCGGTGGCAAACAGGGCAACGGTCAGCATTCAGCTGACCAATTATAACGACCCTGCCCCTGGCACGGGGCAGCGGAATTCCATCCCTGCATAGCAATCATCCAACATGATATATAGCAATTCAAGCAAGACGTGCACGCCCGCACAGTCACATATCACAAACGTCGGCACGACGGCCCGACGCTCCGTGCACTCAGGGCACATTCACACCGTTCAGAGGTCCCAGACATAACGGTGCATTATGAGCATTCTAGTCTGATCGGCTCACAGGCCGTCGACTCTCGCTATGTGATCCTAACAGGGCCTTAAGCACCCAAGGTTAGACAACCATAACGCGGGTACAGATCCACCTTTCCCGTTGCTCACATCGTCAGACTCACGCCTGGACTGACGCGGGTACAGTTTCACCTTGCCCGTCCCACCATTTCCTAGTTGCAGCCTCATGGCTCAACCTTCAACATAGTAGCACTCACGGCCACAAGAGAGTCCAACTCTCAACATTTCCTGGACTTCCTCCAGTACTTTATCCATCATGCATACAAGCCATAATCACGGAGTCTTCTCCGATATGCAACCAAGCATCACCAATCCAGACCATGTCCAGATGGGCTTCACACAGCATGCCTAGATCCGTACTCCAATTCCGGACTCTAACAAGGGGGACTTCACATATCTACCCCAAGGGACGCCACAACCCACCGCACACTCGCGGGGAAGGGTTTTCCCTATGCAATGCAGGAATTAAGGACTTCACATGTCCAAGCAGGAAATCGTTACCCTAGGAGTTCGCTTCGGAGCCATGGAGAGAAATTTGAGACGGATGAAAGCCTTTGCAGCAGCGTTGCCTTCGCAAATCCGAACTCGGCTCGCGATTTGGACCACCGTAGCACCACCGGCAGCCGGACTCCACTTCCTCTTCTTCCTCCTTGCTCTCACCTCTCTCTTAAACTTTAGAAAGAGAAGATGAAAATACGAATGAGCTTTTCTCCCCCCTTTTCCGGCCTTATCAGCCCAGAAATGATCTCCAGCCACAGGATCTTATTTAAAGAAATTGAAGGGCCAAGATCACACTGAAAATTTCTTTTCTTTTGGCCGACACGGCCTGTGACACGCCCGTGTCACAGGCCGTGTACCCTTAAGCGGCACACGCGGCAGTCGCACCGACTGGAATATTCGAGAACACGGGCATCGACACGCCCGTGTTGAACCTAACACGCCCGTGTCAGTCATGAGACACGCCCGTGTCTCCTGTTACACGGTACTCACCGATCTCCAAAACCAGTACACGGGTAGGGCACACGCCCGTGTCACACCCAACACGGCCGTGTTCCATGCCGTGTTCACTGTCGTGTTCAAGGCCGTGTACTTTTCTGACTCAAACAGGCCATTTTCGAATTTAAATGAGCGACATGCCCTGGGACACGCCCGTGTCAGAGGCCGTGTCCCAGGCTCGACGATCGTCGACCTCTGATCGTCGACTAGCCTGAACACGCCCTGGGACACGCCCGTGTCCCAGGCCGTGTACACCCGACACGCCCTGGGACACGCCCGTGTCCCAGGCCGTGTCTAACAGCCTCCAACCCAAACTTGTTTACAAACATATTTTGAGATTTTTGGGGTGTTACAGCCAACCACCGCCACCGCCGCCGTCGGGCTCCGATCAAGGTCCGTTTCGCCTCACCTCTTCCCGTACTAGCTTTCTAGATCGATTAGGTGAGGCATCGGGCTCAATTGAGCCCGATCTAATGGGAGATTTTCATGAATTTTAGGATTTTTAATGGAGTTCAAGTTCGCCGGAAACCGCCACCTCCAGCGGCCAAGTCGCCGCCAAACGTTAGCCGTCACCTCAACGGAGGTGGTGGTGGTGGTGGCCGGCCAGGGAGGTGGCCGAGTGGCCGGGAAATGACCTTGGAAGGAGGTCCAGGTCGGGCAAATCTCGGCCCTTGGCTGTTAGGAGAAGATGAACGGATGCCCTCCATTTTGCTTTAAGATTCGTGCTATAGTGATTTTTGGCATTCTGTCACATATTTTCCTGTACCTTGCGGGCTAATTTTAGGCCCCGTAGAAGAAGATTCATAAATAATGTTTAATATGAAAAATGTAGCCTGTTCTCCTAACTTTAATTTGCCATCTTAAACTTGCATTTTGTCCAAGTAGTTTGTCCTGTAGGGCTGTTTTCCTAGGACTGGTCCTAGTCTAGGGCAGAAATGGAAACTTGAGCCCAAGCCAAACAAGATGTCCACAAGACCTGAAATTTTGGGTATGTGTTTTATTTGGGCATATATAGCCCCTGCCAAAGTTTAGGAATTTTTGGAGACAAAATTCCTATAGTTTTTATCATTATATCAAAAAGTAAATTAAGGGTATAAATGTAATTATATGCACCCAAATGGCCCCAAATTTTGGTGGCATGTCCTTAAGGACATTATTGGTGTCTGGTAGAAATTTCAGAACAATTGGACCACTGCATGTTTGGTTAACCCACTTGCATGTGTTGGCTAATTATAGCCTTGTGGTGCATTTAGCAAGAAATGATATTTTGTGTATTTAGCGTAGTTGAGGCATCCAAAAATCATGGAATTTATTCCAGGGATTAATTAGAGCAAAGTTCACCCTTAGAATTTATTATGGGATTTTTGGGATCAAAAATCCCATTATTTGGTATTTTCAAAATAAAGGCCTTTTTGGAGAATAAATTGTAGAAAAAGGTTATGATCAAGGAAAGATCCCCAAAATCAGTCAAGTCAAAAATGAAGTTTCTATTTGACTTAGGAAAATTCTATACCTCTGTTTGACAACTTTTAGAGCAAAATTCATGGAAATGACTATTTTACCCTTTTTGTATTTGTTCATGAATTGGTAGAACTACATGTTGGAAAATTGTATAAATAATTATTGAGTTGCATAATTGTTATATTAGTCTTGTAGAATTATTTAAGAATTTTTTGGATAAACTGTAAATTATTAAATAAGCATAATGGCATTTTGGTAAATAATTAAGAATGGATTTTGATAGGCCATTACACTGTAGATGTTAATGAAACTCTGCCATTAGTCATAAAGTAGTGATATAAATGCTCGGTAATTTTCCTGGAATTTTGGGTTGTATATTTCTTATACTTCATTTGGAAAATGATAAATATGTAGACATTGTATTAATTATGGAATAAATAGAAATATAAAAAGGAAAATTATGACATCTTGTAAACAGCAATATTTTTCTCACATGCAACTTAGG
The DNA here is from genome assembly GCA_039513925.1 of Platanthera zijinensis. Classification (NCBI taxonomy): domain Eukaryota; kingdom Viridiplantae; phylum Streptophyta; class Magnoliopsida; order Asparagales; family Orchidaceae; genus Platanthera; species Platanthera zijinensis. The sequence continues at coordinate 168,797,862 of CM077081.1, read as the reverse complement.
AAAATTCTCTTAGGTCAGTAGAATTTAATTGATACCACTTCATGTGTAAAATGGCCTAGGGAATAATTTAAATTATTTAATTAGAGGCCTTAATGACCTAGGAAAATTATGAAAATCATCACATTCATTTCATTAGTCCATACCACCCTAGGATAAATATTTGGGGTCAGTTGGATCAAGGATTTAGAAGTTCGATTTCGGGGTGGTATTAGGTCATGGGCTGCGCATAGTAAAAGTAGGTTATGCCTTAAGGCCCACCGGGGGATAAATCGACGATTGAACTAGAGAATAAGTTTGGAGGTATAACCCTGGTGGGTAGAGTCATCTTAGTGACGAGAGTAAAAGTGCAAGTCACCGGGTAACACTTAGAGTGGAGGACGGCGGAAGACCGTCGCCCTCCCGATAACAACTTAAGTCATTAGGTTGCTAAGTAATAACATGTGAAGTATGGGTAATGGGTAAACACCAACTTAAATTAATTATCCTTGTGAAAGGGAACTTTGGGCTTCATCTCATCTTGGTTCCTAGTGCCCTCCGAGACCCCTTCATTGGGCATACCCTGGGCAGTCCTGGGATTAACCCTAAACTGTTAAGCATAATAATTGGTAGACAAGAGTAGTATAATTGGTTAAGAGAAAGTGACAATGTTCTCACCCGCGAAGGGTTGGAGTGATTTGGAAAAGGACTTATATGATTGAAAGCTTGCTCACCCGCATGGGGTGGGGGACAAGTATCTTGCTCATTCTCGTTGAGTTTGGGGGACAGGTATCTTGCTCATTCTTTAGATTTGAGGGACAAGTACTTGCTCATTCTCTTGGGTTTGGGGGACAAGTACTTGCTCACCCGCATGGGGTGGAGGACAAGCATCATGCTCCTCCTTTTAAGGTTGGAGGGTTTGTGTTGGAATATCAGTGCGAGCTGAAGGCTCGAGAGATTTATATCAGGACAGGTTGGTCCTGCGAGCTGGAGGCTCAGGTGGAAATATTGCATGTGCATAAATAACTAGTGGCGGGTCATGTGGTAATGATTCAATCGTCACACTGATGGCAGTACGGTGAACCAGGAGGGTGTCCGGGTGGAGGGGCCAGTAGGTTGTTTTATACTGCGGTCAGGTAGACAATCCCCGAAGACGCACACCCGACCCAACAAGACTGACAGGTAGTCAGCAAAGTACGTACGCAGAGACTCTAGAGTGCACCTAGGACGTGTACAGAGGCGTATGACAGAGGTCTAGGCCTGGTAGTGTGAATACCCGCCTAGAAGACGGAAGCGCCCGTTCCGTCGCTGCCGTAGCCACAACGGGAGTACCTGAGAGTGATGCAAGCTCTCAAAAAGTGGGAACTAAAGGTCTGTGATCACGGAGTCATTGTGTGTGAGTTGCACTTGCCTGATACATAATCTGCACCATAACCATTCATACATATTAGGGCATACGCCTCATAGATCCTTATCATATAAATTAGTATGGGCTCTTTTATATGATAAGTTACAATTCCTGGAAACCTTAACTTATAAATTTGTATGGGGATTTTTATAAGTTAAGGTACATTTTTGATGATAGATAGTTACACTTCAGTACTTTATTTCCTGCTCTTACTTTCAGTTCTTTCTTTTACAGTACTGTATTACTTACTACATGCTTAGAACTGCTAGAGTAGAATAACAATACTTATTACAACTGCTAGTTTACTCTTGCCACCTGCTTCCACCTTTGCTACCCCTTGTTGTCCTCCGGTTCTTCCTCCAGCTCGGTGCCTAAGAGCGACGGGGCGAGGTGTGGAGGAAACGACTTAGTCTTTTTGACTAATGGTCGGTGACCATACTATTTTAGGAGCTCGAGGAGATGGACCAGCACGTCGAGGAGGCAGGACTTGAGGAGCAGATGCCGACTACTACTACTGCTACAACTACAGCGCGTCCTTAGGAGGGACGAGATGTCCGTGATAGTTTAGACTTCCGCTATTTGCTTTGTGAGGAGAGATTCAGTGATATAATGTAATGGGCATAAGCCCTTATTTCTCTCTTTTGTTGTACTCATTGTCGACTATATTTATGTACTCATCATTTCTTTTATGTGATATGTACTATGTGGCTGTGGACTTGTGTAGTTTTGTTTACTATATACTTTGCTTCTGTTTCTCATATTGGCCGAACAGGTTATGATCGTACTAGTCGGCAGGATCGGCGTCTTGCGGTGTCGACTAACCCGTGAGTTAGTGTCACCGTAAGGCGGCGGTTCTGGGCATAAGATCAGGGCTCTCTTGGTAAGGGGGAGGATCTTACAATAGGGGGGGACGAAATTTGAGAGGAGGAATATGGAGGGGAAAAGATCTCAAGGAAGATTTTAGGGGATTTCAAATTGTTTTCTTCATTCACTAATTAATCATTCATAACATGGCTATATATAGCCTACACCACTCAATCTCCCTCCAATCAACATTCAAAATTCAAAATTCAAAAATGAAAATTATGATGGTTATAAGCACCCATCATAATACAAGAAATTAAATAATTAAAACAACCTATGATGGTTATAAGCACCCATCATTACATGAATTAATTAAATGCAATAAACATAAAGATGCTTGAAATAAAATTGCTTAAAATAATAAAATTATTAAAAAAATATATAATTATAATTAGTTAATTTATAATTATATATTTTATAAAATGGCGGCGGACGTCGAGCAAAACATGTGGTGGAGGTGGCGGTGGCGTCGTGGAAGAATAGCCATCCTCGAGCTTGCGGTAATGATCATCCCAGTCCACAAACTCTCTCCGATGGGGATCAATGGCGGCCGCATCATCAACCTCTCCATCAATCCTCCCCCACTCAAAAGTAATCATCACCGATGAGTGGCCCATGGGGGAAGAATCGTCAAAAGCAGCAGCAGCATGGGGCAAATTTGGCCCCGCTATCAGTGTCATAGTAGCATGTAAATCCATCAGCGCTGAGAACCTGTCTGGCAAAGAACCAATTAGACTTCCGAGGAAACTCGAAAGGGTGTCAAGCAAAAGAAATTAAACTAACATCTTACCATCCTGTTGAAGAACCAAGGAGTCAATGTGGAAAATAGACACGAAAGTACTAACACTCCCCAACCCAAAAGAATATTTAGTGGTAGGAAGAAATGTCAGAGAAATACACTCAGGTGGAACAGAGACGTACAGTAAAAAGTCCGGAAACTTGAAATAAAGTGAAACACCCTATGCTATATAAAAATCTAAAATGAAAGCATAAAATCTGATGTTCTTCATAATTTTGGATGGGTCGGCATTCCTACATATTAATTTATTAACGGAGTCAGACGGCATCCGCTCGGGGACTGACATGACTACACCTAAATAACTATCTCTAGCGTCGGACAGTCTCAGAATGGAGTGGAAGTGTGTATGACATAACTTAAGGTGAAATACTAACATCCAAGACACATGAGGTGAGAATCCATTTTCCACCTGACTAGACCCAAATACAGAGGATAAAGGGGTTAAGTTAGGTGGCATAAGAGCTTTAAAATCAGAAATTATTTCGGTGGAGCCTAACATTTTTGTTTTAAATTTGGAATTAAATTTTGATTTAAAAATTTCGTAATGAATAGCCAGTAGAAAACTCTCGCCACCAACTATGTTTACCCACATCCATCGAAGTAAGCCTAATGGGGAGGCAGTAATAATAAACTTCTCAGAATATACAGGGCTAGAAATGACTAGATCGTGTCCTAACAAATCATCTACTCGAGTTAAATGAACCGGAGGCAGAGTCGACATGGGTGATTCTGTAGGGGAAGTAAAGTCACACACAACGTCAAAACACGGATTACTCGTCCAAGAACAAACCTCTGGGTGCAAACCATCAAAATCAAACGGAAAATCAAACAGAAGATTTTCCCTCACGAAAAACTCATCTAGCTCGTCATCACCCAACTCACTCTCTTAATAACCCTCCTCACAGGAGGACTCTACCAACTCATCCGAAAGTTCTTCCAATAATAAATGTTGATCATATAGTAAGTTTTCCAAATCAGTTGGAGCATCCATTAATTCGTGATTAGAGAAATCGACTAGAACATCCTCACTTACAAGATCCTCAAGAAAATCAGTGATATTCTCAATAGGTGTAATCGTAGCCTCTAACACGACGGGGCTTGTAGTTTGGAGAGGGACCTCAATACAAGGGTGATCAATCACAACGCTAGTGTGGCTAGTAATAGGCAAAGTAATACCCTAACAGGTCAAACTATCATCATCCCAAACATTATCTAACTCACGATGGGGTAAGCTCTCAGCGTAAGGAAACTCTTCTGATTCAGCCAGATTATCAATCGACTTAGGGTCATCAAAAGACTCTACTACAATTAAGATGGATGGTTCCAAAATGTCGTCTGATGGGAGCGGAGATGATTTCTCAAAAGATAAATCCTCATCCAGGTCACTAGGGTAACAATTCTCCTCAACGTCACTACACTCGTCAGTGAAAATAGTCTCGTTCTTAGTGACAGGCACACTCGTAACCACATCCTTAGACTCAATCATGCAAATAGGAACACTCTCACACCGTGGGCTCATGGAATTCCTAGCACTTACGTCTAACGACCAAGGGATAAAGGTCCTAAGTTTCTCTCTCTTCTCATAGATAGGTGTACTCGTGCTTGAGATAATCAGATCTTTGCGGGGCAAGTATCTAGCGTGAGGCTTATAGTCATTCCTATAATCAGAAAACTGGGAACGACAGTAGGTAGGGTAAAACTCATCCGTTAAGTAATTTTTCATAATCTGCCAACCTATACGTGGGTCGACGGAGGGCATTCCTAAACGTCTTTCCTCATTGAGCCAGAAGGTATGGGCTCGACAAAATAATTGCAGTCTCGCAACGGGAATCCTGTGGGGATCCACAACACAATATTGCTCAAAATAATGCTTCATGTCGTTCACCCAACATAGAAACACTCGCGGTCCACCTAGCCCATTATATGTCGGAGCAGGAATCCTAACATGCCTAGAGGTGCGCGGTGTAACTTGATTAGCCTTTAGTTGGCCAATCAACTCCTTAATCTCTTCCACTACCGGGCAATTTAATGGCTTTCTAACTTTCATGACGGAACCTAAAGGTTTCATTCGGGAAACGTGAACATCATAGGAAATTTCAGAGGGAACAGGAGAGAACACTCAACCGGAATCGGTGCACATGCAAAGAAGAAAATAGCCTGGTCCATTTTATTTTTAAAGATAGATTTGTTCCCGCTAATATTTTAAAATAGTATATAAATTTTTTTTTGATATTCTTGTTGGCTAAAATATGGAGATTATTAATTATTTTATTTCTAATTATTTTTTTTGCTGAAAATAAAATTTAGCCGGCTATTGGCAGACCACAAAATTATTATTAATTTTTTGTTTTAATTTGAAAAAAATTGGAAATTTGAAATTTGAAATTTGAAATTTGAAATTGGAAATTTGAAATTTGAAATTTGAATTTTAAATTTTGAATTTTGAATTTTGAAATTTCGAAATTTGAAATTTGAAATTTTAAATTTGAAATTTTAATTTTGAATTTTGAAATTTGAAATTTTAAATTTGAAATATGAAATTTGAAATTTGAAATTCGAATTTTGAAATTTGAAATTTAAATTTTGAAATTTTAATTTTTAAATTTGAAATTCGAAATTTGAAATTTGAAATTCGAAATTTGAAATTTGAAATTTGAATTTTGAATTTTAAATTTTTAGATGGGGAGGAGTGCCAATTAGGAAATTGACGAGAACCTCCCTCTGATACAAAATTGATGCCGACCCATGGTTTCTACGGATTATACTACGCGTTCTTAGATTTGATAATTAAAATAAAATAACCAGCGCGCTGTTGTTCTACTTAGCACTATCGGATATCCAATCAGTTAATGACACAATTTCAATATTAACCAATTAATCAATGCAAAGGGACGCTACCCCTTATTTTTTATTGAACAAGGGCTATATGCCAATGTTCGCTCAAGCGAAAAGGACCCACCAGATCCGGACAATTAGCCAATCAAATTAAATTACGCGCAATCATTCACAAGGCCAATACAAGAATATCTGGACTAAATAAGTGATTTAAAACTAAGACCAAAATAATCCCCAAAAATTAATTAACAAGAGGGTTGCTTACCCGCTCTAATTTACATAAAAATATTCGGACGATTTAGGCTTGAAAATTTAGATTTTAATAAAGACAATATTCAATATAAATCAGAACAATTTACTAGCCTTCTGATTCCACCAAAATCTCACAATAATAAGAAGAAGCACATAAGGAAGAGTTTTGAAATCGTTACCCAAAACCCAAGAGATCCGTCGACAAAAATGAGTGGAGGACGCACAGACGAAGGTGGTAGATTCTCTATTTCCACGCAAGTCCTCGGATCCGCACCGAACGATGAAGATGCGAGCCATTTTCCTTTTGCAAGCCCTAGGAGAGGGAGATACCTTAAAAAGTGACAAATATGGAAATAGGAGAGAGGAAAGGTGGTGGTCAAATTTTGAAGGGCAAGGGGGAGGGCTCGGGTTTGATGTGGGGGAGAGAAAAGAGGAGAAGGGTGAAGCTCTCACTAGGAGGAGGAGAGGAGGAGGAGAATGAGATGTAGAGGGGAGGGAGATGGCCGGCGGCTAAGAGGAAGGAGGCTATAGGGGGGGGGGGCGAAATTTGAGAGGAGGAAGAAGGAGGGGGAAAAGATCTCAAGGAAGATTTTAGGGGATTTCAAATTGTTTTCTTCATTAACTAATTAATAATTCATAACATGGCTATATATAGCCTACACCACTCAATCTCCCTCCAATCAACATTCAAAATTCATAATTCAAAAATGAAAAGTATGATGGTTATAAGCACCCATCATAATACAAGAAATTAAATAATTAAAACAACCTATGATGGTTATAAGCACCCATCATTACATGAATTAATTAAATGCAATAAACATAAAGATGCTTGAAATAAAATTTCTTAAAATAATAAAATTTTATAAAAAATATATAATTATAATTATTTAATTTATAATTATATATTTTTATAAAATGGCGGCGGACGTCGAGCAAAACATGTGGTGGAGGTGGCGGTGGCGTCATGGAAGAAAAGCCATCCTCGAGCTTGCGGCAGCGATCATCCCAGTCCACAAACTCTCTCCAATGGGGATCAATGGCTGCCACATCATCAACGTCTCCATCAGTGTCCTACTTTAGAATCTTTGGAGGTAAATGCTTCGAACTTAATAATTGGAAGTATTATCGCACGATGTTTAGTGACAAATGTTTTGAAGGTATTTATTAGGGTATAGTAGCCATAGTAAAGCATATAGGATTTTTAATAAGAAAACCCTGGCGGTAGAGGAGTCCATTAATGTTGTATATGATCAGACAAGCTTGCTCCATAACAGCATATCTAGTGTTGTTAGTGCGGATACAGCTACCAGGTTCGAAGAACTAATCTTAGAAGAAGAAGTTAAGGAAGATGCTCCAAGATCAGTCAAGGTTGTCAATTATAGTACGGTGGAAGAAGAACAATTAGATGAACCAAGCATGCAAGATGCACCTGATGTGGCAGAACCTGCTGGTTGAAGAGTTAGAAACCTAGTGTTCAGACACCTCAAAGATCACCTAGTTAATCCGATCATTGAAGTGCGAGGCGATAGAGTTAGAACCAAAAGAGGTACAACTAACGAGATTTTGCATCTTAGTTTTCTATCTCAGGTTGAGCCAAAGAAGTTTAAAGAAGCAAACAAGGAGGCCTGTTGGATCATGGAAATGCAAGAGGAGCTCAACAAGTTCGAAAGGTGGAAATTCCTAGAGTTGGTGCCCAGAACCAAAGGAGAGAACGTACTCGACACCAAGTGGATTTTCAAAAACAAGCTGGGTCAGAATCAATTCATTATAAAGTAAAAAGCCAGGCTTATAGTTCAAGGATATAGACAGGAAGGGGAAATCGACTTCAACCAGACCATTGCTCAAGTGGCCTTGCTCGAGCCGATCAGGCTATTTCTTACATATGTTGCCTTCAAAGGCTTCAAGGTCTATCAAATGGACGAGAAGTCAGCATTCCTCAATGAGAATCTAAAAGAAGAAGTATACGTTGCACAACCTCAAGTTTTGTCAATTCTACTATCCTTGAATACGTTTATTTTCTTAATAAAGCTCTTTACGGCTTAAAACAAGCACCCCGAGTTTGGTATGAGACGTTGTCTAACTTTATTCTTGAGTACAAGATCACAAGCAGCAATATAGACAATATATTATTTCTTAGGGAAGTAAAAGGCAAGATTCTTCTAGTGCAAATCTATGTCGACGATAATATTTTTGGCTCTATGGAAGACAAACTTTGCAAGAAGTTCTCCAAACTTATGTAAGGGAAGTTTGAAATGAGCAGTATGGGAGAGCTAAAGTATTTCTTAGGACTTTAGGTGAAACTATCCGAATATGGAATTTTCATCTCTCAAATGAAGTTCACCAAAGAGTTATTAAAGAAATTCGGAATGGAGAAAGCAACCTCGATTAGGACTCCAATGGGTTCAACTATATCTCTAGACAAGGATAAGAAAGAGAAACTTTTGATAAAACCAAGTATAGAAGCATGATTGGATCCTTGCTCTACCTCACTTCCAGTAGACCAGACATAATGTTCTCAACATGTGTCTGCGCTAGATTTCAGGTGAACACTAAGGAATCTCATTATGTCGCTGCAAAGCAAATTTTAAGAAACCTTACGGGTACACCTAAGCTTGGCTTACGGTACCAGAGAAGTAATGATGTCGAGCTAATTGGGTTTTTAGAAGTAGATTTTGCAGGTAGTAGGGATGATAGGAAAAGCACTTCCGGGACATGCCAATTCCTCGGAAGACAACTAATCTCATGAAGCAGTAAGAAGAAGAATTATATGGCAACCTCCACTTCCTAGTTAGATTACATCTATACGGGTAGTTATTGCGCACAACTTCTATGGATCAGGAATCAACTTGAGGATTACAACCTGAAGTTCAAAAAGATTTTGAAGTATTGTGACTCTTCTAGTGCAATAGAGATTGCAAATAATCGAGTGTCCCATAGCCGGACAAAGCACATCGAAGTATGATATCACTTTATCTCGTAGAATGTGGAGAACAAGGACACGGCTCTTAGCTACGTCCCGACGGATAAGTAGGTCACAGATATATTCACGAAGCCGCTGGATGAGGCCAAGTTTTCGTTTTTCAAAATGGAACTAGGTATGCTGAACAAAGACTCAAGAAGATGGCCAAGAATATAGGAATTCACTCGGGAAATTCTTCAGAAAGAAGAAACATTTTTCCAAGGAAAATTCGTCGATTATCGGTTAGCAGAACTCTACAATTCATCGGATATACACGGCTAATTTCGACGAATCTGACTCTGCGTCCGGTTAATATTGCTGAATTGTATGTAGGTCAAAAATTTATTTCCTATATCGGATCCGACGAGTCACGACTTATCAGGTACATGCCTTTCCAATGTCAAATTTAAATTATATAAATACTAAAAGTGTTAGGGGCAAACTGTCACATTTCGTAGAAACTAGAAAGCCGTCTCGCCAAACTGCCTTCCTCCCGACAATTCGTTTTCTCGAAACTATTCATCATCTTCCTCTCGTCGCCCTAGTTTTGCTCTTCTTCGATTAGGTCAATACAAGTCGTTCAAGTAAGTTCAGATATTAAAGAAGCGACTCCAAACGATTTCATCCAGAGGTTTGATCCCGCCGCCGACTTGTACTCGCCATTTCTGTCAGTAGAAGAAATCCAAAGCCAAAACCTCAGTGCTCAAACTTCTATTCTCCATGGCTCCTAGAAGCACCGATAGTTTGCTAGGTGGTGGAGAACTAGTTCAGACAGGATTTGTGTCATCTTTAGATCAGCTATGGAATTTCATTCTCATATTAGAAACAACAGGTTATTCTTTCGTGCTACATCACCCACGCAAGGTTTTGGACAAAGACATTCTTGAGTACTTTCAGAACACCAAGCTTCGCATGAAAGAAACTATTATCAAGAGCGAAGTTTGTTCGACCAAAGTCAAAGTGAAGGATTCCCACTTGACAAGGTACTCGTGGCTTCCTGCTAGTGAAGAGGATGATTACCTCAAGTGGAAGAAATCACCAGCTCTATTGTTCTGTGGACTGCCCAGAGGCACAAAAGTAGTTAGGATAAAAGGGATGAATGAGGAGATAGTGCCTGATGAGGCCGAGGTTGATGCTGTTACTGAGGATTATTTGAATGTTTATGATTACGAGGTAGATACTGATGAGGTAATGGTTGTTACTGATGAGAACAAAGTTGTTGATAATGTTAATGATGTTTCTAAGTAGGTATCAATGGACAACATGATTTTGCCTCTCCCAGAGATTACTCCTGCTTCAGCTTATGAGGTGGAAGTGACTCAATCCTTGATATCCGTCTCTACTTAGGTTTACAGGTTTAACCGCAACCTTGAGAAGAGGATTGTCAAGATTCCAAATGCACTTGCAGCTATTCAAAAGGGGGTAGTGGATATTTTTGACGAGGAAGGAGATGTAGAGGAGCATCTTCCTGTCCTATATGCTGCAAAAGATCTCAGTCTGATTTCTAAAGATCAATTATCACTGATAGATGAGTCCTCCAATGAGTTAGAAATCCCTCATGATCTACCCTCTCTTCCCAGTATTCCTACTCCAGATGTTCCTAGTTCTAGTGCTGATAGTTCTATTCTGAAGACCATATAAGCCCTATTGACCAAGAAGCAACAACAGTTTGAAGCCTCAATGCAAAAAGTTATGAAAACGGTCAAGGAAATAGAGAGAGAAATATGAAAAACGGCCTTATAGCTGTCAAGGTGCGTTTCGACATATTAGTTGAAAGGTTGGACTCCTGGTTTGTGCAGAGTCGTGAAGCTCTAATTCATAACATGGCTAGGCTAAAAATTAATGTGGAAGTTCTTTAAAATGTTGATAAGAACATTATAACCATGATTGTTGCTCACAATCGATCACTAGCTCATTTTGACAAGGCAATGGAATCTTATGCTGATACATTAGCTGATGAAATCAGAAAGTGGGAGAATGCAATTATAGCTAAGGTGGATGTTGTTGAGGTTGCAATGCTTGCAAACTTCCAACAAGTCAATGGCTACAGTTATGACAACTTTGTTTGGCTATATGGTAAGATGTTTTGAAAGCCAGGTCAGGAAAATACAAGCCTTCAAGTACCTGATGTGCTTGCTCCAGTAAATGATGAGGTTCATCCTGCTCAGGATTACTCTCAATATTTGACACACACATGATTTATCTCAGGACAAGTCTGCTATTGTTGTTGAGTTTTCAGATGTTCAAGAAACTGAAGATATACCTCCTCTTATGTACAAAAGAAGGAGATATGGTGAAGGCATGTTTTCAGTAAAGACTGATCTCAATAGAGAAATGGTCGAGGTTCATAGTCCAACGTCCAAAGGCATCATCCTCGATACCTTTATATTAGTGGACTTGGCCAATGAGTGTAAATGGCACTATTATAATATTGATGAATGGCACAAGAATGTGGTAGCTAACGCTAAATGCAAATTATATTTTATGAAATACAAATTTGATGATCATAATTTACCTCCAGCTCCGCCAAGATATTACCCGAAGCCGAAAGCATACTTTGAAAAGCAAAGTAAGAAAATCAAGGGGAAGCAGATTTAATACTTATTCTGTGTTTGATGTTTGTAGACTGTGCTTTCCCTTGTATAGAACTTTTATATATATATAATTTAATGTTTTTTATGGGAATACTATTTATTCTAAATCTTATATGTCTTCTTTTTTTATGCTTTATTATTATTTGTGCAATTTACCTTAGCTTATAGGATTTTGACTTCTTCAAATAGGGGGAGATTGGTTTGTATTGTATCCACAATACCATTGATTTGAAGAAGGGTCCCATTAAGCTAAGATGAATTGAGTCTGTATTTGATGCTTTGTTTTAGGTATGTACTTGCAGGTCTATATTGCTAAGTACACACCAAGGTCAGGTTAAAGTGGGTCAGTAAACACAGAACTATATAATGTATTCCTTCATTATGTTGTCCAATGTGTTGACTCACGTATAATCTCTCAATTGGGGTGTACTTCTATCCCAAGTGCATGAGGAGGATCAAGGAAGGAGAAGTACTTAGATTCAGAAGATTTGAAATTTTACACAAGTAAAATTCATCGAGTATTGTAAAGGATAAAAGTTGAATTCGTCGAGTATACTCGTTGATACTCATCAAATTCATCGGATATACTTGCTAGCACCCGTCAAATTCGGCACATATACTTGTGGTAGAATATGTGATAGTTGAAAAATAATTAAGTAAAATTTGTTGGGTATCATCAAGAATACTTGTCGAATTCTTCGAATGAAACTAATGATACTCGGCGAATTCGTCAAATATACATGTCAATACATGCCAAATTCATTGTATCATCTCGACACTACTTCTATGGTTTTTCTAATGTATTTTCGTTGAGTGCGTCGATGGCATAGAGTGTGTTGACTGCATTAATGGCGTTGAGTGCGTCGATGGCGTCAGGTGCGTCGATGGCTTCGTGTCCGTCGACTATGTCAATGATGTCGAGTGCATCGAATGCCTTGACAATGTGGAGAATGTAGTGTATGCCTATCGAAACTCGTCGAATTCCTCGAGTATACTAGCCGATAATCGCAGAATTCGTCGAATATGACTTCAGCATAGAGTTGGGTGGCTAGCTGGTTTGAGCTGAATTTCTCTAAGTCAATTTCGTCGAATATAACTACTAGTTCGTCGAGTATACTCATCTATACTCTACGATACTGGATGAAAAGGACTTGGGATATTTTTCTGACTGTTTTTTCAAATTTCGGCTGGGGTTGAACGACGACCATGTACAGTAATTTCGGAAGTCTTGTTTTGGAATTTCTTTAATATACGTTTCTATTGAGGGTCTCTATAAATACTTAGGGTGTATTTTTCATCAACCATAATCGTGTTAATTGTCAAAAATTCAAAAACGTACAAGATTCAAAAAGTGAAACAATCGGCTCCTGTAGGACTCACAACTTTAGTTCTATCAACGCAAGCAGTGATCGATTCGATCTTCCTCTTCCGATTCGACTAGATCTTTGCATTATGAAGATCTCTATTCCTTTAGGTATAGTCATTTCAGGATTCACGAATCAAAGTCTTCAAGGTTTTCGATTCTACCGTGTTCTCCAAGTTACTCAAGTTCGACCTAAATGAAGAATGACGGATAGAAGACTTAAGATATTATCAAGATTATTTTTAAAACTTTTGTGTATTTTTCTTTTACAGTGTAGGAGATTTTTCACTGAGTTGTTGATATGTTTGTGGATCGATTTGTAGATCCATTTGTGGATCGAGTTGCAGATCCGTTTGTTGATCGAGTTGTAGATCCGGTTATGGATCGAATGGTAGGAGAGGTTGTTCTCCGAGTGGTAAGAGTTACGGCTCCGATGTGTAAGATTTGTTGAAATCTGAGAAAGATGAAGTAGTCGATTCTAACCCGTTCGTGGTAGATAGGCGAGGAGGGACAGTGGACGTACCCAACACAGGGGACCACTATAAATCTCTGTGTTCTGTGCGCTCTCAATTATTTAAAGTATTTTTATTCGGTGAAAAGACACAGACATCATCTATTCACCCACCTCTAGGTGATTTAGGTAGACACTAGATGTAATATACCTCACTCAACTAGACCCCTAGAAGTGGTTTTTTCATGACTAGGTCATGACAAAACCCATGGAATCCCAAGAAGACCAAGTGAATGTAGGAATGAAGGTGAGATCACCATGGTCTACAAATAACACTTTCCAATTATCTAACCCAAGGTTTGACTTTAGGGCCTCACCTTAACTCTTTGACCCCACCATAACATCCCTACCTCTCTAGAAGGTTCATTGGGTCACCAAGGACCCATTGGGGTCAATTAAAAAGGTCAAATTGACCAAAGTCAACCCTAACCCTAAAATGATCAAGTGCCCTATCTAGGGCCAAAGGACCTTCCCTTAACAATTTTGACCACATCTAAACCTCCCTTGCCCAAAAAGGTGCTCATTGGGTCACTAAGGACCCTTTGGGGTCAACTAAAGAGGTTATGTTGACCAAAGTAAACCCTAGCTCTAAAGTGGTCAAAGTGCCCTATTTAAGGGTTAGATGGCCTACAAGGTGTCAAACCAACCCTACCAAAGTCTCCCTAGACCTTAGGAGAGGCCAATGGGTCACTAAAGACCCATTGGGGTCAACCAAAAAGGTCAAATTGACCAATGTCAACTCCACCTCAATTTTATGTCAAAATGACCTATTTTGACCTAACCAAGTCCAATCCACTTGGTCTAAGCCAAATTGAGGTGGCCCACTAGCCTCATGAGGTTTGTAGTGACATAATCAACCATTCATTTCCTTGAGATAATGACTATGAGAGAGAAAGCTCCATCTCTCCCTTTAATGGAGGAGAGAGAAAGAAGAAATATAGAGAGGAGTTATGGAGGGAGGCCATGGGTCATTCCATTGATAAGTATAGTGAACTTCTAGAAGCCTACAATGGGCTAATGGCTAGATCAGATGAGTATTCTTGCTAGGATCAGCTTACTCCATCTAAGGTACACTCTCCTTTCAGCACTTCATCTATGTAAAGTTATAAGACTGGTCCAAGTTTAGAAGATTCCTCATTTAAGGATGAAGGTGATTCTTAATCTTAGAATTATAACAATCAAGGGAATTGATAAGTACGGTGAACTTCTAAGAGCATTCAAAATAACTAAGCAACTGACTAAAAAGTAGGCTCAAGAGATTGCATCTCTATAGCTTGTTGCTTCCCAACATTCTGAGATAGCAATCATGCTAGGAAAAAAAATAAGGGAAGTCAGTCAGTTGAGAATATCACTTTATACAGATAGGCACCATTAAGTGTAAGAATGATTTTATTTGGGATCTAGAAGAAAATCTACAAAAGGAGAAGAGAGTTGTAGCAAATTTTTCTAAGCCCAACTCAGTGTTGCCCATTATTGACTCTTTCACCTCTCAGAGAAACAAGAGAGGAGTTGGATTCAAGGGAAATAATAGAGCTGCCTCTTTCAAAGGAAAGGGAAAAGCTCCAGCTAAGCCATCCATTCCTTTTAAAAAGGTAATACTCCCTACTTATAGGTAAGACCAGGACTCTATGTATGGTCACTTGAAAATGGAAATTATTCATGGAAGGATAATAATGTATCTTCCTATATATGGAGAAGAGCAATGGTAATGAGTGCCTTCAAGGCTTCTCATGAGGAAATATAAATGGCCCATCCTGCACCATTTTTCTTTAGTGTTACAGCTCCTATTCTTAAGAAGGGGGACTGGCCAAACTTTAAACTTAATCAACTAAGACTCGGACAAAAGGTCAGTCTTATAACAATCCTGATTTGTGTGTTTCTGATGCTATCAAAAGAATTATTTCTACAAAGAAAACTGCTGCTAATGGCACTCAGAAAAAACCAATTAAATCTACTGAAAGAGTCTCCATTATTTAGATAGTTACTAAAACAAATTTTAAGAAGGCTACTGTTGTTCCTTCTTGATAGGTTGCTGCTATTAACAAAGTTATTAGGCAAACTCAAGAAAATAAGGTATAACCTTCATGAATGCTAGTGATGTGGCAACATAGGCCATTTTGCCATTGATTGCTGGCATAACCCTAGTCTGTCAAGAGCGAAAGTCTGTCTTCCAGTCAGAAAAACCACAGGTAGACATGTTCATTTTGAAACTAACAAGCACCTAGGACCCAATAAATATTATGGTCCTAAGGTAAAATAAATATGTTTTGCAAGTTAGTCCAAGTTTCCACACACATATATGGTACTTGGACAGTGGTTGTTCCAGCCACATAACTGGAACAAAGAGATATTTGGGAGAGTTCATTCTAGTGAAGGATGGAAAAAAGGTGATCTTTGGTGGATCAAAAAAGGGATTACCAGAGGTTATGGTAAGATCATAAATGTCTTAGTCACTTTCACAAAAGTAGCTTATGTTGAATGGTTGCAACAGAACCTTATAAGCAAAGACAACTTTTTGATCTTGGCTATGACATTTCATTCCACAAGGATCAGTGTTTCATAAAGAATTCAAGTGACAAAGAGGTCATCTTGATAGGTACTAATAGTGGGAATATGTATTGTTTAAATTTTCTTTGTGTAAATTCAGACTCTCCCATATGCCTAGTTGCAAATGAGAAAGTCTAACACTGTGTCAAATGGCACAAAAGGATTGCTCATTTAAACTATAAGACCATATGCATGCTATTCTGTAAAAATCTAGTTAGGAATGGTTGTAACATAAAATGCACTAAGGAGAGCATTTGCTCTGTATGTCAAAAAGGCAAGCAGAGCAAAGCTCCTTTAAAATGCATTGAAACCAAAGACTCTGTGAGCTGTTTATACCTCATGCATATGAACTTATTTTGTCCTATGCCAGTTCATTATCTAGGTAGGAAAATCTACACCTTTGTGGTTGTTGATGACTATTCAAAATTTAATAGGGTTTTCTTTTTAAGGAAAATGTCTGAAACAATTGATGTCCTCATGACATTTGTTGTCGGGATTTGTCTCCACAATACCTCAGATTTTTAGGAGGTCAGACCTTGAACTAAGATGAATTAAGGTGTATTTGATATTGTGTTCAAGTTGTATATGTGCAGGTTTTTATTGCTAAGTGTAGACCAATGTCAGTCTATAATGGGTCACCAAACACAGGACCATACAATGTAATCCCTCATTGTGTGATCCAAAGTGTTGTCCCATGTATAGCCTCTCTATTGGGATACACTTCCTACATGCACTTGGATTGATGGACAGAAGTATTGAAGTTTATTTTCTCAGAAGAAATTTTTCTAAGTCCACATACTCGAGTAGCCTTCTTCATATACTCGAGTAAGTGACTTAGTACTCGAGTAGATCCTCAGACATACTCGTGTGACTCTGTATACTCTTGTAGATAAGTTTATACTCGAGTAGATAGTTAGTCACTCGAGTAAGTCATATATTATACTCGAGTAGATCCTTCTGTTCTTAGATCCAAAAAAAATTTCTCTAAGTCCACATACTCGAGTACCTCCTTTTACACTCGAGTAAGTGAGTCTGCTCTCGAGTAAGTTAGGTTACATACTCGAGTAGACTGCATTATACTCGAGTAGATGATAACTTACACTCGAGTAGTTGGTTAGTTACTCGAGTAAATGTTCTGTTCATACTCGATTAGATCTGTGCTTCTCATCTCAGAAAAATTCTAAGTCTACATACTCGAGTAGTTCCCTATATACTCAAGTAAGTGATTCTATACTCAAGTAGCTGTTATTCATACTCGAGTAGCTTAGTGATTACCCGAGTAATCTTCCCCAGATACTCGAGTAGTTCTTTTTCCCCTCACTCGAGTATCTCCAACCCTTTCACTCGAGTAGCTTTTCCTATCTTATCTCAAAAATTTTCTCTAAGTGTTTTTACTCGAGTATATACTCTCATACTCGAGTAGTTCTAAATTCTCTCGAGTGCTGATCTTTGAATCACTCGAGTAGCTTCTTTTCTTATACTCGAGTATACTCCTTCTATCCACTCGAGTATATACCATCTAATACTCGAGTATGTTTCTTCTATGACTCGAGTATATCTGTTTAAATTTTCCTGAAATTCTCTAAGTCAATTTCGCAGTGTATTTCAAATTAATCATTTCTGATTGGTCCACGTGTCATCCCTAATTAATTTTCTGACCGTTGGAGTCCACGTATAAATAGGTCCTCTCAGATTTGACTAAAAACAAGTTTTACAGAGATTTTATTTTAAGAAAGAGAAAAAGTTCCGTGAACCCTAATTTCTCACGCCGCCGCCATTGACGTTCACGGAAGAAGCTCTGGATCGACGATCTTCGATCGCTGTTTTTCAACTCTGATTCTCCAGCGATCCAGACGAAAGTTAATCACTCGATCTCGCCAAGCCTCAAAGATTTCAGATCTATTTTCTCGATCGAGGTGATTCCGTTTTTCAGATTTGTGGATCTCTCTCAAGTCGTCTTCAACATATTCTGATCAAGCCAAAGTTCTTAAGGAAGAAGACTTTCAAGATCCAGATCTGAGAATATTACTGTTTGTATTTTATTTTCAAACCAAATTTCTTTGTAGGAGTTTTTCTCCGAGATTTGTACGAAGGCTTTATCTTCCGAGTGTAGATCCGATTTGGATCGAGTTTGTAGGAACGTGGTTCCGAGGTGTAGGATTGTTTTCAATCCGAGATAGTGGAGTAGCCGAGTCTAGTGATTTGCTAGATCGGTGAGTAAAGTGGACGTACCCAAGATTGGGGAACCACTATAAATCTCTTGTCGTGTGTGATTGCTTGATGTGTGCTGTGTTATTTTTTAATTCCGCATTTGACACGAAATTCACCTATTCACCCCCCTCTAGGTGATTTAGGCTAACAACTTAGTACTCTCAATTAGTATCAGAGGGAGGTTGATCGTTAAAAGGTTAACACCTTGATCTTATCCCTCCAAGTTGTTTCTTGAATAGTATCAAGCATGAGTAAGACCAAGGATTTTGCTAAACTCCCTATCTGCACCAAGAACAATTTTCCTATGTGGAAGGAAAGAGTAAAATTCTTCATGGAAGCAGTAGATCCCCGGATCTTCATGATAGTTGAAGAAGGTCCCCACATTCCTATGACCACCTCCACCATAGATTCATCTAAGCAAGTTCCAAAGAAATTGATGGATCTCGATAAGGACGAGATTGCACTTGTCTCGTTGGAAAAGAAAGCCAAAAATATTATCGCAAATGCAGTCGATGACTCAATGCTGCAGAATCTGATTCATTGCCAGTCTGCCAAGGAGATGTGGCAATCCCTAGTGACTCTAATGGAAGGTACAGAAGAAGTAAGGGATGATCGAAGGTCCCTACTGAACCAAAAATTTGAAGCCTTCAGGCAGGGTCATAAGGAAGCCATAACTGACACTTTTGAGAACTTCTTCAAGATAGTAAATGGCCTCAGAGTTTATGGACGTGTCTTCACCAATTGGGAACTCAATGACAAATTCTTAAGATCCCTAACCAAGGAATGGGACAATAAGGTATGTGCCATTCGGGAGTTTGGAAGGTTAGCTGAGACAGACCCGCAGAATCTGTTCGGAAAGCTTATGTCTTACGAGCTGCAAATCAACTCAAGAAAAGCTGAAGAAGAGATCAACAGGTCTGCATCCAAGGAGAAGTCTGTCGCTCTAAAGGCAGATAGCTCAAGGAATACAAAGGCTAGCTCTCCTGCCCCAGTTCCTGAAGCTGATGAAGAAGAATCATCTGATCCAAGCTCATCTGGCTCAGAACTATCTGAAGGAGAGTTCTCATTGCTCTCCCGGCAATTCAAGAAATTCTTAAATAAGAAGAAGCGATGGAGAGGCAAAGATGCCTCATTCAGAAGATCACGACGTGATGGTGATCAGAGAAAGAAAGGGTCAAGTAGTCATGACAGGTATAACTCTAAACAGAACAAACAGATTTCGACTGACATCATTTGTTATTGTTGCAATAAGCCAGGTCACGTCATCGCCGACTGCCCTCACAAAAAGAAAGAAGGTGGAAGAAGAGAGGAAAAGAAATCCTCACACCATAAGAAGAGGACAGAGAAGAGTCTAGTAGCCAAGAAGAGCAAAACTCTCAGCGACTCCGACTCATCTGAGTCGAGTGAAGAAGAGGAAGCTTACTTTGGGCTCATGGCTCACTCAGATGATGAACAAGTCCCCCAGTTCACTGGGGAGGTAAAATCTCACACTCCTCTCTCTGATTCTGATGATGATAATGAGCAAGAGGGCTATTCCTCTGAAGATGAATCTGAACTCATGGCTCAGTACAAAGAGTTGCTCATGACCTACGAGAAATCTCGTAGAGTAGTGAAAACTCAAGTCAAAGAGATAAAATCTCTACAGGCTAGTGAGAGCAGCTTGAGAGAAGAAGTCGCTAAGACTAACTCTCTTCAAGAGAACTTCAATAGTGCTATGGATGAATACAATCAAGCTCTCAAGCACCTCGACCTTAAAGAGGAAATCATCAAAGAATTGGAACAACAACTCGAGGCTGAAAAGAAACTTGTTGAGAGTTTCTCTAAGCCTAAGACAGTTCTTCCAATCGTTGCTGAGTTCTTTGCTAAGGCCAAGGGTGCTGGTTTAGGACACATTGGCTCTTCTAGTAAATCCTCTAGGAGAAACAAGGCCAAGAGAAAGAATAAGGCTGCCCGGAAGGCTCTAGCTGAAGAAAGAGGGAAAGCTCCCTTGGAACCTGTTCTATTCAAGAAAGTGATCTTTCCTACGAATGAGCTCGACTATGAGTCTACCTATGGACACTTTTCCAGGCCGATCCCTGAGAAGCCCAAGTCAAGATAACAAGGTTGGACTCGTCCTCGTAACTTCGGCGAGAGTGCCTTCAAAGCACCTTATGAAGAGATTCAACTTAAAAGCTATGGACCTTATGCTCATGGTCACAATATCAAAAAGACACCAAAAGTAAAACCCATTGTAGAAAAGCCTATGAAGGAGAAGACGTCATGTAATTGCCATCATCATGAAGCCTCTTCCTCCAAGAGTAAAGCTCCTGCTGGACCTTCATTCCAGAAAGTCAAGCAGGACTACACAAGGCAAAGATACAACAGGTTCGACTGTTGGTGTTGTGGCAGAATTGGTCACTTTGCCATCGATTGTTGGTTCAATCCTAGTAATGCTGCAACCCCTCAAGTTAGCAACGTGAGAATGACCACTCATGAGGCTAATACTCGTAGGGGGAGTTTTCTAACTCGAGACCAAGGACCCAAACATGTTTAAGTTCCTAAGGCTAAGTGATTGTAATTGCAGGTATGTCCAAAGGCCACCAAAATGCCAATCTGGTATTTGGACAGCGGATGTTCTCGGCATATGACCGGGACAAGGAGCCTACTCCAGAATTACACCTCAGTCTGCAACGGTCCAAAGGTCATCTTTGGAGGTTCAGATCAAGGAATAACTTAAGGCTATGGTATGATCTCTAACGGTAGCGTATCCTTTTCGGATGTAGCCTATGTTGAAGGATTGGAACACAATCTCATCAGCATAAGCCAATTATGCGACAAAGGATACGTAGTTGAATTTCATGCTGACAAGTGTTTGATAAAATCGGTTAACAACATGGAAACTATTTTATCAGGCACTCGAAGCAGAAATATTTTCTGTTTAAATTTCATTTGTATTGACGCTTCTACACCAGTATGTCTTTTAGCAAAAAGTAGTGCATCCCTTGCTGACCAATGGCACAAGAGACTAGCACATATTAATTTCAAAACTATTAATAAATTATTCTCTCAAAACTTAGTACGTGATGCACCTAATGTCAAGTGCGTTACGGACAGTCCTTGCCACGCTTGTATCAAAGGCAAGCAAACAAGAAGTTCGTTTAAAAGCATAATAGGCAAGGATTCTAATAGAAGCTTACAGCTTCTCCATATGGACTTGTTTGGTCCACTGCAGGTTAGAAGTTTGGGAGGTAAGGAATATATGATGGTTATTGTGGATGATTACTCGCGCTTTGCGTGGGTGTTCTTTCTGAAACACAAGTCAGATACCTTCGGTATTTTCACTAATTTTGTTAGGAAGATCCAGAATGAATACAACTATTCCGTAGTCAAAATCAGAAGTGACAATGGAACGGAATTCAAGTCTGGAGCCATGACAGAATTCTGTGATAGTCAAGGTATCTTTCATGAGTTTTCCTCTCCTCGCACTCCACAACAAAATGGAGTAGCTGAGAGAAGGAACAGAACACTCATAGAGGCTTGCCGGACCATGTTGAGTGATGCTTCACTTCCAGAGTACTTTTGGGCTGAGGCCGTCAACACCGCTTGTCACGTGCAAAATCGAGCTCTCATCAACAAGAACCATGATAAGACTCCTTACGAACTTTTAAAAGGCAGGAAACCAACCATTTCGTATTTTAGAATCTTTGGCTGTAAGTGCTTCGTACTTAACAACGGTAAGTATCACACTACCAAGTTTAGCGAGAAAAGCTTTGAAGGTATTTTTGTAGGTTATAGTAGCCATAGTAAGGCCTATAGAGTATTCAATAGAAAAACTCTGGTGGTGGAAGAGTCGATACATCTTGTATTTGATGAGACGAGTCTGCTACAAAGCAACTTGTCTAGTGTGCCTATTGTAGATGCAGGTACAAAGTTGAAAGAACTTAGCCTGGATGAAACTACTAAAGATAAGGTTGAGACGTTCATCAAGATCACCTCTACAACCACCATTAAAGAGGTAGATGATCAAAATAAAGAACACATCCCAGCTGAAGATGCAACTCCAGTGGCTGAAGAGATCCCAGATGCAAGGACTTTAGAGTTCAGACACTTGAAGGATCACCCCGTTGATCAAATCATAGGAGATCCTCGGGATGGAGTTAGAACTCGTTGAGGTACAACTAACGAGAATTTATACTTAAGTTTTCTTTCACAGGTTGAACCAAAGAAGTTTGAGGAAGCCAACTCCGACGCATCCTGGATTCTAGCCATGGAAGAAGAGCTGAATCAGTTTAAACAATGCAAAGTTTGGACACTTGTTCCTAGACCCAAGAGTAAGAACGTCATTGGGACAAAATGGGTCTACCGGAACAAGATGGACGAAGATGGAACAATTATAAAGAATAAAGCCAGACTTGTCGCCAAGGGCTATCGTCAAGAAGAAGGAATCGACCTCGACCAGACTTATGCTCCAGTAGCAAGACTGGAGGCGATCAGGTTATTTCTTTCCTACGCTGCACTTAAGGGCTTTACCGTCTATCAGATGGACGTCAAGTCCGCCTTCCTAAATGGTGACATAAAGGAAGAAGTGTATGTAGAGCAACCGCCAGGTTTTGTTGATTCAACCTTTCCTAATTATGTTTATTTACTGCAAAAAGCACTATATGGTATTAAACAAGCTCCTCGAGCTTGGTATGAGACGCTGTCCACCTTTCTTCTTGAGAACAATTTCACAAGAGGAACGATAGACAAGACATTATTTCTTAGGGAAATAAAAGGCAAGATTCTGCTAGTGCAAATCTATGTCGACGACATCATTTTTGGCTCTACAGATAACAACCTCTGCAAGAAGTTTTCTAAACTTATGCAAGGGAAGTTTGAAATGAGCAGTATGGGAGAGCTGAAGTATTTCTTAGGGCTTCAAGTGAAAAAATCTGAGGATGGAATTTTCATCTCACAGACCAAGTTCACCAAAGAGCTACTTAAGAAATTCGGAATGGAGAATGCAACCTCTATGAGGACTCCAATGGCCTCAGCTATGTCTCTGGACAAGGATGAGAAAGGGAAACCTTTTGATGAAACCAAGTACAGAAGCATAATTGGGTCCTTGCTCTACCTTACTGCAAGTAGACCAAATATAATGTTCTCAACATGTGTATATGCTAGATTTCAGGTGAACTCTAAGGAATCTCACTACATCGCTGCAAAGCGAATCCTGAGATACCTCAAAGGTACACCAAATCTTGGCTTATGGTACCTAAGAAGTAATGATAGTGAACTAATTGGATTTTCAGATGCAGACTTTGCAGGTAGCAAAGACGACAGGAAAAGCACTTCCGGGACTTGTCAATTCCTCGGAAGAAGACTTATTTCCTGGAGCAGTAAGAAGCAGAACTGTGTAGCCATCTCAACGGCTGAATCAGAGTATATCTCTGCAGGCAGCTGTTGTGCACAGATTTTATGGATCAAGAACCAGTTTGAAGACTACGACATGAAGTTCCAGAACATTCCTTTGATTTGCGACTCATCCAGTGCTATAGCAATAGCCAACAACCCAGTATCCCATAGCCGGACCAAGCACATAGAGCTTCGTTATCATTTCATCTGGGAGCATGTGGAAAATGGAGACATAGATCTACAATATGTCTCCACAGACAGGCAAGTTGCAGATATATTAACTAAGCCGCTGGACGAGTCCAAGTTCTCGTTCTTCAAAACGGAACTCGGACTGCTCAACAAAGAAGACTAGTGATGGACTCACAAATCAAGATGAAATCAGTGGTGTTGGCTGATAAGAGATAAAGTTTTCAGTGGCAATAGACATCTACCAAGAAAAATTGTCTTTCAAGTATTAGATACTCGAGTATATCAAGACTTATACGAGTAAACGGAAAATACTCGAGTAAGAAGTCTGACCTACTCGAGAAATTGACAAAATACTCGTGTATGAACACTACCTACTCGAGTATATTTTGTCTACTACTCGTGTATGGTGTTACCTACTCGAGTATGTTCCGTCTAATACTCGTGTATGATGTGATGCGTGGAAAACGGCAAGCGCACCGGTCGCACAAGTAATAAAGTTTGGGAATAAATCCCCGAGTGTCGGTCTCTTGAGGAACACAGTAAGGGATGAGTTAATGTCGAGGAGGACTTGAGATTGAAGTCCTCGGGGCGAAGGTAACGATGGGGGTTTTGGTGGTTGTGGAAAATAAAGTAAAAATCTAACAACTACTCCTATGCAACGCCGCTATGCGATGCTTCGCCAGGCGGGATGGAAGACTAGTCGGGCCGCTATGCACCGAATCGCTAGGCGGATGGGCGAGTAGGCTAGCGGATGAGGTGGAGAGAACGGCGGAATGAGGGTCGTAAGCACCTCTTCGCAACGCACGCCACTAGCAATTGCTAGTGCGGCAAGGGTGGAGGGATGGCGGAATAATAAGGCGCACCTCAAGTAAATAAATAACGAAAACACAAATCACATAGACATGATTTAGAGTAAAAGTTAACTACAAATAAACATTCTTCATCAATACAAAGAGAATAACTAAGCTAACAACAACAAGAGGAAGAGGTGTGCGAATCGACCGAATCCGAAGCCTTGTTGAGGGTTCACGGTTGGAATCCCGGGTTGTCAATCCGAGTCCAAGCTCGGTCCTCAACTGCGTCCGGGGTAGAGGAGGCTGTCACTCACTCCCAATGGACCCGTCTTCTTCGTTGAAATGATCCGTAGATTGCGGCTCCGGCCCTTCCTTGCTTGATGGAGAAAGCTCGGTCAAAACTCCGCTTGAAGCTTGAGGATGAAGGAGGAGGCCGAGAGGATGCTCCGGCGTTGATTTGGCGTTGTAAGCTTGCCCGGAGACCCTCCCTAAGGTGGGAGATGGAGGAAGACGGCGGAAACCCTCGTTCGGGACGAGAAACGGCGGAAAAATCGCGTGATCCCCGATTCGATCAAAATTAGGGCGGACCTGCGCTATTTATAGAAAACAGATTTAAACAGCGCGCACGATCACAGGCGCACGACCAGTGGTCGTGCGCGGTATGGCCTGTGATCGTGCGATATGGAGGCAGAAAAGTGGGAAAAGAAAGTGTGACTGCGCACGACCGGCAACGCACGAGCAGTGATCGTGCGCGGTATGGCTGGTGATCGTGCGATATGCCGGGACAGAACTTTCACAGGAGAGGTCATGGCTGCGCACGACCGATGATCGTGCGCCAAAGAGGTCGACGGTCGTGCGTGGGTAAAAACGCACGACCATTGACTCCTTTGCCAAGCAGGGTGAAAATCCTACCCCGGACGCCCACACGATCCCAGAACCTGCAGGAAAACTGGACGGGATGTCGATATGGCAGTCACAGACATAAATATAATGCATAGCAAAAGGGAAATACACACACGCACAGAAATAGGCTAATAAAGTGCACAAGACGTGGAATAACCGTAGCGAACCAAAAGGAGTGCAAATGACGCTAAACGGTGTGCAAAGACAAGAAAATAAGCCTAGATGAGTCCGAAAATAGGTATATAAAGAGGACTCATCACACCCCCAGACTTAACCATTTGCGCGTCCCGAGCAAACAAAACCTAAGCAGACAGGGAAAATGAACTAGCTAACAAAGAAATTGCAAAACGGAGTACCATGCGAAGTCGCATGCTCGCGTGCATAAAAATAAAGTAAAGGAAATTCTTAAGTATACAAAATATTTTATATTTTTCACAATGCGTAACAGAAATTTATTATTACTCAAAAGTAGAATCACGGTGAATCATCCGGTCCTACGCAGGGAGAAAGTAGGCAGGCCACTGAGGTGAGCATTGCCGAAGACCGGGGCTCAAGATTACCCCCAAAGGAATCCACCAATGTCGGAAACCATAAGCTTGCCCGATCGCACTCTCTCCACGGCACTAGTCAACTCAAGCGCAAGTCCGTAGGACTTCGGGTAATAATGGGGCTTGGGATTAGGTGAGGAAAGCAAAGATAAACATGACGGCTATGCACCTAACCCAAAAGAGCTAACGTACAAAACTAGTACCCGCTGCCCACAAAATAAATACGGGTGCACCACACCCCCAGACTTAACTTTTACTAAATGGGTGTGTGCACCGCCTACTCCAAATCCAAATCATCTCCAATAAAGATTTTCAATCAAACTTTTTCTTTCTCTTTTTTCTTTTCTCTTTTTCTCTTTTTCAAATATTTTTCTTTTCTTTTTTCATCTTTTTATTTTCACAATTTCAGCAGATATAACTTGGAAGCACTTCCACATTTTCACAAATAATAACACCACATCACAACCCAACATGAAAATATAAAACATTAAGCTCGACTTGGGTGCGCGACTAGGATAGGCTATATGGCTTTGGTGAAATATAGGTGGAGCTGAATCAAAAGAAAGGGTAGGCACAAAGGGGCGTAGCGAGGATATGACGTTAGGAACGGTACAAAGCTCAACCGGGCCAAAAGATGGCCTACATCACTCTCACGCTAGACTAACCGTGTACCAATGCTTCAAGAATAGCTTGGGGCAAGTTCTTAGCAACCGAGAAAGATAATCCTTCCTCCCGACTCAAGCAATACGAGTCTAGTGGCGGCTACACACATTCCTACGCTACCGTTTGATTCACACCGGATTCACCAACTTTTGAGTAGAATAAAAAAGAATTTACGCAGATAGAAAAATATAAAGCTATAAGCATTCAGAAAAATTAAATCTACTCAAATTTCTATACAAAACGAGAGCAGTTGACTAGAAACACAGCAAGGCCAACATTTTACTCCGTCGCGCAATCCTGAACTAGCACAGAAATTTTCCAAATCGAACAAAGATACAGGTTCAACTCGTGACACGCAAACCGCTAAGCTCGCGCTCATGTGGGTGCAGTGGTGTGCGATGCAATGAACATAAACAAAATAAAATACAAAAAGCTTCTAGCATGCAAAAGAAATGTGTACGTGCAAAAGGTAAACTGACTCTCCCCCAGACTTAAACTAAACAACACATCAAATGATAGAGAAATTTAAATCAAAAAGAGCTAAGGGAAGAGGTTACCCAATGCTCAGCTAGTGAGCATACCAGAAGACGCGTGAAAACTAGGAGCAGGCCCGCCATACGAAGAATCACAACCCCGCCAATGCGTAGTATCCATGAATACCTGCAGGGGTGAGCTCCGCAAAAACAAAAGAAAAATATACAAAAAGAAATACTAAACTAAGCTAGACATAAAAAAAGAAAAATGCAGAAAATGAAAGATAAGCACTGGGGTTATTGTCATCCCAGCACGACTTATTCAGCAAAAGAAAAGTTCTAGCTAATGGGCCTATGAAAAGAAAAGTGCACAGGCAACTGTCCTAATATCCGTGTCGATAATGGGTACCGATACGGTGATAGCACAGTTACCCCTCTACCTAGATAATAATACCTGCGACGCACAGGTAGAGGAAATAGGAAGTAAGATGAGGAGGAGCACTGGTCCTCACTCATCTCACCACAAAACAAATCCTTGCCTAGCAAGGTATCGTCCACCACAGGCTCGTTGGGGGCGAAGGTGAAGGCAGAGGCTTCAACTGCAAAAGGAGTAGGAAATTCCTCATGCAAGCTGAGGCACTCGCCGACAACCTGAGCGCAAGGCTCAAAGTCAACCCAACTCACCTGCAGGGAATCAACCCGCACAGGCGCAGAAGGAGAAGGGGGGTCAAGGAATAAAGGAGACGAAGAACATAAGGAACTAATCGGGGGAGTGGTCCCGGTCTCACTCCCAGCAGGCTCCAAACAATGATCATCGTCGGTGTCATGTGAGTCATGGCGAGGGGAAGCTGAGACCATGAGGTCCTCGGTGGTGATTCGGACCTCCTCAACCAACAAGGAAGTAGAAACCTCCTCGCCAGCAAGGATTTCCTCATCACACCTCGGTACGTCACGGTGTTCCAAGACATAGTACTCACCATTGATGAGAATAATGTCCTCGTCACACCACGGCGCATCCTCATATTCCCAATTCCCGCAGGGCACAACATCATCAACCAACTCACTAGAAAGGGGAGTAGGTAATTCATGCAAAGAAAGCGGAGGAGCAACATCATCAGAGATAATATGCGCAGGTTCCTCCGGGGGTGAATCAAAAATAGGGGAAGAAGGCACAGGGAGAGAAGGCGCCGCAATGTCGTCGCACTGACCAGTAGAAAGTCTGATGGGTGTATCCACAGCAGTCCCCCATAGACAAGGTGGTACTGCGGATGCATCATCAGAATCAGAAGGAGCGGCCATTTGAGAGGTGGATGAGACAATCCGGATATCCGGTTCATCATCCGCCTCCAACTGGCGCTGAAATTCTGCGCAATCTTTCAACACATGGTCGGTGCTATGACAACACAAACACCGTTTTCCATTACCCCTCGGTCCAGAAGGGACCGGGGAGGAATATGAAAAAGGTGAAGGCGGAGAAGAGTAGTGACCATAAGACTGGGGTGCGGTGTATGAAGTACCATAAGACAACGGTGCTCCATACACTGAACCACGAGAATTATGCTCCCATTCTTCAGTGGGGCACTCATCACTGTTATGCCTATAATCCCCGCACCAACAGCAACGAATATTCGCATAAGAATACATGGTGCAGCAAGAAAGAATTCACCACAAGAATTTTCTAAGCAAAAATTAACTACACACAAGCAGATAAATAAAAAGGAATACCTGCTACTGGAATATAAAAAATTAGAAGAGGAATAAAGAAAAATAAGCAACAAATTATAAAAACTAAAGTAAAGAAAAATAAAACATGGAATGAACAGATGGAAAAGGGCTTCTATCTCAAATCTACCTCTTCAAAAACTCAAACGACTGTGCTCCCCGGCAACGGCGCCAAAAACTTGATGCGTGGAAAACGGCAAGCGCACCGGTCGCACAAGTAATAAAGTTTGGGAATAAATCCCCGAGTGTCGGTCTCTTGAGGAACACAGTAAGGGATGAGTTAATGTCGAGGAGGACTTGAGATTGAAGTCCTCGGGGCGAAGGTAACGATGGGGGTTTTGGTGGTTGTGGAAAATAAAGTAAAAATCTAACAACTACTCCTATGCAACGCCGCTATGCGATGCTTCGCCAGGCGGGATGGAAGACTAGTCGGGCCGCTATGCACCGAATCGCTAGGCGGATGGGCGAGTAGGCTAGCGGATGAGGTGGAGAGAACGGCGGAATGAGGGTCGTAAGCACCTCTTCGCAACGCACGCCACTAGCAATTGCTAGTGCGGCAAGGGTGGAGGGATGGCGGAATAATAAGGCGCACCTCAAGTAAATAAATAACGAAAACACAAATCACATAGACATGATTTAGAGTAAAAGTTAACTACAAATAAACATTCTTCATCAATACAAAGAGAATAACTAAGCTAACAACAACAAGAGGAAGAGGTGTGCGAATCGACCGAATCCGAAGCCTTGTTGAGGGTTCACGGTTGGAATCCCGGGTTGTCAATCCGAGTCCAAGCTCGGTCCTCAACTGCGTCCGGGGTAGAGGAGGCTGTCACTCACTCCCAATGGACCCGTCTTCTTCGTTGAAATGATCCGTAGATTGCGGCTCCGGCCCTTCCTTGCTTGATGGAGAAAGCTCGGTCAAAACTCCGCTTGAAGCTTGAGGATGAAGGAGGAGGCCGAGAGGATGCTCCGGCGTTGATTTGGCGTTGTAAGCTTGCCCGGAGACCCTCCCTAAGGTGGGAGATGGAGGAAGACGGCGGAAACCCTCGTTCGGGACGAGAAACGGCGGAAAAATCGCGTGATCCCCGATTCGATCAAAATTAGGGCGGACCTGCGCTATTTATAGAAAACAGATTTAAACAGCGCGCACGATCACAGGCGCACGACCAGTGGTCGTGCGCGGTATGGCCTGTGATCGTGCGATATGGAGGCAGAAAAGTGGGAAAAGAAAGTGTGACTGCGCACGACCGGCAACGCACGAGCAGTGATCGTGCGCGGTATGGCTGGTGATCGTGCGATATGCCGGGACAGAACTTTCACAGGAGAGGTCATGGCTGCGCACGACCGATGATCGTGCGCCAAAGAGGTCGACGGTCGTGCGTGGGTAAAAACGCACGACCATTGACTCCTTTGCCAAGCAGGGTGAAAATCCTACCCCGGACGCCCACACGATCCCAGAACCTGCAGGAAAACTGGACGGGATGTCGATATGGCAGTCACAGACATAAATATAATGCATAGCAAAAGGGAAATACACACACGCACAGAAATAGGCTAATAAAGTGCACAAGACGTGGAATAACCGTAGCGAACCAAAAGGAGTGCAAATGACGCTAAACGGTGTGCAAAGACAAGAAAATAAGCCTAGATGAGTCCGAAAATAGGTATATAAAGAGGACTCATCATGATGCTATCTAGTCGAGTATACGGACTTCTATTTTGGATTTGTAATTTTTCTATTCTCACCGAGCTATTTGCCGCTTCATTCAGGTATGAAATTATATTTACTTTTACTAAAACCTAATTAGGATTATATATATATATAGAAAAATCGAGAAACCCTTTCCACTTCTCATTCACTCGAGTAGCCGCCGACTCCACATCTTCCGAAAATCACAGATCATCGCCTTCTTCGCCTCTTCTCATCCTAAGTACCCAGCTTCCTCAGAACCTTCAGAACTAGCAGAAGTCAGAGCTTCTCCTCCTCCAGCTAATCCTGAATCCGAAATTCCAGATCCAGCAACCTTACTGTCTACAGCAGAAGATATAAATAGATTCATTGATGAGCTCAGCTCAGATGCTCCCCTGTTTGAGAATGAATCAGCTGTAAAATCTCCTGCTCAGGATCCAGTTCAGACTCCTGTACAATCTCCTGCTCAGGATCCAATTCAGACTCCTGTACAATCTCCTGCTCAGTCCTCAGCTAAAGAGTCCAGCCAGTCTGAACAGATTCTGTTGTCTGATGATGAGGAAGTATCTCCAGAACCAGTGGATGCTCCTCTGAGGACACTAGACTTCACCCTTCCTTCCTTCATCAACACTAAAGATTCAAATTTTTGTAGAACCCTTCAAAAGAGCTGTCAGTTCAGTGGAAATTACTGAAATCCCTCCATGGATTGCTCCTGCTCCTTCAGTTCCTGCACCAACCTCAGCTCCTTCTTCTTCTTCAGATCTGGTGAATAAGATTGCACAGATGCTCATTGAACAGAGAAAGTACTTTGATGAATCTCTAGCCTCAGTAAATAACAAGGTCACTACTCTTGAAAAGGAGATGAGTAGAGGCTTTGCTGAAATTCAAGCCAATACTGATGAGCTCAAGAGATTGTTTCAGCTAGGTGGAAAAGCACTAGATCACACTATCACAAGCATAGGTGAACTAAGAAATCAACAAGAAACTGTTGCACATAATCAGATAGTATTGGACAAGAATGCTGAAGCAAATGTGATGAAAGTATGTGAAGAAGTTGGCACCTTCCGAGATGAAGCAATTGCCAAGCTAGCTGTAGATATCACCAAGGGGGAGAAAGTTGTAAAAGAACAAGTTAAAAAACTATCTGAACAAGCTCAAGCAGTTGTAAAAGAACAAGTTGAAAATCTATCTAAATAAGCTCAAGTAGGTGTGGATGGTCTTATAAAAGATATGAAAGCAGACATCCTAGCCCAGCTCCAATCTGTCAAATTCTACATCTATGATACAGCTGTATGGGTAAATAATCAGAACTTCCCAAATTCTCAACTCAACCCTACCATCATTCCCAAGTTCTTAGACCCTCTTGAAGAACAACCTCCAGCAGATGCCCCAGCTCAGGCAACCATACCAGAAGGTGTGCCAGTCTTCTCACCCAGACCTGATGGTGATGTGACTGAGCCCCCTCTCTCCTATTCTGATATGTGGCAAGATGAAATTCCTCCCAGTTCTCAAGGTGCCCCAAGAAAGAAAAGAAAATATGGTGATGGTGCTTCTGCCAGCCGTTCTGCACCTAGAAAAGAGCCTGCCCAAGCTTCTGAAGGTAGATCAGAAATTGTTCATTCTGAAGTTTGGAGTCCAACCTCCAAATCTCTGATCCTTGATACCCTGAAGTTAGTAACAGATCATGGTGAGAACAGAGATCACTATTACAGTTATTCAGAATGGAAGGCTTATGAAGCATCTCAGATCAAGATCAGACTTCATGACAGGAATTGGGGATACAACAACCCAGCTGCTCCTCCTAGGCCCAGAACTTATTTTCCTAAACCTTTCAGTTACCTAGAGAGACAAGAGCTGAAGAGAGAAAGAATGCACAAAGGAGCCCCTTCTTGAGTCTATGAGAATGTGGAAATGGATATTTTAATCTGTTAAAAACATTTCTATATATATATATTTTTGATTCTGATTATGGCTTTTTGACTCTTTATCCTGCTTCAGTTTATATTCTTTTGCTATATGTGTGTTGTTCTTTTTACTTTAAGTAATTCACCTTAGTATAGAGGGTGCTGACATCTACAAATAGGGGGAGATTGATGGGATTTGTCTCCACAATACCTCAGATTTGTAGGAGGTCAGACCTTGAACTAAGATGAATTAAGGTGTATTTGATATTCTGTTCAAGTTGTATATGTACAGGTTTTTATTGCTAAGTGTAGAACAATGTCAGCCTATAATGGGTCACCAAACACAGGACCATACAATGTAATCCCTCATTGTGTGATCCAAAGTGTTGGCCCATGTATAGCCTCTCTATTGGGATACACTTCCTACATGCACTTGGATTGATGGACAGAAGTATTGAAGTTTATTTTCTCAGAAGAAATTTTTCTAAGTCCACATACTCGAGTAGCCTTCTTCATATACTCGAGTAAGTGACTTAGTACTCGAGTAGATCTTCAGACATACTCGTGTGACTCTGTATACTAGTGTAGATAAGTTTATACTCGAGTAGATAGTTAGTCACTCGAGTAAGTCATATATATTCTCGAGTAGATCCTTCTGTTCTTAGATCCAAAAAAATTTCTCTATGTCCACATACTCGAGTACCTCCTTTTACACTCGAGTAAGTGAGTCTGCTCTCGAGTAAGTTAGGTTACATACTCGAGTAGACTGCATTATACTCGAGTAGATGATAACTTACACTCGAGTAGTTGGTTAATTACTCGAGTAAATGTTCTGTTCATACTCGAGTAGATCTGTGCTTCTCATCTCAGAAAAATTCTAAGTCTACATACTCGAGTAGTTCCCTATATACTCGAGTAAGTGATTCTGTACTTAAGTAGCTGTTATTCATACTCGAGTAGCTTAGTGATTACCCGAGTAATCTTCCCCAGATACTCGAGTAGTTCTTTTTCCCCTCACTCGAGTATCTCCAACCCTTTCACTCGAGTAGCTTTTCCTATCTTATCTCAAAAATTTTCTCTAAGTGTTTTTACTCGAGTATATACTCTCATACTCGAGTAGTTCTAAATTCACTCGAGTGCTGATCTTTGAATCACTCGAGTAGCTTCTTTTCTTATACTCGAGTATACTCCTTCTATCCACTCGAGTATATACCATCTGATACTCGAGTATGTTTCTTCTATGACTCGAGTATATCTGTTTAAATTTTCCTGAAATTCTCTAAGTCAATTTCGCAGTGTATTTCAAATTAATCATTTCTGATTGGTCCACGTGTCATCCCTAATTAATTTTCTAACCGTTGGAGTCCACCTATAAATAGGTCCTCTCAGATTTGACTAAAAACAAGTTTTACAGAGATTTTATTTTAAGAAAGAGAAAAAGTTCCGTGAACCCTAATTTCTCACGCCGCCGCCATTGACGTTCACAGAAGAAGCTCTGGATCGACGATCTTCGATCGCTGTTTTTCAACTCTGATTCTCCAGCGATCCAGACGAAAGTTAATCACTCGATCTCGCCAAGCCTCAAAGATTTCAGATCTATTTTCTCGATCTAGGTGATTCCGTTTTTCAGATTTGTGGATCTCTCTCAAGTCGTCTTCAACATATTCTGATCAAGCCAAAGTTCTTAAGGAAGAAGACTTTCAAGATCCAGATCTGAGAATATTACTGTTTGTATTTTATTTTCAAACCAAATTTCTTTGTAGGAGTTTTTCTCCGAGATTTGTAGGAAGGCTTTATCTTCCGAGTGTAGATCCGATTTGGATCGAGTTTGTAGGAACGTGGTTCCGAGGTGTAGGATTGTTTTCAATCTGAGATAGTGGAGTAGCCGAGTCTAGTGATTTGCTAGATCGGTGAGTAAAGTGGACGTACCCAAGATTGGGGAACCACTATAAATCTCTTGTCGTCTGTGATTGCTTGATGTGTGCTGTGTTATTTTTTAATTCCGCATTTGACACGAAATTCACCTATTCACCCCCCTCTAGGTGATTTTTTAATTCCGCATTTGACATGAGGAATGTTCAAGTGAAGAAGGAATCTGGTGGCAAGAAATCGGAGTTTAAAGTGCTGACTACTTCGAAGTCTGTATATCGCAAGTTCTACAAGAAGGTTAAGACGTCGGGTCCAGCCCCTTCTTCAAGTGCCTCGGGGGCATCTACCAATCAAACCCCGGGCGATTGTTATACTTGTGGAAAGACGGGGCATTTTGATCGCGATTGTTAGAGCGGACGTCCGAAGTCCGAGAGAAAGCAAGGAGCCACCTATGAAGAGAAGGCTAAGGCGATGGAGTCAACCGCGTCCCACTATGCTCCGACTCAACTGAGAGTCTATAACTTGGGCCAGCAGGAAGCCATCAAATAGGCCGACGTGGTGACATGTACGGTTTAATTTATAACAAGTTAGCTTTAAATACTATTACCTAGTGCTTGTTAGCTTAATACTGTTGTATAGGCTTTGTTCTGATTGGCGGTAGTCTGGCACGAGCACTTTTCGATACGGGAGCTTCACACTCCTTTTTGTCCGAAAGTTTCGTAATGCGCATCGGAGTCCATTCTTTGATGGCGAAGGACAGATTTGATGTGTTGCTACTGAATGGGTGTTCGATGCATGCAGATAGATTTTGCGCCGTGAAGGTTCTTATTGGAAGCCAAGAGTTCGACTTGCTAGCGTCAGTGCTACCGCTAACAGAGTTCGACGTCATCTTTGGTATGGATTTGCTTTCGGAGCAGATGGCTTGTATCGATTGCAACCGTAAGGAGGTCAAGCTGGGTGTTGGGCAGGAGACTACATTTGCGGGACTGAAGGGGTCGAGCAAGATGCTGATGTCTGCTCTTCAGGTGGTGAAGGAAGTTCGTGTTGGAGCAAATTTTTTCTTCACGTTAGTGGAGGCTGTAAAGCCTAAGGCCACATTGGATAGTATCCCAGTGGTATGTGAGTACACCGACGTGTTCCCGGGAGTTCTTCCTGGAGCCCTACTGCAGCGAGAAATTTATTTCACTATCGAGCTAGTGCAAGGTGCCAAACCTGTGTAACGTTCTCTTTATAGGTTGGCGCCTAAGTAGATGGCGGAATTGAAGGTTCAACAAGAGGGGTTGATGGAGCAAGGGTATGTGCGTCCGAGCTCGTCGCCTTGGAGCACACCGGTCCTCTTCATTAAGAAGAAAGACGGGAGTTTGCGGCTATGTATCGACTACAGGGAGTATAATAAGCTAACGGAGAAGAATAAATTCCCGATCCCAAGGATTGATGATCTCTTCGATCAGTTAGTCAGATCGTCAGTATATTCCAAGTTGGATCCGAAGTCTGGGTATTATAAGCTGAGGATAAGGGAGTGTGTTATCCCGAAGACGGCATTATGCACAAGGTATTTGCACTTCGAGTTCACGGTCATGTCGTTTGGACTGACGAATGCGCCATCGATGTTTATGGATTTGATGAACAGGACGTTCCGAGAGTACCTAGACCGTTTTGTGATCGTCTTCATTGACGACATATTGGTGTACTCGCAGTGCGAAGAAGATCACTTCAAGCATCTGCATCTAGTCTTGGAGACGCTGAGAAGGAATGAACTCTATGCAAAATTCTCCAAATGCGAGTTCTGGCTACCCTCAGTAGAATTCCTTGGTCATATTGTCAGTGGAGAAGGTATAGCGGTGGATCCTGCAAAGATTGTTGCGATACGGGAGTGGGCCGTGTTATCATCTATAGCGAAAGTCTGTAGTTTCCTCGGCCTTGCCGGTTATTACATGCACTTCGTAGAGAACTTCTCGTGGATAGCGTTACCTCTCACGAAGTTGATAAGGAAGGATCAGAAGTTCTTGTGGATGCAGGAGTGCGTGCAAGCATTTGAGGAGCTGAAGGAACGGTTGACCACGGCGCCAGTGCTAAGTTCGCCAAGTGGGACGGTGGGCCTCGAGATTTATAGTGATGCCTCAGGTAGTGGTTTGGGCTGCGTGCTGCTGCTGCATGGTAAATTTATTGCTTATGGATCGCATCAGCTAAAAGTGCCCGAAAGTAATTATCCGGTCCACGACTTGGAGTTGGCGGCTGTAACATCCCATTTCTTGCTAGACCCCTAGGAGTCGGTTTGTCGTGACAGAACCCTAGGAAGCCCAAAAATTGAAATACATCGACCGAGATTTCGGGTCACGGGTTGGTCACACCCGTGACCGACCCGTCATGCCTGTGACCTAGGGCGTGACTCCTTCGACGATCGTCGATCTCAGGGAGATGATCGTCGAGCGCAGAATTTTCTACCCGGGCCTGTCAAGCCCGTGACCTATGTGTCACGCCCGTGACCTAGGGCGTGACCCCTTCGACGATCGTCGATCTCAGTGCGACGATCGTAGAGCGCAGAATTTGCGTCATGGCCCTGTCACGCCCGTGACCCATGTGTCATGCTCGTGACCTAGGGAGTGACCCCCTTTGGCGATCGTCAATCTCAGCGAGACGATCGCTGAGCACGGAATTTGCATCTTGGCCCGCTCACGCTGGTTACCCACGTGTCACGCCCGTGACCTAGGGCGTGACCACCTTTCGACGATCGTCAATCTCAGATCGACAATCTTCGAACTCATAATTTGCCACTCGGGCCTATCATGCTCGTGACCCACGTGTCACGCCAGTGACAAAGGCCGAAACGTCAGCCAGACTGGAAATTTCTGTAACCCGATTCATAATCAATTCTGATTATGGGAATTTACAGCAGGAGTAATTATGGGCCGTTTCCTCCTTTAATTACTTAATAAGAAAGAGAGAGCGAGGTCCAATAGGAAATCACCACCTGGTAAACGCCTCTTCTTATTCCAACGTTTCCTTCTATCCAGCATAACCGAAAAGACATTTGTTAAGGGAGCTTTTATTGCCATGAATGATTCACCCTTCCCCCTCCCCACTTGGAGATCTATAACAGCCTCCTTAGAGCAAGAGGAGAAAGTTACACTCTAGACCAAACGAATTCAGATATCTGCTCTTGCTGTTGAAGAACTTCGGGAACGCCCCCAGTGCGCCATGACAATCCGATGTTCATCTCGCCTTCAAACCGCGAACAAGGTCCTCCTCTACTTCTTCTTTTATGGGTAGATCTTAGGATCTTAGAAATGAAGTTTGTGCTCAACAGAGTCGAACCTACCTCAAGTTTTCATTGAAAATAATGAAAATATATTTTTCGGGTACGCCGGAAACCGCCACCTCCGGCGGTCAAACCACCGCCGACCGATAGCCATCGCCTTCACGGAGGTGGTGGTGGTGGTGGCTGGCCAGGGAAGTGACCGGACGGCCGGCGATGGATCGCGGAAGAGCTACATGAAATATGAGTATTCTGTATTCTGTCTTCGGGTTTGTAGAAGATGAACAGTAAAATCACTTTATAACATATAAATTATGTATATAATACATAATGAAAAGATACATAAATTGAGTATATTTTGAGGCTACAAAACGAGGCACTTGGAGGCTTATTTAGGAAAAATAGCCAGTCACAAAAGTTGTATCCCTTCGAGTCTAGATTAATTTAAAATTAGTTTCAACTCGTTTAAGTAAGCTGTTTAACCGCAGAACCCGTTTTAATGGGGGCTGTACCTAGAGTTGGGCAGAAACTAAAATGCATGTCCACTCTTCTTCCTTTGTCCAAATGACCTGAAATTTGGGCAAGGGGTAACCCTTAGCCATATCTAGAGGCTGTCCAAAAATTGGAATTTT
Organism: Platanthera zijinensis; assembly: GCA_039513925.1. Classification (NCBI taxonomy): domain Eukaryota; kingdom Viridiplantae; phylum Streptophyta; class Magnoliopsida; order Asparagales; family Orchidaceae; genus Platanthera; species Platanthera zijinensis. The sequence continues at coordinate 168,759,524 of CM077081.1, read as the reverse complement.
TGTAGATTTATTGCCTAAAGTTTTTGTTTTAATTTAATAAATTTAGAGGAATTTATTTAAGTGGTCAAATGACCTCCAACCCCTCCCAAATTTTGGTGAGTGGTCCCTGGCTATAACACCTAGTGCTGTACAAATTTACAACTCATTTGGATGAGTTTTAGATAGGGAGTCACCTATTCTTAACTAGGCAATAATGAGGCATTTTTGAGTAAAAGTGCACTAGAGGTTGGAACGATCAAATCACCTCAACTGAAGCTGATGTTTTGACCACTGACTTGGATGGGTTATTATAACCCTCTTAGAGAAAATGGTGTGATTTAGGGTTGGTTTACCCTAGGATCCAAACTCAAACCCTAAATGGAGGGTTTTGAGGGTTGTGAAGTACATGGGGGCAATTGCTCTCGTATTGCCTTGAAATTCTGTAGAGTTGACGTAAGCATGATAAGAATCATCTGGATGGAATCTTGGAGGATTCAGAGACAAGTAGATACCTCAAAGCCCTAATCGTAGCTTTAGGGTAAAATACTAATTAAGCACAATCGGTCACCAAACATTATCTAAAGATTGTGAAACTTGGGTAGAGTAAGTTTTGGAGCGGGTAGAACCTATAACAATTTTATTGGAATTTTATGATGTCTATTTACAGCACTTCATTTGTAATGATTGTTATAGCCCCAATTGATGTTTTAATTATTTGAATTTTTCTGATCATTGAAATCTCATGAAATCTTGGAAGTAAATATTTTAGGACAGAATGGTCGCCCTTGAATTTTTGTATAATTGTTAGATGAGTAAATCCAGTACTTCCTTCACAAATGCTAAAAAGGGGTTTTATGCTTTGAAAATTAATTATGGATGATATTGTTACTGAGAAATTATGAAACTTGGTCTATACTACTTTTAATGTTGTACCTGCATACTATAATTAATTTATAATTTTTGGGTGGAATTACTCAGTACTTAGTTCATAAATAAGGGAAGATAGAAAATATTTCTAAAATAGTTTTAGTGCCCTTTTGATGTTATAAAAATTGTGATATTTTTGATTTACCATATTGAGATAATATACTATTTATTATAATTTTATTGGACATTTTGCAAGAGAACTTAGGGTAGATCATGTTCAAACCGGTAGCCCTTGGAATTTTTGAGGAAATTAATTAAATGCCAGATAAATTAGTAAAATTACTACATTCTGGATTTAGGCTAGTTATATCATGATAAGTCTCCAGTAAATAATTTAGGGCATTTGGATTTGTTTTGGATCATTGCAAAACCGGTTCGACATATTGTCTAGATTGGTTTGCATATAGCAAATTGTTTAATTGCAATAGGGCATGATCGGGGTAAGATGTTGGAGTTAGTCATTTTGTCTGGTTAGATAATTGTGGATGATATCATATTAGGATGAAATGAAGAGTAGAGAGAAGTGGTGTTGGCTAGAGTTAAGAGATGCTCGGGTTCGACGAAAGATCGTCTTTCCCGAAGAGAGGAAGGATAAAAATCACCCTAGGATAGTCTATCGTAATATGAGAAGGGAATGGGTAAAGGGGATTAACCAATAACAATAAGTGCCTTGCGAAAGGGAACGATGGGCTTCAGCTACTATCATAGTATCTAGTGCCCTTTGAGAGCCCTTCACGGGGAATACCGGGGGCAGTCCTGGGTTAACGTAAACTTAAATACCAAACTGATAAGAGTAACTTAGTAAATAGGGTTGCACGTTTCACAAACACCGTTCGCATCGGAATATGGTTGGGAGCTTCGGCTCGGTTGGTTAAGAGATGGACGAAATGGTCCAGGGAGCTTCGGCTCGGTTGTTAAGAGACAGACGTTTTGGTCCGGGGAGCTTCGGCACGGTTTTTGTGTGATTACGATTGACCGTATTGGTAAAGGTTACCAATCACCATAGATATGGGGTCTGGCAAATGTTTCCAAGGTGGTTCGTCGAAAATCATCGAGAATGAGTCGTCGAGAATGTCTCGACGACTGCGACCAAGTCAAAGTCGTCGAGAATGTCTCAACGACTACGACTAAGTCAAAGTCGTCGAGAATGTCTCGACGACCAAGTCAAAGTCGTCGAGAATGTCTCAACGACTACGACCAAGTCAAGAGTCGTCGAGAATGTCTCGACGACTACGGTAAAGTCGTCGAGTATGACTCACCGACTAAGGCCTCGATTCTCGACGATTCGGTCAGGTCATTCTCGCCGAATCTGGATTTGATTCGCGCCGATTCTGAAACCCTAATGTGCTGTGTGGTCTGCGGATAGCGATTTATCTAGGTTTATTTATGCTTTGGGTATAAATAGACTCTTAGGGTTTTGGGAAACAGAGAGGAATCGGGTTTTTCTCCTTTGACCGAATCGAAGCCGACGGAATCGTTCCGCCGCTCGTTCGCTCCGCCGATTCCCGAATCCCGCCGGACGGAAGAGTTCCGCCGCCGCAATCGTTCTACAGACCTCCTCCTCTCCGGCGACAGTCGCTGGTGCTGCACTTCCTGGCGCGGACCTAGCAGTCCGTGGGAAGTGCGGAGGTGCGGCCGATCTTCTACTTGACCCTTCGTGCGACGAAGCTCGGGAGTTCTCCAGCTCGTGTGGATTTCTGCAGAGACGTGGATATTATTCCACGTACAACTCGCCACCGACATCACTCAATACTTGGAGCATCTTCGTTGAGTTGTGACTCAACGCCACTAAGGTATTTTGCCCTAGTTATTTTGATTACTTCTTGATACAACGATCATGGCCAGATCCAGTTCTCTTGGGCTGTTCTCGTACTTTTCCTTTCCGCTGCGTGCACAAAGTGTTGTGCCAACCCTCACGAGATAACCCAACACATAAAAGTAAAGAAAATTAAGGTGGTGGGTCTTCGGTATTGGAGGGTCGATGCACCGACGCCAATACGTTGACTCGGCAAGTGTGGTTAGCACTTCGCCAACAGAAGTCCGGTGCGCCAGCCGGCAAGAGTACGCAGGCGTCCGCTTAGTGCACCAAGCATTGAGGCGTACAATAGGTCTGACCGGTAGTGCTTTACTGGTTTAGAGGTGGGCGAGGCCCAACCCACCGCTTCCGTCTGCCACTACGGAGGTATCCTGGGAGGTAACGGCTCTGAAAGGGGGAACTAAAGGTCTGTGTGCACAGAGTCGGGTGTGTGAGTTGCACTTGCATGTTTCATCATACCCACTTGCATGTCATAGCATACTCGATTCATTTAACCCTTACACCTAAAGTATAAGTGGAATGGGACGCTTATACATTAGGACTTGCTAAACAACCCCTTGGTCTATAAGCTTGTGTGGGCAAGTTTATAAATTAAGGTTAAATTCAATATATATGTGCTGCTGTTTGATATCCGACACCCCAACATATAAGTGGTATGAGACACTTTATACGATGGGAGCCTTGCAGAAGATCCCTTGGCTTATGCGCTTCAACACATAAGTTAAGGTTACTTTTTCTACTTTCTATTTTCTGTCATACTTATTATAGAATTGCTAGATTAGTTCCGCTGCCACCTGTTTTCTTTTGATTCATTCTCCACCTTCATGTCCTTCCCTTTCTTCCTCTCCGCTCGATACCTAGGATCCATGGGGGAAAGGGTAGGGGATGATACAGCTTAGTCTTTATGGCTAACAGTTTTCGAACCACATCATTTAGGGGATCGTGGAGCCCAGCATGGAGGAGCAGCCCCAGAGACCGGTGCGCTTGGAGATGGGGAAGTCTAGCTCCGGAGTTCATACAGCCGAGACCGTGAGTCTCGACCTTGAGTAGTTTTTGTTATTGCTTCCGCATGAGTGATTTGTAGTGAGGACATGTTGTACTGGGCTTAAGCCCGTATTTTTAGTACTCTGATATACTATTCTTTGGACACTCCCTTCGTGGAGTTTTATTTCTATATATGTGATTTATTTCAGTGGACTTACTTTTACTTACTTCAATTATCGTGCTACCTTTCCGTGATCGAATTGGACGGCAAAATCGGCGCCTTGTGGTGATGACCCTTCAGGGCGTGAAGGTGTCCTGCAGAGCGGCGATTCTGGGCCTAAGACCTCGGTGGTTTAAAAAGAAAAAAAGGGGTCTTATAAGTGGTATTAGAGGCAAACATCGATCTGAAAAAGGTAGCAGTCCACTAACCCTGGGTCACCCCCGCTCGAGTTTAGTTTGGGGACAAACTAAGCAGCGGAAGAAGTGGTGTGCCCATAAGGGAAATCATATGTAGAAGTCCACTTCTTCATAAATTGAAATTCTTCTTTGTAGCCTACGACAAACCCTGCCCCCAGCAGGAAGCCTACGACAAACCGTGCCCCCAACAGGAAGCACCTCCAGCTGCAATGAACATATCACAGAATTATCTAGTCAACAAGTTAGACCCAGCCCACTAGGACTCACTACTAACCATGACGACTTATAGTATGTCCTAGTCCAAAATAGACCATGGGTATGGACTTGGTTAAGGTAAGGAGATACCCATTGAGAATAAAGGAGGAGTTCAACATGAGAATGACAACCTAATAGATAACTCAGGTGACCCTACGGTCCCTATTAAGTATTATTCAAGCGGTACACTTCTTTAAGGAGAATTGAGATCTATAATACATTAGCAGAATGGTAAAAGACATGGGGTCTTAACCCTCATACCGGTAATAAGATTACTCGGAGACAACCACCACGGAAAACACCGAGGGTCGGATAGGAATTCAAGTTCGGAAGATACCTATTTGGGATAGGGAACATTTTGACCCAGATAAGGTTATCGTAAATGTGACTCGGAGAGTTTATGGTATGGAGTATATCAACAAGTTTCAGGCTGTAACCCAATTCGAAGATTGATGTCCTATGGATTGTGCACCCAGCTATGACGGATATAATATTGTCATAACAAAGATACATAGCCCAAAGTAGGTAGGGGCTTATCTTTTGTTTATTGGGTGTAGTGATCTTTGCTCTGAAGATATGGCGCCACTATCTTTATGGAGTCCACTGCGACATCTACTCCGACCTCAAGAACCTGAAATACGTGGACACGCAAAAGGAGCTGAATATCAGGCAGAGGCGCTGGGTGGAGTTCTTAGCAGACTATTAGTATGAGATGCACTACCATCCAGGGAAGGCAAACGTGGTGGCCGACGCGTTGAGTCGGAGAGCTGCCACCTCCGAAGTCGGGCCCAAGGTTATGTCCATGGAGCTGTTCCGGACCTTCAGAGATATGCAGATATCCCTAGTGTTCGAAGATGATCCAAAGCTGTATGTGGAGTATCTGGCATCGATGGTGGCTATAGATGATATTCGGGATCGCATTCTGGACGGACAGAGGACATATGTAACGCCCCCGATTTTTTGACGATTTTATTTAAATGAGAAACATCATATTTATCACGTCATGGCGTTACCTTTAACGTCAAGATGGCGACATAATGCCATAAAGGCATTTTCGCATCCATGCGGTCAAGTCGGCCGAATTCTTGTTGTTATGAGAAAATTTTGCATTTGGAATTTAAGTTGAGTAATTTTTGACTTACTCGTCAAGTTTCGTCACGATCCGAGCGATATTTGGGCCTCGGCGTTTTTTCCAAAGTTTTGTGGAATTTATGTTCGTCGTAAACTTTGAAAACTTATATCTTGAGAATGGCTCGTCTGATCTTTGTTTTGACTTCGCCGTTGTGTTCGTAGCGTCTGTGTTCGCCTACGACGTGAGTTTCGTTCAATTCGGCGCTCGTTTGGGCCTCCGTTTTGATCTCGCGTTTCCTTATTCAAATATATATAAATACGATTATTTTAATATTAAATTACTATTCAAAAATGAAAAGTACTATTCATTCTTATAGTTTGATCAAAAGGTTAGATTTGCCAAGAAATTGTTTTTCCTGCAACCTTGACTTGTGTGAAGTTTCTGCTCATTATGTAAATCTTCTGTTCCTCCAATTCTGTATACTCGAGCAGCCTTCTGTATACTCGAGTAGTCTGTTTCTATATACTCGAGTAGTCTGTTTCTGTATACTCGAGTAGTCTGTTTCTGTATACTCGAGTAGCCTTCTGTATACTCGAGTAGCCTTCTTTATACTCGAGTAGTCTGTTTCTGTATACTCGAGTAGTCTGTTTCTGCTTACTCGAGTAGCCTTCTGTATACTCGAGTAGTCTGCTGTCTTCTCGTGTAGTCCGTCATAGTTTGTATTCGAGAGCCTTTTTGAGGGTCAAAACAGTGTCGTATGGAAAAATGGCTAAAATAAAATTTGTTCGTCTCGACGAGATCTACAACTTTTATGTTGGGCACTTTTCCATTTGAAGCCATTCTAGACCCCTAATTTTGTTTTCCGCCAACTGCTCGTACTTAAACTTTTTTTTATATATTTAGACAAAATTTTTTATAACTACTTATATATATATATATATATATATATATATATATATATTCTTATACTTAGGTTATTTAGAAAAATAGGAATACTTCTACTTCTCCGATTCTTTCCCGCGAACCAGAGCGGCGTGAGCGAGAGAGAGAATATTTCGTGAATCTTCCGGTGGCCGCCGACGGAGCTCCGGTGCTCGAAATCTTCAACCGAGCGTAGATTTGGAAAGCTCTCAACGAGAGCTACGCTATCGTGGTAAATTTTTCCCCTTTCTTTGAGTTTTCTCGTTAGGGTTTTTCGGCCCTAACCCCCTTTTCGACCATTTTTGTCTAGATTTCAACTTCCTCCATCCTCTTTTGCCCCGATCTGTGACGTGGACTAATTTGGAGAACTTTTCCGGTAAAACCAAGGCAAGTGGTGGTTTCCCCTCATTTCTCCTTATCCGATTTGATGGTAACGGTTCAGTTTTTATGTTCTTTAAAATTTTCTTCACTTTGTTTTCCAAGTTATTGCTACGATTAACCTTTTTGGATGATCACTCGAGATGGTAAGATTTTGTCTTGATGAACTTGATCTTGTCATAATATATTTAATCGTTCTTGATGTGTCTTATTAATGCCTTTAAATGCATTACCTATCGTTATTGATCGTATTAGAGTTTGTCTAGGATTGTAAATCGTTCATAGGGGTTGATCAACCATGTCTTGAAAGTAGAAGTGTCAAGTAGAATCCGACGAGCCAAATCTCGAGATATATGTGATGGTTTCTTTGTGGGTTTTCTTGATTGCGGGAGTTAGTGGACGAAATCACCTCCGCAATGTTTGAGGCCTTTATTAGTACCTTGTGGAAGTCTACCAGGTTTTTGGGCATCTGCGGTGTATGGTGGAGAGTATGAGACTCCCTCACAGTTAAACGGATATTTTATTCGTAAGGGTGTGTCCAGTTGAGTGACCACCTCACCCGTGTTTTTGGGGTAGAGTCGACCACGGGTGCCTAATAAAGGTTTTGTATTTCTTCTTTATGATTTATTCATGTTATCACCTTATATCCTTGTGCGTCTGGTGTACTCTTGTGATGAATCACCTAAGTGTTCTTTTTTTTTCTGATGATGCCTTGTTTCTTTTTATACTTTACTTCAAAGGTTTTGGTCTTGGGTTGGTACCCCTTTTGACCCTTATTTATTTTGGCTTATTTTTCTGCCACCATTTGTATCCTCTTGCTGAGGTGTTCTGTCTTTGGAATGCCTCAGGTTCGGAGTATTAGCAGGTAGCGGAGCCGGTTTTGGAGCCTTAGCAGCAGCAGTTTGGCTGTAGTTTTCCCCCTCGCCGTAGTGAGGTAGTTTGTTGTTTTAGTTTTATTTGCCCAGTTTCAGACATATTCATACTGTGGGTTCGTGTCAGGTTGTTGACGCCCACAGGTTTGTTGACCTTTTTGGACACTTGCTAGCTGTGTGGTTTCCATAAGTTTGGTTTACATTACTTGCTCTCTGGGATGATTTATTGCTAGGATTGCATGTTAGATATTTTTAACCTATAAAACCCTACTATTAGTAAAGCATACTTGTCATCTCTTTCAAAACTAAGCCACTACTTTTATTTAGCGTAAAGACTTTCCTACACTTATTATAAATCTAGGGTTTGCATTGTATGAGTTGTTCCTCGGGGACATTTATACTCATGTAGGATATTATAGTCAATTTAAATAAGTATTTTCCGCAAGCGTATAATTTATATTTTAAATCGTGAACTAGATGATTCACTAAGCCGAGGGATACGGCTACCATCATAACTTAAACTGGATTTTATTCATAACCATTTATGTTTTCTATTAAAATTGTAGAGTTGGAGTCTTGCCTAAACGTCTGCAGTTATCCCCTGCACGGCGTGGCATCACGACGCATATTTTCCCCTTGCTCTGATATAATTAAAATGTTGGGAAAAATGCGGGTTGTGACAATTGGTATCAGAGGGAGGTTGCTTGACAATTGGTTGGGCAACCTTCCCTTGTTAGTGTTAATTGCTTAGTGTCCTGTCATACACACACCGATGTGTCATCAATATGTCTTGGCTGAAGCATGAACACTACACTCATAAGCATGATTAGAAGTATACGGGGCATATTATGTAGTATGGGATGCATAATATGTGTTTGTATATGGATCCACCATAGGTGGCAACATGTGAGGGTTATGTAGTATGGGATGCATAACCTCACCACATGAATGCCCATTAGCACGTTTTCTTTTCGTTGCATGCAATATTATGTAGTATGGGATGCATAACATTGCATGTGTACGCCGCTCATAACATGCATTAAAGCCTTTTATAGAATTCATAGCACCACATGCATATCATAACATAACATAAGCACAACATGCCAAGCTAAAGATTTACTTGATGACATATATACACACTTGATTTTAAATAAGAGTAAAGAATTCATGCATTCATATCATAGGCACATGAGTCAATAGGATGATAAGATATCATCCTGAGTAGGACATATCATCATCATATAATCCCAGAGCAAGTGACAGCTTTAGCAAGTGTCTTTCAAGTATGGTCTGAACTAGTTTTGTTTTGCCCTAGTCGTAATCTAGGATTTTAATTGGGTTGTTTGTTTGCCATTTTAGAAATGCCTCCAAAGCGTATTGCGACGAGATCGACTCCCCAGTCGGAGGGTGAGTCATCAGGTGCGCAGAGTGATGCGTTGATTGAGAGTTTGCGCCAGAGCAACGAGGCTCTGTCAAGGCAAGTAGTTGCGATGCAAACGCAAATTCAGTCATTGTTGTCTACCGCTCCAGCGCGGCAGCCTTCAGTGCAAGAGCCTGCCTTGGGTCAAGTCGTGCCCAATACCCCTGCTCCTTTGGTGGCCCCGGTGGCAATACCACCAGAAATGAATTTCATATCGCATTTCCAGCGATTGGGACCTCCCACCTACGACGGGAGTGCCGACTTTATGATTTTGGATGATTGGATCATCTCAATCGAGGAGATGTTTTCGTATTCCAGGATTCTAGAAGCCCAGAAGGTTATGATTGCAGCCTATCAGCTAAAAGGCCTAGCAAAGAGTTGGTGGATTCGTAAAAAGGAGAGTCTGAAGGAAGGCTGTACCTGGGACTCTTTTAAGAAGATGTTGCTGAAGAAGTTTCTGCCCTCGGTCGAGCAGGACCGTCTCATGAATAACTTCCTGCATTTGAAGCAGAGAGAGCTCACGCTGAGCGAATATGAGATTGAGTTTAGCAAGTTGAGTAGATTTGCTCCCGATTTGGTAGCTTCGGAGGAGGGAAGAGTGAAACGTTTCCTGGGAGGACTAAGAAGTGATGTCCAGCAGTGGGCAAGCACTTATGGAGCTGACAGTTATGCTATGGCAGTGGAAGCCGCACTAAAAGTTGAAGCGATTGAAAATGCCAAGAACCACGGTGCTGCGGCGAGGAAAGAGAAAAGGAAGGGTGTTGAGGATGGTAGCTCCAGGGCATCTGGCCCTTCTTCGAAGAAGAAAGGTAAGGAAGTGTGTAGTTTCTGTGGTCGTTCTGGCCACCCTTACGAAAGATGTTTCAAGAGAACAGCCACCCTGAAGCAGCAGCAAGTGCACGCCATCCAAGGTGCACCTAAGGGAGAGCTCGTGTGCTCGTTCTGTGCAAGGAAGGGTCATGATGTGAGTCAGTGCTGGATGAAAGAAAGGACCTGCTTCCAGTGCAGGCAGAAGGGACACCAGAAATCTTCGTGCCCCGAGGCTCAAACCCCACTGCAGCCTGCCCCGCTTCGAGCTCTACCGCCACCACCAACCCTAGATAAAGGAAAAGGAAAGCTGAACGTGATGACTAGCGAGGAAGCTCAAAACTCTACGCAAGTTATTTCAGGTTAGCCCCAGTCTATTTTATCCCTATTATTTATCGTTGTTGCTATGGTCATCGTTCGTTTAGTTATGTATGTTACGGTTTTAGGGGAGTTTAAGGTGCGGAATAGGTGGGCGCGCGTTCTGTTCGATTCGGGTGCCACTCATTCCCTTGTGGCCAGGTGGTTTGTTGATAAACATCGCCTGGATGTTGATCAATTGAGAGACTCCTTCAACGTCAAGCTTCCCTCCGGTGATTCGGTGATATCCAATCAAGGAGTTCTAAGATGCCCTATTCATCTTGGCAATTTTCTGGCCCTTGAGGATCTGTTAATTTTAGACCTGACTGATTTTGATGTGATTTTGGGCATGGACTGGCTGTCCAAGTATGATGCAGTCATCCAGTGCAAGGCAAAAAGACTGGACTTCAGGATGGACAATGGCCAACCTATAAGCGTCTATGGATTTCAGGACAGAGTTTCCCCTGTCATTTCTGCGGTACGTGCTATAAAGTCTGGTTGCAAGGCGTTTTTAGTTTCTATTTCTGCTCTGGAAACAGCTTCTGTTACACTACGTCTCGAGGATGTCTCGGTGGTGCGAGAGTTTCCAGATGTCTTTCCTGATAGTCTTCCAGGACTTCCTCCTGAGAGGGAGATTGAGTTCGTGATTAACCTCGAGCCAGGCACTCGTCCCATCGCCAATGCACCGTACCGTATGGCTCCGCGTGAGTTGGATGAGTTGCGTACTCAACTCGATGAGTTGCTGAGGTGTGGTTTTATTAGACCAAGTTCTTCTCCGTGGGGTGCTCCGGTTTTGTTCGTAAGGAAGAAGGACGGATCGATGAGACTTTGCATCGATTATAGGGAATTAAATAAGATGACCGTTAAGAATAGATATCCCCTGCCAAGGATCGATGATTTGTTCGATCAGTTGCGTGGTAGCTCGGTATTTTCAAAAATTGATCTTCGCTCAGGCTACCACCAGTTGAGGATTCGCGTGGAAGATATTCCCCGAACCGCATTCCGTTCACGGTATGGACATTATGAGTTTTTGGTGATGTCTTTCGGTTTAACCAATGCACCCCTGCTTTTATAGATTTGATGAATAGAGTGTTTAAAGATTTCTTGGACCGATTCGTTATTGTGTTCATAGATGATGTCCTAGTATATTCCCGCAATGTTGAGGAGCATACTCAGCATTTGCGTTTGGTTTTGTCGACCTTGAGGGAGCATAAGCTATATGCGAAGTTGAGCAATGTGAGTTCTGGCTACCTCAGGTGTCCTTTCTGGGTCATGTTGTAGGCAAGGATGGTATTTCTGTAGACCCGACCAAGATTTCTGCCATGATGGAATGGGAAAGACCTTCTACACCTAAGGAGATTAGGAGCTTCTTAGGCCTCGCTGGCTACTATAGAAGATTTGTGGAAGGATTTTCCGTGTTGTCTGCTCCTTTAACTAGACTTACTCAGAAGAATACTGCATTCATTTGGAGTGATAAGTGTGAAGAGGCTTTCCAAGAGTTGAAGAAGAGACTGTGTACTGCCCCAATTTTAACCTTACCTACTGGAGGAGTCGAGTATGGTGTGTACGTCGATGCGTCACACATCGGACTTGGTTGTGTTTTAATGCAAGATGGTAAGGTGATCGCGTATGGATCGAGGCAACTAAAGATTCACGAGAGAAACTATCCTACGCACGATTTGGAGTTTGCTGTCGTAATTTATGCGCTGAAACTGTGGCGACACTTATTATATGGAGCGCTGTGCAAGATCTATACGGACCATAAGAGTTTGAAGTACGTCTTCACTCAGAAGGAACTAAACCTACGCCAGCGTCGGTGGTTCGAATATGTGGCGGATTTTGAAGTAGAAAAATTCTTTATCATCCGGGAAAGGCTAATGTAGTAGCTAATGCCTTGAGTAGGAAGACCGCTAAAATTTTTAATCTATCGGTACAGTCCTTGGTAGAAGAATTCTTATTGATGAACATCGAGATTGGGAGTTGTTCTATGCCTGCTAGTTTGGAAGCAGAAGCGCCCTCTTGGATTTCCCTTACTAGGGTACACCAAAAGGATGATCCGGAATTGTTGCACCTCTGGAATAGGACTGAGAAAGGAGAGTTACCTGATTTTTCTTTGGACGAGCTAGGTACTCTGAAATATCGGGGTAGATTCTGTATTCCTGGCATGGGTGACATTCGGGCTAAAATTTGTGAAGAAGCTCATAGTTCCAGTGTTTCCTATCATCCTGGTTCCACCAAAATGTATAAAGATCTAAAGCAAATTGTTTGGTGGGCAGGGATGAAGGGCGATATCGCAAAGTTTGTATCAGAATGTTATACGTGTCAGCGTGTCAAGGCTGATCATAGAAGGCCTGGTGGTAAATTGACACCTCTTGATATTCCAAGTTAGAAATGGGAAAGTATTTCAATGGATTTTATCACCGGTCTACCAAAATCTCCCCGTGGGCATGACTCAGTTTGGGTGATAGTCGACAGACTGACAAAGTGTGCCCACTTTGTTCCGTTTAAGATTGGGTATTCGATGAAGAAGATAGCTGAGCTATATCTTGAAGTGGTCATCAGGTTACAGGGAGTGCCTATTAGCATTGTATCAGATCGGGACTCCAGATTTACGTCTCGCTTTTGGAAGAGCCTGCAAGAGGGGTTGGGTACCGACTTGAGGTATTCCACAGCCTATCATCCACAGACGAATGGGCAAACAGAAAGAGTAAATCAGATCGTGGAGGACATGATTAGATGTTATATTTTGGATCATGGTGGTGCTTGGGATGAGCGTCTCAGACTCATGGAGTTTACTTACAATAATAATTATCAAGAGAGCTTGCAGATGGCCCCGTTTGAGGCCTTGTATGGGAGGCGTTGTAGGACTCCCTTATTTTGGGCTGAGGTTGGTGAGAGACCATTGCTAGGTCCGGAAGCCCTTGAGGAGATGAATTGTGCGGTGACTCATATTCGAGATAAGCTACGTGTAACACAAGAGCATTATGAGAAATATGCTAATCGACGAAGGGTCGATTTGGAGTTTGTCGTTGGGGACTTGGTTTTCCTGAAAGTTTCTCCGATGCCAGGAGTAAAAAGATTTGGAAGGAACCACAAGTTAGACCCCCGGTATGTGGGACCTTTTCAGATTCTGGAGCGCATCGGAGTGTCAGCTTATCGAATAGAATTACCTGCTAGCTTCCCTGGTGTCCACGATGTGTTCCATGTGAGCCAGTTGCGGAAGTGTGTTCGTAGTGATCGTCAAATTCTTGACTCGGTGCACCAAATTCAGCCCAATCTGTCGTATGTGGAAGAGCCTATCCGCGTTTTGGAATCTCAAGAGCGTGTCTTGCGAAGGAAGACCATCCCCATGGTTAAGATTCTTTGGAGAAATCAAGACGTCGAGAGCGCGACGTGGGAATTGGAGTCAGCAATGAGAGAATCTCATCCGCACCTCTTCTCCTAGTTTCGGGTACGTCGATATGTTTTCAGTCACGTTTGATTTTATCATTTTGATTTGGTTTTGGAGTTGTGTTAAGTTTCGGGACGAAACTTCTTTTTAGGGGGAGTGACTGTAACGCCCCCGATTTTTCGACGATTTTATTTAAATGAGAAACATCATATTTATGATGTCATGGCGTTACCTATAACGTCAAGATGGCGACATAATGCCATAAAGGCATTTTCGCGTCCATGCGGTCAAGTCGGCCGAATTCTTGTTGTTATGAGAAAATTTTGCATTTGGAATTTAAGTTGAGTAATTTTTGACTTACTCGTCATGTTTCGTCGCGATCCGAGCAATATTTGGGCCTCGGCGTTTTTTCCAAAGTTTTGTGGAATTTATGTTCGTCATAAACTTTGAAAACTTATATCTCGAGAATGGCTCGTCTGATCTTGGTTTTGACTTCGCCGTTGTGTTCGTAGCGTCTGTGTTCGCCTACGGCGTGAGTTTCGTTCAATTCGGCGCTCGTTGGGCCTCCGTTTTGATTTCGCGTTTCCTTATTCAAATATATATAAATACGATTATTTTAATATTAAATTACTATTCAAAAATGAAAAGTACTATTCATTCTTATAGTTTGATCAAAAGGTTAGATTTGCCAAGAAATTGTTTTTCCTGCAACCTTGACTAGTGTGAAGTTTCTGCTCATTATGTAAATCTTCTGTTCCTCCAATTCTGTATACTCGAGTAGCCTTCTGTATACTCGAGTAGTTTGTTTCTATATACTCGAGTAGTCTGTTTCTGTATACTCGAGTAGTCTGTTTCTGTATACTCGAGTAGCCTTCTGTATACTCGAGTAGCCTTCTGTATACTCAAGTAGTCTGTTTCTGTATACTCGAGTAGTCTATTTCTGCTTACTCGAGTAGCCTTCTGTATACTCGAGTAGTCTGCTGTCTTCTCGTGTAGTCCGTCATAGTTTGTATTCGAGAGACTTTTTGAGGGTCAAAACAGTGTTGTATGGAAAAATGGCTAACATGAAATTTGTTCGTCTCGACAAAATATACAACTTTCATGTTGGGCACTTTTCTATTTGAAGCCATTCTAGACCCCTAATTTTGTTTTCCGCGAACTGCTCGTACTTAAACTATTTTTTTTTATATATTTAGACAAAAATTTTTATAACTACTTATATATATATATATAGATATATATATATATATATATATATATTCTTATACTTAGGTTATTTAGAAAAATAGGAATACTTCTTCTTCTCCGATTCTTTCCCCCGAACCAGAGCGGCGTGAGAGAGAGAGAGAGAATATTTCGTGAATCTTCCGGTGGCCGCCGACGGAGCTCCGGTGCTCGAAATCTTCAACCAAGCGTAGATTTGGAAAGCTCTCAACGAGAGCTACGCTATCGTGGTAAATTTTTCCCCTTTCTTTGAGTTTTCTCGTTAGGTTTTTTCGGCCCTAACCCCCTTTTCGACCATTTTTGTCTAGATTTCAACTTCCTCCATCCTCTTTTGCCCCGATCTGTGACGTGGACTAATTTGGAGAACTTTTCCGGTAAAACCAAGGCAAGTGGTGGTTTCCCCTCATTTCTCCTTGTCTGATTTGATGGTAACGGTTCAGTTTTTATGTTCTTTAAAATTTTCTTCACTTTGTTTTCCAAGTTATTGCAACGATTAACCTTTTTGGATGATCACTCGAGATGGTAAGATTTTGTCTTGATGAACTTGATCTTGTCTTAATATATTTAATCGTTCTTGATGTGTCTTATTAATGCCTTTAAATGCATTACCTATCGTTATTGATCGTATTAGAGTTTGTCTAGGATTGTAAATCGTTCATAGGGGTTGATCAACCATGTCTTGAAAGTAGATGTGTCAAGTAGAATCCGACGAGCCAAATCTCGAGATATATGTGATGGTTTCATTGTGGGTTTTCTTGATTCCGGGAGTTAGTGGACGAAATCACCTCCGCAAAGTTTGCGGCCTTTATTAGTACCTTGTTGAAGTCTACCAGGTTTTTGGGCATCTGCAGTGTATGGTGGAGAGTATGAGACTCCCTCGCAGTTAAGCAGATATTTTATTCGTAAGGGTGTGTCCAGTTGAGTGACCACCTCGCCCGTGTTTTTGGGGTAGAGTCGACCACGGGTGCCTAATAAAGGTTTTGTATTTCTTCTTTATGATTTATTCATGTTGTCACCTTATAGCCTTGTGCGTCTGGTGTACTCTTGTGACGAATCACCTAAGTGTTCTTTTTTTTTTTCTGATGATGCCTTGTTTCTTTTTATACTTTACTTCAAAGGTTTTGGTCTTGGGTTGGTACCCCTTTTGACCCTTATTTATTTTGGCTTATTTTTCTGCCACCATTTGTATCCTCTTGCTGAGGTGTTCTGTCTTTGGAATGCCTCAGGTTCGGAGCATTAGCAGGTAGCGGAGCCGGTTTTGGAGCCTTAGCAGCAGCAGTTTGGCTCTAGTTTTCCCCCTCGCCGTAGCGAGGTAGTTTGTTGTTTTAGTTTTCTTTGCCTAGTTTCAGACATATTCATACTGTGGGTTCGTGTCAGGTTGTTGACGCCCACAGGTTTGTTGACCTTTTTGGACACTTGCTAGCTGTGTGGTTTCCTTATGTTTGGTTTACATTACTTGCTCTCTGGGATGATTTATTGCTAGGATTCCATGTTAGATATTTTTAACCTATAAAACCCTACTATTAGTAAAGCATACTTGTCATCTCTTTCAAAACTAAGCCACTACTTTTATTTAGCGTAAAGACTTTCCTACACTTATTATAAATCTAGGGTTTGCATTGTATGAGTTGTTCCTCGGGGACATTTATACTCATGTAGGATATTATAGTCAATTTAAATAAGTATTTTCCGCAAGCGTATAATTTATATTTTAAATCGTGAACTAGATGATTCACTAAGCCGAGGGATACGGCTACCATCATAACTTAAACTGGATTTTATTCATAACCATTTATGTTTTCTATTAAAATTGTAGAGTTGGAGTCTTGCCTGAACGTCTGCAGTTATCCCCTGCACGGCGTGGCATCACGACGCGTATTTTCCCCTTGCTCTGATATAATTAAATTGTTGGGAAAAATGCGGGTTGTGACAACAGATGCATGGGCAGAGCTGATATTCCGAGCCTTGGAGGAGGGTTCGACAGGAGATTATTCCCTGAGAGATGGATTGCTACATTTCAGAGGCAGAGTATATATACCCGCAGGAGGTCGGATTTAGGAGGACATCATGACAGAGGTGCATTGTAGAAGATATTCTATACACCCGGGGATCACCAAGATGACGACAGATTTGAAGAAGATGATGTTTTGGCAAGGGATGAAGAAGGACATTATGTACTTCGTGACCCATTGTGAGGCATGTCAGTTGGTGAAGGCGGAGTGCAGGAACCCCGCAGGACTGTTGTAGCCACTCCCGGTGCTGGAGTGGAAGTTTGATGATATAGCTATGGATTTTATACACGGGCTTCCCCGGTCTCGGATAAGGAATGACTCGATCTGCGTGATTGTTTATCGGTTAACGAAGGTGGCCCGCTTTATACCAATCATGAAGGATGACTCGGTAGGAGTGCTGGTACGGAAGTTCGTGGAGCAGTATATCCGATATCATGGCGTGCCCAGGACGATAGTGTCGGACCGCGATGGACGGTTTTCATCTAGGGAGTGGCGGTCAGTGCAGGCATATTTGGGCACCCGATTGATTTTTAGCACAACCTTCCACCCTCAGACGGACGGGCAGACAGAGCGCACCAATAGGACGTTGGAGGATCTATTATGACTGTGTATACTAGACCGAGGGGAGCCGTGGGAAAAGATGTTGTCGTTGGTCGAGTTCTCCTATAACAATAGCTATTAGTCCAGCATCAGGATGGCGCCGTATGAAGCCTTGTATGGAAGAAAATGCAGGACCCCGCTTTCTTGGGTTCAGGACGATGATCCAAAGGTGTTAGGATCAGATTTTGTTGAAGACACTAAGGCTTAGGTGAGACTGATCAGAGACAGGATGTTAGAGGCGCAGAGAAGACAAGCTAAGTATTATGACGCCCGGCATCGTCAGGTGGAGTTTCAGGTGGGGGACCAAGTGTTTTGAAGATCCGACCCATGCATGGAGTTTCACGGGTGCGCGGTCGGAAGAAGAAGCTCAGCACTAGGTATATGGGCCCTTACCGGATCCTGGAGCGGATCGGGCCCCTAGCTTACCAGCTAGAGTTGCCACCAGAGCTGGCAGCTCTACACAACGTCTTCCACATTTCTTCGCTGAGAAGGGCTCTACTACGCCCGGAACAGCAGATTTTGACCACCGAAGGACCAGTAGACTCAGACCGATCTGTTCACTTGGAGCCGGTTCGGATCGACGACAAAGGAGTACGGATCTTGCGCCGCAAGAAGATCCCCTTAGTCAAGGTTTTGTGGAGAAACCACGGTCAGGAGGAGCACACCGGGGAACCGCAGGACCTGATGAGGCAAAAATACCCGGAGTTGTTCAGTTAGGTATACCTCACCACCTCTCAGTATACAATAAATTACCTTCTTGCATTGAACCGGTAGGACTAGGTAAGGGAAATTGAGAACCTAGGCATGCGCAGAAAAGTAGGGGCTAATCTTTTGTTTATTGGGGAGATTGTCTTCGTTTATAAAACAAGTAGTCTCGCTTCGACTCAATAGAAAAACTGTATGAGATGTTACAAGTTTAATTTATTTCGGTAGAAATCCCCGTAGGCTCAACCTCAATTTCGGGGATGAAATTTTTGTTTTGTTTATTGGGATATGTAACATCCCATTTCCGGCAAGACCCCTAGGAGTCGGATTGTCGTGATAGAACCCTAGGAAGCCCAAAAATTGAAATACATTGACCGAGATTTCGGGTCACGGGTTGGTCACGCCCGTTACCGACCCGTCACGCCTGTGACCTAGGGCATGACTCCATCGACGATCGTCGATCTTAGGGAGACGATCGTCGACCGCAGAATTTTCAACCTAGGCCTGTCACGACCGTGACCTATGTGTCACGCCCGTGACCTAGGGCGTGACCCATTCGACGATCGTCGATCTCAGCGCGACGATCGTCGAGCGCAGAATTTGCGTCATGGCCCTGTCACGCCCGTGACCCATGTGTCATGCCCGTGACCTAGGGCATGACCCCCTTTGGCGATCGTCGATCTCAGCGAGACGATCGCTGAGCGAGGAATTTGCATCTTGGCCCGGTCACGCCCGTTACCCACGTGTCACGCCCGTGACCTAGGGCGTGACCACCTTTCGACGTTCGTCGATCTCAGATCGACGATCGTTGAACTCAGAATTTACCACTCGGGCCTGTCACGCCCGTGACCCACGTGTCACGCCCGTGACAAAGGCCTAAACGTCAGCGAGGATGGAAATTTCTGTAACCCGATTCATAATAAATTCTGATTATGGGAATTTACAGCAGGAGTAATTATGGGCCGTTTCCTCCTTCAATTACTTAATAAGAAAGAGAGAGTGAGGTCCAATAGGAAATCACCACCTGGTAAATGCCTCTTCTTATTCCAACGTTTACTTCACTCCACCATAACCGAAAAGACATTCGTTAAGGGAGCTTTTATTGCCATGAATGATTCACCCTTCCCCCTCCCCACTTGGACATCTATAACAGCCTCCTAAGAGCAAGAGGAGAAGGTTACACTCTAGACCAAACGAATTCAGATTTCTGCTCTTGCTGTTGAAGAAGTTCGGGAACGCTACCACCGCGCCATGACAATCCGACGTTCATATCACCTTCAAACCGCGAACAAGGTCCTCAGCTACTTCTTCTCTTATGGGTAGATCTTAGGATCTTAGAAATGAAGTTCGTGCTCAACGGAGTCGAACCTATCTTGAGTTTTCATGGAAAACCATAAAAAATATATTTTTCGGGTACGCCGGAAACCGCCACCTCCGACGGACAAACCACCGCCGACCCATAGCCATCGCCTCGACGGAGGTGGTGGTGGTGGTGGCTGGCCAGGGAAGTGACCGGACGGCCGATGATGGATTGCGGAAGAGCTATAAGAAATATGAGTTTTCTATGTTCTATCTTCGAGTTTGTAGAAGTTGAACAGTAAAATCACTTTATAATATATAAATTATGTATATAATACATAATGAAAAGATACATAAATTGAGTATATTTTGAGGCTACCAAATGAGGCACTTGGAGGCCGATTTAGGAAAAACCAGTCACGAAAGTTGTAGCCCTTCGAGTCTAAATTAATTTAAAATTTATTTCAACTCGTTTGGGTAAGCGGTTTAACCGCAGAACCCGTTTTAATGGGGGCTCTACCTAGAGTTAGGCAGAAACTAAAATGCATGTCCACTCTTCTTCCTTTGTCCAAATGACCTGAAATTTGGGCAGGGGGTAACCCTTAGCCATATCTAGAGGTTGTCGAAAAATTGGAATTTTTGGAGATATATTACCTAAAGTTTTTCTTTTAATTTAATAAACTTAGAGGAATTTATTTAAGTGGTCAAATGACCTCCAAACCCTCCCAAATTTTGGTGAGTGGTCCCTGGCTATAACTCCTAGTGCTGTACAAATTTATAACTCATTTGGATGAGTTTTGGATAGGGAGTCACCTATTCTTAACTAGGCAATAGTGAGGCATTTTTGAGTAAAAGTGCACTAGAGGTTGGAATGGTCAAATCACCTCAACTGAGGCTGATGTTTTGACCACTGACTTGGATGAGTTATTATAACCCTCTTAGAGAAAATGGTGTGATTGAGGCTTGGTTTACCATAGGATCCAAACTCAAACCCTAAATGGAGGGTTTTGAGGGTTGTGAAGTACATGGGGGCAATTGCTCTCATATTGCCTTTAAATTCTGTAGAGTTGACGTAAGCATGATAAGAATCATCTGGATGGAATCTTGGAGGATTCGGAGACAAGTAGATACCTCAAAGCCCTAATCGTAGCTTTAGGTTAAAATACTAATAAAGTACAATCGGTCACCACACATTATCAAAAGATTGTGAAACTTGGGTAGAGTAAGTTTTGGAGCGGGTAGAACCTATAACAATTTTATTGGAATTTTATGATGTCTATTTACAGCACTTCATTTGTAACAATTGTTATAGCCCCAATTGATGTTTTAATTATTTGAATCTTTCTGATCATTGAAACCTCATGAAATCTTGGAAGTAAATGTTTTAGGACAGAATGGTCGCCCTTGAATTTTTGAATAATTGTTAGATGAGTAAATCCAGTACTTCCTTCACAAATGCTAAAAAGGGGTTTTATGCTTTCAAAATTAATTATGGATGATATTGTTACTGAGAAATTATGAAACTTGGTCTATACTACTTTTAATGTTGTACCTTCATACTATAATTAATTTATAAATTTTGTGTGGATATACTCAGTACTTGGTTCATAAATAAGGGAAGATAGAAAATAATTCTAAAATAGTTTTAGTGCCCTTTTGATGTTATAAAAATTTTGATATTTTGGATTTACCATATTAAGATAATGTACTATTTATTATAATTTTGTTGGACATCTTGCAAGAGAACTTAGGGTAGATCATGTTCAAACCGGTAGCCCCTGGAATTTTTGAGGAATTTAATAAAATGCTAGATAAATTCGGAAAATTACTACATTCTGGATTAAGGCTAGTTATATCATGATAAGTCTCCAGTAAATAATTTAGGGCATTTGGATTTGTTTTGGATCATTGCATAACCGGTTCGACATATTGTCTAGCTTGGTCTGCATATAGCAAATTGTTGAATTGCAATAGGGCATGATCGGGGTGAGATGTTGGAGTTAGTCATTTTGTCTGGTTAGATAATTATGGATGATATCATATTTGGATGATATGAAGAGTAGAGAGAAGTGGTGTTGGCTAGAGTTAAGAGGTGCCCGGGTTCGACGAAAGATCATCTTTCTCGAAGAGAGGAAGGTTAAAAATCACCCAAGGATAGTCTATCGTAATATGAGAAGGGAATGGGTAAAGGGGATCAACCAATAACAATAAGTGCCTTGCGAAAGGGAACGATGGGCTTCAGTTACCATCATAGTTCCTAGTGCCCTTTGAGAGCCCTTCACTGGGAATACCGGGGGCAGTCCTAGGTTAATGTAAACTTAAATAACAAACTGATAAGAGTAACTTAGTAAATAGGGTTGCACGTTTCACAAACACCATTAGCACCGAAAGATGGTTGGGAGCTTCGGCTTGGTTGGTTAAGAGACGAACGGAATGGTCCGGGGAGCTTCGGCTC
Organism: Platanthera zijinensis; assembly: GCA_039513925.1. Classification (NCBI taxonomy): domain Eukaryota; kingdom Viridiplantae; phylum Streptophyta; class Magnoliopsida; order Asparagales; family Orchidaceae; genus Platanthera; species Platanthera zijinensis. Next base: position 168,737,633 of record CM077081.1, on the reverse strand, counting down.
GGTTGGTTAAGAGACGGTCGTTTTCGTCCGGGGAGCTTCGACTCGGTTTTTGTGTGATTACGATTAAACTAGCATGTGCATAAAAGTAAAGAAAATTAAGGTGGTGGGTCTTCGGTATTGGAGGGTCGATGCACCGATGCCAATACGCTGACTCAGCAAGTGTGGTTAGCACTTCGCCAACAGAAGTCTGGTGCGCCAGCCGGCAAGAGTACGTAGGCATCCGCTTAGTGCACCAAGCGTTGAGGCATACGATAGGTCTGACCGGTAGTGCTTTACTAGTTTAGAGGTGGGCGAGGCCTAACCCACCGCTTCCGTCTGCCACTACGGAGATATCCTTGGAGGTAACGGCTCTGAAAGGGGGAACTAAAGGTCTGTGTGCACAGAGTCGGGTGTGTGAGTTGCACTTGCATGTTTCATCATACCCACATGCATGTCATAGCATAATCGATTCATTTAACCCTAACACCTAACGTATAAGTGGAATGGGACGCTTATACATTAGGACTTGCTAAACGACACCTTGGTCTATTAGCTTGTGTGGGCAAGTTTATAAATTTAGGTTAAATTCAATATATATGTGCGGCTGTTTGATAACCGACACCCCAACGTATAAGTGGTATGGGACACTTTATACGATGGGATCCTTGCAGAAGATCCCTTGGCTTATGCGCTTCGGCACATAAGTTAAGGTTACTTTTCCTACTTTCTGTTTTCTGTCATAATTATTATAGAATTGCTAGATTAGTTCCGCTGCCACCTGTTTTCTTTTGATTCATTCTCCACCTTCATGTCCTTCCCTTTCTTCCTCTCCTCTCGGTACCTAGGAGCCATGGGGGAAGGGGTAGGGGATGATAGGGCTTAGTCTTTATGGCTAACGGTTTTCGAACCACATCATTAAGGGGATCGTGGAGCCCAGCATGGAGGAGCAGCCCTAGAGACCGGTGCACTTGGAGATGGGGCAGTCTAGCTCCAGAGTTCATACAGTCAAGACTGTGAGTCTCGACCTTGAGTAGTTTCTGTTATTTCTTCCACATGAGTGATTTGTAGTGAGGACATGTTATACCGGGCTTAAGCCCGTATTTTTAGTACTCTGATATACTATTCTGTGGACACTCCCTTCGTGGAGTTTTATTTCTATATATGTGATTAATTTCAGTGGACTTGCTTTTACTTTCTTCAATTATCATGCTACCTTTCTGTGATCGAATTGGCCGGCAGAATCGGCGCCTTGTGGTGATGACCCTTCAGGGCGTGAAGGTGTCCCGCAAAGCGGCGATTCTGGGCCTAAGACCCAGGTGGTTTAAAAAAAAAAGGGTCTTACAGCGGCCGTGATATTTGCGCTTAAGCTGTGGAGACACTACTTGTATGACATTAAGGTCGATATTAATACCGACCATAAGAGCCTGAAGTACCTGTTTGATCAGAAGGATCTGAACATGAGATAACGGAGATGGATGGAGTTCCTGGGAGACTATACGTTCAAGATTCGCTATGTACCCGGTAAAGGCATTTCAGTTGCGGATGCGTTGAGTCGCAGGGATCCCGCCCAAGCCAACTGGTTGTCGGTGCACGATGAGAGGCTAATTCGGGAGTTGGAGGCGTTGGAGATCTGTTGCGTGGACAAGTAGTCTAGCGCTAAAGCATTGTTGAACTTGACAGAAGTTTAGTATGACCTGACTGATTGTGTTTGGCAAGCATTGGAGTTGGTTGGTAGCATGAAAGAGCTTATGGATGCAGCGTTGGATGGGTTGAATTCCCAGTTTTCAGTCGAGGATGGGCTGTTAAGGAGGACCATCGTTTGTGCGTCCAATGCGGGGGAAATCTTCGGGCGGAGTTGATGTACGAGGCTCATAATACCAAGTACTCAATCCACCCTGAGTGCACGAAGATGTGCTGGGACCTAAAGAAGTTGTTTTGGTGGCCAGGGCTCAAGAAGGATTTGGCACTGTTTGTGGCTAAGTGTCAAACCTGTGCCTTGGTAAAGGCAGAGTGCCAAAAGCAAGGAGGATTCTTGAAATCCTTGCCTATTCCGGAATAAAAGTTCGACGACATATCGATGGACTTTGTGCATGGCTTGCCAAGGTCGCAGAAAGGGAAAGACGCCATCTGGGTGATCGTAGACCGGTTAACAAAGGTGTCGCACTTTATTACGCATAGGAAGGATGATTCAGTGGAGAGACTGGCGAAACTATATGTGGATAATATAGTTAGATTGCACGGTGTGCCTCGCAGCATCGTGAGTGATCGCGATGGGCTATTTACGTCCAGTAATTGGAGGTTGGTGCAATAGATGCTGGGGACTAAATTGAAGTTCAGCACAGCTTTCCATCCGCAGATAGATGGGCAGACTGGGAGGGTCCACAAAACTATGTAGGACATGCTCCGCATGTGTGTTCTAGACTTCGGGAAGCATTGGGAAGACAACCTATATTTGGTGGAGTTTGCGTACAACAACAGCTAACAAGCGAGTATTCAAATGGCGCCATTTGAGGCCCCTTATGGTAGGAAGTTTCACATGCCGTTATCGTGGATAGAAACCGGTGAGGCAAGGTTGTACAAGAAGCAAGAGGTGGAGAATGCTACATCTTTAGTGTGGATCATTCGAGAGCATTTGCTGATCGCTCAGGACAGACAAGCTAAGTACTACAATGCCAAGTACCGGAACGTGGAGTTCGCTGTTGGCGATTGGGTGTACTTGAATTTAAAGTCATTCAAGGGTGTTTCGCGGGTGAGATGCTTGAAGAAGCTGAGTCCAAGATACCTTGGACCCTTTGAGATTCTGAAGCGTGTCGGTGAAGCGGCTTATCGTTTGAAGCTATCAGTGGAGTTGAGTGGACTACACTATGTATTTCACATTTCTGTATTGCAGAAGGCAGTGCAAGAGCCTTTGTAGGTGATCATAGTGGATCAAGTGCCGATGGATGAAGGGTTGACGACTAAGGTCAAGCCCATTCGTATTGAGGACTGTGAAGTTAAATGAATCCGTAACAAGGAGTTCTGTGTCACAACCCGCATTTTCTCCAATTATAGGAATTATCAGAGTATGAGAAAACACGCGTCATGATGCCAAGTCAAGCAGGGAATAACCGCTGACGCTCAGGCAAAACCAACTACAAACTTTATGCAAGAAAATCCTGTGTTTTATGAATAGAAAATCAGTTATATTTTAGAGACCGTATCCCTCGGCTCAGTGGATCACCTAGTCCACAAAAGAAAAACTATATTTATACGCTGCAGAAGGAAAAAAATACTTTAATTAGGCTTTACACCCTGAAGAGCGCATAAGGGTCCCAAGATAACCACTCATGCTATGCAAGACACTACATTTAATTTATATAATATATAAGAAAACGATTCTCATACGTGATTTGAAAAATAGTGATTAAGTCTTATAAAACATGCCGATCATGAGCTTTATTTATAATAATATTTATAGTTTAAAGGTAACTAGCAACCTAACATAAAACCTTCTCAGAGCAAGTAGACTATCTCCAGAAAATGGTAGCAGCATAAGTAACTATATCTAGTACAAAGGTAAGAAAAACTACCAGTGGGCGCCAACAACCTGACACGAACCCACTGGCACATATGTATGTCTGTAAGAAAGTACTGAAAAACTACCTCACCAACAAGGCAAACAGAACTCCAAGGTCCAAGAGACCACCAACACCACCAATACAAACTAGCCACCCGACTGGCTACGGCTCAGAACCTGGGGTATTCCAAAAGAAAACAGAATACCTCAGCAAGCAACAAGGTAAAAACAACTGCATGTAAGAGTCAACCAAAAGGAAGAAGTAACTGAAAACATGCAGTAGAAAGAGCCACAACTGTCCAAAACAGGACAACAAGAAAAGCACAACGAGCAAAGGAAACAACAACAACCCCACTCAGGAACAACATCCTGCCGGGCCTACTAGGCTACCAAGAGCCAAAAGTGCTGCAAACTACCTAGGAAGAAACTTCTAACACCCTAAACAGTGGGAGGTGGTAGTAGCAAAAACAAACAACGAGGAACCGGATTGAAGGCAAACGCAGCCCTCCAATCCACCATGTCCAAGTCAGCAAGCTCAAGGGTCTACACGTGAAAGCACAAGGGACCTTCCACCCACACATGCCCAGCCCGTACCTAGAGCAAGAAAAACAAGAGTGGCCTTAGCTATATCACACAACTCCACCCTCTTGAAGAGCTACAAACCACCACTACTAACCACGACCCACGATTTGGCCTTTAAGAAGGTAAAGAAAACGGCCGACAAGAAAATACCAGAAATATAACAAGAAAACCACTCGGGGACGAAAAACAAGGTAAAGGAAGAGTGTTGAAAAGAATCAACACGACAAGGCGCTGAGTGAGACCCACTCAGTGCCTACCTAAACCTTGGCGTTGAGTGAGCTAGCCTCACTTAAAGCCAAAACCAAACTCTAACCACAATCCCACTAAGGTAAAACGGAGCTCGACGATTGTCGACCGGAGGTCGACGATAGTCGAACGGCCTAAGGCAGAAACCGAGATCGACGATAGTCGAACGATTCTAAGACAAAAAGAAGGCAGGGAATTTCCAGTACTCGAGTAGTTGCCTACTACTCGTGTATTCAAATTCCAGCACTCGAGTAGTTACCAACTACTCGAGTACCTTAACCCTCTACTCGAGTAGTCGCCTAATACTCGAGTATTCAAACATAGACAGCACTCGAGTAGTTACCAACTACTCGAGTACTCCAACTAGCTACTCGAGTATCTGCAAACAACTACTCGAGTACTCCAACCAGCTACTCGAGTATCTGCAAACAACTACTCGAGTATCTACCAACAGCTACTCGAGTATCTACAAACAACTACTCGAGTATCTACAAACAGCTACTCGAGTAGATGCCTACTACTCGAGTAAACCAACCCACCTACTCGAGTAGTTATCTACTACTCGAGTAACTTAGAACCCCCACTCGAGTAGTTACCTACTACTCGAGTAACTCCAAGGCAAATACTCGAGTTAATGCCTTCTACTCGAGTATCTCAAAGTTACTACTCGAGTACTCGAGCCCACTACTCGAGTAACCCAAGACCCCTACTCGAGTAGTTACTTACTACTCGAGTAACTCCACGGCTAATACTCGAGTAATCTACTACCTACTCGAGTATCTCAAAGCTACTACTCGAGTAACTCCAGAACTAATACCCGAGTAATCTACTACCTACTCGAGTAACATACTCCCATACTTGAGTAATACCCTTAACAAATTTGGGAAAAACACCCCTTCCCCTCCTAACACTCCCTCTCGGCTACACCCAAACCAGAGCAAATCTGAACAAAGATAAACGGCATTACGCCGGCAAAGTTGGGTTCCAATCAGCACAAGTAGGTGGGGTCAATAGGAAGAACTAATTCCTATAGATAGTAAGAAAAATGAGAACAACAAGGCCTCTAACCTGGGCTAACAGGGATTTCAATTTCAGCAAAAGTAATCAAAAAGAACCTTGGCAAGGGCAAGAATACCACTTGCCTCAACTTTCAGCGAAGCCTGGATGGCTCTCCTCCTCTTCACATGGAACAAACAGCCACAACACCTAGAATAAATCTCACGGCCATTAATGGCTGAAAACTCCAAAACCGAAACCCAAATCTCATCAAAACTCCACGAAAATCGAATATCTTACCGTCGAAACGAAGATCTCGGAGAGAGCAAGACAACGCCATTTTCGGAATCGGATTTCGTCCACGAATAAGCCCGGAATCGCCGACCGAAGGAGGTACAGGACGGGCGGTTTCTCCTCTGATTTCCGCGAAAAAGGCAGCGACGGCTTCTCTCTCAGGAAAGGAAGAAGAAGAAGTGAGCCGTCACTTCTTAAACAGAGCTTTTATACGAAAAGCTAAACACTGGTTCATCCATAACCGAACCCTAAAACGCCTAATTACTTAATTACAATTCAGAAAATTCCATAAAGGAATAGCCAAAACATGGCTGCCACTAAGGCAAGGCGATAACTGCCCAAATAAATTCCCCCGCAGAATTTATTAATCGGTCAAAACCGAAGGGCTACAGAACAAGCCAAATCAATTTAACTAATTGATCACAAATACTAATAACACACCAAACGACACGAAAACCGAATCACCTCGGAATTCGACGAAATTCGCACCGTAGCTAAATACTCACGCTACAAACACAACGACGAAGTCGAAATTAACTTTTGACGAACAGAACTCGAGTTATACCCAAACAAAGCCAAACACAAACATCCCCCCGAGAGGCCACACCGGGTCACCCAAAACGACTCGACTTGCTAGTGAGATCTTGCCAACAGGCTACCAAACCGTGCAATCAGTTCAAAGGAGCTAAACCATACTCCACACATGGCACAAGCCATGGAAACGCGTCATCGTAACGCCAACGAGAATACAAATAAATGCAGGAAAATCGGGGGCGTTACAGTCACTCCCCCTAAAAGAAAGTTTCGTCCCGAAACTTTACGCACAACACTCCTACTAAAGAAGGAGGAACAACTAACAGGAGTTACAAGAAGGAAAACATACCGATTAAATCAACGAAACAGGTGAGGGTAAGCCCTCCTCATAGCCGACTCTAACTCCCAAGTCGCGCATTCCAAATCTTGATTCTTCCATAGAACCTTAACCATCGGTATGGACTTCTTTCACAGCACACGCTCCTGAGTATCCAAAATACGAACCGGCACCTCAACAAAAGAGAGGTTGGGCTCCAACTAGGGCACAACATCTAAGAGCTGCCCACTGCTACGAACACACTTCCGCAATTGGCTAACATGAAAAATATTATGCACACCTGGGAAGTTCGCTGGCAAATTCAATCTATAAGCTGACACGCCAACCCGTTCCAAAATCTCAAACGGGCCCACATACCTTGGGTCCAACTTCCGATTCTTACCAAATCTCTTAACACCTACCATCGGGGAAACTTTGAGGAATACAAGGTCCCCGATGGAAAACTCCAACGCAGATCTACGCTGGTTGGCGTTCTTTTCATATCTCTCCTGGGCTATACGAAGCTTCTCCCGAATAAGCTTCACAACAACTTCCATTTCCTCAAGCGCATCGGGACCCAACAAAGGCCTCTCACCAGCCTCAGCCCAAAACAATGGAGTCCTACAGCGCCTCCCATACAAGGCTTCGAACGGAGCCATCTGCAAACTTTCCTGATAACTGTTGTTGTAGGCAAATTCCATGAGTCGCAGCCGCTCATCCCACGCTCCACCGTGGTCTAAAACATAGCACCGGATCATATCCTCAACAATCTGGTTCACCCTCTCCGTCTGCCCATTGGTATGCGGGTGGTAGGCAGTAGAATATCTCAGATCCGTACCCAGACCCTCCTGCAGACTCTGCCAAAAACGAGAAGTAAACCGGGAATCTCGATCGGAAATGATGCTAACCGGCACACCGTGGAGTCGGATGACTTCATTCATGTATAACTCTGCTATCTTCTTCATCGGGTAATCAATCTTATAAGGCACGAAGTGAGCGCACTTCATCAATCTATCTACTACAACCCAAACCGAATCAAATCCTCTCGGGGATTTTGGTAAACCCGTAATGAAATCCATAGATATACTTTCCCACTTCCAAGTCGGGATCTCTAGCGGAGTCAACTTACCACCAGGCCTTCCATGATCGGCCTTCACACGTTTGCAAGTGTGACACTCGGCAACAAATCATGCTATATCTCCTTTCATGCCATACCACCAGGCAATTTGTCTTAAGTCACGGTACATCTTCGTAGATCCTGGATGGTAAGAAAAGCTGGAACCATGAGCCTCACTGCAAATCATCCTCCTAATATCCCCAACCGCGGGAACGCAAAACCTGCCGTGGTACTTTAAGGTACCCGCATCATCGATAGCAAAATCGGGCAACTCTCCCTTCTCAGTCCTGGTGAAAAGGTGCATAAGATCAGGATCGTCCTTCTGATGCAGCCTAGTCAAAGAAATCCAGGACGGCTCTGCCACTGACAAACTACTCTGCAAACTACAGCATACCACTGATATATCCATAAGGAGGAACTCCTCCACTAGATGATCGGCGGAGAGGTTAAAGATCTTTCCCGTCTTTCGGCTCAGGGCGTCGGCCACCACGTTGGCCTTGCCGAATGATACTGGATTTCTACATCATAATCAGCCACATACTCCAGCCACCGCCGCTGACGCAGATTCAACTCCTTCTGCGTGAACACGTACTTTAGGCTCTTATGGTCAGTGAAGATCTTGCATTGAGCTCCATAAAGTAGGTGCCTCCACAACTTCAAAGCATAAATAACCGCTGCAAACTCGAGGTCATGCGTGGGATAATTCTTCTCATGAGTCTTCAGTTGCCTTGACCCATAGGCAATTACTTTTCCTTCCTGCATTAATACGCATCCCAGACCTACAAGCGAAGCATCCACATAAACATCATAATCTACTCCCTCAGTAGGCAGGGTCAGAACGGGAGCAGTGCACAATCTCTCCTTTAGCTCTAAAAAAGCTTCTTCACACTACTCACTCGAAACAAAAGCCACATTCTTCTGAGTCAGCTTGGTCAAAGGTGCGGCTAGGGAAGAGAAACCCTCCACAAATCTTCTGTAATAGCCAGCCAACCCTAAGAAACTCCTGATCTCTTTAGGCGAACTCGGTCTACTCCAATCCATCACTGCTGCAATCTTTTCTGGATCGACCGAGATCCCCTCCTTAGTCACCACGTGGCCTAGAAAAGAAACTTGAGGCAACCAAAATTCGCACTTGCTCAACTTGGCGAATAACTTGTGATTCCTCAACTCTGAAAGGACCAACCGCAAATGCTGCTCATGCTCCTCAGCACTGCGTGAATAAACTAACACGTCATCAATGAAGACCACAACGAACTTATCGAGAAAATCCTTGAACACCCGGTTCATCATATCCATGAAGGCTGAAGGTGCGTTGGTCAGACCAAACGACATTACCAGAAACTCAAAGTGTCCATGTCTCGACCTAAACGCAGTCCGCGGAATATCCGCCTCACGGATCCTAAGCTGATGATAACCAGAACGAAGATCGATCTTGGAGAACACCGTGCTACCACGCAACTGGTCAAATAAATCATCGATCCTCGGCAGAGGGTACCTGTTCTTGATAGTGACCTTGTTCAACTCTCTATAGTCGATGCAGAGCCGCATCGACCCATCTTTCTTCTTTACGAACAAAACAGGAGCACCCCAAGGAGACGAACTCTGCCTAATAAACCCCTTAGCTAACAGCTCATCCAACTGAACTCGCAACTCCTCTAACTCACGAGGGGCCATCCGGTACGGCGCCTTAGCAATAAGACGCATACCCGGCTCTAAATCGATCATAAACTCAACATCCCGATCAGGAGGAAGACCAGGAAGATCATCAGGAAAAACATCGGCGAAACCACGAACAATAGGAATCTCTTCCAAGCGTGGCACGCTAACAGCGGCTCCAACCGCCGAGACTAAACAAACACAACAATTAGAATGAAACAATCTCTGAGCACATACCGCAGAGATGACAGGAAAATCCTGACACAGAGCAGCATACACGCTGCCGGGCTGACCGTCGTCCCTGACGAAGTCCAAGCGCTTTCCTTTGCACTGAATGACCGCATCATACCGAGAGAGCCAGCCCATGCCCAAAATGACATCGAAGTCCTCCAGATCGATCATTTTCAGGTCCACCTTCGCAAAAAAGTCCCCCAACAAAACCTGGCAATCCAAAATGCCCAAATCTGACAACACAGAATCACCAGAAGGAAACTTGATACAGAAGGAATCCCGAACACGATCTAGAGTCAATCGATGACGCTCTACAAAGGCTCTAGCCATGAACGAGTGGGTAGCGCCGGAGTCAAACAGAACACGCGCCCAGCGGTTCTTCACCTTAAACTTCCCTATAGGAACACACAAACTAAGGAACTACCATAGCAATACCGCAACACTCTAGCAAATAAAACTACCAGGCTAGAAAAACAATAATCAACTAACCTGAAATAACCTGGGTCGAAGTCTGAGCCTCCTTTGAAGAAATCACGTTCAGCTTCCCTTTTCCCTTGTCCACACGCGGAGGTGGAGCTAAAGCCTGCAACGAAACTGCAGGAAGAGCTGTCTGAACCTGAGGACACCTCGACTTGATATTACCCTTCTGCCCACACTGAAAGCAGACTCTATCCTTGGTCCAACACTGGGCCGCATCATGCCCGGACCGCTTGCAAACTGAACAGGAGACATCTCTCCTAGGAGCACCCTAGATCGCATGAACGTGCTCCTTCTTCTGAGCTGCTGACCTCTTAAAACATTTCTCGACAGGATGGCCTGACCGGCCACAGAAACTGCACACTACTCGGCTCCTCTTTCCCGGAACAGCATCGGGTACCAGGGGCTTCTTCCCCTCCACAGACTTTCTCTTATCCTTTCTCATCTGCTGGCCTCTGCTCTTTGCCGTTTCAATAGCCTCAACCTTAAGAGCAGCCTCTACAACTCCAGCATAAGTCATTGACCCATAAGCACTGGTCAACTGCTGCACTTCGCTCCTCAAACCACCAAGAAATCTCTTAACTCGATCAGCCTCAACGCTGACCAAGGCAGGGGCAAAACGGCTTAACTTACTAAATTGTATTTCATACTCACCCACCGTGAGTTGCCTTTGCTTCAGGTAGAGAAGTCATTCATGAGGCAGTCACGCTCGACCGAAGGCAAGAACTTCCTTAACAACATCTCCTTAAACATTTCCCATGAGCATCCAGCTACTAAGCTCTCCTTCTCTCTCAGACACCAACTCTTAGCCAATCCTTTAAGCTAATAGGTGGCTAGCATTACCCTCTGGTAACCTGCAATCCCTGAATACGAAAACATCTCCTCCATGGAGATCAGCCAATCATCTATAACCATGAAATCCGCCTTCCCGTCATAAGTGGGAGGGCTCAGTCTCTGAAATTGCGAGATGAAGGCCATCTCCACTGGCACCACTACTGGAGGTCTCACGAGTGCAGGGGGAGGAGGGACAGCTAACCCACCAGCAGGAACTTGCGCACCATGAGCCTGGCCTGCCATAACTGCCACCAAATACTGAATCTGGGCTTGCACCTCCCCCAACTGTCTGCCCATAGCTTCGCTACTCTGACGCAGACTCTCGATTACCGCATCACGCTGAGCCCCAGACGACTCACCTTCAGACAGGGGAGTCGATCGAGTCGCAGGTCGTCTAGCCATCCTATAATCATACCTCCCCAAATCAGATCCCCAATCAACGACTAGAACTCAAACACAAGCACAGGCCATACATATATAGATATAGACTTAAAGCTGCTAAACTTGCTCTGAGAGTTTATCTTTTTACAAAAATTTGATGACATGCCCTAACCTAGGATGGTTAACCACCACCTTACTAACTCCTGTGCCTAGATCGGGAATGCATGACTTTAAGTTAATTTGAAAACTTATGTGTGTACATATGTCATCCTGCAAATCTTTAGCTTGGCACGTTGTGCTTATGTAATGATATGCTATGCACGTTTGTGCTATGCATTCTAAAAAAGGCCCTAATGCATGTTATGAGCGGCATACACATGAAAATGTTATGCATCCCATACTACATAACATTCCCATGCAACGAAAAAGAAACGTGCTAGCCGCAGTCATGTGGTGAGGTTATGCATCCCATACTACATAACCCTCACATGTAGCCCCTATGGTGGATCCATATACGAACACATATTATGCATCCCATACTACATAATATGCCTCGTACACTTCATGTTATGCCATGAGTGTAGTGTTCGTGCTTTTGCCAAGACGTGTTGATGACATATCGATGTGTGAATGACATGATGCTGAACTACTAAAGCAAACAAAGGAAGGTTGCTCAACTAACTTGTCAAGCAACCTCCCTCTGATACCAACTGTCATAACCCGCATTTTCTCCAATTATAGGAATTATCTGAGTATGAGAAAACACGCGTCATGATGCCACGTCAAGAAGGGGATAACCGCTGACGCTCAGGAAAAACCAACTACAAACATTATGCAAGAAAATCCTGTGTTTTATGAATAGAAAATCAGTTATATTTTAGAGACCGTATCCCTCGGCTCAGTGGATCACCTAATCCACAAAAGAAAAACTATATTTATACGCTGCGGAAGGAAAAAAAATACTTTAATTAGGCTTTACACCCTAAAGAGCGCATAAGGGTCCCAAGAGAACCACTCATGCTATGCAAGACACTACATTTAATTTATATAATATATAAGAAAACGATTCTCATACGTGATTTGAAAAATAGTGATTAAGTCTTATAAAACATGCCGATCATGAGCTTTATTTATAATAATATTTATAGTTTAAAGGTAACTAGCAACTTAGCATAAAACCTTCTCAGAGCAAGTAGACTATCTCCAGAAAATGGTAGCAGCATAAGTAACTATATCTAGTACAAAGGTAAGAAAAACTACCAGTGGGCGCCAACAACCTGACATGAACCCACTGGCACATATGTATGTCTGTAAGAAAGTACTAAAAAACTACCTCACCAACAAGGCAAACAGAACTCCAAGGTCCAAGAGACCACCAACACCACCACTGCAAACTAGCCACCCGACTGGCTACGGCTCAGAACCTGGGGTATTCCAAAAGAAAACAGAATACCTCAGCAAGCAACAAGGTAAAAACAAGTGCATGTAAGAGTCAACCAAAAGGAAGAAGTAACTGAAAACATGCAGTAGAAAGAGCCACAACTGTCCAAAACAGGACAACAAGAAAAGCACAACGAGCAAAGGAAACAACAACAACCCCACTCAGGAACAACATCCTGCCGGGCCTACTAGGCTACCAAGAGCCAAAAGTGCTGCAAACTACCCAGGAAGAAACTTCTAACACCCTAAACTGTGGGAGGTGGTAGTAGCAAAAACAAACAATGAGGAACCAAATCGAAGGCAAACGCAGCCCTCCAATCCACCATGTCTAAGTCAGCAAGCTCAAGGGTCTACACGTGAAAGCACAAGGGACCTTCCACCCACACATGCCCAGCCCGTACCTGGAGCAAGAAAAACAAGAGTGGCCTTGGCTATATCACACAACTCCACCCTCTTGAAGAGCTACAAACCACCACTACTAACCACGACCCACGATTCGGCCTTTAAGAAGGTAAAGAAAACGGCCGACAAGAAAATACCAGAAATATAACAAGAAAACCACTCGGGGACGAAAAACAAGGTAAAGGAAGAGTGTTGAAAAGAATCAACACGACAAGGCGCTGAGTGAGACCCACTCAGTGCCTACCTAAACCTTGGCATTGAGTGAGCTAGCATCACTTAAAGCCAAAACCAAACTCTAACCACAATCCCACTAAGGTAAAACGGAGCTCGACGATTATCGACCGGAGGTCGACGATAGTCGAACGGCCTAAGGCAGAAATCGAGATCGACGATCTCCATTCAGAGATCGACGATAGTCGAACGTTTCTAAGACAAAAAGAAGGCAGGGAATTTCCAGTACTCGAGTAGTTGCCTACTACTCGTGTATTCAAATTCCAGCACTCGAGTAGTTACCAACTACTCGAGTACCTCAACCCTCTACTCGAGTAGTCGCCTACTACTCGAGTATACAAACATAGCCAGCACTCGAGTAGTTACCAACTACTCGAGTACTCCAACCAGCTACTCGAGTATCTGCAAACAACTACTCGAGTACTCCAACCAGCTACTCGAGTATCTGCAAACAACTACTCGAGTATCTACCAACAGCTACTCGAGTATCTACAAGCAACTACTCGAGTATCTACAAACAGCTACTCGAGTAGATGCCTACTACTCGAGTAAACCAACCCACCTACTCGAGTAGTTATCTACTACTCGAGTAACTCAGAACCCCCACTCGAGTAGTTACCTACTAGTCGAGTAACTCCAAGGCAAATACTCGAGTTAATGCCTTCTACTCGAGTATCTCAAAGCAACTACTCGAGTACTCGAGCCCACTACTCGAGTAACCCAAGACCCCTACTCGAGTAGTTACTTACTACTCGAGTAACTCCACGGCTAATACTCGAGTAATCTACTACCTACTCGAGTATCTCAAAGCTACTACTCGAGTAACTCTAGAACTAATACCCGAGTAATCTACTACCTACTCGAGTAACATACTCCCATACTCGTGTAATACCCTTAACAAATTTGGGAAAAACACCCGCTCCCCTCCTAACACTCCCTCTCGGCTACACCTAAACCAGAGCAAATCTGAACAAAGATAAACGGCATTACGCCGGCAAAGTTGGGTTCCAATCAGCACAAGTAGGGGGGGTCAATAGGAAGAACTAATTCCTATAGATAGCAAGAAAAATGAGAACAACAAGGCCTCTAACCTGGGCTAACAGGGATTTCAATTTCAACAAAAGTAATCAAAAAGAACCTTGGCAAGGGCAAGAATACCACTTACCTCAACTTTCAGCGAAGCCTAGATGGCTCTCCTCCTCTTCACACGGAACAAACAGCCGCAGCACCTAGAATAAATCTCACGGCCATTAATGGCTGAAAACTCCAAAATCGAAACCCAAATCTCATCAAAACTCCACGAAAATCGAATATCTTACCGTCGAAACGAAGATCTCGGAGAGAGCAAGACAACGCCGTTTTCGGAATCGGATTTCGTCCACGAACAAGCCCGGAATCGCCGACCGAACGAGGTACAGGACGGGCAGTTTCTCCTCTGATTTCCGCGAAAAAGGCAGCGACAGCTTCTCTCTCAGGAAAGGAAGAAGAAGAAGTGAGCCGTCACATCTTAAACAGAGCTTTTATACGAAAAGCTAAACACCGGTTCATCCATAACCGAACCTTAAAACGCCTAATTACTTAATTACAATTCAGAAAATTCCATAAAGGAATAGCCAAAATATGGCTGCCACCAAGGCAAGGCGATAACTGCCCAAATAAATTCCCCCACAGAATTTATTAATCGGTCAAAACTGAAGGGCAACAGAACAAGCCAAATCAATTTAACTAATTGATCACAAATACTAATAACACACCAAACGACACGAAAACCGAATCACCTCGGAATTCGACGAAATTCGCACCGTAGCTAAATACCCACGCTACGAACACAACGGCAAAGTCGAAAGTAACTTTCGACGAATAGAACTCGAGTTATACCCAAACAAAGCCAAACACAAACATCCCCCCGAGAGGCCACACCGGGTCACCCAAAACGACTCTGCTTGCTAGGGAGATCTTGCCAACATGCTACCAAACAGGGCACTCAGTTCAAAGGAGCTAAACATACTCCATACATGGCACAAGCTACGGAAACGCGTCATCGTAACGCCAACGAAAATACAAATAAACGCAGGAAAATTGGGGGCGTTACATTCTGGATGGACAAGGTCCAGTGGGATAATTGCGGTCGGGTGGAGCTCTCTTGGGAACGGGAGCAAACCATGCTGAAGGAGTACCCAGAGTTATTCCACCCAGGTACCGCTTAAAGTTTTCCGTTATCTTTCCTTTGGTAATTTCGTGGACGAAATTCTTTTAAGAGGGCGAGAGTTGTAACGCCCCGAAACTCAAAAGAGGGACGGGTGATGTTTTTAGCCAAATCTGGGTTTTGCTAGAGGTGATACGGCCTGGGACACGGGCGTGTCCCAGGGCGTGTCGTGCTCGGGTCGGTGTTGGTCGCATGGTCGACGAATTTGGAGTCAACGGTCGTCGGGGGGGGGGGGGAGTGAACATGGCCTGGGACACAGGCATGTCCCAGGGCATGTCAGCCACTCAGAGCCTTACACTCAATGATCGTTGAGTGAAGGGCGCATGCCCTGAGCCCAGGCGTGTTCGGGTCCGACACGGGCATGTTCAATTCAACACGGGCGTGTCAAATGTCGTGTCCTCCTTGGGTCGTGCAGCATTTTGTGCTAAGGAGATTATACGGCCTGGGACCCGGGCATGTCCCAGGGCGTGTCTAGCACACGACATGTGACAGGGGCGTGTCATATGGCCGTATCCTTCTCGGGGGAATCGTGGATTTTGCACAAGGGCTGTGACACGGGCGTTTCACATTATGACCCAGGCTTGTCGGTGGCCATGTCCGAGGCCGTGTTCTGGTCGGGAATTTCTGGTGATGGCGAATGAGTGACACGACCATGCGCACGGCCGTGTTGTAACCCGTGTTCGGCCCAGATTTTTAATTTTCAGCCTAAATCGTGGCTGTCTGTTTCCTTTGCTTGGGATCCAAGGGCTGGGGTTTGTTCCTGATGAGGTTTAACCAGGAATAGGGTTAAGAAACCCTTATTTTCATTTGGGTTATCTCTCTCTAAAATCTAGAGAGAAGGGAGATCAAGGAGGAGGAGGAGGAGCTAGATCTGGTCACCGGCGGAGCTTCACTGCTCCAAATCGTAAGCTGACTTCGGATAGGCGGAGGAAAGGAGATTGCGGTGCTTTCCATCCGCATAGATTTCCATGGTGCCGAGGAAGAACGCTAGGGTGACGATTCTCATCCTAGGACATGTGAAGTCCTATTTTTCTTTGCATAGGAAGCCCTCTCACGCGAGTGTGCGATGAGTTGAGGCGTTCCTTTCGGTAGATATGTAAAGTCCCCCTTGTGTATAGTCTGTATGCGAAAATGGACATAGGCATGTTGTGTGAAGCCGATCCAGACTTGTTGGTATGGATCGATGATGTTGTATTGCATAATAACCGGAGAAAACTCCGGGTGAATGTTTATTTTTCGGGTTTTCTACGAGGTAGATTGCAACAGGGATCCTTGGGGACTAACTCCAAGGTGCACCCGGAAAACTGGGCAAATGTGGTATGTTGCCAGTGTTGGAACCCCTAGGTGAGATGGGCTAGGTTGTCTTCTTAGGTTGTGACCCATGTTGTATAAAAGGGTCAAATTTAATGTGTTTCTTAAGTATACGGCCTGGGACACGGGCATGTCCCAGGGCGTGTCTAGCACACGACATGTGACAGGGGCATGTCATATGGCCGTATCCTTCTCGGGGGAATCGTGGATTTTGCACAAGGGCTGTGACACGGGCTATGATACGGGCATTTCACATTATGACCCAGGCTTGTCGGTGGCCATGTCCGAGGCCGTGTTCTGGTCGAGAATTTCTGGTGATGGCGAATGAGTGATACGGCCATGTGCACGGCCGTGTAGCAACCCGTGTTCGGCCCAGATTTTCTATTTTCAGCCTGAATCGTGGCCGTCTGTTTCCTTTGCTTGGGATCCAAGGGCTGGGGTTTGTTCCTGATGAGGTTTAACCGGGAATAGGGTTAAGAAGCCCTTATTTTCATTTGGGTTATCTCTCTAAAATCTAGAGAGAAGGGAGATCAAGGAGGAGGAGGAGGAGCTAGATCCGGTCCTCGACGGAGCTTCGCTGCTCCAAATCGCAAGCTAACTTCGGATAGGCGGAGGCAAGGAGATTGCGGTGCTTTCCATCCGCATAGATTTCCATGGTGCCGAGGAAGAACGCTAGGGTGACGATTCTCATCCTAGGACATGTGAAGTCCTGTTTTTCTTTGCATAGGAAGCCCTCTCACGCGAGTGTGGGATGAGTTGAGGCGTTCCTTTCGGTAGATATGTAAAGTCCCCCTTATGTAGAGTCCGTATGCGAAAATGGACATAGGCATGTTGTGTGAAGCCGATCCAGACTTGTTGGTCTGGATCGGTGATGTTGCATTGTATAATAACCGGAGAAAACTCCGGGTGAATGTTTATTTTTCGGGTTTTCTACGAGGTAGATTGCAACAGGGAGCCTTGTGGACTAACTCCAAGGTGCACCCGGAAAACAATGCAAATGTGGGATGTTGCCAGTGTTGGAACCCCTAGGTGAGTTGGGCTAGGTTGTCTTCTTAGGTTGTGACCCATGTTGTATAGAAGGGTCAAATTTAATGTGTTTCTTAAGTCTAGGCTATGTTCTTAGAGTCAACACATCAAAGGACCAACCTACAACACTGCCAAAGACTCAAGACTTATTGAAATCAAGATTTAGAGAAAGAGATCTACGTTCGTCGATATCAGGTCGACAATAGTCGTGCTCAGCTCGACTAACTTAGAGCTAAAATCTCTGAGATGAGCTCGACGAACACCATTCTCAGATCGACTAACTCTTCGACACTCAGCGCCATAATTCACTCAAAGCAAAAGCTGACTCAAAGAAAAAGAACACTCGATGCTAGATGTGTTATTCACTCAAAACCAAACAGATTTACCAAGTTCTTAGGTTGACTAACTTCATAGTCTCAGGTCAACGAACATAGAGCGCAGAATTAGTCAGTTTATGCACAGCAGGTTATTCACAGAGCTCAGGTCGATGAAAGCTGATATCAGTTTGACGAAAGCTGATTAGACGTCGACGAAAGATGATTAGGGGTCGACGAAAGCTTATCTCAGGTCGACAAAAACTGTAAGACATTTTCTTATTTATTCTTTCTCTTTCTGTCTCATCATTTTAACAATTATAGTCTATTAATTCCCTTGTAAATCAATGCACTTATATTCTCTGAATAGAGCCGTTACTGGCAGCATTGATTGCTAACATCCTCCATGGAATTAATTGCTTATATCTCGGGACAGACATAGAATAGAATAATTGACAGCATTCTTGCTGTTTTCTTGTTGCCAAGATTTCGGCTGATCATTTATTGCAGAATTTCTTTTGAATTCGACCAAGTTGCAGTGATCTAATACACATCTCCCTGCCAAGAAAACAAATTACACAGAAGAGCAGAAATTTATCATCACCTTGAGTCACAGAAAAGAAAACGTCCAGAAGTGCAGTGAAAAACAACTCTCAGAAAAATCAACTGCTCTCAAGAGAAGAAGAAAGAACAATCATCACCATCAAGAGTATTTCTTTCTTTCTCTCCCTCTTTGTTTTCAGGGATCTCAAGTGACAGCAACATTCAAATCAGTTAAGGATCTCTGAAAAGCTGAAGGCTTACACCCTTGAACAAAGCTTCCACTCCTGAACCATTCAAGATCTCAGGGGGAGCTTTGACAACAAATAAGAATCCACACAGTCTTCTCATTTTGATTTGAGAAAAGAAGACTTACATCTCTCTCTCATTCCCACCTCTGTATAGGGTTTTAATTCCCTGCAAAATTATTCTGGTTGCAAGTCTCCTTCCAAAAGACTAGAGGTTTGGTTTTTAAGCACCTGATCAAATGCTCATTGGTGACATTCACCTGATCAAAACCTCTAGTGGATTCCTACCAAGGGTGGTAGAAGAGTGGATGTACCCAGTTTGGGGAACCACTATAAATTTCTTGTGTTGTCTGGTTGCTCTTTCTTTTCTGTTCTTGTTATGGCTGTGTTAGTTAGATATTCTGTGATCTTTGATTTACTTTAATCTGTGTTAGTTAGATATAGTTGTTAAAGGTTAAGATTATATTCTGTTAAAGAAGAAAATTATAAAAACACACAGACATACTCTATTCACCCCCTCCTCTAGAGTATATCAGATCTAACCCTAACTTTCAATTGGTATCAGAGCAGGTTCTTTTGGTTGTACAAGCTAACCCTTGAACAAAAGATCCTTAGTTAGATTTGTTCTCTTACTTCTTCTAGATCTATACAGCATGGCACATAACAAAGAATATGCAAGCACCAGACCTCCAGTGTGTAACTTATCCAAGTTCACACTCTGGAAGGCAAGAATCAGACTCTACATGAATTCTATTGATGAGGATATATTTAATTCCATCTTAACAGGACCACCAGCTCCTGTGGCTTCAACCCCATAAACTTCAACAGACATGAGTGCAGTCCCACCCACTGGATGGACAGATGCACAAAAGAAGGCAAAGATAGTTGATGTCAGAGCTATGAACATATTGGATCAAACAATGTCAGATGAGATATTTCAAAAGGTTGCTTAATGCTCATCAGCCAAGGCCATTTGGGACTTCCTGAACCAAATGGTGGCTGGATCAGCAGATGAGAGGAAGGATAGAAGATCCAACCTCATCACTCAATATGAAAACTTCAAAAAGGATGAAGCTGAAACAGTGGAAGTGATGTACAATAGACTCAGCTCCATTATCAGTGAGCTGAGGACTCTAGATAAGGAAATCACTTTAATTGAAGTGAATGACAAGATCCTCATGTGCTTCCCCAGCACATGGGACTCAAGAATCTGGCCCATCAGAGAAGCCAGAAGCACAACTGATATCTCAACTGAAGCTCTACTAGGAAAGCTAAAGTCCTATGAGCAGCTTAAAAAATCAAGGGAAGTAGTAGCTTAAGTCAAGACTCCTACACCAACTAGGAAAGAGCACAACATAGCTTTCAAAGCTGCAGAAGACTTTGAAGCCATTCCTGTGAATGAAGAATTGATGAGTCTCTTTGCCAAGAGATTCTTTAGGATGGCTAGAAATGATTTCAAAAGGAAACTATCCAAGTATGAAGACAAGCCAAGGTATGAAAAAACACCATTTAAAGAAGTAGTGTGTTTTGGCTGCAGGAAACCTGGGCATTACATCTCTGAGTGCCCAGAAGTTCATAAGAAGGATAGAAGAAAGGAGGGTGACTCAAGGAAGCGTCACTACAGCAAGCCTTCCTCTAGCAAGCACAAGAGGAAGGACAAGGGCTTTGTTTCTGAGTCATGGAGTGACACTGAAGAAGAGTCAACCTCCTCCAGCTCCAGTGAGGATGAAGAAGAGCAGAAGGCCAAAGAAGTTTGCCTCATGGCTATTGAGGTAGGCTGTAGCATATCAGATGCTGATCAGTCTTAAGATGAAGAGCTCTTATCAGCAGAGGATCAGGTATTAGCCTCTTATGATTTTGAATCAGAGGAATTCAAATCTGAATTTAAACTATTATGTTTAGACCTAATAGGATCTGAGAAGGAAATCAAACTTCTCAGGGAAAAACTATTAGAACAAGAAAGTGTCATTGCTGATAATGAAAAATTAACTGAAGAATTAGACCTAGCTAATCAACAAATAATGTTCCTAAAATCTGAATTAAGTAAGGCTAAGGAACTAGAAGAAACCTTAAATTATAGAAGTTTATAACTGATAGACATTACCAGCATAGTCAATACAAGATCCACTAATAACAAATTAGGATTAGGAGCCTCATCTAGTGAACCAATCCTTATTCATAAAAATCAATTATGAAAACCCATAAGTTTTATTTCTGAAAATGGCAAGAAGAATACTAAACAAGTGGAGAAAGTCAATGAAATGCTTAAACAACTAGACCATAAGAAAACGAGTACGAAAAAGAAAAACAAACAATATAACTATGTTCAACAAATTTCGTCGAACTCAGAATGACGAAATGGGTATTGTTCGTCGAACTTAGAATGATGAACTCTGAACGCAAATAATAATGTAATCTATTCTTCGAACTGGGATCGACGAAACCAGTATGGTTCGTCGACAAGAGATCGACATTTTTGGGTCTCTGAGAATGGATACTTCCATTCTTCGAGCAGAGATCAAAGAACTAAATCCCGATCGTCGAGCTCAGGTCGACGAACATACCCAAATTTTTCAGATCTAGTTCATAACAAGAGTAATCTAAAAACTAAAAAATCCTTTAATCTCTTTAGTCAGTGGGTCATACATCCAAAAAGGTATCATCCTTTAGGCTATAAAGATCAACCTGAATGCTCATATATTTCAAGTTATTCCTATGCAAATCAACAAGGACCCAAGATCACCAGGGTTAAGAACAACTAAGTGTTATAATTGAAGATGAAGACCTATCCGGCATAAAATCAACACTGGTATCTGGATAGTGGCTACTCCAAGCACATGACAGGAAGCAAGGAAAACTTAATTGACTATAAGTCCAAGCTGGGACCAAATGTCATCTTTGGTGATTCAAATTATGGCCAAACAGAGGGCTGTGGCAAAATCCGGATTGGAGCTGTAACTTTAAAGAAAGTTGCATATGTGAGTGGACTGAAGCACAATCTCATCACCATAAGCCAACTCTGTAATGAAGCTTTTCAGGTATCATTCAACTCTGAATCCTGTACTATTACCTCAAGAGAAAACAAAACAGTTTTAATTGGCAGTAGACAAAGAAATATATATTTAGTTAATTTCCAGTCCAATACTTCAGATATATGTCTGCTTAACTTAGTTAATAGTCAAAATGACTTATGGCTTAAGAGATTAGGACATGTAAATTTTAAAAACATTGCTAGGTTATCAAAGGACAACCTTGTGAGAGGCTTACCTTCTGGCCCCTATAAGAAGGAAGGTCTCTGCATGGCTTGTAAACTAGGCAAGCAAACTAAATCTAGTTTTAAATCCATTAATAAGAGTGATTCACCTAGGATTTTGTACTTACTACGTATGGAACTTTTTGGACCTATTGCTATACAAAGCCTAGGAGGGAAGTCTTATACCTTAGTGATTGTAGATGACTTCTCCAGATTCACTTGGGTTTTCTTTTTGAGAGCAAAGTCAGATACTTTTCAAGTTCTTACAGATTTTCTCAAGAATATACAGATTGAGTATTCTACTCTAGTTTCATTGATCAGAAGTGATCATGGCACTGAGTTTGAGTCTCTTCTTATGCTAGAGTTCTGTAGGAAAGAAGGTGTAAGACACTGCTTCTCAGCTCCTAGAACTCCTCAACAAAATGGGGTAGTTGAAAGGAAAAATAAAACACTCATTGAAGCTGTAAGCATATTACTTGCAGATGCTTACATGCCCCTATCCTACTGCGCAAAGGTAGTGAGCACAACAAACTATGTCCTGAACAGAAACTTGGTACACAAACTAAAACATAAGACCCCCTATGAGTTGCTCAAAGAGAAGAAACCAATAATTAACTATTTTAAAGTTTTTGGTTGTGTATGCTATATTCATAATAATGACAAAAAGCACATTAGAAAGTTTGAAGCAAAGGCTGTAGTGGGAATATTTCTAGGATATTCCCAAGTAGCAAAGCTTATAGGGTTTTTAATAAGTCCACATTGAAAATAGAAGAATCCATGCATGTTATATTTTATGAGACTAACATGTTTTACAAGGAGAAAGAAATTTCTACCAGAAACCTCCTGTAGGTAAACAACATATGTGAGAAATTGGATGAATTGAAATTTACATCCCAGTCTTCTCAACAAGCCAATGAAGAAAGTGATGAAGAAAATCTGGATATAGTTAAACCCTCCACAACAGTAGAAGTAATTCCACAAGAGGAATCCTTCCAAAATGTTGTTGTTAAACCAACTTCACCCACTGATCTTGTCACACTGAGGGATCATCCCAAATCCCAATTTATTGGAGACATAACAGTAGGTGTACAGACAAGGCATCAACTTAACCAGGACTTGATGCATGCCTGTTTCCTCTCTCAAATTGAGCATCAATCCATATCTGATCCAGAGCAAGATCCCCATTGGATCATTAGAAAGCAAGAAGAGCTCAATCAGTTTGAGAGATGCTGGGTTTGGGATTTGGTTCCAAGACAAAAAGACTACCCAGTTATTCGAACCAAATGGGTATTCATAAATAAGCTTGATGCCCAAGGTGTGATTGTGAGAAATAAGGCTAGGCTTGTTGCTCAAGGATATAGACAAGAGGAAGGGATTGAATATGATCAAACCTTTGCTCCAGTTGCAAGGCTAGAAGCAATAAGGATATTTCTGGCCTATGCTTCATTCAAAAAGTTCAAAGTCTATTAAATGGATGTGAAGAGTGCCTTCTTGAAGGGGAACTTAAAGAAGAGGTTTATGTCTAACAACCTCCAGGTTTTATTTCTTCAACTCATTCCTCTTTTGTGTTTAAGTTGCACAAGGCTCTCTATGGTTTAAAGCAAGCTCCAAGAGCTTGGTATGAGACCCTAGCTAGCTGTCTATTAGAGCATGGTTTTTCAAGAGGCATAGTTGATAGGACTTTGTTTACCAAATTGCATCATGATAAAATACTGTTAGTACAAATATATATAGATGATATAATATTTGGCTCTACTGATCCAAAATTATGCAAGAGATTTTCTGATCTAATGCATTCAAAATTTGAGATGAGTAGTATGGGTGAGCTTTCCTACTTCCTTGGTCTCCAAGTGAAGTAGCTCCCTTATGACATCTTCATTTACCAGGCTAAATATGCCAAAGAGCTCATAAAGAAGTTTGGGATGGCTGATGCCTCAGCAAAGAAAGCACCCATGCCTACAAATGCTGTACTAGACTCTGATGCACATGGGAAACCTGTGGATCATAAACTATATAGGGGCATTGTTGGATCCCTACTATACCTTACAGCAAGAAGACCTGATATTATGTTTGATACATGCCTTTGTGCTAGGTTCCCGGTGAACTCTAAAGAATTTCATCTAGTTTTTCTAAAAAGAATTTTGAGATATATAAATGCTTGTCCTAGTCTAGGTCTCTGGTATCCTACCGAGTCAGAGTTTGAGTTGACTGGATACTCAGATGCTGACTTTGCTGGATGCAGAGTGGACAAAAAAAGTACTTCAGGAACTTGTCAGTTCCTTTGTATGAGATTAGTTTCTTGGTTTTGCAAGAACCAGTCATCTGTGTCTACATCAACTGCTGAAGCAGAATATATTACAGTTGGCAGTTGCTGCTCCCAAATGTTGTGGATTCAAAACAAAACTTCTGGACTATGGTCTCAACTTAAATAATTCAACATTACTATATGATAACACAAGTGCTATAGCCATAGCACAAAATCCAGTTCATCATAGCAGAACTAAGCATATAGACATTAGGCATCATTTCATTAGAGAGTGTGTAGACTAAAATAAAATTAACCTTGTCTATATCTATACTGATTTACAAAGAGTTGATATCTTCACCAAACCACTGGATGAAAGAAATCATGTGTTATTCATAAATCATCTTGGAATGATAAATGGAGAAGAATTAGTTTAATTTCTTTCTGCACTTGACAAATTTTTCAAAGTTCGTCGAACGGAGATCGACGAACTGGGGGTAGTTTGTGAGATATTCGTCGAACGGAGATCGATGAACTCTCTATGTGTGAAGTTAGTTTCATCGAACTGAGATCGATGAACCTACTTCAGAAAACATTCGTCGAACGAAGATCGACGAAATGTCTTCAACCCTTCAGACTGAGATCGACAAATCATTTAAGCCCAAATTATTTCGTCGACCTTAGATCGAAGATCTATTCATTTCTCGTGGAACGGAGTCTGTCGGTTCATATTCAGGAAAACACTATATTTAGGTTTTCTTCGACCTCTGTCTTGTACTTTCAGTTCTCTTGCATTTGATCTTTGACTTTTCTTGCAGGTATTCTCATGGCAATTCCCACAGGCTCTATTGCAGCGATGAAGTTTGATACAGGATTTGAACTAGATTTCGAATCCTTCCAATACTCTGACCCTGTGTTCATGAACATTATGCAAATTCTAGAAGACCAACATCTCAAGACTCTACTATCAACACGCATCAAAATTTGTGGAACAGAGATCAGGGAATGGGTCTATACATCTACCTCGGAGGAGAACGTGATGATAGGGACTATCACTGGTAATGCCATCTCCCTCACTCCCGCAATTTTAACTGAAATATTTGGATTGTATAATGCTGAGGAGGAACTAGAAATTGAAACTGAAGAGTTTGATATAATGCTAAGCCTCATGGGTTATTCAGGAGAAACCCCACAGAAACTTCTTAAAAAGCATTTATCTGCTGAATATATGTTCCTTGCAGATATTGTACGGAAAGTGTTGCTAGGAAAGCACTCTGCACATGATTACATTATCAGGCACCAATTCCTAGTTATATGTGCAATATTAAACAAGAAAGCCATTAACTAGGCTCAAGTTTTATTTGATCTTATCAAAAAGAAGAACAGTAAAAAGGAGGTATGTTTTGGAAGGATCCTAGGGATCTTCCTCAAAGAAAAGGCTGTCGGATCCCTGGTCTCTCCGACCATATCCATTAATGCCTTAAAGAGACTTACCTGTGCTCTTTTTGGCAAGAGGGAGAGGACCATTACAAAGCCAACAAAGGCTCCTTCCTCTTCCACTAGAACTTCTAAAAGTAAAAAGGCTACATCAGTCACTCACCACCCCTCCGCAGAGATTCCATCCACCACTCCACCTCCTCCTGATTCTCAAGCTCCATCTCAGCCTCTAGTTAACCAAACCCCAGCCTCCACTTCTATTCTCATACATACCCCTACACCACCAGCTTCTCTAATTCCCTCTTTCCCTACACATATTCCATCCAATTCTCCCTCTCCTAGGGCTGATATACCCATCCCTACTCCTCCCCAATCTCCTTTTCCATCTTATCTTGCTGATATCCCCCTCTCCACTCTCTCTTCAATCCCATCCTTCAATCTACTGTCATCTCCTCTGAACACTCCTTCTCCTCAACAATCCCCTCAACAGGACCCCTTTTAGAAACCTCCAATCAACCATCTCCTCTAGCAACTATCTTCACTACCTCTATCCCTTCTCAACCACCTCCATCCCAAACATCTGACTCCACATCTTTGAGTCCCTCTATCATCCAACCACTTCTTTAGCTACTCAAGCCCATCCTCCAAACCATCATTGTAGAGGCTATTTCACCTCTGTCTATCTCCATATCCTCTCTTTCTGCTCAAATCTCTACCCTCACCTCTACCCTCTCTTCATCTGGGGGCCTGGCTTTTGAACATACTGAAACAAGGCAGGGGGAGATACTTAATGATGAAGTAGCAATAGCAACACCAGCAGTAACAGCAGCAATAGCAGGAACAAATGGTGATACTAAACTTAGTGATGTAGTAGCAACAGCAGCACCCACAACAGCACCAGCAGCAGCAGGAGGACCAAATGTTGATATGGAACCAGATTTTCTACAATTTCTTGATACTGATATGGAATCAGCTGATATATAGATAACTGATTAAGGAGCAGATGTAGATAATCAGTGTACAGATATTATAGTATCCAATTCTCAAGAGACTAGTTTGACAGAAGTTCTGCCTGGAAGAATCTACTTCATTAAATTTATAGTAAAGCTACATAATCTGCTGAAATTTTTTGGATCCTATATTCAGTTCTGCCTCTCCTCTCCCACTCAATAGTCAAGAGCAATAGTATGCTACTCCTTCCCTGTAAGTTCAGAAGTGTTAGCCAGTATAAAGGAAAGTATGATAGCTCCTCCAGCAGTATTATATGAACAAAGATTTAGCCCTCCTGGGCCAACTTATATCATAAATGATAACCCTATTCCTAGTTTGGATGCTCTAATCAAACAGGACATTGCTGTGGAAGCTGAAGCAGCTGAAGCTTAAGTTGTTCCCACTCCAGCCAGCAAAGAAATTCCCAAGGATCTGATCAGTCAGACTGATGAAATGTATGACAATCCTCAACAACAATCTGATGATGATGATGATGATTTTGATGATGCTCCTAAGAGGTAGCAAGCCTCAAAGAAAATGAAAGCTCCACCTCCACCTGCTCCCAAATCTGGAAATACCAATGATATACCATATTACATCCTACAAAACATAACTCCATACAAGGGTATGCCAGTATGGATGTAGCTATGTAAAAATGAACATAAAGCAAGGAAGAAAAGTAGGAGGTATTCTCCTTCTCCACAAAGGTTCAAAAGAGATCCTCCTCCTCCTCCTCCAGCTGTAGGTGCCTCAGGAACTTTATCTCAGAGCTTAGAAGGATTCACTAAACCCACTCTCACTAAAACTTATCATAGACAGGGAAGACCTTCTCATTCTTATGGAGACATTCATAATAAACAAAGACATCATTCTTATTCCAGACATCAGTCAGCTCAACAGCCTATCTCTCAGCCAACATTTTCCCCTCCTCCATCTCCTAATAAAGCTAATGACCCTGAAGAACCTCCAATTCTAGCTTATGATCCTGAAACTAGTCCAACTTCAAGAATGGCTTGATTCAAGGAATCTGTGGCTCTCTCTCAAATCAGGCAAGCAAAGGAAAAAGGTCAAGAAACTTCACAATTCTCTACTATGTCTAGCAATAGGAAGAAAGAATTTGAAAGATATAAAGTAGGAAAATTATTCAATGCTGATGAATTCATGAGTCAATATCCTGAAGCAGTGGTTCCAAGAACTACCTCACAAGTGACTATTGGTGATGCTTATATGACCATGACTATGAAGCAAGCTCATGATCCAAACAGGATAGTCAAATTTGCTAAGTCTTCTGACTCTCAATAGAACATTTAAATTTTTTATTTTCTGTGCTTTCTGTGAACAATCCGGGTACATAGCTCTATAAAGGTACCGATAGCTTATTTATTCTATCAGTTATCTTAGTTTTCATGCTATGTTTACTTCATTTTGTTTTATTATTCTTTTTTTTATTTGAAGTAACCTCACCCAAATAGGGGGAGATTGTTGGAACCCCTATGTGATTTGGGCTAGGTTGTATTCTTAGGTTGTGACCCATGTTGTATAGAAGGGCCAAATTTTATGTGTTTCTTAAGTCTAGGCCATGTTCATAGAGTCAACAGATCAAAAGACCAACCTACAACACTACCAAAGACTCAAGACTTAGAGAAATCAAGATTTAGAGAAAGAGATCTACGTTTGTCGATCATAGGTCGACGATAGTCGTGCTCAGCTCGACTAACTCAGAACTAAAATCTTTGAGCTGAGCTCGACGAACTCAGTTCTCAGATCGACTAACTCTTCGACACTCAGCGCCATAATTCACTAAAAGCCAAGGTTGACTTAGAGACAAAGAACACTCGATGCCAAATGTTTTATTCACTCAACACCAAATAGATTGACCAAGTTCTTAGGTCGACTAACTTCACAGTCTCAAGTCGACGAACATAGAGTGCAGAATTAGTCAGTTTATGCACAACAGTTGATTCACAGAGCTTAGGTCGACGAAAATTGATCTTAGTTTGACGAAACTGGAATAGAGATCGACGAAAGATGATTAGAGGTCGACGAAAGCTGATTAGAGGTCGACGAAAGCTGATCTCAGGTCGACAAAAACTGTAAGACATTTTGTTATTTATTATTTCCCTTTCTGTCTCATAATTTTAACTATTATTGGCTATTAATTCCTTATAAATCAATGCACTTATATTCTCTGAATAGAGCCGTTACTGGCAGCATTGATTGTTAACATCCTCCATGGAATTAATTGCTTATATCTCAGGACAAAAATATTATAGAATAATTGACAGCATTCTTGCCGTTATCTCGTTCCAAATATTTCAGCTGAAAATTTATTGTAGAATTTCTTTTGAATTCGACCAAGTTGCAGTGATCTAATACACATCTCCCTGCCAAGAAAATAGATTACACAGAAGAGCAGAAATTGATCATCACCTTGAGTCACAAAAAATAAAACGTCTAGAAGTGCAATGAAAAACAACTCTCAGAAAAATCAACTGCTCTCAAGAGAAGAAGAAAGAACAATCATAACCATCAAAAGTCTTTCTTTCTTTCTCTCCCTCTTTGTTTTCTGGGATCTCAAGTGACAGCAACATTCAAATCAGTCAAGGATATCTGAAAAGCGGAAGGCCTACACCCTTGAACAAAGTTTCCACTCCTAAACCATTCAAGATCTAAGGGGGAGGAGTAGTGACAACAAATAAGAATCCACACAGTCTTCTCATTTTGATTTAAGAAAAGAAGACTTACATCACTCTCTCATTCCCACCTTTATACAGGGTTTTAATTCCCTTCAAAATAATTCTGGTTGCAAGTCTCCTTCCAAAAGAGTTGAGGTTTGGTTTTTGAGCACCTGATCAAAAGCTCATTGGTGACAGTCACCTGATAAAAACCTGTAGTGGATTCCTACCAAGTGTGGTAGAAGAGTGGATGTACCCAGTTTGGGGAACCACTATAAATTTCTTGTGTTATTTGGTTGCTCTTTCTTTTCTATTCTCGTTGTGGTTGTATTAGTTAGATATTCTGTTATCTTTGATTTACTTTAATCTGTGTTAGTTAGATATAGTTGTTAAAGGTTAAGATAGTATACTGTAAAAGAGGAAAATTATAAAAACACACAGACATACACTATTCACCCCCCCCCCCTCTTGAGTATATCATATCTAACCCTAACTTTCAGCCAGCATGGTGGTCGGGGAGCCAACTTGAACATAACCGGGTTATGTGTATTGTGTGATGGAAACGGGACTCGGGGAGTCTTGACCTGCGCATATGGCTTAAATTGTCGTTGCGGTATGAGCACGGTTAAGGCAGAACCGTGCATGATCTATGTCGTTCGGCGAAACAGTTGGCATAGATGAGGGTCTTCGGCGGTCTATGGCTTAAATTGACGTGACCAATTCTAGGGAGATAAAATGCTCATATGGTTGGCCGTCCAAGGGACGGTGGTGAGACGGGAACGTCTATGGCTTAAATTGACGTGACATTGGCCGGTTCGCTGTGAATGTACCCTGAGTGCACGAGGTGTATGGCCGTACGTGCCTGCACCTGTGATGAAGTGTGTGTTTACACTATACCGCTTGTTTATGCTAACAAACTACAGGGAAGAGCATCGCCGCCCCAAGTTGGGGGCGGGGTCGTTATAATTTGTTCAATATAGCTGACCGTTGCTTTTGTTTACCACCGAGCGGTGGATTTTTGCTTGCAGGTGCTGCAGAGCCAAGTGGCAAATAGTAGGCTAAAGCCCAAGTTGCTGTGCCGGCCCTCGAAGGACATATTTTGATTGTTTTCTTTTGTACTCATGTATGACCGGCCTTCGTGCCGAGGTTTGGAAGACACTTTTATTAAGCAAACTCTTATAAGGACATAAGGCCATTGATTTTTGTATTATACATTCCTATGGGTCTTTTGTAGTGGACATTCATACTTTGGCTGGTTTCTTTTATCTTGAAAAACAAAATTTGCTTCCGCTAGGTGCTCTATATAGGACGTTGTGATTGGTTGAATGGTTTCAATAAGTAACCAACCGGTCTGTCCGTAGTATATGGCGTCGGGCCCCGGCCAGACCTATATATTCTATGTTACGGATAGGGGTGTTACACACACATCATGCGTTCGATAGTCGCGATACCAATTTAGATGATCTTTGAGTATCTCTGTAACCTAAGAAAAAGAAGTTCCATGTGAATCTTCAATCATCAAAGTATCCGAAACCGGCTAATTCTAGAATCACAATTATTCATTTTTGGGTTCGAAACT
Organism: Platanthera zijinensis; assembly: GCA_039513925.1. Classification (NCBI taxonomy): domain Eukaryota; kingdom Viridiplantae; phylum Streptophyta; class Magnoliopsida; order Asparagales; family Orchidaceae; genus Platanthera; species Platanthera zijinensis. Next base: position 168,706,537 of record CM077081.1, on the reverse strand, counting down.
CATAAGACCACATGCTCTAGCTGCTACACTGCCGCAATTGTGGTAAACAGCAATGATTCCTATTAAATTCGGACTAGGTTGTTTATACAAAATAACTAGTCTTCATGATAACAGATGAAGAAATATGATGCAATATAATTAGAGAAGTCTTCAAAGTCATACCTTCATCCCAACCAACCAATTGAACCCATTCAAGAGCAGTTCTTATAGCTTTTGACAAGAATTTTGCCAAGGTCTCCTCAATAATCGCGAGTAGACTGTGGAAGTACAACATAGATCATGGGTTGATGAAGAAGAATTTTACAGTGCTTTCATTACCCTCTACATAGTAAAATAACAATTATGAATTACCTAGCTGGGCTATTAACATCACTTGCTGGATGTTGAGGTATGGGGTTTTGCTGCTGATGGTGCTGACCACCTGTCACAATAGACTCACAACTCGTATCTGAAATAGTCCCAGATGCCTGACAAAAGACGTAGTGGCTCTAAAATGGATCATAATACTGGTTAAAGTCATACCAGATAAGACTAAAGATTGCCACCACATTGTATTAGATATTACAGTTATGCTTAAGGGATATGTTCCACTGTTATGATGCATTGTGAGAAGAGGGGGAAGACTATATAGAGGAAGAAAAGAAGAAAAATAGGAACTAAGAACTTAAGAAGGCACTTGTCTTCCAGCATTGTGCCATATATGATAAGAACAAACTAAGCAATACACTTACATTATAAACCTGTTGGCACACATAGCCATTCTCATTAACAAAATGAGAAACCTGCTTCAACAAAAAGTCATTTTCCTCCATTAGCAACTCGTTCATGGCAGTAAGCTTTCTGTTCACAGTCTAAAGACGAGAGGCTTCCTTTCTCTGCTTCTCCCTGCATCTGAAAACAAAAATCCAACACTAATCAAATGGGGACAAAAAAAGTGTGCATGAATCATATTTCATATGGTCTATCGTAAACACCACTAATGTAATATGTAATTATCAAGTTCATAATTAATTTCCCAATTATAAAATTGTAGCATATATTACTATTGAGTCAGATCCTTCCCAATTATAAAAATAATTGCATGGAGAAAATTAATCATATCCACATGAATTAATGACTGAAATGAATTGATTTCCCAAGACCTCAATCTGAAATGAATTCTTTGATAAGTCAGTAGCGCTATTCCTTTAAAGCTATCCTGTAAATAATATGTTATTGATGGGAGCCAAAATACTGAAATGTATGAGCCAAAATATGAACATAGAGTTAAAAAATCTCTATTGCAAGCAAAAAAAAATTACGTCATTCATTCAAAAGAATACCTCAAGATGCAGAACAATAAAGATGATTTTCTTGTTGTGCAAAATATGGTATCCTCACTTTAACATGGTAAAAGCCAAAAAAAATCTTTCATTCTACTTTAGGCTATGGTAGCGAGAGTACCTTTGAGAGAAGAGAGTTCGAGAGAAACTGTGAGAAAGGGTGCTCGCGCCTCTCACATTAAAATTGTTCATGAATGATCATGAAGAATACCATAAACTATAAGTTGATTGTGCAATTTCAGCATATTTGAACTACTAAAGATTGTTTCATAGTTGTGAATATTTCATTTCATGTCTATGCCTCCTCTGTTCAAGAAAAATTCACAATTTTAGGTGACAGTGTACAAAAGCTAATAAGAAATCATGCTGGAATTAAACCGTAGAAAAAGTAAAACAACAGATGTTGAACTTAAACCGGAGGAAAACAAAAAAAAAATCTTAGAAAATGTCAAACTAAGGGGAATGTATGACCTTGAGTGGAAGACGTTGTATGAAACAAAATTGTAATCTATGTTTCAACTAAATTAGCAAGAAATTGATAGAGAAAATGGTAAATATCACGGAGAAATACATATCTAAGATTAAGCTGCTTGTTCATTGAAATGCAAATTCAACAAACATGTCCAAGATGGGAAGAGTAATTTACTAACGTAACATAGAAGACATTATAATATAGAATTAACATGTACACATAACAAAACAATTACCTGCTTCATCTCTCGCTCCCACTTTCCCCCTTCTCAGTCACCATTCCTCATCAATTACTTACTTAATCGCCATCAGGAAGATATGATGGAAATATGGATTAGATACCTGAAATCCTAAAGAGAGAAATGTCTATAATGCCAATAAGCACGAAGAATTAAGAAATTAGACCCTGGAGAGAAAGAGGAGAGATACCTGGAGAAGGGCAAGGGCATCGACAACAGCGCGATGTTTTCTTACTGTGGACAATGAGAAGCGGCATGAGAGCGCTATACGGTTGTTAGATTGGAGTAGGCGATCCTACGATGAACCTTGAGGGTGAGGTAGGGGCGCGCTTGCGAAGAACGGAGCGCTGTTTGGTTGAATAAAAGAATCAACAAAATTCCTAATCAAGTAATAAACCAAATATCATTGAATAAAAGACTTGTAAAGTGATTTTTTTACAAGGAACACAGATTTTCAAAAAAAAAATGGATATATGGTCAACTTTTTTTCGGCATCAACATTCCTAATCAACATATTTCTAACATCAGAAATTGATTACATAATCAAATAGAAAAAAATGAGAGAAAAACAAGAAAATAAAGTAGACAACTGTTCTAAAATTATTTTCCTATCATTAGCTCTTGATAAAGGAAATAATAGATCTAAAATAAAGGAATCAACAGATCTAAAATCTATAAAAAAAATCAGTCATGTTCTCCATTACAGATACCATAGGAGGCAACATATTACCATAACATTTGGAGATAGAAGTGGTGGGTGTTACCTTGTCCAGATCTGGAGCTTGATTGCGATCGGATCTGGAGCTGGGATTGCTATCGAGGTAGGAGTTATAGATCTCTATCGAGGAAGCCGATCGATAGTTGAGATTTCTATCGAGGAATGAGATCAAGCAACACCTTGCTGGCATCTGCTCAAAAAGCTACCACCTTGGGAGCGGAAAAAATATCAGGAAATAACTTGGCCTCTTCTCTTCCGAAGCTGCAACCTATGAACTCCTTTTGTCCTAGCAGTGACTGCCAGCCTCATTTAGACCTAGGAGATACCTCGCGAGCGCCGACCTTTTCCTCGTCCAAGCAAAAATTGCATAAAATAGCCGGCAGAGACTCAAGAGTTCGGGCTTTTCCATTGCATTGCAGAGGCATTCGACTTCGGCAGTCACTAAAAATGTAAAGAGAGGAAAGTGAAAGGGGGTAAAATCGATTTGGAGAGCAAAAGAGGATGTCGAATGGAATACCTGATCTCCATTAAAGAGGCGAATGGGATGTCGCGGTCTATCCAGGGAAGAGAGGGAATCGCGAGGGGATGGGCTGCGGCTTGGAGTGATGGCTAGGGTTGAGATTGGGATGAAAGAGTTGGAGGGTAAATAAACATGTGGATTTTGATTGATATGTGGGTTTTGGCCATGAATATTATTTTTCATGGATAATACATATGTATTATCCATACTATTTATAACTCTGGATATAAAATAACTATTAACCAATGTTTTTGCAATCGTGGCTAATATCTGTGTATTAGCCATGATTTTTAGTCCCTGGCCAAAAAAAGTGTAGCCAATACTAACTTTTCTTGTAGTGCTTCTTCAAATAGGGGTAGATTGTTGGGTCCATTGATCCCAATATCCCAGATTTTTAAGAAGTCAAATAAGTCAATGGTATACACATAGTTGTATTAGATGTATGTTTAAGTTCGTGTATGCAGGTTAGTCTATGCCATATTGATTGGATAGGTTGTCCAAGTGACATTGATAGGTGAACTCAAAGAAGCTGATTGGAAAGGCAATAAATTACATAAGCCCATAGGAATTGAGTAAAGCAAGCTCACTCAACACCAGATGAACAAGAAGCAAGTGATAGTGAAGAAAAATGACTAAGTCCATAGGCATTGAGTGAAGTCAGTTCACTCAACGCTGTACAACTAATATCACTAAGTGAAGTCAGGATAGTCAAAGCCCAGCAAGTTGCATTATAGAAAAATAAATAAGTCCACAGGCTTTGAGTGAAGCCAGTTTACTCAATGTCATACAACTAATAGCATTGAGAGAGAACAGGCGGTAAAAGCTTTATGGTTTGGCAAGGAAAAAAAATGGTTAAGTACACAGGCTTTGTGTGAAGTCAACTCACTCAACGCCATATACCCAAAAGCGTTGAGTCTTGCTAGTTCTGTAAAAGACAAATCAAATCTGTCATTGAAAATTGGTTAAGTCCAGAAGCATTGAGTGAAGCCTGATCACTCAATGCCATTCAATCAAACCCTTGGAAGAGAGACATAAAATTCTACCTAAGTACAATAGCATTGAGTGAAGTCAGCTCACTTAATTCTAAAGGGAGTAAAAGTTGAGTGTAGTAAACACACTCAAAGCGTTCATATAGAGCAGAATTTTTCTAAGTCATGAATCATTGAGTTTAGTAAACACACTCAATACCTTCATGTACAGCAGAATTTTTCTAAGTCTATAATTGTTTAGTGAAGCCAGTTCACTCAACGCTCTCAACGCCAAGGATGCCGAAAGGGTTGAAGATCAAGCAAAGGTAAAAAGTGTTGAGTGAAGCTTATACACTCAACGCTCTCAATGCCTGGACAAGCCAAGAAGTTGTCTAAGTTAAAAAGCGTTGAGTGGAGTTTATCACTCAATTCCTAGCAGAGCTGAAAATTTTCTAAGTCCAGATTTGTTGAGTAAACTTGTTCACTCAACGAACTCAACACCTGGGTACTTGTCTTAAAATTTCAAAGTCCCGAATGGCTGACGTCAGCAAAGTCAACAAAATGTAACAAAGTTCAAAATGATTAAGGAAATGTTGTAATCCATTACAAACGTCGTTGATAGTCTTATTCTGTGAAACTAAGGATAAAATCAGACGATTAAGCAGCGACATATATAAATCATCTCGCCGGATGATGGGATTATAAATAAAAGATGAGATCTGGATCAAATTATCTTTCTGAGAGATCAATTCATTTCGAAATAGTGGAGTGGGACTTTTTCTTATTCCCTCGCCATTGTTGTAGAGACAAGATCATCAATTCAACAAATCTAAAGGGTATCTGAGTTAGTTGCTACAATCAACATGTACAATAGAAGGATTAGAGGATTTCTCAAAGGAAGAAGAATCAGTCAAGGCAAGCCCTAGCTGAAGTTACTTCAAGATCTAATCTCAGCTAAATCTGAAGATCAACCTCTGGATCATTAAAGAAGTTTACTGTTCTAGGTTTTCTCAGGACAAAATGAGAGGTCAAGCAATATTATTTCTGCAAATTGAGGTTAGCTTATTGAAGACCATCATTCTTGATCTTACCCCCTTATATCAACAAGACCCTGAGATTACTTCCAACAAAAGGAGCGGATTCTTGAAGAACATTAACCTTTTTGCTGTGAAGAAGATATAGCTGAGATTCATTCAACTCAGGATTCAATTGACTCATAGAATAATTTCTATTGATTCAAAACAAAATTTCTATTCAAATTCTATAGGATTTGTTCAAGATCTATATTGTAAGCCTATTTTATAAAGGTTGAGTGTTAGATCTAGCGAGATCTGTATTGTAAGCCTAAGTTATAAAGACCGGCTGTAGGATCTGGGATAGATCTAAGTGGTAGGATCCAATCTTGGATTTGTGTGTAGAAAGGCTTTTTTCATAGCCTGTGTTATTGGGAATTTGTGCCTGTGTTAGGTGATTAGGTGGTTACTGAGTGGGTAGGTTGTGTGACTGTGTTGTAAGTCTAAGTGGAGACTCAGTGATCTAGTGGGATTGTGTTGTAATCTTTGAGGAGTTATGTTTTTGGAGAAGTGCCTTGTCTAATATTGTGTTAGAAAGGCGGGAGGGATAGTGGATGTACAGATACACTGGGTAACCACTATAAATATCTGGTGTGATGTGTGTGAATGTCTTGAAAGCTGAACTAATCAATCACCACATGACTAAAATTAGTTAAAGGCTTAAAGAACTTAAAGAGATTCAAAAAGATCTTAATAACCTATTCACCCCCCCCCCCCCGCTAGGTGATTAGCTACCCTTATATTCAAAGACTTTGAACCAAGAGGCACAAGAAGACTCCCTATGAGATCTTAAAGGGAAGAAAACCAAACCTGAGCTATTTCAGGATCTTTGGTAGTAAGGGTTATGTGTTAAACAATTGAAAGTTCCATATGACTATGTTTGTTGTTAAGTCCTATGAAGGGATTTTTGTTGGGTACAACAATCATTGCAAGGCCTATAGGATCTAAAACATGAAAAATTAAGTTGTAGAAGAGTCCATTCATGTGGTTTTTGATGAGTCCACAATGATTAACAGTGAGCTGCCAAGCTCCTCTTCTAGTCCTGTAGGTACTGAGCTGATGATGGACAAGCTGACTATCAAGGGGGATGCTTCATTATTTCATGATGAATCTGAGAGAGTGAGCATTCTAAAGGAAGAATAAGGCACACAGGTTGTGGAGGATGATCAACAAAGTGAAGACAATGAAGATTAGGAAGCTGAAGCAAGATTACCTCCAATAATCAGGCATTAAGGGATCATCCAAGACACCAGATCATTGGTTATGCCAGCCAAGGAGTAGTGATAAGGTGTAAAAGTTTGAATAAAGCTTTGTATTCTAGTTTCTTGTCACAGGTTGATCCCAAGAGATTTGAAGAGGCCAACACAGATAAGTTCTGGATTATAGCTATGTAAGAGGAACTGAATAGGTTTAACAGGTGTAAGGTCTATAAGTTGGTTCCCAGACCAAAAGTACATAATGTCATTGGAGTCAAGTGGATCTACAGGAACAAACTTAATGAAAATGTCCTTATAGTTAAGAATAAGGCTAGATTGGTGGCTAAAGGATACATGCAAGAAGATGGTATTTATTTTGATCATACCTTTGCCCCAATACCGAGATTTGAAGCCATAAAACTTTTCCTTGCATATGGTACATACAAAAGATTCAAAGTCTACCAGATGGATGTTAATTCAACATTTTTGAATGGTGACTTAAAGGAAGAGGTTTATGTTGCACAACCTCCAGGTGTTGTTTTCTCTAAATCACCTGATTCTGTTTATACGCTTAGGAAAGATTTATATGGGTTGAAGCAAGCCACTAGAGCATGCTATGAGATATTGTCTAGTTTCCTCATTGAGAACAAATTCTCAAGGGAGAAGTTAAACAAGACCCTTTTCCTAAAGGAATCTAAGGGACAAGATCATCCTAGTACAGATTTATATTGATTACATAATCTTTGGATCTACTAATGACAACATTTGCAAGAAGTTTGCCAAATTATGCAAGATAAGTTTGACATGACTAGTATGTGTGAGTTCAAGTTCTTCTTGGGCCTCCAAGTAAGACAGACTGATGATGGCTTATCCATATCCCAGTCTACGTTTGCCAGTGAGTTGATCAAAAAGTTTGGTATGGAGAATGCCTCCACCATGAAAACTCATGTGGGATCAAGTATGCCTATAGACAAATATGAGGCAGGGAAACCTGTTGATGAAACTTTGTATAGAGGGATAATTGTCTCCCTTCTATACCTCACTACAAGTAGGCCATACATCATGTATGCTACATGTGTTTATGCTAGGTATTAGGCCTGCCCTAAAGAATCTCACTACTCTGCCGTTAAGAGGATTTTAAGGTATCTTAAGGGCACACAAGATTTTGTCCTATGGTATCGTAGAAATAGGGATTTTGAACTAAAAAGATACTCAAATGTAGACTTTGCAGGCTACAAAGAGGATAGGAAAAGCACTTTAGGCACATGTCAGCTCTTGGGAGGAAGAACTGTGTCATGGAGCAGCAAGAAGCAAACACGTGTTACAATTTAAACTACAAAGTCAGAATATATAGCTGTTGGGAGCTGTTATGCATAGTTACTGTTGATCCAGCTCAGCTCCAGGACTATAACCTCCTGATAAGTAGAAGTCCATTATTTTAGGATTTTACTATTGCAATCTCTATAGCTAGAAATCCTGTCTCACACAGAAGGACTAAGCACATAGATATTAGGTATCACTTTATAAGAGATCATGTGGAATGTGAAAATATCAGTCTTGAGTTTGTCTCTACAGACAAGCAAGTGGCTGACATATTTACAAAGCCACTAGATGAAGAAAATTTCAACACCTTCAAGTTTTAGTTGGGCATGTTGAACTTGGTATAGCTTCAGATGATCCTCATGTTGTTTTTGTTACAGGTTGAACACCATCTTGCAGGTTGAAAATAGCTTGAGTGGTATCAAGCTTTCAAAGTGGTTCAAGAGTCTATCAAAAAGGATGATAGAAGATGCTCTAGTTAAGGGGCAGCAGGTTTAGCTTCCTGGAGATAAGATAATCAGAGGCCAGCACCCCCATGACTATTTTACAGAAGTCAAAAAGGGCGAGAGAGAAGGAAGTGATCAAGGCTATGTAGCAAAATTGGGGGAGCAGGAAGTAGTAATAATCACCCTGTAGGCTAGGTAAATGGGGAGATTGTTGCAAATAAGGCAATAATCAAGCATCAGGTAGCAAAACAGGGGGATCTACAAGTGATCATCATCACCTTATAGGCAAAGGAAGTGTGGTAACCCATAACTTGACAATCTTGTTATATAGTGTTAAGTTTTACAATTTATTGTTTTATCTGTTGCATATGTTATTGTACATCATTGACTTAGAATTTGTTTTGAGGGTTTTGACATCTTCAAATAGGGTAAATTGTTCGGTCCATTGCTCACAATGTCCCAGATTTGTAGATTCAAATAAGTAATGGAATACACATAGTTGTATTTGATGTATGTTTAAGTTCATGCATGCAGGTTGGACATGAATTCCAAGTGGCTGTGACAGGTTGTCACAAGGTTGATTAGTGGAGAGAGAGAAATTTATCTAAGTCCACGGGCATTGAGTGAAGCCAATTCACTCAATGCTAGTTGTCAAAGAAGTTGGCTGGAAAGCTAGGAATTTGCCTAAGTCCACAGGCATCTAGTGAGGCAAGCTCACTCAACGATAGATGTCAAGGAAGAATGTTGACAAAGAAAAAAATACGTCTAAGTCCATAGACGTTGAGTGAAGGCAGTTCACTCAATGACATATAATAATAAGTGCTGAGTAAAGTTGTATCTGTCAAAGCCTTAGCAGTCACTAGCCAAAATTTGACTAAGTCCAGCAGTGACTATCCTCTCCCTTGGTGCCGGATCTTTAGATCTAAAATAAGGAGAGATATCGTGCTCAATAGAGCTTGATTTTGGTGAGTATAATGGAGTTTCACTAGGAAGTGACCATAATAGAACATCCGTTCTATGGCTTTGATGGCCATAAAATGTCTTTGATCATTTCCTCTCTTCAATATGAATATAACAGACTTGATTTTGTGACGAATAGTGGTATAATGAGGGAGATAGGGATGGGAGAAGTTGAATGCTTGTGTACGTTAACTAGAGGAAGAAGATGAATAGATGTTATCCATGTGTCTTTACGATTCATGCATACACTTTATTATTATAAAAGATAGAAATCATTTTGGTACGTGTGATGGGCTTCAATCCTATTTTTAGGCACGATCCAATCAGATTCAAGTGTCGGGCTCAACACAAAAGTGTTTTCATTCGAAAAGACCTTTCCAACCAGTAATTGCACATTTTTGGGGGAACTTTGTAGCTCTATAAAAGTAAAATTGAAGTTGTCCTGAAAATAATTATGTACAGAACAGATTCTATCCAAGTTGCTTGGCATAGTTTAAACCCAATTTTAGGCATGATATACTTAGATTTTGATCGACGGATTTTCAAAAAAGTTGTAGCCCTTGGAAATACCTTTTTGGAATGGTGATAAAATTAATTTTTCATGGTTTGTAGCTCCGGGAAATCTAGTTTTCGTAAGCTATATCATAAATGTACAGAATTTATTGTTTCTTGGGTTTCTCTTAAAATAATCATCTAACATCTATGAAAATTGGTAGTCATATGCTTGATGATGTTGTTATTTCCCCTATTGATTTTCATATTTTTGGATAGATATTTGCTCAGATATTGTCATATAAATTTTTTTATAAATGAATACCATGACTTCTGAATGGATTGAAACTTTGAAGGAATGTTTAAAATGATAGACTTGATTTATATTATGAATCTCAGTGAATATAGATATTATATGATCATTTAATTAAATACTTATGAGTTAATCATCTCACAATTAAAAGCTTGAGTTATTAGAATTTTATTTATGCCTTAATGATTTTATGCGATAAAAGATTATGGAAATTACATGTTGGATTGTGAGGGCATAGGTAAGGTAAGGCTCTCACGATATTATTAAGACACAAGTTATCCTTTTAGAATCTTATAAATAGTGCCCATGTTTTGGTCTAACTTTTATGAGGTGTTATGGTGATGATTGATTTTACTAACTAAAAAAGGCAAGTGTACCTATCGAATCGTAGTATTAAGGTCAAATTAAAACACGGGGCTGTCAATTACTACTACTCATGTCGTTAGTATTAACCTACCATACAATAGGGGTGATAGACTTATTAAATGTTTAAAATTAAAACTAAAAATTAATATTACTTTTTTTGAGAAATACTATAAGAGAGAAAATGTTCGGTCATGAATTACAATAGAAATAAATTAATGCAAAAGAAAAAGATAAGATTCAATCTCACAAACATCGCTCTACCGTGGAGGCATATAATAGATTATAAATTTGCTAAAACTTAAAACCACCAATTTTAAAGTTCTCGAAATAAGATCTCTCTACCAATCGGAAAACCTAAAATCACCAAAAATAAATAGCCCTGCTCTTGGATTTGACTCCATTGTAGGAGATTTATGTCTCCCTTTCACAAGGGTGCAAGCAGCTCTATTCATTTTTAAGGGTTCTATCATATAACTGATCCTCTCGTCTTACTTGTATATAAAAATGGATTCAACTCTTATGCACCACAAAGTATAAGAGTCAAAAGTGAGAAATCAAAGAAGAATCGAGAGATGTTTGCAAGAATGAAAAATTTAATGAAAAATCACATTAATTCTAACTAGGCTTTCCATGACCAAACGTTAAATAATTAGATACTCATAATACGGAGAATGAAAGCATAGAAAATAAAAGGCATTTTCATTAATAAAATTTATGATTACAAAATGAAAATACAATAAAAGAAAGTTACATGAAAAAATGAATTACAAGAATAAAAAATAAGAACTCCAAAGCCACTCCAAAATCTTTGTGTAACCTATTCTCAATGATGTGATGAACTTTTTATAAGGGAGAAAGGGAAAAGTAAGTGGTAATGGGGGGGGGAGGACATAAAGAGGGTAGTAAATGGGGTTGAAGTGGAGAGGTTACATGGAGGGTGGTCGACCACTTGAATTGAAATGAAAAATTAAATGGGAAATGAAGGGTTTGAAAGATGACTAAGAGGGGTCAACCAAGTGGATTGGATGTGGAAAAAAAGAGTGAAAGAGGAAGGGGAAGAGAAAGGGCCGACCACATTTAATTAAAAAGAATAAATAAATAAGAGAGAGGGGGGAGGGGGATCGACCTTGCATGCAACGATATTAATTTAAATGGAGTTGGAGATAAAGGGTGTACGTCCACATGAAATGAATGAGGAGAAATAATTAGAGGAAGAAGAGGGGGTGGTCGGCCATGTGATATTGATATAAAAAAAATAAAAAAGAGGAGATGTGGGGGTAGCCGACCATACATTTAAATGGAAAATAAAAAAAGAATGTGAAGAGTGGCTGACCACAAAAATTAAAAAGGAGAAATATATGGTGGGGTTGGCCACATGATAAAGTGGCAACATAAATATCTAAAAATATATGGGATAATATCATGCAAGTGGATGAGAATGGGAAGGGTGGTGGAATAGTCATGCATGCAAAAATATTATTTGCATGAGAAAAATTTCTCGTATAAAAGTTGACAACTGGCTTTTACGTCGAGACGTGCTTAAATTCCCCCAGGCATTCCATAATATATATAATTTATATATATAATATAATAATTATGAAAAACATATTTAAGTCAAAATAGGCATCATCAAATGACAACACACGCTCGTTGTGTGCTGACTTGTTGGTAATTATAGGATATATTGTATCCTGGGATGTATTGAGTAAGGATGTGGTTGGACGTCCTTGTGTGCTTCTTTGTACATTTGGAAAATGGGAATTACATGGTGTGTATGTTGATACACGATGAATTGCGATCATGGTGAGAGGATTACTTGTGGCGAGTGTACGAGCTTACAGGTCATCATACCGATGGATGTTGGAAGATAGACTCAGGACGGTTGGACTGGTCACTTTGGTGCATACTTTCTAAAGACCCCTACCATATCTTTTTAGGATAGCTGGGCTAGGATCGTGGTGCATACATTTCATGCCCCCTTCTATGCCATAGTTTGCAGGGGACTCCGCTGTTTCATTTATAATTGTCGAGGCATACAGAGGCCTAGACCTGTTAGTGTGTATGCCCTCCTAATGGTAGGGAAGCTTGCTCCACTATCACTTTTTGGCCACGATTGGTGATGCCTGAGATGTTTGCTACCATTCGAGAAGTGGGAACTAAAGGTCAATGTTCACATATAAGAACAGAGTGAGTGTGTATGCATGATGGAGTTATTATAAGACATTCATTGTATTTCATTGCACGACATAAGATCCTCATCATAAAAATTTGTATGGGCACTTTTATATGATGTGTTACTTCCTGTTTTAATCTATCTTTAACTTATAAATTTATATGGGAATTTTTTAACTTAAGTTCAATTAGGTATGTGTGATATTATACTGCTAGAATTTTACGCTCTTACTCACTTATTTATGTTACTTACTCTTACTGTACTTACATTCTACCGAAGTCATTGTTAACTACTAGCTTAGTGCGTACCACCTGCTATACTTGTACATTCTTATTAAATTATTCCCCCTCTTTCTTTCGTTTCGCCCGATACCTAAGAGTCACCGGGGGGAGAGGATGTAAAATAAAAAAATCTTTATGACTAGCAGATGCTACCCCCACATTTTTAGGTGGAAACCCCATAAACGAAGCAGTAGCAGCACCTTATGTTGGAGGGAAGCCAGGCCACTAAGACAGGGCCTGACACTATGATCCCTTCACTTCCCTCAGTGACATAAGTGAGCGAGCATTTTTTTAGCCCCTTTGGGCCATTTTGTACTCTTAAAATTATCGGAGCTTTTGTGTAGCTTACTGACTATTTTAAAATTCTATACATTTACAAATTGTGGATTATGACTTCTGTATTTTCCTTTTATTAATGGGTTGGTAATGTTGTACAACCCCATATCCGGCCGAGCGGGATCCTCCCCAAATTGCAGTCTTGGGGAGAGCTACGAGCGACGTTTTGATGTAGCCCCGTTGGGGGCGTGCGGGTCCTCGTGCGTGCTTGCGGATGCCTTGTGTGCATAGGCTTTTATATATACTATGTATTATATAAATATTATATTATATATATATATATATTATATTATATATATATATTATATTATATATAATATATATAATATAATTTGATTTTAAGAAATAGGAAAGGGGGGAGCATGCATGGCAGCAGGGAGAAAGAGATAAAAGAAAAAGTCAAAACAAAAAAGCAAGAGGGGGCGGGTGTAGGCAGGGGGGAATCGAGGAGAAGGAAGAAAAAAGAAAAAAAAGCAAAAAGGCAGAGAACAAAGGGGCAGGCATCAGGGAAGAAGAAGGGGGCAAGCATAGGGCTTTCTGGATCTCGCCGTCCAAGCCTGGAGCAAGGCTCGGTTTCCTCTCCGCCTCTCTCTCGTTGACCGGCCAAGAGCAGCCCGACGCCATCCTCTCCTCCTCTCCCATCGTCGACCGGCTGGAGCCCGACGCCATCCGCTCCTCCTCATCTCCCGCTGCCGGCAAGCCCGAGCCCTAGCTCGGCCCCCCTCTTTTTCCCGGCCTAGAGCAGCACAGCAGGGCCGAGCTTTTCTCGGCCCCCTCTTCCCGTCGCCGCCTCCAGCGAGGCCGAGCTCCTCTCGGCCCCCCACTTCCAGTCCAGGCCGCCGCCGGGAAGCAGCAGGCCGAGCTCCTCTCGGCCCCCTCTTCCCGTCACCGCCTCCAACGGGGCCGAGCTCCTCTCGGCCCCCCACTTCCTGTCCAGGCCGCCGCCGGGAAGCAGCAGGCCGAGCTCCTCTCGGCCCCCTCTTCCCGTCGCCGCCTCCAGCGGGCCGAGCTCCTCTCGGCCCCCTACTTCCAGTCCAGGCCGCCGCCGGGAAGCAGTTGGCCGAGCTCCTCTTGGCCCCCTTTTTCGTCGCCGCCTCCAGTGGGGCCGAGCTCCTCTCGGCCACCCACTTCCAGTCCAGGCCGCCGCTGGGAAGCAGCAGGCCGAGCCCCTCTCGGCCCCCTTTTTCGTAGCCACCTCCAGCGGGGCCGAGCTCCCCTCGTCCCCCACTTCCCGTCGTCGCCTCGAGCAAAGTTCGTCCTAAAAAGGAGGCCGACCACCGCCATCGCCGCCTCGAGCAAGGTTCGGCCTAAAAAGGAGGCCGGCCACCGCCATCGCCGCCTCGAGCAAGGCTCGGCCTAAAAGGGAGATCGGCCACCGGCACCTTCGTCAAGCACGCGTCAAGGGTAACGAAGTTTCTACTCGGGCAGGTGAAGCCCTCGATTTACATTTGCATGGAAGCCCCTCTCCACCAACGGGTGGGGGAAGGGAGCTCTCCGACGGGTTGACGTGTACGTCCCCGCTATTAATTGCATTTAGTATCCGGAAGTGTTAGTACGGATTTAGGCATGCTGTGTGAAGCCCATTCGGACGTACGAGCCGAATTGGTGATGTGTTGTGTGAAGCACATTCGGACGTACGGGCCGAATTGGTGATGTGCTGTGTGAAGCCCATTCGGACGTACGAGCCAAATTGGTGATGTGCTGTGTGAAGCCCATTCGGACGTACGAGCCGAATTGGTGATGTGTTGTGTGAAGCCCATCCGGACGTGTGAGCCGGATTGGTGATGTTCTGGGGGTCCCGGAGAAGACTCCGTGGAAGTTAGATATTGTCTATTTGCAGGGAATGCACACCGTAGCCCCGAAAAAGGGGTGTATGAAATATGTTTGGCCAGCTTATGTTAGCCGTCTGTCGTTCAGCTTGTAGTCGTTCGTCGAGACGTTGGCGTACAGGTGTTGCAGTACCAAGTGGGGAATAGCGGGCTTAAGCCCAAGCTTGTGCCGGCCCTCGAAGGCCTATTTTTATTTATATTGCCGGCCTGCGTGCCAATGTATGGAATTAATATTCCTGTAATAATTTATAATCTGTGATGCTCTGTGAATGTACGATTTACCCTTTTTGCTTTGGGCGAGCGGTGTGCTCGTGAACCGCTTGTCCCGTGGGAGCCCCGAGGTTTATGCCGGGAAGCCCCTGTTGGCCTGTTGATAGCCTTTTAAGGTAGCGGAGTCGCGCTGTTTGCAGCCCAGTTGGGCAGCATGTTATAGAATTGCTCAGCGATGTTGCGCCTTTAGTAGCGCATTTGAGGAGCATTTTGTATAGACCCAAGGAGATACATCTGGATAGGAGAGAGTTGGTCTTGAGACCCTCCTTAGATGTTCCGGTCGGCAAAAAGCGCCCTGCGAAGGTGTCTTAGCTCAGCTTTTGGCTTGGGAGGGGAAGAGTTCGTTAGTCTTCCGGGTATGTGGTGGGACCTCCACGCTGAGACCTTGGGTCTGTCCCTTACGTTCCTAGTCTAGACCCTAGATTGTTCATTTGAGTGTAGTAGGTGTGCGGTCACCCCTCTTTTGGGACCCCGAACTCCACAGAAGCCAATTTTGGCTTCGGTCAATTTTGGCTTCAACAGTTATGGTGCGGTGAGCGTGGAGAGTGGCCAGCATAGAAAAACTCAGTTGAACGTCGTGGCTATAGAAGAGGAACTAACTGACGACCGGGGTCACGCGATGAAAGAAATCCCCCTCAGTTTCCTGTTTTCCAATTTAAGGTTGAGATGTAGTTGGGAAGGTCATCCTTGTGCGGATTGTTTTATCGATATCAGGTTCACCATGAAAGTATGAGTCTTCATGAATGCGGAGTGGGACCTTGAGCTCTAGTCCCATCATTGTTTTTAAATCGTAAGCTTCAAGTAGAGCAAAGACGATGTGTTTATTTGTTTAAGGTAATGATTTGAATGGTCTGTCAACTTATTGTTCTTCCAAGACATCTCCCAGGCTTTCATTTTAATTTACTAGGCTAGTGACCTTAGCAAAAAGAAAAAAAAGGATCATTGAGTTGTTTTAGGTTCTTTCGTCGTGAGGATATATTCAAATGTTAGGTGCAAGGAATAAATTCTGAGTTTAATAATCCTCTTTGAGCACCTATATTTATTTTCAAATGTTTGTCAAACTTTTCGAAGCAGTTTTGGATCTCACAAGGCGAGGATCATTTGGCAATGTGAGCTTTGTTTTCGCTTGTCGTATAAATTTCTTTAGTTTCCCTTCGTGAAGAACCTAAAGCCATCTTATGACCGGAAATTGGACTTGTTTTATAGAGTTCACATGAATCTAGTTGGCAAAAATGCATTTTAATGTTAGATTTCAATATTTACCTCAATCCGTAGCTCCGGGAGTTGGATTTTTCACCTGTTTGATGAAGTGAGGTTTTCATCTAATTATGTCGTGCCTTAACTCGGGAGCTTTTGCTTGAGAAATATCCATACTCGTTTTGTTCGCTCGTGTTTTGTTACTTTGCAATACGTCATAGAGCCAACAAGAGTATGATATTTGCGATAATGTTAGCCTTGCAGGATGATATTTTTGGTAATACTTCATTTACGGATGGTTTGAATTTTGAAAAAGGTTCATCTTTACTGGAATCATCTAGATATTTACAAACTCTATCAAAAGGTGTTACTATTTTATTTAACAAATGAAGTGCATATTCTCCTGAGTTCTTTATTTCATTGATCATTACAAATGCTTTGAGACTGATAAGGTTCGTGTTAGAGACGGTTTATCGAGTTCTGAACCTGTTGTTTTGTTATAAAATCTATATTGCCAAGCTGATCTTGCTATACTCAAATAATAGTACCTAGCCAGGGTTGTGTATTCGTTCGATACGATTCAAAAATTAGTCTAATCTATGACTTTCTTTCTAAAATTTAGAGAGTAAAATGAACTACCTATTACAGTTTGAAAATTCAAAAGAGTTATTATTTTTGGGTTGGCCTAGTTTTTCACGTCAACTCAAAACATTTTCATATTGCCCTATTTTTCTTGACATTCCCCAACTCATTGATTTTCAAACTCAATATTAAGAACTAGTAAATCCAATATTAGTTTTCCAGTTGGTTTTGGATTTATGATGCTGAAGATTTTCTAGTTGCTACTGTTATTCAATATTATGCAATGAACTTTACTGTTTGACATTTACTAGTTCGATTGTTGCAACTATGCTGACATTTTTCCTTGCTTATGAGGATGCAGTAAAATGTTCAGATGGCTTATATGTTTTTGCTTTAGATGAGCTTTTGATCTATATGGTTTTCCATGCTTATTTGGATATGAACTTCACCGTTTGCTTAATACGACCCTTGGTTTTCTTGGATTGGTAAGAGTTTTTTCTGGATCTCATTGGTGCTATCTTTGTGCTTGAGAAGATTACGATTAATGATCTCAGAAATTTCAAACATGTCGGAAGTATATTTTTTCTCCTTATCAGGCTTTGATTTTTGAGTGTACGATTCTAATGTTGGGAATAGTGTCGATAGTTTTAAAGGCCCTTTTCATTTCAAAAATAGGTATTATCATTTAGGTGGTTTCTTCTACGACATGAGAGGGAAATGGTTGAATGGAAAGAACCCGAGCTCGGCTCGGCCCCAGGTAGACCCGCTGCGCAGGCTCCCATCTAGCTGGCAGGTCCGTAGGCTCGCCTATGGGGGCGAGGTTTGGTTTGATCGTCATCGACACCCCGAGCTCGGCTCGGCCCCAGGTAAACCCGCTGCGCAGGCTCCCATCTAGCTGGCAGGTCCGTAGGCTCGCCTGTGGGGGATAGGATTGGTTTGATCGTCATCGGCACCCCGAGCTCGGCTCGGCCCCAGGTAGACCCGCTACGCAGGCTCCCATCTAGCTGGCAGGTCCGTAGGCTCGCTTGTGGGGGATAGGTTGGTTTGATCGTCATCGGCACCCCGAGCTCGGCTCGGCCCCAGGTAGACCCGCTGCGCAGGCTCCCATCTAGCTGGCAAGTCCGTAGGCTCGCCTGTGGGGGATAGGATTGGTTTGATCGTCATCGGCACCCCGAGCTCGGCTCGGCCCTAGGTAGACCCGCTGCGCAGGCTCCCATCTAGCTGGCAGGTCCATAGGCTCGCCTGTGGGGGATATGATTTGTTTGATCGTCATCGGCACCCCGAGCTCGGCTCGGCCCCAGGTAGACCCGCTGCGCAGGCTCCCATCTAGCTGGCAGGTCCGTAGGCTCGCCTGTGGGGGATAGGATTGGTTTGATCGTCATCGGCACCCCGAGCTCGGCTCGGCCCCAGGTAGACCCGCTGCGCAGGCTCCCATCTAGCTGGCAGGTCCGTAGGCTCGCCTATGGGGGATAGGATTGGTTTGATCGTCATTGGCACCCCGAGCTCGGCTCGGCCCCAGGTAGACCCGCTGCGCAGGCTCCCATCAAGCTGGCAGGTCCGAAGGCTCGCCTGTGGGGCAAAGGTTGGATTTTGAGATGTTCTGGTTTAGCCACTTCTATGACACCCCGAGCCGGGCTCGGCCCCGGGTAGACCCGCTGCGCAGGTTCCCATCAAGCTGGCAGGTCTGAAGGCTCGCCTGTGGGGGAAAGGTTGGCTTTTGAGACGCTTCGGTTTAGCAACTACATCGACGCCTCGAGCCGGGCTCGGCCCCAGGTATACTTATTGTAAGTAAGGGTATAAGGGCAGTTCGGTAGCAGAGAGCGTTACAAGTATCGAGTGGTTCAGAATGATCAAAATGGGCACGGAAAGTTTAGTGTTTTGAATGCAATTTTTGGGTTTTCTCAAAAATTTTCTTTTGGGTTGGCTCCCGCTAGCCGGATATTTGGGATTGGACATTTCTTTCCGAGCTTGTACCAACCTCGAAAAGAGCAGGGATTGTGTACAACCCCATATCCGGCCGAGCGGGATCCTCCCCAAATGGCAGTCTTGGGGAGAGCTACGAGCGACGTTTTGATGTAGCCCCGATCGGGGGCGTGCGGGTCCTCGTGCGTGCTTGCGGATGCCTTGTGTGCATAGGCTTTTATATATACTTTGTATTATATATATATTATATTATATATATATATTATATTATATATATATATTATATTATATATAATATATATAATATAATTTGATTTTAAGAAATAGGAAAGGGGGGAGCATGCATGGCAGCAGGGAGAAAGAGATAAAAGAAAAAGACAAAACAAAAAAGCAAGAGGGGGCGGGTGTAGGCAGGGGGGGAATCGAGGAGAAGGAAGAAAAAAGAAAAAAAGCAAAAAGGCACAGAACAAAGGGGCAGGCATCGGGGAAGAAGAAGGGGGCAAGCATAGGGCTTTCTGGATCTCGCCGGCCAAGCCTGGAGCAAGGCTCGGTTTCCTCTCCGCCTCTCTCTCGTTGACCAGCCAAGAGAAGCCCGACACCATCCTCTCCTCCTCTCCCATCGTCGACCGGCTGGATCCCGACGCCATCCGCTCCTCCTCCTCTCCCGCTGCCGGCAAGCCCGAGCCCTAGCTCGGCTCCCCTCTTTTTCCCGGCCTAGAGCAGCACAGCGGGGCCGAGCTTTTCTCGGACCCCTCATCCTGTCGCCGCATCCAGCGGGGCCGAGCTCCACTCGGCCCCCCACTTCCAGTCCAGGCCGCCGCCGGGAAGTAGCAGGCCGAGCTCCTCTCGGCCACCTCTTCCCATCGCCGCCTCCAGCGGGGCCGAGCTCCTCTCGGCCTCCTACTTCCAATCCAGGCCGCCGCCGGGAAGCAGCAGGCCGAGCTCCTCTCGGCCCCCTCTTCCCGTCGCCGCCTCCAGCGGGGCCGAGCTCCTCTCGGCCCCCCACTTCCAGTCCAGGCCGCCGCCGGGAAGCAGCAGGCCGAGCTCCTCTCGGCCCCCTTTTTCGTCGCCGCCTCCAGTGGGGCCGAGCTCCTCTCGGCCCCCCACTACCAGTCCAGGCCGCCGCCGGGAAGCAGCAGGCCGAGCTCCTCTCGGCCCCCTTTTTCGTCGCCACCTCCAGCGGGGCCGAGCTCCCCTCGACCCCCTCTTCTCGTCGTCGCCTCGAGCGAAGTTCGGCCTAAAAAGGAGGCCGACCACCGCCATCGCCGCCTCGAGCAAGGTTCGGCCTAAAAAGGAGGACGGCCACCGCCATCGCCGCCTCGAGCAAGGCTCGGCCTAAAAGGGAGATCGGCCACTGAAACATTCGTCAAGCACGCGTCAAGGGTAACGAAGTTTCTACTCGGGCAGGTGAAGCCCTCGATTTACATTTGCATGGAAGCCCCTCTCCACAACCGGGTGGGGGAAGGGAGCTCTCTGACGGGTTGACGTGCACGTCCCCGCTATTAATTGCATTTAGTATCCGGAAGTGTGAGTACGGATTTAGGCATGCTGTGTGAAGCCCATTCGGACGTACGAGCCGAATTGGTGATGTGCTGTGTGAAGCGCATTCGGACGTACGAGCCGAATTGGTGATGTGCTGTGTGAAGCCCATTCGGACGTACGAGCCGAATTGGTGATGTGCTGTGTGAAGCCCATTCGGACGTACAAGCCTAATTGGTGATGTGCTGCGTGAAGCCCATCCAGACGTGTGAGCCGGATTGGTGATGTTCTGGGGGTCCCGGAGAAGACTCCGTGGAAGTTAGATATTGTCTATTTGCAGGGAATGCGCACCGTAGCCCCGAAAAAGGGGTGTATGAAATATGTTTGGCCAGCTTATGTTAGCCGTCTGTCGTTCAGCTGGCAGTCGTTCGTCGAGACGTTGGCATATAGGTGTTGCAGTACCAAGCGGGGAATAGCGGGCTTAAGCCCAAGCTTGTGCCGGCCCTCGAAGGCCTATTTTTATTTATATTGCCGACCTGCGTGCCGATGTATGGAATTAATTTTCCTGTAATAATTTATAATCTGTGATGCTCTGTAAATGTACGATTTACCCTTTTTGCTTTGGGCGAGCGGTGTGCTCGTGAACCGCTCGTCCCATGGGAGCCCCGAGGTTTATGCCGGGAAGCCCCTATTGGCCTGTTGATAGCCTTTTAAGGCAGCGAAGTCGCGCTGTTTGCAGCCCAGTTGGGCAGCATGTTATAGAATTGCTCGGCGATGTTGCGCCTTTAGTAGCACGTTTGAGGAGCATTTTGTATAGACCCAAGGAGATACATATGGATAGGAGAGAGTTGGTCTTGAGACCCTCCTTAGATGTTCCGGTCGGCCAAAAGCGCCCTCCGAAGGTGTCTTAGCTCAGCTTTTGGCTTGGGAGGGGAAGAGTTCGTTAGTCTTCCGGGTATGCGGTGGGAACTCCACGCTGAGACCTTGGGTCTGTCCCTTACGTTCCTAGTCTAGAGCCTAGATTGTTCATTTGAGTGTAGTAGGTGTGCGATCACCCCTCCTTTGGGACCCCGAACTCCACAGAAGCCAATTTTGGCTTCGGTTAATTTTGGCTTCAACAAATGTGATATTGTGAATTCATTGGCAAAATAGACGACTTGTGGTACATATTAGCTCATGTGCAAATGTTACCGCAAGGAGGCTGTTCTGGGCATAAGACACCCCTAGACCGTGTCTTATGTTCCGGGAGGGGGGTGTCATAACCCCTATTTTCTTGATGTTTAAAGTATTATAAGAGTAAGACAAAATATGTGTCGTGATGCCATGCCATGCAGGGAACAAATAAAGACACTCTAGCAAGGACAAACATTTGATCAACTTTAAAAAAAGACATGTATTTTTATGGTTGAAAACACTATTTGAGTTTAAAGTTCAAGACTGTATCGCTCAGTTTAATGGATCAACTTAGCCATAGATAATGAAAATATATATTTGCTGTGGAAAACCTCTATTTTTCAACATTCATTTATCCTATGTGAACGTGAAAACTTAACAAACAAGATAATGTGTGCAGTTTATAAATTTAGTATAAGTAAAAAAAAAGAGTTTTAGATACATTAAAGTAGGTTGGTATAAAGTTAAAAGAGATGTGAGGGATCTAAGCTAAAATGTAGATTTGTTTAGTTGAAAAACAACTAACCTGCAACCTAACATAAAACATTCTCAGAGAGAGAAACACTTCAAAAGTGAATATGTAGTAGTAGCTGAGAAGAAAATACAATTGTATGAAGCACAAGAAATAATATTATGGGCGCCGACAAACTGACACGAACCCATAACATTAAAAACAAAAGTCTGAACTTCTAATGTCAAGGTGAGAAACACCAACCACTCCTCAGCTGGGAGAGGGAAGGAAACAACTACTGAAGGCTGACCAAACAAGCAATGTCGACACTCCCTGCTAGCTACCTGAACCTGAGGCATTCAAAAGAAAGAATGCCTCAACAAATGAGCTCAAAAGGCGACTTGAACATAAATCAAAAGGTTTAAATAAGATAAATGGGTAACCAACCACACTAAAAAGCTGCAATACCACATAAATCAATAGCATAAGAGTAAGGGAAATGATTAGCTGGGCACAAAGTGGCCATAAGGAGAAAAATTTGCACTATGTGTGAAAAGGACTCTTCTTGGAGTCCAAGGTATATATATATAGTTTATAATAACATTTATTAGCTTTAGGGGTGAATCATTGACACTGGATGTAAAACAGTATTGAGGCGGTGGCTATCTTTCCACTCAAACCATCACATAAACACATCCAAAGAAACAAGGCACTGAGGTGGTGGTACTTTATCCACTGTCAACGAAAAGTCCAAATAATAAAGTTACCAGGCTTGATGATTCACAAGTATACTAAGGTGGTGGTCCTTTATCCACTACCAACCCAAGTTCCAACAATAAAATAAAATATAATAATAAATGAGAATAAAATACCAAAGGCTTAGCATCAGATTGTCATAGTGACATAAGGAGAGAGAATCAAGAAATTTCTAAGGGCATACTAGGCGAATCTTCTATTCACTCGACGAAATTGGCTAGACTACACGAGAGCACTCGATAAATCCAATGTTCAATCGATGAATTCTACTCTGTCTCATGTGTTCATTCGACAAATTCTACTAGACTTCACGAGTACAATCGATGAATTCTACTTGACTAACTCAACTAATTACATGCTAACACTCAATGAATTTAGCTCGGCCTCACGAGTTCACTCGATGAATTTTGCAATGCTTTACGAGAACACTTGACGAATTTGCGGTTCACTTGATGAATTCTACTTGGCCTCACGATTTCACTCAACGAATTCTACTAGACTTCACGTGTACACTCGATGAATTCTACTTGACCAACTCAGCTAATTACTCTGGAATACTCGATGAGTTCACTATTCAGTGGATGAATTCTACTTAGGACAGAATTCTTTACATCATCAAATTCAACCAATATGATTATTTCCAGAACTAGCCATATTTCTAAGTCCTATGAAGAAAGGGAAGAAATAGACAAAAATAATGGTAACAAAGAAAGAGGGGTAGATCTTCACATGCCTCAAATCTCGATGAAATCACCTCTACAACACACCATGGTACATATTGGTCGAGAGAAATGTCCAACTCAAATATCCTGAAAGTTTTGTGGTGAAAACAAAGGTTAGGGCAACTAGCTCCAACTCACAAAATCCATGAAAGTTAAAAAACTCACCGCACACATGAAGGTTTCTACGAGAGCAGTCTAAATCTCTACTCTGACAATGGTTTCCTGCACTCTAGCACCGGTAGCGGCAGGCAGAAAACTTCTAAAAAGGCCGATGTATAACCCCATATTCGGCAAGTAAGGTCTCTAGGAGCTAGACCGGTCGAACCAAGTAGTCCAAGTCCCGGGCGAGCACCCAATGGGGCCAGAGCTCGTCAGCCCGTGACTCACCCAGGTAAGGTGGACTCATGTGGGGCGAGAAGAGATGGATGGATCGCACTCTCCCTAGACTACTCGAAAAGCTGCAAGCGAGCAGGGCTAGTTGGGCATGTACTCGCCTAAACCCAAAGGGAGGCGGCGAGTGCCAGCTCAATCGAGCACTCACATCCCCAGGAGAGTGGGGGCTTCAGAGGGCCACTCACCTAGTTATTTGATGTTTTTTTTACCATTTTTCCCCCGCTGGCCTGCCCATAGCACGTTAGAACAATATAGTTACGTTGTTAGCAGACCTAGTTGGGCTGCACATATCTGTTTGGAACTGCGGAGGTTGGCGATTTAAAGGCTGTTTTCAGAAATCTATAAATAGGACCGAAGGGGTACTGGAAGGCATGCTCACCTCTTCCAGTCTTCTAGCTCTTTCTGAGGTTTCCATAGCTCGGCTTTTGGCTAAGGAGGGGAAGCGCTCTAAGATCTGCTGGGTGTGTTATGGGACCTCCACGCCGAGCCATTGGGTCAGTTCCCTTTTCTTTTCCTTTGTTATTTGGCTTGAAGGAGAGAAGTTTGTGTGTGATCACCTCTTCCCCATGGGTGAAATCCATAGAGAGCGAATTTTCGGTTTCAATAGCCGACTTCTTCTCTCTCGCGTGGTCGATTTCGACAGAAGAAGAAGTTTCCTAAAAACCTTATTTTAAGGGTTTGGCTTTTATAGGTGGAGAGATTTTAATTAAATATATTGAAAATTCATTATTACCTTACATAATCGATGTTTACAAAAGAAATTGTCGATGCACCGAAACTCATGAACTAACGTAATGCCCTTACATTACTATTACACGGCTGAATTAATTATCGGAAATTCAGATGCGTTACAGTCACTAACGCACAAACTTGCCGGATAAAACTCTTACCAACCAAATATAGGAGAACAGACGAGGATGAGAATCCTACATAGTAGACTCCAATTCTTAGGTTGTGCTTAGGACATCTTGATTCTGCCAAAGAACTTTCACCATAGAGATTATCTTTCTCCTCAACACTCGGCCCTACGTCTCGAAGAAATGACCGGTTCTTCGACATAAAAAAGATTGGGTTGCAACTGGGGCAACAAATTAAGGATATGACACTCGATATACAAACACTTTCGCAATTGGCTCACATGAAACACATCATGAACACCAGGGAAAGTACTAAGCAACTTTAACCTATAAGCCGACACACTGATGCACTCAAAGATCTAGAAAGGCCCCACATACATTGGATCCAAGTTTTGGTTTTTACCAAATATCTTAACACCTGCCATTGTGGGACCTTCAAGAAAACCATGTCCCCAACTGCTTATTCAAGATCAACCATACACTAATTAGCGTTCTTTTCATAAAGCTCTTGAGCCAAAAAAAGCTTCTTACGAATAAGCATTACCACCACACTCATCTCTTTCAAATCCTCTTGACCTAACATCGGTCTCTCTCCAACTTCAGCACAAAATAGGGGAGTTCGGCAATGCCTGCCATACAAGGCTTCAAAAGGTGACATTTGCAAACTCTTCTGATAGTTTTTGTTGTAGGCAAACTCCCAGCCAAATCCTTGCGGAAAGGAATTTTAGAAAGACTGCTGCACCTCTTCCTTATGTTCAGTCAGCAGTTAAGCCAACTACAGTACCTGCTTAGAAGAGAAGTTAAAATATACATGTGTGCTAGTGTTGTGGCAAGGTGCGGCGTTTTGCCTTATATTGCTAGAAAAATCCTACTGTGCCAAGAGCTAGTGTTTGTCCACCAGTCAAAAAAGACACTTGTAGACAAGTCTATTTTAAGACTAACATGCACCTAAGACTAAATAGAAATTGGGGTCCTAAGGTAAAATAAATTATGCAATATAAGTTAGTCCAAGTGCACATACCCCAATATCGTACTTGGACAGTGGTTATTCCGGACACATGACTAGGACAAGGAGTGTAACGCCCTAAAACTCAAAAGAGCAACGGGCAGCATTTTGAGGCTAGTTTAGTTCTTGGTAAGGGTCACACGACCTGGGACACGGGCGTATCAAGGGACGTGTTATGAGTGTGTTCGATGACTCACCGAGTGGTCGAAAAAAATGCAGTCGACGAGCGTCAAGACAGGGAACATGACCTGAGATACGGGCGTGTCAGAGGTCGGTCTTGCTCGGGCAGTTTTCTAGATTGTGTTGTTGAGGTTACATGGCCTGGGACATGGGCGTGTCTCAGGGCGTGTCTAGCACACGGCATGTGACACGGGTGTGTCACGTGGCTGTATCGTGCTCGGGACATTTTTGGTCCTGTGTCAACTTAGAGACACGACCCGGAACATGGGCGTGTTCTTGTTGACACAGGGGTGTCAAAGTTGACACGGCCATGTGTAAGCCCGTATTAGGACCCAACCCGTTATATAACATATAATAGAAGGTACGGCCGGGGCCCCATATTATATGACACAAACAGACGGCGATGTCACAGGTTAATATCAAAATACCATCGCACCCTAACTTAGAGCATTCTAGCAGAAGTTTATAAGTTGCACAAACTAAATCTATGAATGTCCACTACTATATAAATAACACATTTATATAAAAGACCAGGACTGTATACAAGCCCACCGCTTATGGCCTTAAGGCCTTACATGTTTCTCTTTCCAAATATATGACTTCATACATAGGCATGCATGCCAGACACACATGAAATCAAAATCTTCGCACGGCCTTCGAGGGCCTACCAACAGCAGCAACACAAAGGGCTTCAGCCCGCTCAATCCATTTTAGCATCAACAAGGGCAGCACCTGCAAATGGACATCCACCCCATGGGTGATAAACAAAGAAACGGTTAGCATTCACCTGACAAATTATAACGACCCAACCCCTTACCCGGGGAAGTGGTTCCTTCCCTGCATGTATTCCAGTCTCAACACATATATACAATACAAAATATCATCACAAACACCAGCCTTCATTCCAGACATTCCGTGCACTCATGGCACGCTTACGGTGTATCAGAACTTCCTTCGTACACCACTGACTAGAGGTTCTTAACTTGTTGGTGATCGAGCATAGTATACTACAGCACGTAGACTAGAGGCCCTCTCTCCCATCCCATTCAGAGGTAGTAACCTCACGGCAACCGTGAGCACTATCAGTCGACCTACTCACGTAGTGCAACATGCCAGGAAGGTCTGAAACCCCCCATTTGCAATGCTACCCATCGACTGCTCACCCGATCCTTACACTGAACTTGTTGGGTGGCCCACCCACTCAGAGGTTCTCAACATGTTGGCTATGTGCATTAGCCGCCAAACCCCTATTGGAGGCTTCTCATACCCATCCACTCAGAGGTGTTCACAATCCATCTCATAACACAGGCACACTGTGCTACTTCTCATTCCATCAATATAGCTCATACCGAGCATACAACCAAAGGAGCAATACAATACATCCTTCTCACCATCATAATCGTCCTCACCATCTCTGCAGGTTAATCGATTTATACACGGAGTCTTCTCCGATTCTCAGCATCACCAATCTAGACATCAATCCAGATGAGCTTCACACAGCATGCCTATTCCGTACTACACACTTCTGGATTTAAATGCACACTCAACCACTAGAATCACTTACGCTCTTCCATCTTTTGATTGAGGATTCTATAGATATACATGCATAAACAAAGGGCTTCACTTTCACAAGGAAGAAAGAATGTTACCCTCGACGATCGCTTCGATACCATGAAAGAACTAGCCGGATGGAAATCACCGCAACGGTCTTGCCTCCGCAATGCTGAGTTCGGCTCTCGATTCGGACCACTGAAGCTCCATCGGCGGTCGAAAAGGTTCTCCTTTTTTCCATCCTTACTCTACTTTCTCTCTTCACTTTAGAAAGAGAATGGCCAACATAAGAATTAGATATTCATCTCCATTCTCGGCCTTATAATAGCAGGGACGAACTTAGACAGTAGGATCCAAATAGAATGGAACGAACAACCTCGATCTGCTTTGAAAAGAATCTAAACAGAGCTAACACGGTCTGTGATACGCCCGTATCACAGGCCATGTTCCTTGAGCGATTAGAGAACCGACTCAGTCTGGAACAGAACACGGGCTATGACACTCCCGTGTCACTCCCTGACACGCCCGTATCAACCAGTACACGGTCGTGTGACTTGCCGTATCTCCCCATCAACACAGGACTGAAACACCCGAGAAGAACACTGTTAAGGCGCACGCCCGTGTCATTGTCCATAAGCCCAACACACCCCTTTGACAAGCCCGTGTCACAGGCTGTGTACCACACTCAACGCCACTCCACTCAACACAACTCATCACCGCCCGGTTACCCACCCGAGCAGGATACGCCCTGGGACACGCCTGTGTCCCAGGCCGTGTTGCCTCTTGATGATCGTCGACCGTGCTATCTCGAGAACTCGACTCGACGCACATCGCAAAGACACACCCTGGGACATGCCCATTTCCCATGCCGTATGCACCGGACACGCCCTGGGTTATGCCCGGGTCCCAGGCCGTGTCACCCAGCCTGACCCCATTTTGGGACTTAGAGTTTTTGGCGTGTTATAGCCCGTGTCCCATTCGGGACATGACGGTTCCAGCGCTGATTGTTATACACGGCCCATGATACAGGCATGTCCATGGGTGATACGGGAGTGTCCCAAGCCAGGTCATAGGACGTCTCCTTTTTTTATTTATCTGATTTATGTCGAGTGTGGAACACGACCTTGGATATGGGCATGTCGCAAGCCATGTTTGGCCCAGAAATGTTATTTTAAGGGAAAATTGTAGCTGTTTGTTTCCTTATTTTAGGATCCAATGGCTCAAGATTATCCATCATAGGGTTAAGGCCGGGAATTGTGTTGAAAACAATCATTTATTTTGGTTCATTCTCTTTCTAAGTTCTAGAGAAAGGGGAGAGTAAGGATAAAGAAGAAAGAGAGATCCGGTTCCCGGAGAAGATTCAGAGCGCCAAATCGCAAGCCGGGTCCAGATCTACGGAGGAGAGGTCATCGCGGTGCTTTTCATCCGTATAGATTTCCATGGCGCAAAAGAGAAACTGAAGGGTAACGATTCTCTTCTTGAGCATGTGAAGCTATCCTTATTTTGCATAAGGAAACTCGCTCCCGTGAGTGTACGCTGAGTGTGCGGCGTTCCTTGGGGTAGATGTGAATAGTCCCCCTTGTTTGCATGTAGAGTCCAAAATCGAGATACAAACATAGGCATGGTGTGTGAAGCCTACCCAGACAAGTTGGTCTGGATCGGTGATGTTTCATTATTCATGATTAGCTAGAGACGACTCTGTGCCGTTGTTTATTTTTAGGTTTTCTACGCGGTAGATTACAATAGGGAGTCTTGGGGATTAACTCCAAGGTGCACCCGGAAAACTGGGCGAAAACGCATTTCTACCAGCTTGGTGGCCTGGGACCAATACTTGAATATAACTATGTTATGTACATGTTTGATCGTTTTGGGACTCAGGGAAGCTTGACCCGCGCATTTGGCTTAAATTGACGTATCAGTGTGAGCAACGGGTTAGGTGGAACCGTACCTGCTCTATGTCGTTTGGTTAAAGAGACCTAATGTACATGTCACTTACCGTTGGCATAGATGGAGGGTCTTAGGCTTAGGCCGGAAAGACTAAAATGCTCACGAGTATTGCACGAGATATGGGCATTTCGAGTTTTCGTTCATGCCATTCGGACTGACGAATGCGCTATCAGTGTTCATGGATCTGATGAATAGAACGTTTAGGGAGTACATAGACCACTTTGTGATCGTCTTTATTGACGACATATTCGTGTACTCACAGTGCGAAGAGGATCACTTCAAGCATCTGCATTTGGTTTTGGAGACGCTGAGGTGGAACGAGCAATACACAAAGTTCTCCAAATGCGAGTTTTGGTTGCCCTTAGTAGTGTTCCTTGGTCACATAGTCAGTTGAGAAGGGATTGCGGTGGATGCGGCGAAGATAGTTCCGATACGGGAGTGGCCTGTGTTGTAGACGGTAGAAGAAGTCCGGAGTTTTCTGGGACTTGCCTGCTATTACAGGCGCTTTGCATAGAACTTCTCGCGGATAGCGTTACCTCTCATGACTTTGACAAGGAAAGATTAGAAGTTTGTTTGGACGCCGGAGTGCGCACAATCTTTTGAAGAGTTGAACGGTCAGTTGACCACGGCGTCCGTGCTAAGTTCGCCGAGTGGGTCCGATGGCTTTGAGATCTATAGCGATGATTCAGGCAGTGGTTTGGGCTACGTACTGCTGCAGTATGGAAGTTTTATATCTTATGGCTCACGTCAGCTGAAAGTGCATGAGAGAAATTATCACGTCAACGACTTGGAGTTAGCGGCCGTGATTTTTGCTCTGAAGCTGTGGAGCCATTATTTGTACAGCAAAAATGTCGATAATTATACCGACCACAAGAGCCCTAAATTCCAGTTAGAGTAAGTGGGTCTGAATATGAGGCAGCGGATATGGATGGAGTTCCCGGGGGACTATACATTCAAAATTCATTATGTGCCCGGGAAAGGCAATGCAGTTGTGGATGCGTTGAGTCGCAGGGCTCCCGCACAAGCAAACTGGTTGTCGGTTCATGACGAGCGGTTGATTTGGGAGTTGGAGGCGTTAGATATCTCTTGTGTTGACAAGCAAACAAGCACCGAAGCGTTATTTAACTTGACGGAAGTTCACTATGACCTAGCTGATCGGTTTCGGTAGGCTATGGACTTGGATAACAGCATGAAGCAAATCATGGATGCGACTATCAATGGGTCAAATTCAAAATTTACGGTTAAAGATGGACTGCTAAGGAAGAACAGTCATTTGTGCATCCCAAACGTGGGTAATTTATGGGTGGAGTTGATGTACGAGGGTCATCATAACAAGTACTCGATTCACCCACGGAGCACGAAGATGTACCAAGATTTGAAGAAGTAGTTCTGGTGGCCACTACTCAAGAAGGATGTGGCACTATATGTGGGGAAATGTAAAACTTGCGGCTTAGTGAAGGCAGACTGCCAAAAGCCAGGGGGTTTCTTGAAGTCTTTGCATATTCCGAAGTGGAAGTTCGAGGATATCTCAATGGACTTTGTACATGGATTGCCAAGGTCGCAGAAGGGAGACGACACCATCCCGGTGATCGTAGATCGGTTGACAAAGATATCGCATTTCATTCCGAAAAGGAAGGATGATTCAGTGGAGAAACTTGCAAAACTTTATGTGGATAACATTGTTAGACTACACGGTGTGCCCCGTAGCATCGTGAGTGATAGCAATGGGTGGTTTACGTCTAATGACTTGAGGTTTGTGCAGCAAATCCTTGGAAATAAGTTGAGGTTCAGCACAGCCTTTCATCCATGAACGGATGGTCAGACCGAGATGGTCAATAGGACGATGGAAGACATGATTCGCATGTGCGTCCTGGAATTCTGGAAGTAGTGGGAAGATCATCTGTATTTGGTGGAGTTTGCGTACAACAATAGCTACCAAGCAAGCATACAAATGGAACCCTTCAAGGCCCTATATGGTAGAAAATGTCGCACGCAGTTGTCGTGGTTAGAAAAAGGTGAGGCGAGGTTGTACAAAAATAAAGAGGTGGAAAGCACCACTTCATTGGTACGAACCATTCAAGAGCATTTGCTGATCGCTCAGCATTGACCGGCCAAATACTATAATACCAAGCATAGGAATGTGAAGTTTGCTGTTGGCGACCGGTTGTATTTGAAGATAAAGGCGTTCAAGGGTGTTTCACGGGTACGATGCTTGAAGAAGCTGAGCCCCAGGTACCTTGGACCATTTGAGATCCTGGAGCGGATTGGTGAATCAGCTTATCGTCTAGAGATATCGACATAGTTGGGTGGTCTACCCAACGTATTCAACATATCAGCGTTATGGAAGACAGTGCAAGAGCCTTCATAGGTGATCGCGGTTGATCAAGTACCGGTTGACAAAGTGTTGGCGACAAGGGTCAAGCCCATTCGTATTGAGGAATCTGAAGTCAAGCTACTTCATAACAAGGAGATCAGGATGGTACAGGTCCGTTGGGACATTTACGGTCGCGAGGAGCTCTCATGGGAGAAGGAGCAGACTATGCATGAGGAGTACCCAGAGTTATTCCACAAAGGTACCACTTTTGGTTTTGTGTATCAATTCTCTTAGGTAATTTCGTGGACGAAATTCTTTTAAGAGGGAGAGAGTTGTAACGGCCCGATACTCGAAAGAGCAACGGGCAGCGTTTTTATTCGAGTTTGGGCCTTGGTAAGCGTCACACGGCCTTGGAAACGGGCGTTTCCTAGTGCCGTGTCGTGCGCGTGTTCGACGACTCACAGATTGGTCAACAAAAATTTCGTCGACGAGCGTCGAGACAGGGAACACGGCCTTAGACACGAGTGTGTTAGAGGTCGTGTCCTACTCGGGCAGTTTGCTGGATTGTGCTGTTGAGGTTACACGGCCTGGGATACGAGCGTGTCCTAGGGGGTGTCTAGCACACGGTGTAACACCCCTATCTGTCACATAGTATATAATAGTAGGTCCGGCCGGGGCCCGACGCCATATACTATGGACAGACTGGTTGGTTACGCGTTGAAACCATTCAACCAATTGCACGTCCTACACAACACCTAGCGGAAGCATTAAAATTAAGTTGCAAGAGGAAAGAACCCAGCCAAAAGCATGAATGTCCACTACAATAACACCCGTAGGAATGTTTCAATACACAGAAATAGAAATGGCCTTAAGGCCTTATACAGTTTGCTTGACATAATAGTGTTTTCATACTTCGGCTCGCAGGCCGGCCACACATGATTACAATGAAACACTCAAAATTAGGCCTTCGAGGGCCGGCTCAGCAACTTGGGCTTTAGCCCGCTATTTCCCGCTCGGCTCCGCAGCACCTGCAAGCAACAATCTACTGCCCGGTGGCAAACAAAAGCAACGGTCAGCTATGCTGACCAAATTATAACGACCCCGCCCCCAAAATTGAGGCGGCGATGCTCTTTCCCTGCACTTTATTAGTATAAGCAACAGTTAATAGTGTAATCACACTACATCACAGGCGTAGGCTCGCACGACCACACGCCCCATGCACTCAGGGCACATACTCGGTGAATCCGGTCAAATTCGTGGCTTCACCACCACCCCTTGGATGGCAAAACTCGTGAGCAATCTAGTCTTTTCGGTCCATGCCTAAGACTCACACAACCATGCCAATGGCCAGTCTCTTTTTTAGATTTTTTTCACCAAACCGCATAGCCTCGAGTCCGCGTCCACTTGCCCGTTGCTCACACCGCATATTCACATTAAGAAGTACGCGCGGGCCAAGCTTCTCCCGGATCCCAAAATTCGATCACACAAGAACATAACCCAGTTATGTTCTGGTTGGCTCCCCGACCACCATGTTGGCAAAACCTGCTTTTGCCCAATTTTCTGGGTGCACCTTGGGGTTAGTCTCCAAGGCTCCCTATTACAATCTACCACGTAGAAAACACGAAAAATGCCCAAACACCCGGAGTCTTCCCCGGTTCATATGCAATGCAACATCACCGATCTGGCTCTACTTGTCCGGATAGGCTTCACACACAATGCCTATGCCTATTTTTGCATACAGACTCTATATAAGGGGGACTTCACATATCTACCACAAGGAACGCTCCAACTCTTGGCTCACTCACGAGAGTGGGCTTCCTATGCAAAGGAAAAGAGGGCTTCACATGCCCTAGGATGAGAAATCGTTACCCTTGCGTTCCTCCGTAGCGCCATGAAAATCTACGCGGATGAAAAGCACCGCAATCTCCTTGCCTCCGCGAATCCGAAGACGGCTCGCGATTTGGAGCTCCGAAGCTCCGCCGATGACCGGATCTAACTTCTCCTTCTTCCTCCAAGCTCTCTCCTCTCTCTAACTTTAGAAATAGAGTCAACCAAGGGAAGTGATGGATTCTTAACCCTATTACCGGACTTAAGCCCCTCAGGACCAATCCCAACCATCAGATCCCAAGACAAGAAAACGGACGGCCATGATTAGGCCTAAAATTACAAAATCTGGGCCGAACACGGGTTACAACACGGCCGTGTGCATGTTCGTGTCACACATTCGCCGTCTCGACCGACTCGATAACCAGCACACAGCCTTAGACACGGCCTCCTACACGCCCGTGTCGCATGCGACACGGCCGTGTCGCGACCCGTGTCACGCCCCGTGTGCAACGACCACCAATCTTAACCTGAGAAGGACATGGCCTGTGACACGGCACCAGACATGCCCGTGTCGCATGTGACACGCCCGTGTCTGTGCCCGTGTTATTGCCCGTGTGCACCAAATTTAACGAGTGACTGACACGCCCTAGGACACGCCCGTGTCCCAGGCCGTGTTCATCTTCTCGACGATCGCCGATCGCCAAAATGTCGACCACATGACCCGTGGCCGAACACGCCTGTGTCACGCCTGTGTCACGCCTATATCACGCCTGTGTCACGCCTGTGTCACGCCTGTGTCACGCCTGTGTCACTCCTGTGTCACGCCTGTGTCACAGCCATGTCACGCCCGTGACACTGCCGTGTCACGCCCGTGACACGCCCGTGACACCTGCTCCAAAATTCAGACTGGGCTTAAAACGTCACCCGTCCCTCTTTTGAGTTTCGGGGTGTTACAACTCTCTCCCCCTTAAAAGAATTCTGCCCACGAAATTTTCTAAAGGAAAATAATAGGAACTGAAGGCTTTTAACGGTACCTGAGCGGAATAACTCCGGGTACTCCTCCAGCATAGTTTGCTCCCGTTCCCAAGAGAGCTCCTCCCGACCGCAATTATCCCACCGGATCTAAACCATCCAGATCTCCTTGTTACGGAGCCTCTTGACCTCAGAGTCTTCGATACGAACGGGCTTGACCCTAGTCGTCAACCCTTCGTCCACCGATACTTGATCAACTGCGATCACCTGTGAAGGCTCTTGCACCGCATTCCGCAATACAGAGATGTGAAATACATCGTGTAGCCCACTTAACTCCTCCAATAGCCTCAAACGGTATGCCTCTTCGCCGACTCGCTCCAGAACCTCAAAAGGTCCAAGGTATCTTGGGCTCAACTTCTTCAAGCATCTCACCCGCGAAACCCCCTTGAACGGCTTCACTTTCAAGTATACCCAATCGCCTACCGCAAACTCCACGTTCCGGTGCTTGGCATTGTAATACTTCGCCTGCCTGTCCAGAGCGATCAACAAGCGCTCCCGAATGATCCACTCCAACGAGGTAGCACTCTCCACCTCCTGCTTCTTGTACAACCTTGCCTCACCCGTTTCTAACCAAGACAACGGCGTGCGACATTTTCTACTATATAGGGCCTCAAAGGGCGCCATTTGGATACTCGCCTGGTAGCTATTGTTGTACGCGAACTCCACCAAATACAGGTGGTCCTCCCAATGCTTCCCGAAGTCTAGAACACACATGCCAAGTAATCGATCCATAAGCCCAACACATGCCAAGTCCTCTGTCCAGTTCAACATTGCTTTGGCGCTTGTCTGCTTGTCAACGCAACAGATCTCAAGCTCCTCCAACTCCCGTATCAGCCGCTCATCATGCACCGACAACCAGTTAGCTTGGGAGGGAGCCCTGCGACTCAATGCAACAGCCACCGCATTGCCCTTCCCGGGTACATCATGAATCTTGAAGGTGTAGTCCCCCAGGAACTCCATCCACCTCCTCTGCCTTATGTTAAGATCCTTCTGATCCAACAGGTACTTCAGGCTCTTGTGATCGGTGTAAATATCGACCCATACGCCGTATAGGTAGTGCCTCCACAGCTTAAGTGCAAATATCACGGCCGCCAACTCCAAGTCGTGGACCGGATAGTTCCTTTCATGCACTTTTAGCTGACGCGATCCATAAGCAATCACGCTCCCATGCTGCAACAGCACACAGCCAAAACCACTACCCGAGGCGTCACTATACACCTCGAAGCCCTCGGTCCCACTCGGCGAACTAAGCACTGGCGTCATGGTCAACCGTCTCTTCAGCTCCTCAAAAGCATGCACGCACTCCTGCGTCCACAAGAATCTCTGATCTTTCCTTGTCAACTTTGTGAGAGGTAGCGCTACCCGCGAGAAGTTCTCTACGAAGCGCCTGTAATATCCGACAAGCCCGAGAAAACTACAGACTTCCGTGATAGAAGACAACGCAGGCCACTCCCGTATCGCAACGATCTTCGCTGGATCCACTGCTATACCTTCACCACTAACAATGTGACTAAGGAACGCTACTGAGGGTGGCCAGAACTCGCACTTGGAGAATTTCGCATACAGCTCATTCCTCCTCAAAGTCTCCAACACCAGATGCAAGTGCTTGAAGTGATCTTCTTCGCACTGCGAGTACACCAATATATCGTCAATAAAGATGATCACAAAGCGGTCCAGGAAATCTCGGAACGCCCTGTTCATCAAGTCCATAAACACTGAAGGCGCATTCGTCAGTCCAAACGGCATGACCGTGAACTCGAAATGGCCATACCTTGTGCTGAACGCCGTCTTCGGGATATCACACTCCCTGATCCTCAACTGATAGTACCCCGACTTCAAGTCCAACTTAGAATATACCGAAGATCTGACTAACTGATCGAACAGATCATCTATCCTCGGGATCGGGTACTTATTCTTTTCCGTCAGTTTGTTCAACTCTCTGTAGTCGATACACAACCGCATACTCCCGTCCTTCTTCTTAACGAAGAGGACCGGTGCGCTCCAAGGCGACGAGCTTGGACGCACATAACCTTGCTCCATCAGCTCCTCTAGCTGAACTTTCAACTCTGCCATCTCCTTAGGCTCCAACCTATACGGAGCATGTGACACGGGTTTGCAACCGGCACGAGCTCGATGGTGAAATCAATCTCTCGCTGTGGTGGGGCCCCAAGAACATTATCCAGAAACACATCGGGGCATTCACAAACTACGGGGATGCTATCCAACGTGGACTTTGGCTCCACAGCCCCCACTAATGCGAAGAACAGCTCTGCACCAGCACGAACTGTCATTACCACCTGAAGAGCAGACATCAGCATCTTGCTCGACCCCTTGAGTCCCTCGAATGTTATCCCCCGCCCAACACCCAGCTTTACCTCCTTCCGGTCGCAATCAATCCAAGCCTTCTGCTCCGAAAGCCAATCTATCCCAAAGATAACGTCGAACTCTACTAGTGGCAGCAATGACGCTAGCAAGTCGAACTCTTGGCTCCCTATGTGAACCCTCACGGCGCACACTCTGTCTGCACGCAACGAGCACCCGTTCGGAAGCAGCACATCCAACTTGTTCTTTGCCATCGAAGAAGGGACTCCGATACGCGATATAAAATTTTCAGACAAGAAGGTGTGTGAAGCTCCCGTATCGAACATTGCCCGTGCCGGACTATCGCTAATCAAAACAAAGCCTACGCAAACAATATAAGGCTAACAAGCAATAAACAACAGTATATAAGGTTAACTTTCTGTAAATTAACTCGTACCTGTCACCACGTCAGCTTGTTTAATGGCCTCCTGCTGGCCCAAGTTGTACACTCTAGGTTGAGTCGGAGCATAATGGGACGTGGTTGACTCCACCGCCATGCCCTTCTCTTCGTAAGTAGCTCCTTGTTTTCTCTCGGACTTTGGGCGTCCGCTCTAGCAATCGCGGGCAAAGTGCCCCGTCTTTCCACAATTAAACAAGCGCCCGAGGTTCGGTTTGTAGTTGCCCCCGAGGCACCTGCAGAAGAAGCTGGACCTGACGTCCTAGCCTTCTTGTTCCATCTTTGAAAGCCAGACTTTGAAGTCGTCACTTTAAACTCCGGTTTCTTCCTACCGGATTCCTTCTTAGCTTGTACATTTCTCATGTCCTTCTCCAAGGACCGGGCAGAGTTTACCAGGGTCATGAAACCCTGCTCCATGGGCCCCGACAGTAGTAATCTCAGCTCATCTCTTAACCATTCAAAGAAGCGGTTAGTCTTTCGCTCCTCATCGGCAAAGGTAGTGCTAGAATATCTCCCCAATCGAGTAAACTCGTGGAGGTACTCGTCCACAGTGATATCTCCTTGCACCAACTTTTGGAACTCGTTCTCTAGTGCAATCCTCTGCGCTAAATGGAGGTATCGAGCCATGAACAGTCTCAAAAATTCCTCCATAGAGACTTCGGCCAACGGCCTTCCCCTCAACTGGTGTAGCTCTAGACCTTCCCACCATAACCTTGCGTACCCATCCAATAGGAACGTCGCTATTGTGGTCTTCTGCAACTCTTCCGTTTCAGTTGCTGTCATCACCCTATTGACTCTTGAGAGCCAATCTTCAGCCTAGGTCAGGGTTCCCGTTCTCGAGAACACCGGTGGGTGGAAGCCCATCACATGCTTAAGATGCCTCTCAGTTGCTCTCCGAGGAAATTCTGGCTCCACCGCCACCTGCTCAACCCTTCTAGGCTCCGCCGCTTGGAGCGGCACTTGCTCCTCCGCAGGAACAGGCTGCTGCACCTTTCTTGCAGGTTGCACATTAATCATCGCCATGACAGCTTCTGCCACCAACCTAATGGTCTCGGCAGATGGAGGTGTTGCAGGCGCTTTACTTGGCGCACTGCTTGCCTCAGAACCTGGCCGTTCTGACGGCCCAGCACCACTCCTGGTCACCTATAATCGTGCAAAACACCGATAAGCGACCAAAAATTTCTGCAAACAACAATTATAGGAACACGCAGGTTCCTCAAACATGAGTATTTTCATTCCTAAGTGGACATTCATGGGTTCTTTTCATGTTATAACGATGACGCACACATGTGCTCACCACCCCTTAAAGTGAATTCGTCCACGAATTCATTTAAGTTTGACCGAAACCAGTAGTCTGATACCAATTTGTAACACCCCTAACCGTCGTATAGCATATAACAGTAGGTCCGGCCGGGGCCCGACGCCATATACTACGGACAGACCGGTTAGTTACGCGTTGAAACCAATCAACCAATCATAACGTCCTACACAACACCTAGCGGAAGCATTAAAATTAAGTTGCAAGAGGAAAGAACCCAGTCAAAAGCATGAATGTCCACTACAATAACACCCGTAGGAATGTTTCAATACACAGAAATAGAAATGGCCTTAAGGCCTTACACAGTTTTCTTGACATAAAAGTGTTTTCATACTTCGGCTCGCAGGCCGGCCACACATGATTACAATGAAACACTCAAAATAAGGGCTTTGAGGGCCGGCTCAGCAACTTGGGCTTTAGCCCACAATTTCCCGCTCGGCTCCGCAGCACATGCAAGCAACAATCCACCGCCCGGTGGCAAACAAAAGCAACAGTCAGCTATGCTGACCAGATTATAACGACCATGCCCCCAGAATTGAGGCGGCGATGCTCTTTCCCTTCACTTTATTAGTATAAGCAACAGTTAATAGTGTAATCACACTACATCACAGGCGTAGGCTCACACGGCCACACGCCCCGTGCACTCAGGGCACATACTCGGTGAATCTGGTCAAATCCGTGGCTTCACCACCACCTCTTGGATGGCAAAACTCGTGAGCAATCTAGTCTTTTCGGTCCATGCCTAAGACTCGCACAACCATGCCAATGGCCAGTCTCTTTTTCAGATGTCTGTCACCAAACCGCATAGCCTAGGGTCAGCGTCCACTTGCCCGTTGCTCACACCGCATAGTCAAATTGAGACGTATGCGCAGGCCAAGCTTTTCCCGGATCCCAAAATTCGATCACACAAGCACATAACCCAGTTATGTTCAAGTTGGCTCCCCGACCACCATGTTGGCAAAACCCGCTTTTGCCCAATTTTCCGGGTGCACCTTGGAGTTAGTCTCCAAGGCTCCCTGTTGCAATCTACCACGTAGAAAACCCAAAAAACGCCCAAACACCCGGAGTCTTCCCCGGTTTATATGCAATGCAACATCACCGATCCAGCTCTACTTGTCCGGATAGGCTTCACACACAATGCCTATGCCCGTTTTCGCATACGGACTCTATACAAGGGGGACTTCACATATCTACCCCAAGGAACGCTCCAACTCTTCGCTCACTCGCGAGAGCGGGCTTCCTATGTAAAGGAAAAGAGGGCTTCACATGCCCTAGGATGAGAAATCATTACCCTTGTGTTCTTCCGCGGCGCCATGAAAATCTACGCGGATGAAAAGCACTGCAATCTCCTTGCCTCCGCGAATCCGAAGACGGCTCGCGATTTGGAGCTCCGAAGCTCCGCCGGTGATCGGATCTAGCTTCTCCTTCTTCCTCCAAGCACTCTCCTCTCTCTAACTTTAGAAAGAGAGTCAACCAAGGGAAGTGAGGGATTCTAAACCCTATTCCCGGATTTAAGCCCCTTAGGACCAATCCCAGCCATCGGATCCCAAGACAATAAAACGGACGGCCACGATTAGGCCTAAAATTACAAAATCTGGGCCGAACAAGGGTTGCAATGTGGCCGTGTGCATAGACGTGTCACCCATTCGTCGACTCGACCGACTCGATAACCAGCACACGGCCTTAGACACGGCCTCCGACACGGCCATGTCGCGACCCGTGTCACGCCCCGTGTGCAACGACCACCAATCTTAACCCGAGAAGGACACGGCCTGTGACACGGCACCAGACACGCCCGTGTCGCATGTGACACGCCCGTGTCTGTACCTGTGTCATGGCCCGTATGCACCAAACTTGACGAGTGACTGACATGCCCTGGGACACGCCCGTGTCCCAGGCCGTGTTCATCTTCTCGACGATCGCCGATCGACAAAACGTCGACCACATGACCCCTGGCCGAACACGCCTATGTCACGCCTGTGTTACGCCCGTGACACGCCCGTGTCACGTCCGTGACATGCCCGTGTCATGCCCGTGACACGCCCGTGTCACGCCCGTGACACCTTCTCCAAAATTCAGACTGGGCTTAAAACGTCACTCGTCCCTCTTTTGAGTTTCGGGGTGTTACACACGGCATGTGATACGGGCATGTCACATGGCCGTGTCGTGCTCGAGACATTTTTGGTCTTTTATCGACTGAGAGACACAACCTGGAACCAATGATGCCTACGTGTGCAATTGAGAAATAGCTCAAACATGTTATGGGCTTCAATCCTCAAGTTTTCTCGGGGAAGGGAACCCAAACCCAAGCGGAGGATTGGCTCTCCGGAGTAAAGAGAGTCTTGATAGCTACAAAGATGGAAGAGTGGCAAAAGACCACTATGCCACTTTCTTATTGGATGACGACGCAATACTATGGTGCGAAGGTTTGGAGTTACACCATTTGAGGGGTAGACAACTTACTGAAGTCTCGATAGAAGAATTCTCGAGACTGTTCTTTGCTCGATACCTCCCCTCAGCTTAGAGGATTGCATTGGAGAATGAGTTTCAGAAGTTGGTGCAGGGAGAGAGTAGCGTGGATGAGTATCTCCACAAATTTACACTTTTGGGTCGGTATGCAAGTGCTACATTCGCTGATGAGGAGTGAAATACAAACCGATTCTTTGAAGGTTTGAGGGATGACTTAAGTCTACTGCTCTCGAGGCCAATGATGCAGGGCTTCTTGACCCTGGTAAACACGGTCCTGTCTTTGGAGAAAGATATAAAGAATGTGCAGGCAAAGAAAGACTCCAGTGTTAAGAAGACAGAGTTTAAGGTGCCGACTACCTCGAAGTTTTGTTATCATAAGTTCTTTAAGAATGCGAGGACATCGGGCCCATGTCCTTCTTCTGGTGCTTAAGGAGCGACCGCTGGCCGAACCCTGGCCGCTTGCTTTACTTTTGGGAAGCCGGGGCATTTTGCCTGTGACTGTTAGAGCGGACGTCCAATGTCCGAGAAGAAGCAGGGGGCAAATTACGAGGTAAAGGGCAAGGCGGTGGAATCAATCGCATCCCATTATGCCCCGACTCAAGCCTACAATCTTGGCCAGCAGGAGGCCATAAAGCAAGCGGATGTGGTGACAGGTACGATTTAAATATATAGCAATTTGGC
This sequence comes from Platanthera zijinensis, assembly GCA_039513925.1. Taxonomy (NCBI): domain Eukaryota; kingdom Viridiplantae; phylum Streptophyta; class Magnoliopsida; order Asparagales; family Orchidaceae; genus Platanthera; species Platanthera zijinensis. Next base: position 168,664,628 of record CM077081.1, on the reverse strand, counting down.
TTTAAATATTGTTACCTTGCGCATGTTTTCTTATTACTATTTGTATAGGCTTTGTTCTGATTTGTGATAATCCGGCGAGAGCACTCTTCAATACGGGAGCTTCGCACTCCTTTTTGTCCGAAGGTTTCATATCGTGCATCGGAGTTCCTTCTTCGATGGCAAAGGACAAATTGGATTTGTTGTTGCTGAATGGGTGTTCTATACGCGCGGACAGATTTGTGCCATAAAGATTCGTATTGGGAGTCAGGAGTTCGACTTGTAAGCGTCGTTACTGCCGCTAGTAGAGTTTGACGTCATTTTTTGTAAGGACTAGCTTTCAGAGCAGAAGGCATACATAGATTGAAATCGTAAGGAAGCCATGTTGGGAGCTTACCAGGAGACAACGTTTGCGGGTTTGAAGGGGTTGAGCAAGACCTTAATGTATTCTCTTCAGGTGGTCAAGGCAGTTCGTGATGGTGCAGAGCTGTAATTCACTCTAGAGGAGGCTGCGAAGCCTAAGCCCACTTTGGGTAGTATTCCAGTAGTGTGGGAGTACCCTTACGTGTTCCCGACAATCTTCCTGGAGCCCCACCCCAGTGGGAGCTTGACTTCACGATTGAGCTAGTTCTAGGTGCCAAACCTGTGTCATGCTCTCCTTATAGGTTGGAGCATAAGGAGATGGTAGAGCTAAAGGTTCAACTTGAAGATTTGTTGGAGCAGGGTTATGTGCATCCAAGTTTGTCTCCTAGGAGCGCACTGGTCCCCTTTGTCAAAAAGAAGACGGAAGTTTGCGGCTCTGTATGGACTATAGAGAATTGAACAAGTTAACGGAAAAGAACAAGTACCGGATCCCAAGTTTTGATGATCTGTTTGATCAGTTAGTTGGGTCATCAGTGTAATCAAAATTGGATCTTAAGTCTTGTTACTATCAGCTTAGAATAAGGAAAAGTTATATCCCAAAAACAGCGTTCGGCACGAGATATGGGCATTTTCAGTTTACAGTCATGTCGTTCGGACTGACTAATGCGCTATTAGTGTTCATAGATCTGATGAATAGAACATTCAGGGAGTACATAGACCACTATGTGATCGTCTTTATTGAAGACATATCCGTGTACTCACAGTGCGAAGAGGATCACTTCAAGCATCTGCTTTTGGTTTTGGAGACACTGAGGTGGAACGAGCAATACGCAAAGTTCTCCAAATGCGAGTTTTTGTTTCCCTCAGTAGCATTCCTTGGTTACATAGTTAGTGGAGAAGGGATTGTGGTGGATGTGGCGAAGATAATTGCGATATGGGAGTGGCCTGTGTTGTCTACGATAGCAGAAGTCTGGAGTTTTCTGTGGCTTGCCTGCTATTACAGGCGCTTCGTAGAGAACTTCTCGCAGATAGCGTTACCTCTCATGACTTTGACAAGGAAAGATCAGAAGTTTGTTTGGACGTCGGAGTGCGTGCAAGCTTTTGAAGAGTTGAAGGGTCGTTTGACCACGACGCCCGTACTAAGTTCACCGAGTGGGTCCGAAGGATTTGATATCTACAGTGATGCTTCGGGCAGTGGTTTGGGCTGCATACTTCTGCAGCATGGAAGTGTTATAGCTTATGGCTCATGTTAGCTGAAAGTGCATGAGAGAAAATATCCAGTCCACGACTAGGAGTAAGCGGCAATGATTTTTGCTCTGAAGCTGTGGAGGAAATATTTGTACATCGTAAATGTCGATATTTATACCGACCATAAGAGCCTGAAATACCTATTAGACCAGATGGGTCTGAATATGAGGCAGCGGAGATGGATGGAGTTCCTGGGGGACTATACATTCAAAATTCATTATGTGCCCGGGAAAGGCAATGAAGTTACGGATGCGTTGAGTCGCAGGGCTCCCGCGCAAGCCAACTGGTTATCGGTTCATGACGAGTGGTTGATTTGGGAGTTGGAGGCGTTAGATATCTCTTGTGTTGATAAGAAGACTAGTGCCGAAGCGCTATTTAACTGGACGGAAGTTCAGTATGACCTGGCTGATCGGTTTCGGTAGGCTATGGACTTGGATAGCAGCATTAAGCAAATAATGGATGCGACTATCGATGGGTCAAATTCGAAATTTACGGTTAAAGATGGACTGCTAAGGAAGGACAGTTGTTTGTGCATCCCAAACATGGGAAATTTACCGGTGGAGTTGATGTATGAGGGTCATCATACTAAGTTCTCGATTCACCTAGGGAGCACGAAGATGTACCGAGATCTAAAGAAGTTGTTCTGGTGGCCACGACTCAAGAAGGATGTGGCACTATATGTGGCAAAATGTCAAACTTGCGCCTTAGTGAAGGCAGTGTGCCAAAAGACAGGGGGTTTCTTGAAGTCTTTGCCTATTCCGAAGTGGAAGTTCGACGATATCCTAATGGACTTTGTGCATGGATTGCCAAGGTCGCAGAAGGGAAACGACGCCATCTCGGTGATCGTAGATCGGTTGACAAAGGTATCACATTTCATTCCGAAAAGGAAGGATGATTTAGTGGAGAAACTAGCAAAACTTTATGTGGATAACATTGTTAGACTGCACGGTGTGCCCCGTAGCATCGTGAGAGATAAAGATGTGCGGTTTACGTCCAATGACTGGAGGTTGGGGCAGCAAATGCTGGGAACTAAGTTAAGGTTTAGAACATCCTTTCATCCATAGACGGATGTTCAGATCGAGAGGGTCACCAGCACGATGGAAGACATGCTTCGCATGTGCGTCCTGGATTTCGAGAAGCAGTGGGAAGATCATCTGTATTTGGTGGAGTTTGCATATAACAAAAGATACCAAGCAAGCATACAAATGGCACCCTTCGAGGCCCTATATGGTAGAAAATGTCGCACGCAGTTGTCGTGGTTAGAAACGGGTGAGGTGAGGTTGTAAAAACAGCAAGAAGTGGAAAGCACAACATAATTAGTACAAACCATTCAAGAGCATCAGAATGTGGAGTTCGCTGTTAGCGACTGGGTGTATTTGAAGATAAAGTCGTTCAAGGGTGTTTCACGGGTACGATGCTTGAAGAAGCTGAGCCCAAGGTATATTGGACCATTTGAGATCCTCGAGCGGATTGGTGAATCAGCTAATCGTCTAGAGCTATTGGCAGAGTTGGGTGGTCTACCCGACGTATTCAACATATCAGCGTTGTGGACCGGAGTGCAACTGCCTTCGCAGGTGATCGCGGTTGATCAAGTACCGGTGGACGAAGTGTTGGCGACAAGGGTGAAGCTCGTTCGTATTGAGGAATCTAAAGTCAAGCTACTTTGTAACAAGGAGATCAGGATGGTCAAGGTCCGTTGGGACAATTACGGACGGGAGGAGCTCTCATGGGAGCAGGAGCAGACCATGCTTGAGGAGTACCCAGAGTTATTCCACTAAGGTACCGATTTTGGTATTGTGTATCTATTCTCTTAGGTAATTTCGTGGACGAAATTCTTTTAAGAGGGAGAGAGTTGTAATAGCTCGAAACTCAAAAGAGCCACAGACAGCGTTTTTAGGCGAGTTTGGGCCTTGGTAAGGGTCACACGGCCTAGGGCACGGGCGTTTCCCAGTGCCGTTTCTTGCGCGTGTTCGACGACTCACCGATTAGTCGATGAAAATGTCGTCGACGAGCGTCGAGACAGGGAACACGGCCTAAGACACGGGTGTGTTAGAGATCGTGTCCTGCTCTGGCAGTTTGCTAAATTGTGCTGTGGAGGTTACACGACCTGGGATACGAGCGTGTTCCAGGGCATGTTGAGCACACGACATGTGATACGGGCGTGTCACTTGGACGTGTCGTGGTCAAGACGTTTTTGGTCTTGTATCGAATGAGAGACACAACCCAGAACACGGGCGTGTTCTGGTTGACACGGGCATGTTCTTGTTGACACGGGCGTGTGAAAGTTGACACGGGCGTGTGTAAGCCCGTGTCCCATTTGGGATGTTACGGTTCAAACATCGATTGGGGTATATGGCCCATGACACAGACGTGTCCATGGGTGATACGGGCGTGTCCCAATCCGTGTTCGGCCCAAGAATGTTATTTTTAGGGCGAACCGTGGGCGATCATTTCCTTATTTTAAGATCTAATGGCTCAAGCTTATTCATTCTAGGGTTAAGGCTGGGAATAGGGTTGAAAACCCTCATTTCTCTTGATTCAATCTCTTTCTAAGTTCTAGAGACAGGGGAGAGCAAGGAGGAAGAAGCAAGAGAGATCTGGTTGCCGGAGGAGACTCAGAGCGCCAAATCGCTAGATGAGTCCAGATCTACGGAGGCGAGGTCATCGCGGTGCTTTTGATCCGTTTAGATTTCCATGGCGCCAAAGAGAACCCCAAGGGTAATGATTCTCTTCTTGAGCATGTGAAGCTCTCCTTCTTTTGCATAAGGAAACTCGCTTTCGCGAGTGTGCAGTGAGTGTGCGGTTTTCCTTGGGGTAGATGTGGATAGTCCCCCTTTTTTGCATATAGAGTCTGAAATCGAGATACAAACATAGGAATTGTGTGTGAAACCTACCCGGACAAGTTGGTCTGGATCGGTGATATTTCATTATGCATGATTAGCCGGAGAAGACTCCGTGCCTTTGGTTGTTTTCGGGTTTTCTACGCGGTAGATTGCAACAGGGAGTCTTGGGAATTAACTCCAAGGTGAACCAAGAAAACTGGGCGGAAACGAATTTCTGCCAACTTGGTCGTCTGGGAGCCAGCCTTGAACTTAACTGGGTTATGTACATGTTTGATCGTTTTGGGACTCGAGGAAGATTGACCCGTGCATATGGCTTAAATTGACTTTGCAGTGTGAGCAACAGGTTAGGTGGAACCATACCCGCTCTGTGTCGTTCGGTTAAAGAGACCTAAAGTACATGGATTTTACCATTGGCATAGATGGAGGGTCTTAGTCTTAGGCCGGAAATACTATGATGCTCACGAGTATTACCGTCTAAGGGACGGTGGTAAGACTGCGGTTTTGACAGGGTTCACCGTATAATTGCCCTGAGAGCACAGGGTGTGCTGCCGTGTGTGCCTGCAGCTGTGATGTTGTGATTATTCACTATAATGCTTATTATGCTAATAAGTGTAGGGAAGGAGCATCGCCGCCCCGAGTTTCGGGGCGGGATCGTTATAATTTGGTCAGCATTAGCTGACCGCTACTCTTTTTTGCCAATATTGCGGTGAATTATGCTTGTAGGTGCTGCAGAACCGAGTGGCAAATAGCGGGCCAAAGCCTTTATTGCTGAGCCGACCCTTGAAGGCCTTGTTTTGTTTACTTGTTTAACTCATGTGTGACATGCCTGCGAGCCGAGTTATGGAAGACACTGTTTTAAATTTAGTGAACTCTTGTAAGGCCATAAGGCCGGTACTTTGTGTACTTTGTAATTAAATCCTATTTGGTTTCTTTATTGGACTTTCATGCTTGTGGCTGGGTTCTTATTTTACAACTTCATAAATTACTTCTGCTAGATGCTCTATGTAGGACGTTATGATTGGAAGAATGGTTTCAATGAGTAACCTATCGGTCTATCTATGGTATATGGCGTCGGGACTCGGCCGGACCTACTGCTATATGCTATGTGACGGATATAGGTGTTACAAGGAGTAACTTAAAAGAGTACACTCAGGTGAAAGATGGATCCAAGGTTATCTTTCGTTGTCCAAATAGAGGAGTGACAAGAGGCTATGGTAATATTACAAATGGCAGAGTCATTATCTCAAAAGTGGCTTATGTTGAAGGGTTTCAACACAACCTTGTTAGCGTAAGCCAACTCTCTGATCTTTACAATATCATTGTCTTCCAAAAGAATGAGTGCCAGATTAAGAGTTAAAGTGACCAAGAGGTCATTTTAGCAAACACTTGGAGTGGAAATGTTTATTGCTTAATTTTCCTTTGTCTTGATACAAACTCTATTATTTTTTTAGTGGAAAATGAGAAAGTTTCTTATTGTTTGCAATGGCATAAGAGAGTAGCTCATTTGAATTACAAGACTATTGACAAGCTATTTAGTGAAGAGATAGTTAGGAATGGTCCCGAGATGAAAGACACCAAGGAAAGCTTGTGCTGAGCATACCAAAAGGGCAAGAAGACCATGGCTACCTTCAAGGGCATTGGGACCAAAAACTCTGTGAGGTTCTTATACCTCTTGCATATGGGCTTATTTGGTCATATGCAATTCATAGTCTAGGTAGGAAATTCTACACCCTTATATTGGCTGATGACTATTCTATGTTTACTTGGATGTTCTTTCTTAAGAAAAAGAATGAAACCCTTGATGTCTTCATGAAGTTTGTCAAGCAAATACAGAATGAGTTTGATAGAACTGTTATCAAAGTCAGAAGTGACGATGGAACTGAATTCCAGTCTTATAGAATGACAAATTTCTGTGAAGAGCTAGTGATTCTTCATGAATTTTCTTCTAAACCCCAGCAAAATGGGATTATTGAGAGGAAAAATAAAACTCTCAAAGAGGCCGAAAGAACCTTGTTGAGTGACACATCTCTCCAAGAATATTTTTGGGCTGAGGCAGTGAATACTGCATGTCATATCCTTAAAAGAACCTCTATTACCAAGAGTCACAAGAAGACTCCCTATACGATCTTGAAGGGTAGAAAACCAAACCCGGGCTATCTCAGGATCTTTGGTAGCAATTATTATGTGTTTCATAATGCTATGTCCTACGTGACTAAGTTTTCTGCCATGTCCTTTGATGGTATTTTTTTGGGTACAACATTCATAGTAAAGCCTATAGTATCTACAACCTGAAAAGCCAAGTTGTAGAAGAGTTTGTGCGTGTAGTCTTTGATGAATCTTCCATGATTAACAGTGAGCTTCCAAGCTCCTCTTGTAGTACTGCAGGTACAGAGCTGATGATGGACAATCTAACCATCAAAGACATAGCTCCATAAATCCAAGATAGAGTGTATATTAAAGATGATGTGCAAGGCACACTTGAAGAGGATAATGATCAGCAAGAAGCTGCTGTTGAGGTTTATGCTGAAAGAAAATTTCATCCAACTATCAAGCATCTAAGAGACCATCCAAGACACTAGATAATTGGTGATGCACATGAAGGAGTGGTGACAAGAATCAAGACCCTTAATACAGCATGGTATGCAAGTTTCCTGTCATAGGTAAAGCACAAGAGATTTGAAGAGGCCAATATTGATCAGTTCTGGATTGTGCAATACAAGAGGAACTGAACCAGTTTAAAAGGTGTAAGATCTGGAAGATGGTTCCCATACCACAAGGATAGAATGTCATTAGAGTCAAGTGGATTTACAAGAATAAACTTAATAAAAACGACATTATAATCAAGAATAAGGCAAGTCTAGTAGCAAAGGGGTATTGACAAGAAGAAGGTATTGATTTTTGTAAAACCTTTTCCCCTGTGGAAAGATTGAAAACCATCAAACTATTCCTTGTATATGTTGCATTTAAGGGATTTAAATTCTATCAGATGGATGTGAAGTCAGCCTTCCTTAATGGAGACATAAAGGAATAAGTCTACATTGAGCAACTTCCAGGTTTTGTTAATTCTAACACACAGGAATTTGTTTATAGACTTAGGAAAGCTCAATATGGGCTGTAGCAAGCCCGTAGAGCATGGTATGAGACATTGTTTAGCTTTCGTATTGAGAACAAATTCTCTATGGGAAAGATAGACAAGACCCTATTCCTAAGGGAGTCATAGAGTAAGATCATCCTAGTCTAGATATATGTAGATGATATTATCTTTGTATCTACTTATGATAACTTTTGTAGGAAGTTTGTCAAACTTATGCAAGGGACATTTGATACTAGCAGTATGAGTTAAATTAAGTTCTTATTGGGACTCCAAGTAAGACAGACTGATGATGGTTTGTCCATATCCCAGTCTAAGTTTAACAGGGAGTAGATCAAAAAGTTTTGTATGGAGAATGCCTCCACCATGAAAACTCCCATGGGGTCAAGTATGACTATAGGCAAAGATAAGGCAGGGAATCCTGTTGATGAAACTTTTTATAAAGGGATAATTGACTCCCTTCTATATCTTACTGCAAGTAGGAAAGATATCATGTATGCTATATATGTTTCTCCTAGGTATCATGCTATCCCTAAAGAATCTCACTACTCTACTGCTTAGAGGATTTTGAGGTATCTTAAGGGCACACTGGATCTTGGCCTATGGTACCCTAGAGATAGGGATTTTTAACTAAAAGGCTATTCAGATGTAGATTTTGCAGGCTGCAAAAAGGACAGGAAGAGAACTTCAGGCACATATCAGTTCTTGGGAGGAAGACTAGTGTCTTGGAGTAACAAGAAGCAGACTAGTGTTGCAATCTAAACAACTGAGTCAGAATACATCTCAGTAGGTTGCTGATGTGCACAATTGCTGTGGTTCCAGCATCAGCTCCATGACTACAATCCCTAAATAAGTAGAACTTCTTTATATTGTGATTCTACAAGTGAAATTTCAATTGCTAGTTGTCATATCTCTCTTAGAGGACTAAGCACATTAAGATTTAGTATCTTTTCATTAGGGAGCATGTGGAGTGTGAAGAAAATAGCCTTGAGTTTGTCCCTATAGACATGCAAGTGTCTGACATCTTCACCAAGCAACTAGATGAAGCAAAGTTCAACTCCTTCAAGTTTGATTTGAGAATGTTGGACCTGGTAAAGCTTCAGTTGCTCCTCGTATTGGTATGGTTACAAGCTTTCTCTTCTTGCAGGTAGATCTGTCTTTCAACTGATATTAAGTGGTACCATGACTAAGATGGACTCAACTGTCTAGTAAAGAGAAGATAGAAGATACTCCTATTGATGGGGATCAAGTCATGATGCTCCTATTGAGGGGTGCTCCTATTGAGGGGGAGCAAGTCCAACATCTGCTACAGTGTATCAAAGATCTTCACTGCTACTACAGTGAAGTCACTACAACTACTGAAAGGATTAGAGGAACAACCATGTGGATCAATGATAGCAGCAAGCTCAAGTGGATCAATATACCACTCAAGTGTCAAGTTGCTGTAGTAATGTGTTGCATCAGTGGTATCAACACAAGATGTATATTGTCCAGTTAACTAGGTTTATCACAAGTGTAGTAGAAGTAGGCTAGGATCAAGAGATAAATTAACTCATGATCCTATCACCTTCCTCAATATTCCTATAGAAGAAGCCAGAAAGGGGGAGATGTGTGGCAATACATGAGAAAGGGGGAGATGTGTGGCAACACTTATAATGGGGGAGATTCGAGATGTAAAAGCAATATTTTACATGACTAGATCATGTTGAGTCAGTTTATATTACTTGGAAAGATGGAAGTAGTATGAGAAATGCATTGACTACATGTTGACTCAGTGCATATTATGAGGTAAGTTCTTCTAGTGGTGCTTCATTTAAGTAATAAGTGATATAAGGAGAGTGCATATTACTTGAGCAATTGTTCAAGTAGTATGAGAGTTCATTGACCTGACATGTTGAGTCAATGCAGTTAAATAGAGTGCATAAAATAATATGCTTATTATGTTAATGCTTCTTAATATTGCTGGGTGTTTCTGCCTTCTTAAAATAGGGGAAGATTGTTAGGAATCTTCCCCTCAATGTTCCCAAGTCTTGATTTAAAGAGACATCACCATCAGCACTAATAGCATAATTGTATTTTATGTTGTTCAATCTCATCATGTGTAGGATGTTTCATGAAACAAATTTAGACAAGTTATCTATGTGGTTGTGATAGGTGGTCACAAGGTGGAGGAGTGGAGAAACTGAAATCTATCTAAGTCCACAGGGATTGAGTGAAGCCAGTTCACTCAATGCCAAAAGTCAAAAGTAGATGTTAGAAAGGGTGAAAATTGCCCAAATCCACAGGCATTGAGTGAAGCCAGTTCACTCAACGCTAGATGACAAAAAGCACTGAGTAAGGTGTGGACAATCAAAGCCTAGCAGTTTGCAAAGAAATTCTCCGGTTATGTCCACAGGCATTGAGTGAAGATAGTTTACACAATGCCATATATCAAAAGACATCGAGTATAGCCGAGTTTGTAAAACTCTCAGTAATGGAATGATAAAAAAGAGGCTAAGTACAAAGGCGTTGAGTTAAGCCCGTTCACTCAATGCCAGAAAATAGAAGCATTGAGTAAAGATATGACAGTCAAAGCCCAACATGTTGCAGAGACAAAATTACAGCCAAGTCCACGAGCATTTAGTGAACCTAGTTCACTCAACGCCAGACAGTAAAAGCGTTGAGTCATGCTGCTGCAGTCCAATCCTAAGACGTGATAAAATAGAAAGCAGCTAAGTACAAAAGCGTTGAGTTATGAAGCATCACTCAACGCCTCAGCAAGCTGGCAAACTTCAGAGAAGAGGCTAATTATATAAGCGTTGAGTGATGAAGCTTCACACAACACTCTCAATGCTCTCAATGCCTAGTAGATAAGAAGTTGCAGCTAAGTCCAGGGGCATTGAGTGAGGCAAACTCACTCAATGCACTCAATGTCTGGTAGTGCCGAAAAGATTGACCAAGTTTAGACGCGTTGAGTGAAGCCAGTTCACTAAACGCACTCAATGTCTGATGGTGGAGATAATTTGACTAAGTCATGAATCATTGAGTGAAGGCCATTCACACAATACACTCAACGCGTGGAGTTGAATCTGAAGATTTGGCTAAGTCCACAACTGATGATGTCAGCCAAAGTCAACAAAGTTCAAATTAGTTGCGGTAAAGCTAGAGAACACGCCAAATAGTGTCAGAGGCCTACTGTACGTCTTCATCCGTTAAAGAAAGGTGCATCTGACAATAACTAGTGATCCCCACTACTTCTTGGAGCCATTAATCAGCAAAAGATAAAAGGGACAAGATGTTCAAAGGAAACAACAACTTTTAGGGTTTTATACTTTTCAAAAAGTTGCAGGTGAACTTGGTCTTCCTCGCCATTGTTGTAGAGCTAGAAGCTTACAGTCGATCCAGCAGATATAAAATTCAATGCAGATAGCTATAGCAATTTCCTCTCCTATAGCAAGGTCAGATATGGTTCTGATAAAGAAAGAGAAGCTGAGCCTGAAGTTTTCTGCAGGTTCAGGTTAGCTGTTTGAAGAACTTTAGATCTGTCAAGTCTTAAGTCTTCTTCAGCAAGTTCATAAATAAGTTTTTGAGGTTCTTCTAGTAGAGGCAGTTACTTACTGAAGATCAATCTCTTACTTCTTACAAGATAGTTAGGGCTGAGATAACTCAGCTCAAGAAGTAGATACAGAGAAATATCTCTGTGTCAAATCAATACAAACAAAACACCTTTCATTTATGTAGGATCCTTTTTTATTTGAGTTATAGTGCCTTTGTGCTTGAGGTAGGGTAGCTTTGCCTGATTATAGGATCCAGTTTTATATCCGAGTTGTAGGTCCTTTGGGTCTGAGGTATGATACTTTTGGGATCTGAGCTGTAGGGCCATTGTGCTTGAGGTAAGGAAGTTTTCCTGATCTAAAGGAGAGTCATCCTCACTGAGTATAGGACCTTTGGGTCTTAGTGTAGGATCAAGATTTGGATCTGTGGTAGGGTCTTGTGCTTGAGCTGTAGGAGAGTCATTCTCACTGAGGTAGGGCTATCCTCCATAGCGTGAACTGTAGGACTTGGATACAAGTATGAGTTATGTGATCATTTGATCACTGAGTTATAGGAGCAAATTTGCTCTGAGGTAGGACTTTGTGGCTGATTTGTAAGTTTTGGAGGATACTGAGTGATGCTAAGTGATCTGTGGTGTAAGATCTAAGGAGCTGATTTTTAGGAGAAGTGCCTTTTCTAATAAGAAGTAATAAAGGTGGGAGGAGAGTGGATGTACCAATAATTTAGGAACCACTATCAATTCTATTTGTGTTCTTTGTATTTTGTCTTGAAAGAATATAACTACTAACTTACTACACACTAATTTAAATATTATAATAAAAGACAAGAAAACCTATTCACCCCCTTTAGGTGTTTGGCTACCTTGAAATTAAAGACTTTTAGCGAGTACCTAAACTGAACTCGCAAACACCTGCTAATCTTTACAAAGGAGAAGTCAAAAGCAAGTAAATATTAAATATAAAGTTAGTATTTAAAGAGAACTCAAGAACACTTGCTAATCCCCGACAAAGAAAATTCAAAAGAATTTAAATTTAAAGTATAACTCGAGTACCTAATGTGAAGTCGCGAACACCTGCTAATATTTGCAAAAGAGAAGTCAAAATTAGGTAAATTTAAAATATAATGTGAGTAGCTGAAGTGAACTCGCGAACACTTTCTAATATTTTCAAAAGAGAAGTGAAAATAGGTAAATTTATTGTATAACTTTAGTACAAGAAGTGAACTCATGAAAACATGCTAATATTTGCAAAGGAGAACTAAAATGCAGGTAAATTTAAAATATTACGCGAGTACCAGATATGAACTCGCGAACACCAGTTAATCTCTTCAAAAGAGAAGTCAAAAGCTGCTCAATTTAATGTATAATGCGAGTACCTTAAGTGAACTCGCAAACACCTGTTATTCTCTGCAAAAAAGAAGTCAAAAGAAGGTTAATTTAATGTATAATGCAAGTACCAGAAGTGAACTCACAAGCACCTGCTAATCTCGACAAATGAGAAGTCAAGTGTTGGTAAATTTTAAATATTATCTGAGCCCATAAATTGAACTCGCAAACACCAACTAATCTCTACAAAAGTGATTTCAAAAGTAGTTAAATTTAAAATATAACTCAAGTACCGGAAGTGAGCTCGAGAATTCCTACTAATTTTTGTAAAGGAGAATTTAAAAGCAGATAAATTTAAAATATAACGCGAGTACCTAAATTGAACTCGCAAACACCCACTAATCTTGGCAATGGAGATGTAATGCCCCGAAACTAAAAATAGTGATGTGTGGTGTTTTGAGCCAAGTCTGGGATTTGGTATAGGTGACACAGCCTAGGACACGGGCGTGTCCTAGGGCGTGTCGTGCTCGAGTTCGGCAATGGTCGCGTGGTCGATGAAATTCCAGTCAACAGTCATTGGGGTAGTGTACACGACCTGGGACAAGGGCGTGTCCCAGGGCGTATCAGCCACACAAAGCTTTCCACTCAATGATCGTTGAGTGAGGACACACAACCTGAGCCCAGGCATGTTCGGGTCCGACATGACCGTGTCAAATTTGACAAGGGCGTGTGGAATACCCGTGTCCTCCTCGGGTCGTTTGGCGAGTTATACTAAGGCAGCTGCACGGCCTCGGACACGGGCATGTCCCAGGGCGTGTCTAGCATACGATATGTGATACGTGCAAGTCAAATGGCCGTATTGTGCTTTAGACATTAAGGTTGTGCTTTAGACATTAAGGTTCTGTGTCGATGGAGGCACACGCCCAGCTACACGGGTGTGTACTAGCTGCCACGGGCATGTCAAGCGTGACATAGGCGTGTCGAGTGTCCGTGTTCTTTTTGGGACACAATGGTTTATATGGAGAATGAGTGACACGGCCTTGGACACGGTCATTTCTCAAGACGTGTTCGGCCTAGGAAGTTTATTTTTTGGGCATATCGCAGTCGTTCGTTTTCTTACTTTGGGATCTAACGGCTCAGGCCTCTCCTAGTTGGGTTTTAAGCCAGGTTTAGGGTTCAAAACCTCATTTGTGTTAGAGCCACTCTCTTTCTACATCATAGAGACTAGGGAGATCATGGAGGAAGAAGGTAGAGGGAGATCCGGTCGCCGGAGGAGATTTGGAGCGCCAAATCGCAAATCGAGCCTTGATCTGCGGTGGCAAGAACATCGCAGTGCTTTTTATCTGCATAGTTTTCCATGGCATTGAGGAGAAATGCTAGTGTAACGATTCACATCTTGAGCATGTGAAGCTCTTCTTCTTTTGCATAGGGAAAACCATCTCCCCAGAGTGTGTGGTGAGTTGCGGTGTTCCTTGGGGTAGATATGTGAAGTTCCCCTTGTTTGCATGTAGAGTCCAAAATCGAAACGGACATAGGCATGGTGGGTTAAGCCTACTCGGACATGTTGGTCTGGATTGGTGATTATTTGCTATGCATGATTAGCCAGATAAGACTCCGTGCCTTTGGTTGTTTTTGGGTTTCTACGTGGTAGATTGCAGCAGGGATCCTTGGGGATTAACCCCGAGGCGCACCCAGAAATCTGGGCAGAAGCGTGATTCTGCCATTGTTGGTGACTCGGGAGCCATAATGGTACATAATCGGGTTATGTACGTTGTTTGATCGATTTACGGGTTACGGGGAAACATAGCTCTCGCCGATGATTTTTAGTGTCGCGGCATTGTGAGCAGCGAGTTGAGTGAAACCGTACCTTCTCTATGTGGTTTGGTTTTGTGGCTTGCCGATGGCATAGATGGAGGGTCTTCGGCTTGTGCCATGAAGAATTTATTGATCATGAGATTGCCATCCTTTGGGCGGTGGTGGACCGAGTTCACCGTGTAATTGCCCTGAGAGCACGGTGTATGCGGTCGTGCGTGCCTACACCTGTGGTGAATTGTGCTTAAATTGTACTTTCACAATCTTGTTTATTTATACTAATACATGTGTAGGGAAGAAGTTTTGTCGTCGTGAGTTTGAGGGCGGAATCGTTATAATTTGGTCAGCTTTAGCTGACCATTATTCTTGTTTCCCACCATTGCGATGTTTTTTGCTTGCAGGTGCTGTAGTGCCGAGCGACAAATAACGGGCCAAAGCCCAAGTTGTTGAGCCGGCCCGCGAAGGCCTTGTTTGTTTACTTATTTTAAATCATGTGTAGCCGGTCTGCGAGCCGAATTTTGTAAGACACTATTTATTTAAGTGAACTGTTGTAAGGCCATAAGGCCAGCACTCTTTTGTACTTTGTATTTGATTCCTGTTTGGTTTGTTAGTGGACATTCATGCTTGTTGGATGAGTTCTTATTATTGCAACTTAATAAATTGCTTCCGCTAGATGCTCTATGTAGGACGTGTGTATTGGTTGAATTGTTTCATTGAGTAACCCACCGGTCTGTCCGTGGTATTTTGCGTCGGGCCCCGACCGAACCTACTACTATATTATATATGACAGATAGGGGTGTTACAATTTGGTATAAGACTATCGGTTTCGGTCAGGCTTAAATTAATTCGAGGACGAATTCACTTTAAAGGGTGGTGAGCACATTGTTGTTCGTCATCGTTATAACATGAAAAGAACCGATGAATGTCCACTTAGGAATGAAAATATACATGTTCGAGGAACCTGCGTGTTCCTATAATTGCTTTTTGCAATTTTATTCGGTCACTTATTGGTGTTTCGTACGACTATAGGTGTCCCGGAGTGGCGCATGGCAGTCTGAAAGCACACTTTCTTAGAAAAGTACTACACAAAGCGACATGCCTGCGACCCCTACTTCTTTTTAAACCATAAGAAGGGTAGTTGAAGCGGTGTTTGCTGTGACCAACACACAACATGGAAGAAATGTGCAACCCTCTATCTCTGAGATGGCCCCAACACCGGCCTGTGTGATGGAGCAAATGGCATTGACAGAACCATTAGGGCAGCAAATGAACATGATTGTGATGTAGGGAGCGCACTCAGTTGGCGAATATTTGTAGAAGTTCCTTATGATAAGGCGCTACCCATGCTTTGAGTTGGAAAGCGAGTACTCCATAGTCGATAGATTTTATAATGGTCTATGCAGCGAGTTGCGTATCCTACTGCTAGGACCAAAGCAATTGGGATTCCGAGCCTTGGAGGAGTCGGCCAGAACTGTGGAAGTAGAGTTGAGGAAAACTCATCAAATAACAGTGAATAAGGTACTAAACCCTGCAGATCCTATAAGGACTGCCTACCGCAAAACGCTGAGAAAAGAAGCTAGACCATCTACTAGCCAGACTACTTACAATTGCCATTCTTGTGGAAAAAAGGGCACTTTGCCCGAGATTGTCGGGAGGGTGCTCATAAGACAATGAAAGCTATGGAAGGAGCAATTGAAGACTATGGTGCTAATAAGTCATAGTTTAAGGTGCCAACTTCGAAGTCCGGTTTTCGAAGGTGGAATAAAAAGGCTAGGACATTGGGTCCAACCCCTTCATCTGGTGCTTCGGGGGCGACCACAGGTTGTGCACCGGGCACATGCTTTAATTGTGGCAAGCCGGGACATTGTGCCCGGGATTGTTGGAGCGGACGCCCAATGTCCGAGAAGAAGCCGAGGGCAACATCTGAGGAGAAGGGCAAGGCGGTGGAGTCCACCGCATCGCAGTATACTCTGGTCCAAGGGAGAGTGGACATCCTTGGCCTGCAGGAGGCCATGTGGCCGACTGTCGAGTTGACAGGTATGGTTTAATTAATAGCAATATAGCTTCGTATACCTGTTACCTTATGCACGTTAGCTTAGGACTGGAAGTTCTAGGCTTTGTTTTGGATTTTTGGTAATCGGCGAGGGCATAGTTTTGATGCGGGAACTTCACACTCCTTTTGTCCGAAGGATTTGTATTACACATTGGAGTATATCGTTCGATGGTAAAGGACAATTTGGATGTGTTATTGCTCAGTGGTCATTCGATGCACGCGGAGAGAGAGTCTGTGTCGCAAGCTTACGGTTTGGGAGTAAGGAGTTCGACTTACAAGCATCGTTACTGCCACCATAGGACACTTCGAAGCCTTAGCCTACATTGGATAGTATCTCGGGTGTATCCAAATATCTAGATGTGTTTCCCTGATGGTCTCCCTGGAGCCCCACCATAGCGAGAGATTGACTTCACGATTGAGATAGTACCAGGTGCCAAACCCGTGCCATGCTCTCCATATCGATTAATGCCTATGGAGATGGCAGAGCTAAAGGCTCAACTGGAAGAGTTGATGGAGCAAGGTTTTGTGCGTCCAAGTTCGTCGCCTTAAAGCGCACCAGTCCTCTTTGTTAAAAAGAAGGACGGAAGTTTTCGGTTGTGTATCGACTAAAGAGATCTGAATAAGTTAATGGAAAAGAACAAATACTCGATCCCAAGAATTGATGATCTTTTCGATCAGTTATTCGGTTCGTAGGTATATTCAAAATTGCATCTGAAGTTTGGTTACTATCAGCTGAGTAAAAGGGTGAGTGAAATCCCAAAGATAGCATTCAACACAAGGTATGGGCATTTTGAGTTTCCAGTCATGCTGTTTGGGCTGACTAATGCGCCATCAATGTTTATGGATTTGATTAACAGAACGGTCAGGGAGTACCTAGACCGTTTTGTGATCATCTTTATTGATAACATATTGGTGTACTCAGAGTGCGAAGAAGATCACTTCAAGTATCTGCATTTAGTTTTGGAGACGCTAAGGAGGAACAAACTATAAGCAAAGTTCTCCAAATGCGAGTTCTGATTGTCCTCAGTAGCGTTCCGTGGCCACATAGTCAGTGGGGAAGGGATTGTTGTAGATCCGGAAAAGATTGTTGCATTAGAAGAGTGGCCTATGTTTTCTTCGGTAGCAGAAATCCAGAGTTTTTTGGGGCTTGCCGGCTACTACAGACTCTTCATGGAGAACATCTTGCGGATAGCGTTACCTCTCACGATGTTGACAAGGAAAGATCTGAAGTTTGTGTGGACGCAGGAGTGCGCGCAAGAATTCTAAGAGTTGAAGAGTCGGTTGACCACGACGCCTGTGCTAAGTTCGCCGAGTTAGACCGAAGGTTTTGAGGTATACTACGATGCCTCAGGCAGTGGTTTGGGCTACGTGATGCTGCAGCTTGGTAGTGTTATTGCTTATGGCTCGCGTCAGCTAAAATTGCACCAAAGGGATTATCCGGTCCATGAATTGGAGTTAGCGGCCGTGATTTTTGCACTAAAGCTGTGGAGGCACTATTTGTACGGCGTAAAGGTCGATTTTTATACCGACCACAAGATTCTGAAATACCAGCTGGATCAAAAAGATTTGAACATTAGGCAGCGAAGATGGATGGAGTTCCTGGGGGACTATACATTCAAAATTCAATATGTGCCCGGGAAAGGCAATGCAGTTGCGGATGCGTTGAGTCGTAGGGCTCCCACCCAAGCCAAATGGTTGTCGGTTCATGATTAGCGGTTGATTTGGGAGTTAGAGGCATTAGAGATATGTTGTGTTGACAAGCAGACTAGCGCCGAAGAATTATTGAACTGGATGGAAGTTCAGTATGACCTGGCAGATCAGATTCGGTAGGCTATGGAATTGGATAGCAGCATGAAGGAGATAATGGATGTAGCTTCGGATGGGTCAAATTCCCAATTTACAGTTGAAGATGGACTGCTAAGGAAGGACAATCGTTTGTGCATGCCGAACGTTGGTAATTTGCAGGTGGAGTTGATGTACGAGGCTCATAATACCAAATACTCATTTCACCCAGGGAGCACAAAGATCTACCGAGATCTGAAGAAGTTATTCTTGTGGCCAGGACTCAAGAAGTATGTGGCACTATTCGTGGCTAAATGTCAGACTTGCACCTTAGTGAAGGCAGAGTGCCAAAAGCAAGGTGGTTTCTTGAAATCTTTGCCTATTCTAGATTGGAAGTTCGACGACATTTCGATGGACTTTGTGCATGGCTTGCCAAGGTCGCACAAGGGAAACGATGACATCTGGGTGATTGTAGATCGGTTAACAAAAGTGTCACACTTCATTCCGCATAGGAAGGATGATTCAGTGGAGAAACTAGCGAAGCTATATGTGGATAACATTGTTAGACTGCACGGTGTGCCCCGCAGCTTCGTGAGTGATAGAGATGGATGTTTTACGTCTAATGACAGGAGGTTGGTGCAGCAAATGCTAGGGATGAAGTTGAAGTTCAGCACAGCCTTCCATCCGCAGAAGGATGGGCAGACCAAGAGGGTCAACATTACGTATGAGGACATGCTTCGTATGTGCGTTCTAGACTTCGAAAAGCATTGGGAAGACCATATGTATTTGGGGGAGTTTGCGTACAACAATAGCTACCAAGCGAGCATAAAAATGGCGCCCTTCGTGGCCTTATATGGTAGAAAGTTTCGCACGCCATTGTAATTGCTAGAAATGGGTGAGGCAAGGTTGTACAAAAAGCAAGAGGCGGAAAACGCTACTTTATTGGTGTGAACCATTTGGGATAGTTTGCTGATTGCTCAGGATAGAGAAGCTAAATAATACAATCGCAAGCACCGGAATGTAGAGTTCACGGTTGGCGATTGGGTGTATTTGAAGATAAAGCCATTCAAGGGTGTTTCACGGGTACGCCGCTTGAAGAAGCTTATCCCAAGGTAAGTTGGACCATTTGAGGTCCTGGAGAGAACCAGTGAAGCGGCTTACCGTCTGAAGCTATTGGTGGAGTTAAGTGGTCTACACGATGTATTCCATATATCAGTGTTGCAGAAGGTGGTTCAAGAGCCTTCGCAGGTGATGGCAGTTGATCGAGTACCGGTGGATGAAAGGCGGACGACGAGGGTCAAGCCCATTCGTATTGAGGACAATGAAGTTAAGGGACTCCATAACAAGGAGATCAGGATGGTCAAGGTCCGTTGGGACAATTGTGGTTGTGAGGAGCTCTATTGGGAACGGGAGAAGACCATATTAGACGAGTAACCTGAGTAATTTCACTCAGGTACCCCTTTTGGTTTTGTATATCTTTCTTTTTGTAATTTCGTGGACAAAATTCTTTTAAGAGGGAGAGAGTTGTAACACCCCGAAACTCAAAAGAGTGACGGGTGGTATTTCGAGCCAAGTCTGGAATTTGGTAGAGGTGGCACGGCCTGGGATATGGGTGTGTCCCAGGGCGTATCGTGCTCGGGTTTGACAATGGTTGCATGGTCGATGAAATTGCAGCCAACGGTCGTCGGGGCAGTGAACACGGCCTGGGACACGGGCGTGTCCCAGGGCGTGATAGCCACTTAATTCTTTCCACTCAACGATCGTTGAGTGAGGACGCATGACCTCAGCCAAGGCGTGTTTGGGTCCAACGCTGGCGTGTCAAATTCGACACGGCCGGGTCGAATACCCTTGTCCTCCTCGGATCGTTTGGCGAGTTATGTTAATACAGCTACACGGCCTAGGACACGGGCGTGTCCCAGGGCATGTCTAGCACACGGCATGTGACACCGGCGTGTCATATGGCCGTGTCGTGCTCTGGACGTTCTAGTCTTGTGTCAATGGAGACACGCATCCAGCTACATGGGCGTGTACTGGCTAACACGGGCGTTTCAAGCCTGACACGGGCGTGTCAAGTGCTCGTGTTCTTTTTGGGACGCGACGGTTTTGACGTAAAATGAGTGACACGGCCTTGGACACTAGCGTATCGCAAGACGTGTTCGGCCCAGGAAGGTTATTTTCTGGGCATATCGCAGCCGTTCGTTTCCTTACTTTGGGATATAACGGCTGAGGCCTCTCCTGGTTGGGTTTTAAGCCAAGTTTAGGGTTTAAACCCTCATTTGTGTTGGAGCCACTCTCTTTCAACATCCTAGAGAGAAGGGAGAGCAAGGAGGAAGAAGGTAGAGGGAGATCAGATTGCCGGAGGAGATTCGGAGCGCCAAATCTCAAACCGAGCCCAGATCTGCGAAGGCAGATCATCGCGGTGCTTTTCATCTACATAGTTTTCCACGGTGCCAAGGAGAAATGCTAGGGTAGAGATTCTCATCATGAGCATGTGAAGCTCTTCTTCTTTTGGAGAGGGAAAACCCTCTCCCACGATTGTGCGGTGAGTTGCAGTGTTCCTTGGGGTAGATATGTAAAGTCCCCCTTGTTTGTATGTACAGTCCGAAATCGAAACGGACATAAGCATGGTGTGTGAAGCCTTCCCAAACATGTTGGTCTGGATCGGTGATGATTTGCTATGCATGATTAGTAGGAGAAGACTCCGTGCTTTTGGTTGTTTTCAGGTTTCTACGTGGTAGATTGCAGCAGGGATCCTTGGGGATTAACCCCAAGGCGCACCCAGATATTTGGGCAGAAGCATGATTCTGCCATTGTTGGTCTCCCGGGAGCCATCATGGTACATAATCGGGTTATGTACATTGTTTGATCGATTTACGGGTTATGGGGAAACTTAGCTCGCGCCGATGATTTTAAGTCTCGTGGCAGTGTGAGAAGCGAGTTGAGTGAAACTGTACCTGCTCTATGTGGTTCGGTTTAGTGGCATGCCTATGGCATAGAGGGAGGGTCTTCAGCATTAGCCATGAAGACTTTATTGCTCACAAGATTGCAATCCTTGGGGCGGTGGTGGACTGAGTTCACCGTGTAAGTACCCTGAGAGTACGGGGTGTGCGGTCGTGCGTGCCTACACCTGTGGTGAAGTTTTCTTAAATTGTACTTTCGCAATCCTGTTTGTTTATACTAATATAAGTGCTGGGAAGAAGCTTTGCTGCCCCGAGTATTAGGGCGGAATCGTTATTATTTGGTCAGCTTTAGCTGACCGTTATTCTTGTTTTCCACCGTTGCGGTGTTTTGTGCTTGCAGGTGATGCGGAGCTGAGCGGCAAATAGCGGGCCAAAGTCCAAGTTGCTGAGCCGGCCCTCGAGGGCCTTGTTTGTTTACTTATTTTAAATCATGTGTGGCTGGCCTGCGAGCCGAAGTTTGTAAGACACTATTTATTTAAGTGAACTGTTGTAAGGCCATAAGGCCAGCACTCTTTGGTACTTTGTATTTCATTCCTGTTTGGTTTGTTAGTGGACATTCATGCTTATTGGCTGGGTTCTTATTGTTGCAACTTAATAAATTGCTTCCGCTAGAAGTTCTGTGTAGGACGTGCGTATTGGTTGAATGGTTTCATTGAGTAACCCACCGGTCTGTCTGTGGTATATGGCGTCGGGCCCCGACCGGACCTACTGCTATATGCTATATGACGGATAGGGGTATTACAGGAGAAGTCAAAAGAAGTTAAATTTTATTTATAATATGAGTATCTATAAAGAACACACGAACACCTGCTAATCCCTTGCAAAGAGTAGTCAAAAGAATTTAAACTTAAACTATAACTCGAGTACCTGATGTGACCTCATGAACACTTGCTAATCTATGCAAAAGAGAAGTTAAAAGAAGGTAAATTTAAAATACAACGTGAGTAGCTGAAGTGAATTAGTGAACACCTTCTAATCTCTACAAAAGACAAGTAAAAAACTGGTAAATTTAAAGTATAATACGAGTACCTGAAGTTATCTCATGAACAACTGCTAATCTCTGCAAAAGAGAAGTCAAAAGCAGGAAAATTTAAAATATATTGCAAGTATTGTAAGTGAAGTCATGAACACCAGTTAATCTCTGCAAAAAAGAAGTCAATAAGAGGTAATACTAAAATATAACGCTAGTACTTAAAGTGAACTTGCGAACACATGTTAATCTCTGCAAAAGAGAAGGAAAATGTAGATAAATTTAAAATATAATGTGAGTATCTTAAGTGAACACGCAAACACCTGCTAATGTCAGCAAAAGAGAAGTCAAAAGAAGGTAAATTTAAAATATAACGCAAGTAGCAGAAGTGAACTCACGAACACCTATAAGTTTCTGCAAAATAGAAGTCAAAAGCAGGTAAATTTGAAATATAACACGAGTATTTGAAGTGAATGATGATGCATATTTTAGCTGAATTTATTAGTGTAAAAATATATTATTTTCGTTTTAATGCCCTTCCTTTATGTAATTTTATGTTTCTTTTTATGTGAATATTATAACTAATGTTAATTTTCTGTTTTTGTAGGTTTCAACAAGTTTGCGGCCAAATATGTCTTGTCACGCCCTCCTGTCATGCCCTCCACGGGCGTGACCCAGGGCTTGTCACCTGTTCCCAAGGAATCCAGCCGCCAGAAGGATTTTCCGGCAAAAAATCCCATGTTACGCCCCCTGACACGCCCTCCCCGGGCGTGTCCCAGGGCGTGTCATGGGGCGTGTCACCCTCTGCCTGATTCCTGCCGCAGCATTCAATGCTTTCTCCGCCTTTGCAAGCAAACATGAAGGGCGTGTCATAGGGCGTGACCCGCCTTTTTCCGACGTCTGAAGGACTTGCGACCGCTAATTTTGACTTGACACGCCTGTCACGCCCCCCTGTCACGAGCTTGACCTAGGGCGTGACAGCCATCGTACCTAAACAATCATCGTCCCTGCCAGAAATCAGCTCCTGAGGTCAACTCCATACCTGTCACGCCCTCCCCGGGCGTGACCTAGGGCGTGACCAACCCATAGGAAAACTATATAAATACCAGGCCATTCCCAGCATTCTGAACCAACTTTTGGGGAGAGGGAAGTTGCTGATAGTTCATCTCTTAGGGTTTTAGTGTTTTTATTTTCATGTTTTGCTCTCTCTCTCCCTCCATTTCTAGCTTTTAATTTCATGCAATGCACTTTCATTTCCTGTAATCTTTTCTTATTAGTATCGTAGCAGTAGTTAGCTTATTTTCATGCACTTGTAATCTCCGTTCCTAGTTGTAATCGCTCTTCCTTTTAATAAAATTATAGTTAGCATTTTCATTCTCTAATTCTCTTTCTTTAGTTTTCATGTACCTTCATTATTTACCCCTCTCTTTCCCTCTTACCATGATTAACTAATCCCCATTTGTACTCGATTGTGATGATCTAAGAATCGGTTGATCAAGTTATGATGATTTAGCTTCTTTTTCTTCTTAAAGTAATCACTTTTGATTTACTCTATGTTTTTATTTAGTGGGACTATATTACCGGTATTTTGTTTCCATTTGTGTTTTCAATCTTAGTTAGGCGAGAGGCTCGTAGATTGAATCGATCACCCAAGAGTAAAGAGAGTTGCACGCACCCCTTTAGAGAGGCGGGCGTCCAAATCTCCTGGATTGGAGTGAAATCCAATAGCGGGGTTCACCACTTAAGGTGAGGTTTAGGCCTCCGATTTAGATGAGAGTCGGTCGGACCTTCCTAAACTCAGGTGGGAGCGGCTTCGAGAGAAGCGCATTCATGCTTCGGTAACCTCCACGGTCAAGGTAGTTTTACTTTATTTAGAACTAGTTTTTTCGTTTTGATTTTCCTTTTTCAAGGTAATTCTAGATTGAGTACTAACCCTTTTATCACTAGCTCTAACCCTTTTTATTTCTGCAATTAATTTAGCTTTCTTTTTAGTTTAGTGTTTTAATTCCTATTTTTATTTAATTAATCTATTATAGAAATTTCTGTTGATAAAATAATAACAATCTCCTTTGAGTAGAAGTAGTCATTATGCCCCAGGGAAATACAACCTTGATACTAATCTTTAGTATCCTATACTATAACCGATAAGGTACGCTTGCCTTTATTGGATATAGAGTCGGAGAATTTCTTAACCACCACATCCACCTTCTCTTCATCTTAATCCTCTCTTTGTCGTTGCGAATTTTCTGTATCAAGTTTTTGGCGCCGTTGTCGGGAACTGTTTTTATTTTTTGAAAAAAGGATAGCTATTAATTTTATCGTTTCGTTTTGTTTTTTTTTCTCTCGCACCTCCTTCGCGATTGTTTACTTTTTTTAATTGGTTAATCTTTGTTTTAATTGCGGAGAGTTCGGTCACTCTCGCGATGAGTGTTGGGAAAGATATCCTTCACCCGCCCATGATTTTATCCCTTCCGGATAGAATAAAAAAGGCCAAATTGATTCGTCTGCGAATTTTTTTTCATGGAATTACGATGGTTTTCAAACGCCTTCCTACCCTTCTCCTCCGAATTTTTCTTATTTTAATTTTTCCAGAAATTTCTTGAATGGACATTTTGATCCTAGCCCTACTTTGAATTAGTCAGGGTGGCAACACCCAGATCATTCTTGGGGCCAAGGTGATCATCAACCCATTCCATCTCAAGACTTCTCCGCTTTTTCTCCGCAGGTTTGCGCGCCTCCCGTTTTTGATTCTAGTGAAAATGAAGTCATTTTTGATGGTGTAGCATTTGATCCACGCATAAATGCTCACCTCAAAGTGATTTTTGACGCTTTGGCTGCTGAGGCCGCATCTTTTTCTTCCCCTCCTCCTCCTATTTATCTTTCGAATGATGAATCTTCGGATATTCCGCAGTGCCTTCAATCACTTGCGGAAGATGATTATTCAGAATTTTCATTGTGCCTTCAACCTCTCGAGGAGGAAACTTCCCCCAATATCCCGATTATTTTTCAAGTTTCCGAGGAAGATGAACTTTCTTGTGTTCGATCTTTCGAGGAGATTGATTTTTCGGATATCCCAGTTTGCTCTAATCTACTGAAATGATTGATTTTCAAGTGGAGCAACCAGATCTTTTTATTCAACAATTATCTTGTGATCAACCGCCGCCTCCTTCTTCTTTTTCTTCTCTTCCCCCTCCTTGCGAAAATTCTGTTTTATTTTCTTCTTTTATTTTTCCTTCTAGTTTAGTTTCTAGTTATTCTTTTTCTCCCCCTTCTAATAGTTTAGTTTATTTTTCTAAATCTTTTTCTTTTTTGTTTTATTTAAAAAATAAAAAATTACAAAAAAATATTTTTATTTTCTTAAAAAATGTTTTGGCACTCGCGCCGAAACGCATATTGCGCGAGCTACCATTACATTTCTCTTTTTATTTTCCATTTAGCTAACCAAGAACATCGAGCTCAACGACATTTTAAACAAAGAGCGCTCTTGGGAGGCACCCCTTGCTTATCTTTTTCTTTTTTATTTTTTTTATTTTGTTTTGTGCAGGAATAAGCTCCCGCGTGTTTGTGCCGCTTCTCGCCTCGCAACTTGGACTCAAGCTGATCTTTAGCTCAAGTTTGGGGGATGCATTTTCCAACGTCTGGGCATCAAGCTCTAGGGAAGCATCTTTTCCCTCTCTTTGCATTTCTTTTTCTTCTTTTCTCTGTCTTCCCACTCTCCTTATACTTAACTTTAAACATTGGGGACAATGTTTAACTTTAAGTATGGGGGAGTGTTCCCTTAATATTTTACTTTGAAAAATTTAAAAAAATTATTAATAAAAATTTTAGAAAAAAAAAGTATATATAATATATTTTTGAAAAATCGAAAAAAAAATTATAAAATTTTTTGAAATGAAAATCCCAAATTAAATTGGGTTAATTTTTGCCTAATCAATTAGTACCCCGTTACTTTGCATTTTATTGTTTTTTTTAAGCTCATGTCTACTTGCTTAGTTTGAATAAATTAGATTAAATTTCTATTCAAATATGTTAAGCGAGTAGTACGTTGACTCATGCAGTGTTCTTATTTAGGGCAGTATGCTATTTTTGAAAAATTTCTTGAATTTTTCTTCACTTTTCCTTAGCCTTTCTTTTTTTTTTATTTTACTTTTATAAAACCTATCATCCTTTATTTTTCCTTGTTAAAATCCTTTTAAACGTTAATTTGTATAAAGTTTAGTACACAGAAACCGGTCTAGACGCTTATTATCATTGTTTTCATGAAAGCAAATTCTTTATTATTTTTGTGTGCTTATCCTCTTTTGAAATTTCAAAGCTTTATTTTGAGTAGATTTAGGAAGCATGAAAATGATTTAGGCATTTATTTTTAAACGTTTGAGCCTTTGCACCCCACCAAACAATAATCATTGCTAGCCATTTTTGTGCCTTTTCCTTTCCTTTTTGTAGCCCCACTTTTTATTTCACCAGGGCCAAATAGCTTACCTTTATGCACACTTTAAAATTATTTTTGAGCTTTAATTTCTAATGTGCATCTTTTTGAAAAAAATTAGTGGAAAATATTTGTATTATCTTTTGCTACAAAAGTGGAAATTTTTAAGAATGAAAAAAAAATGAGAATAATATTTGATAAAAAAAAGTAAAAGAAGAGAAAAAGAAAAGTGTATTTATTTTTGCTAGCTTTATTTTGGCAAAGCTCTTTTTCTTTTTATTTTAAGTGTGCAAATACCCCTCGTGTTTATCTTTGTAAATATCGCACCCTTAAAACCTAAGCCTAACTGTACTCCTAATTAAAGCCCTAGTGATTCATGTTTCCTACGTTTACTTTTTAGTATAGTAGCGAAAAACTAGATTGAGTAAGTGTTTTTGATAGAAATATTGAACTTCGTCTTGGTTGACTATGGTTTTAATTTGTCTTATAGACTTTAGTAGTGACTAAATGCGCTTTTTACACATTATTTTATTAAGTTTTAATTCTATAAAAATATTGGATGATTTGTTTTTATATTTATTAAAATTTATAAAATTTTGTGCTAAGTTAAAGTAGAAATTTTCGGTTCTTTTTCAAAAATTTCTCTACCTCTAAATTCCCGTCTTACTCGTTTATAGCATTTTTAAACTTTTTAAATAATCCTCTTTATTTTCTCTAACGCGTAGTCTTTGCTTGAGGACAAGCAAAATAAAAAGTATGGGGGAATTTGATGATGCATATTTTAGCTTAATTTATTTGCGTAAAAATATATTATTTTCATTTTAATACCCTTCCTTTATGTAATTTTATGTTTCTTTTTATGTAAATATTATAACTAATGTTAATTTTCTATTTTTGCAAGTTTCAACAAGTTTGCGGCCAAATAAGTCCTGTCACGCCCTCCTGTGATGCCCTCCCCAGGCGTGATCCAGGGCGTGTCACCTGTTCCGAAGGAATCCAGCTGCCATATGGATTTTCCGGCTAAAATCCCATGTCACGCCCCCTGACACGCCCTCCCCGGGCATATCCCATGGCATGACATGGGGCGGGTCACCCTCTGCCCGATGCCTGTCGCTGTATTAAATGCTTTCTCCGCCTCTGCAAGCAAACAGTACTGTCACGCCCCCATGACACGCCCATGTATGACACGCCCTCCATAGGCATGTCACAGGGCGTGACCCGCCTTTTTTCGATGTCTGATGGACTTGCGACCACTGCTTTTGACTTGACGCGCCTGTCACGCCCCCTATCACGGGCATGACCTGGGGTGTGACCGCCATCATACCGAAGCAATCATCATTCCATCCATAATTCAGCACCCGAGGTCAACTCCGTACCTGTCATGCCCTCTTGTCACGCCCTCCCCGGGCGTGACCAATGGCGTGACCAACCCGTGGGAAAATTCTATAAATAGTATACCATTCCCAGCATTCTGAACCAACTTTTGGGGAGAGGGGAGGTGCTGCTAGTTCATTTCTTAGGGTTTTAGTGTTTTTATTTTCATGTTTTGCTCTCTCTCTCCCTCCATTTATAGCTTTTAATTTCATGAAATGCACTTTCATTTACTGTAATCTTTTCTTATTAGTATCGTAGCAGTAGTTAGCTTCTTTTCATGCACTTGTAATCTCTGTTCCTTGTTGTAATCACTCTTCCTTTTAATAAAATTATAGTTAGCATTTTCTTCTCTAATTCTCTCTCTTTAGTTTTCACGCACCTTCATTATTTACCCCTCTCTTTCCCTATTACCATGATTAACTAATCCCCATTTGTACTCGATCGTGATGATCTAAGAATGGGTTGATCAAGTTATGATGTTTTAGCTTCTTTTTCTTCTTAAAGTAATCACTTTTGAATTACTCTTGGTTTTTATTTAGTGGGACTATATTGCCGGTATATAGTTTCCATTTGTGCTTTCAATCTTAGTTAGCCGAGAGGCTCGTAGATTGAATTGATAACCCAAGAGTAAAGAGAGTTGCACGCACCCCTCGAGAGAGGCGGGCGTCCAAATCTCCTGGATTAGAGTGAAATCAAATAGCGGGGTTCACCACTTAAGGCGAGCTTTAGGCCTCTGACTTAGATGAGAGTCGGTCAGACCTTCCTAAACTCAGGTTAGCGCGACTTCGAGATAAGTGCGTTAATTCTTCAGGAACCTCCACGGTCAAGGTAGTTTTAATTTATTTAGAACTAGTTGTTTTTTCATTTTGATTTTCCTTTTTCAAGATAATTCTAGATTGAGTACTAACCATTTTATCACTAGCTCTAACCGTTTTTATTTCTACAATTAATTTAGCTTTCTTTTTAGTTTACTATTTTAATTCCTGTTTTTATTTAATTAATCTAAAATAGAAATTTCCGTTGATAAAATAATAGCAATCTCCTTTGAGTAGAAGTAGTCATTACGCCCCAGGAAATTACGACCTTTATACTAATCTGTAGTATCCTATATTATAACCGATAAGGTACACTTGCCCTTATCGGATATAGAATTAGAGAATATTCTCAACCACCACATCCACCTTCTGTTCATCAAAACCCTCTCTCCGCCGTTGCGAATTTTCTGTATCAGTGAACTCGCGAACACCTACTAATCTGTACAATAGAGAAGTCAAAAGCCGACAAATTTTAAATATAATGCGTGTACAATAAGTGAACTCTTGAACACTTGCTAATCTCTGCAAAAGAGAAGTCAAATGGAGGTAATAATAAAATATAACACGAGTACCTGAAGTGAACTCCAAAACACCTACTAATCTATGCAAAAGAGAAGCAAAAGCAGGTAAATTTAAAATGTAACGTGAGTAGATGGAATGAACTCGTGAACACCAGCTAATCTCTACAAAAGAGAAGTCAAAACCGGTAAATTTAAAGTATAACGCGAGTAAGTGAAGTGAACTCATTAATACCTAAGAATATCTATAAAGGAGAAGTCAAATTCACGTAAATTTAAAATATTACGTGAGTACCTAAATTGAACTCACGAACACCAGCTAATCTCTACAAAAGAGAAGTCAAAAGCACGGAAATTTTATGTATAATGTGATTACCCGAAGTGAACTCGCAAACACCTGCTAAACTATGTAAATGAGATGTCAAAAGCAGGTAATTTTAATGTATAATACGAGTACCCGGAGTAAACTCGCAAACACCTGCTAATCTCTACAAAAGAAAAGTGAAATGCAGGTAAATTTAAAAAATTATGAGAGCACCTGAAGTGAAATCACAAACACCAACTAATCTATGCAAAAGAGAAGCAAAAAATATGTAAATTTAAAATATAACGCGAGTACCTGATCTGAACTCGCAAACACTGCTAATCTTTGTAATGGAGAATTCAAAAGCAGGTAAGTTTAAAAAATAACTTGATTACCTGAACTGAACTCGCGAACACCTACTAATCTTTGAAAAGGAGATGTCATAAGAAGCTAAAATTTAAATATAATGTCAGTATTTGAAGAGAACTCATTAACACCTTCTAATTACTGACAAAGAGTAATCAAAAGAATTTAAATTTAAAGTATAACTCGAGTACCAGATATGAACTCATGAACACCTACTAATCCATACAAAAGAGAACTCAAAAATAGGTAAATTTAAAATATAACGCGAGTAGCAAAAGTTGGGTATAATCTCTGCAAAAGAGAAGTAAGAACAAATAAATGTATAATGCGAGTACCTGAACTGAACACACGAAAACCTGCTAATATCTGCAAACGAGATATCAAATGAAGGTAAATTTAAAATATTATGCTAGTACCTAAAGTGAACTTGAGAACACTAGCTAATCTCTACAAAAGAGAAGTCAAAAGAATCTCAATTTTATGTATAACGCGAGTACATAAAGTGAACCTGCAAACACGTATAAATCTCTATAAAATATAAGTCAAAAGCAAGTAAAATTAATGTATAATACGAGTACCTGAAGTGAACATGCAAATAACTGCTAATCTCTACAAAAGATTAGTCAAATGTAGGTAAATTTAAAATATTATGTGAGCACCATAAGTGAACTCACGAACACCAACTAATCTCTACAAAATAGAATCTAAAAGTAGGTAAATTTAAAATATAAGCCAACTAAAAAAAGTTAACTCGAGAACACCTGCTTCTTTGTAAAAAAGAATTCAAAAGCAGGTAAATTTAAAATATAATCTATGTACGTGAACAGAACTTGCGAACACCTACTAATCATTTAAAAGGAGAAGTTAAAAGCAGTAAAATTTTAATTATAATGCAAGTACCAGAAGTGAAGTCGCGAACTCTTGCTAATCCCTAACAAAGAGTAGTCATAAGAATACAAATTTAAAGTATAACTCGAGTACCTGAAATGAAACTTCGAACACGTGCTAATCTCTACATAAGAGAAGTCAAAAGCAGGTAAATTTAAAATATAATGCGAGTACCTGAAGTGAAATCGTGAACACCTGCTATTCTCTGCAAAAAAGAAGTCAAAAGTAGGTAAATTTATAATAAAATGTGAGTGCCTAAAGTAAACTCGAGAACACCAACTAATTCCTACAAAATAGAAGGCAAAAGAAGATAAATTTTAAATATAGTGTGAGTACCGGAAGTGAACTAGCAAAATCCTGCTAATCTTTGCAAAGTAGAAGTCAAAAGGACTCACCTGAAGTTATCTCAGGAACACTGCTGGTAAATTTAAAATATAATGTGAGTATCAAAAGTGAACTTGTGAAAACCTGGTACTCTCTATAAAATAAAAGTCAAAGGCTTGTAAAATTATTATATAACACGAGTATCTGGAGTAAACTCGCAAACACCTACTAATCTTTACAAAAGTGAAGTACAAATCAGGTAAATTAAAAAAATAATGCGAGTACTTGAAGGCAACTTGAAAACACCTACTAATCTCTACAAAAGAGAAGTGAAATGCAGGTAAATATAAAATGTAATGCGAGTTCCTTAAGTGAAATCAGGAATGCCTATTAATATATACAAAAGAGAAGTTAAAAGCAGGAAATTTTAAAATATTACATGTTGACCATAAGTGAACTCACAAATACCTGCTAATATATGCAAAAGAGAAGTCAAATGGAGGTAATAATAAAATATATCACGAGTACCTGAAGTGATCTCGTAAACACCTGTTATGTAAGACCCCCTCTCTCGGAACACATGGCTGAGGGGAGTCTTATGCCCAGAACAGCCAACTTGCGGTAGCGTTAGCACACGAGCTAACATATACAACAAGAAGCCTATCCTGCCGGCCAAACCAAGATCATATATGCCAACCCAACATAAAGAATAGAAATAGAAGTCAAAATTTCACACTAGTATATAGTCCAAACAAAGTACAAAAATTCCCCAAAGGGCTATAACATGAGTCTCTTAAAACTTACATCTATCACCGATAGTAGCAATGATATCGTCTTATCAGGCCCTATCATCCTCGCCTGGCTACCCTTTTGTATGACCTGCTGCTGCTACATTATCTATAGGGTTTCCTCCTAAAATGAAAGACGTAGCAACGGTTAGTCATAAAGACTAAGTTGCTATCACATCCACTCACCCCTGCTGCTCTTAGGCACCATACGGTAGAAGGAACAATGGTATAATATATAATTACATAAGCAGCAAGTACAAGCAGATGGTATATTTTACAAGTCATGTGTAGTAATAGCAGTAGTGTATATCAGTAATAACATCATTCAATCATAGCAATTAATCAAGAGTATAAATCCTTCATTCACAGCAATTATACTTCTATAATAAGAATGTACCTTAACTTATAAAAAAGCCCAGACAGATTTATAATTTAAGGATTAACTTAACAGTAAAATAACTCATCATATAGGAGTGCCGATATAAACTTATATGATAAGGATCTTTTGTAATGTAATGCAATGCAATGTTATGAATGAAACATGATGGCTCTCCCATGCTCACACACACTCACTACAATATCAACACAGACTTATCGTTCCCACTTTTCGATCAGGTAGCTAAACTCTCAAGCGTTATCCATCATGGCCAGACGTTGATAGTAGAGCGACCATATCCACTATTAGTTTGGTCTCCACACTACCTATCCTAGGCCTTCGTACGCCTCAGTGCTAAGAACACAACAACAAAGCTATATGCGTACTATGGCTCAGAGTGGTCTCGGGTAGATGTGGCCCAAGAATACAGCCCAAACAAGCATATCGTGTGGCACAAAAGGAGCTACTGTAATGAGCACTGAGGACCAATCCTAACCGCCCAAGTTCTATCTATCAACTACCATCGGTGTGACGACCGGTGAGCCCATAGACCTGACACACTATCCTTAACCCAAGATTATGACACCGCATGTAAACACACACCGCATGCAATTCCACTTCATCGTGGCATGGAAGGAGCCACAAGAATGAGTGTCAAGGACCAAGCCAAACCTTCCACTTTGCATGGAATGAGCCCCAATAATGAACACCAAGGACCAAGCCCAATCGCCCAAAGTCTCTTTTTATTATTACCCATCTAGTGCGATAAAACACACTCACACTCATATCCTTTTGCATTCTCATGCTTCAAAGCACTTAAGGGTTAATCATAATCATAGGCTACAAACCACCTTTTACAACATAAAATCCCACACTACTACCCGTAGGAACACACAACTCTAAGTAGTGGACAATACTATTTATCCTTTCCAATATTCGAGATCATGATTTAACATATTCCAATGCCATGAGACTTACCTCACCTCATTCCTTCCCTATAATCGAGCATTCGCAAATATTTATGCTTCCAAATATTTATCATAATCATTATGATGATACTTCACATATATCTTCCAGCATTGTAACATATTTATAGGTTACA
This sequence comes from Platanthera zijinensis, assembly GCA_039513925.1. Lineage (NCBI taxonomy): Eukaryota > Viridiplantae > Streptophyta > Magnoliopsida > Asparagales > Orchidaceae > Platanthera > Platanthera zijinensis. The sequence continues at coordinate 168,631,388 of CM077081.1, read as the reverse complement.
CTTTCAATTACACAATACCATTCATCGGATAATTATCACGTGTATCCATATCATATTTCACAAGTATTTCATTTGTACTACAAATCCTATCAAATCATTTGTTCATTAAACTCCTCCAAACTATTGGTTGATTTAACTTTCACCACACCATTTTCTTATCTCGCCGCATATAAATAGGCTAACCCAAAAATCAACATCATCTTAAAACATTTCTTCTACCTAGTCCAAAACAGGTTATTCACTAACCCAAAATCAACATGCACATAATTCATCACTATGCAGCAATTTCGACTAGTCATTCCCGGAGCTACGAAGCTCCTATGAAAACTTGTAACCATCTATTGGAAAGGTATTTCCGAGGACAACAACTTTTGTGTTCAGCCCAAGACCCAAATCCAGCTGCATCATGCTTGGAAATAGCCTCAAATTTTGTTGCATGCAGAAAATAGATTTTTGCACGCATCTTGAAGCAAAATGAATGACATCAGTTCATATCCTTCCATTAGTCATTTGTTCGAAACCACATAAAACAGTTCCTTCTCCCTTATTCACCCTCAAAATACTAGCTTTCTTCACGAAACCAAGTCCACCATCTTCACAATGAAGAGAGGAGATGTTGAGGACAACTAATCCTTAGGACGAGGTCCATGCATTGTCTTTTCGTAGGAGATCTTCATCACGCACAAATCAAACACTTTTGAGTCGACATCTCTCCTATATCATAACTAAAGATCTAGCACCAAGGGAGGGTGTAGGAAGCTCACCTCATTTTCGTCTAAGGACCTCGTCACTATCCTCGGCGACATTTTTTTTCACGAAGGGATGTTCGGCCTCCAGGAAATCCGACACCGACGACCTTCTTCGTTTCTGCCGGGTTCGTCAAGTAACATTTGGCAAGGAAGAATGGAAGTGACGGTTAGGGTTTCACATTTCCTCCTTTTTATATCACTATATTAGGGTTATGTTACCTTAACACGTGTCATACCGTCATTGGACCGCCATTATTACTTAAATTAAGTCTTATTAAAAAGACCGGTTGAAGGATCCATCCAGTGTATATCCCTAGATCCGGTACAGCCTGTGTATACAAGAAAGTGATACTAGTCTGGGCCGTTAAATTTCCCAAGTCAAATTCATTAAGTATCACTATTCATACTCGACAAATCGTCGGAATTACCGGTGTCATATCGACGAATCGGCTCAACATTATCCGACTAATTCTTCTCAACTCAACAGGACGAAAGTCTTCTAAGTATAATTTGTCATATATACTAAACGAATCGTCTACCCCTTTAAATAGTCCCTGACGGCTACATATCTGCCGAATTGTTCTAAGTCCCTCTCAATGAATTCGTCGGATATCCCTGACGGTATCCGATGAATTTTACTCTTCAAAATTCTACCTAAGCCTCTTTCAACAAATCTGTCGAATTTCCTTGATGATAACCGACAAATAATTTTTTGTTCCAACGATTTTTCTCTAAGCCTTTCAGGCAAAATTCGCTGAGTATCACTCAATGAATTTGTCCGGTTTATCCGACGATACTCTATGAATTCCTTGCCCGAAAATTCCTAAGTCAAAAGCATCGTATACATCGAGAATCACTCAAAGCTCGTTAGAAGGTGTCATGACCAGTCAACGATACTCGACAAATTCCCCTTAGCCGAAACTATTCTATGTCTAACTCTCTTCATGCGTCAAGTAACAATCAACTCCAGCATTCCTGTCAACTTAATCGATGCCTGTCATCGGTGTAACCCGAGCCTGAGTCAGGTCTCTTGAATCAAAATGCGTGCGAGGGGTCTAGCACGAATTTGGACGTTACAAATCCTATAAAGAAAATAAAAGATTTCGTTCCTGAAATCAAACTCAGTCTGTGGGGAAGATAAAGCATGAAAAGTAGGTTATTCTTTAATATGTACCTTGGGGAGACAACACCAGGTAGTGCTTCCGCATCAAGTCCACCTGCTCCTAAGTGTGTTCCTCCTTTCAGTGATTATACAATTGGATCTTAACCATAGGGACGCTCTTTCGACGCAAGCGTCTGGTCTTAGTGTCCACTATCCGCACTAGCTCTAATCGAATAGACCTATCGATTTCCACCATTCCATTTGTGACGGTGACATGCTTATTGGGTTGTAGCAGTGCTTTCCGAAGAGACGACACATAGAAGGCATCGTGCAAATTTTGTAGTTCAGGTGGTAGCTCCAGTCGATAGGCCAATGGGCCAAATCTTTCCATAACAACATAGGGCCCTATATATCTAGGGCTAAGGTTCTTCCTACCACGCACTCGTGATACTCCATGCATAGGCCGGATTTTCAAGAACACCTTGTCACCTACATCAAACTCCATCATCCTATGTTTCACATTATAATACTTTGTTTGTCAACTTTGAGCCTCTAGCATGCGTTCTCATCTCAGCGTAACCAAAGCTTCGGTGTCATCAATATACTCTACTCCTAAAATCCTCGGATCTTCATCCTACACCCATGATAAAGGTGTTCTACACCTCCTCCCATAAAGAGCTTCATGGGGTTCCATCCCGATGCTAGCTTGATAAATATTATTATACGAGAATTCCACTAGTGGTAAGAGCCTTTCCCATAGCTCCCTCTATCCAACACACATAACCTCAATAAATCTTCCATGGTTCTGATGGTCCTCTCAGACTGGCCATCTATTTGAGGATGAAAAGCTATACTAAAGCTAAGGTGGGAGCCCATATACACTTGAACTTCTCTCCATTCCTTAAAGGTAAAACCACCATCGCGTTATGATACTATCATCTTAGGCACCACATGGTACAATATAAATTATTCAAAAAGAGACATACCAATACAACCACATGCATATCCTTTCTCTTTGGGATAAACCTGGAATCCTTGGTCCAGCGGTCCACAATCACCCAAACGAAGTCCATGGAGATATCCTCAAATTTCCACTTTGGGACGGGCAATGATTGTAACAATCCAGCAACGCTCTTGCACTCTACCTTCACCTTCTGACAAGCTTCACAGTGTGCAATGTAATATGAGACATCCATTTTCATCCTTGACCAGGACTTGGTCTTTCATAAGTCATTATACATCTTGGAAATTCTAGGATGCACCAAATACTTGGAGCAATATGTATCTTTAAAGATACCTTATCGGGTTTCAACGCCTGCTGAAATATAAAGTCAGCTACGGAAATGAACATGGCAGTTCTTCAGAGTATACTCTTCAGTATATCCATTCTCAATTGCTTTAATTACAAGGGCCATATCAACATCCTTCCCTTACTCTGCCCGAATTCGATCTCGAATGAAACAAATTATACTTATGGCAGTTAAATATTCTGTATATGTCTCAGAATGATCTTTACTTACCAACAGAATCTCCATCTATTCTAGCCTCGAGCCAATTCCATACTCATAATCCGAGACTCGGTGCTCGACTCAGGTACTTGTCTTCTCAAGGCATCTGCCATATAGTTTGCTTTCTTGAGGTGGTAGTTCAATGTAAATTCATAATCACACAAAAATTCTAACCGTCGCCGCTGCCTCAGGTTAAACTCATTTTGAGTATGAACATACTTCAAATTTTTATGGTCTGAAAAGATCTCGCAGTGGACTCCATATAAATAATGTCTCCAAAATTTAAAGGCAAACACTACTTCCCCCAATTCCAAATCATGCGCGGGATAATTAACCTCAGGCTTCTTCAGCTGTCTCGATCCGTAAGCAATAACATGTCCATGAAGCATCAACACAGCTCCCATCCCTTGATAAAAGGCATCAGTGTAAACTTGAAATCGTTCATTACCTAATAAAAGATCTAGGATCGAAGCAGAGGAAAGTCAATCCCTTAGTTCTTAAAATATAGCCTTTTACTTGGGTGTCCACTCATACGACACACCTTTATTTGTCAGAGCGGTGAGAGGAAGGGATATCTAAGAAAATCCCTTCACAAACTTGCAATAATATCCAGCAAGTCCTAGAGAGCTTCGTACATCGGCCGCTGACTTTAAAGGCGACCATTTCTTCACGGCCCGCACCTTGGCAAGGTCTACTGCTAATCCAGCACCACTAATAACATGGCCAAAAAATGCAACTTCTCGGAGAAAAAATTCGCACCGTCTGAAATTAGCAAATAGGGAATGCTCTTTTAGTTTTCTGAAGACTAAGGCCAAGTGCTCATCATGCTCCTCTTCCATCTTCGAGTAGACCAAAATGTAATAGATGAAGATGATTACAAAGATGTCCAAATACGGTTCAAACACCTTATTCATCAAACTCATGAATTTGGAAGTGGCGCTTGTTAGCCCAAACGACATTACTATGAACTCGTACAAAACATATCTCGAACTGAATGCTGCCTTTTGAATATCTTCCTCTTGAATGCTAAATTGATAGTACCCCGAATGCAAATCCAATTTGGAAAACCAATGCGCTCCTACCAACTGGTCGAATAACTCGTTGATCTGGGTTAACAGATAGGTGTTTCACACCGTTAGTAGGTTGAGTTCTTGGTAGTCTATGCACAACCGTAGGGACCCATCCTTCTTCTTAACAAACAAAATAGGGGCTCCCCAGGGTGATGAATTGGGACAAACAAACCATAATTTTACCAACCCCTACAACTGAACTCTAAACTCAGTGAGTTCCTTTGGAGCCTTTCTATAAGGGTTCGAGAGATGGGTTTGGCACCCGGTATTAGTTTAATTTTAAAGTCCACTTCTCTATGTTGGGGTAATCCTGGAATCTTCTCGGGTAATACCTCAAGAAAATGCCGCACCACTAGCACATCATTCATACTCGCTGCCATCTCTTTTAATTTAAACATATCATATATACCGCTTCCCCTTTTATATGAGCCTTAAGGGCCTTAATTAAAGATAACAACATCTAAGACGCGAATTTAATACCTTGGAAGATGACTTCAGAGTCTCCATACCTCAAATTGATTTTCTTCTCCGCACAATCAATTCTGGCATGGTGCCAATCCAACCATGTCAAGCCCATAATATGATCAAATTCTTGCATTCCCAATACCATCGCAGGGGTTTCAAAAATCTTTTCTCTAATATATACTTCCAAGTGGCACTTGGCGGACGACGTCATCTCAGATTCGTCTGGGAGGCGTACTCTCCGAGTGATACTAGTGAAGTATTGTACGCCATCTAAATATTTTACGAATTCTGCCGAGACAAACAAATTTGTGGCACCAATATAAAATAAAGGGGGAGTTGGTTTCGAACTAACAATAATGGTGCCTAAGTACCAAATTATAGCAACCTCAATGCTAAGTTCCTAGCATAACTTAGGCAAGCTAAGGGCGAATGCTCATAATTATATTAATCAAATTATGACATACCTGCAATCACATCTTGAGGATTCCGCTCCTGAGCCAAGTCCAGAGCAAATATCTGCTCTCTAGCAGTTCCAAGATTCTTTCCTTGTGGTCTTCGTCCTAAACCACGACCTTGTTCTCATCCTCTAAGAGCTGCCGATGGAAATGCAGGGGGATCATCTCCACCAAGTTGTGGGCAATAATACCAGATTTGGCCCGGTTTGTTTTAGTAATATCATATTCGTCTGAATGGCCCTTTTGGTTGCTGATGAGGTTGAAACTTCGGGGATGGAGTTAGTGTTAAATGTGGGCTAGGATGTTCCATCCTAAAATTCTGGTGGAAACTGCCACAACCTCTTTGATTTCCTCTTCCACCTCTTTTATTATGTCTCTTTCTTAAGCTGGGGACTACTTCCATCATGACTTCGACTGGTCTCTTACTACTTCCTAAGTGGTCCGCATCCAATATTTTTGATATATTGATTATCTCTACCAAGCTCGTGTCCACTATAAACAATAGTGCTTACCTTAAAGGATCTCGCAAGCCTTTGTAAAATAGTTGTGCATACTTGTGGTCATCGAACTCATAGGAGACACAAAATCTAGTGAGGTGTTGAAACTCCCTTTGGTATTCTGTCATATACTTGGATCCTTGCTTCAACAACAAAAACTTTTCTCCAAGCTCATCTTGAGCAGTAGAGGGGATTTAATGCTCCAATAAGGCTTCAAAAAATTCGCTCTAACTGATCTAAGTGTACACTCGGCCTTTAAAAGTATAGCCCATGAGGGACTTCCACCACATCTTAGCGTGTGACTCCAAGAATTACACAGCTACGGGCACATCCATACTTTCTGGACATCTGATTTCGGCCATTATCTCTTGCACAGTATCCATCCACTCCTCAGTCAAAATATTCGACTCAGTCCCACGTAAAACAGGCAAGGAGAGGGCTCAAAAGGTACTCTTCAATTTAGACATAAGGGCTTATTGCTACACTGAGGCCTACTGGGATCGAAATTCATCTAAATATGATGGGAGGGTCTATCCCAGCTCTGACTGCTGAAACTAAGTAAGGATAGAAGTGGCAGGAGTGCCTATTATTGGTTCTATGCGTGCTAGGATCTACGTATAAAGATAGAACCTAATTTCAGGTTGGCTAATCTTAGAATAATGAATGGACATACTTAGTGTGAATTACACATGGGCATACCACTGCTTCCGCTATGTCAATTTTTCCACAAACTGACTAATCGAGCATGGGTGGAACCATTGTTCAATGAATTCTTTAGTTAAGAATCATTGAAAGCTGATACCATTTGTAAGACCCCCTCCCCCCACCCGAAACACACGACCAAGGTGAGTCTTATGTATAGAACAGCCATCTTTCGGTAGCGTCAGCACATGGGATAACATGTACCACAAGATGTCTATCCTGCCAGCCAAACAAATATCATCCATGCCAAACCAACATAAAAAATAGAAATAGAGGTCAAAATTTCACACAACTATATAGTTTAAACAAAGTACAATAGAAATAAGTAGCAATAACAACTACTTTACTATCAAAGCTACAACACGAGTCTCTCAAAACTCACATCTGTCACCGACGGCAGCAATGGTATCGTCGTTGATATGTAAAAACTAACTTTGTATATAGTTTTAAATTGAAAAGTAAGTTGGATTTATAAATTAGGTGTAATAAATGTTCAATCTCTTTTTTACTTATATACTTCGATTAAGACAAGAGTACCTATCGCGTTATAGTATATTATTTTAAAATGTCAAGGTCGTATTTTTCCACGGATCTGTGTTGAGAACTCTACTTTAATGAATGGAACTATTATTTTATCGAAAAGAGTTTTGATTTTTAAAAATAAAAGTAATACGTAAGTGTTTTGAAAATAGATGAGGTAGAGAGCCCTAAATTTTTACTAACTTTGGGAAATAAAATTTAAATAATAAAAACTCTACTTTTCTATTAATTTACTTGACTGTTGACGTTCCATAAATATGAGTGCACCTCTATCGATGATATATCCACCTGAGATTACTTACTTTGTTTGAACTTTCATATCTAATCAAAAATACCTTATAAACGCTTTACGTGGTGAACCCCGCTATAGACATCCTACTGCAATTCGAAGGTTCAACCCGGGAGGCTTACGTTCATCTCTTCCGAGAGTGAGGCACAGATTCTCCTAACCTTATAATGATCAATTCCTGATAAATCTTTAGTTTTTAATTTAAAAAATACGGTTTTTAAAATACAGAATTAATATCCTTTCCAAAGCTCATCTCAATCGAGTGCTAAAAAGCTCTTAGTCTCTCATCCAGATGGGGTGGTAGTAGGAAATTAAAAGACATATAAAGGCGCAAAAATAATATCCATCCCAACCATCTAAATCAAGCACTAAAAAGTTCTTAGCCTCTCATCCGGGATGGCGGTGGTAGTAAAAAGAAAGAAAAAAATGAAAAGTACTTACACACAAACCATTTCTCATTAGAATTAAAAGCTAAGTTAAAAAGGAAGAAGAAATGAAAATTTACTGAAAGCTGAAATTTATTACTTGAAAATTGTTACACACTATGAAACCCAAAATAGGATTAGGAAAATATCACTCAAAAATTACTCCTAACTACTATGTACAACTATGAGGAACTCTACCATCTCACTTCTAAACATCAGCCTTAGATGTCTATCTATAACCAAAATTTTTGAGGTATGCGCCCCCCTTACACGCCTCCCTAGGGCATGTCGCTTGGGTGTGACGCTAACACGACTGATGTGGATAGAATTTTCGGCGACATTTGGATTGAATCGACAAGTACACGAGCATGACTTGATGGTCACAAGCGTGACATACCGGTGTGACTGCATGGCGTGGCAGCTCAGTTTGTCGAGGATTGTCATCTAGAATTCTACTTTGTCATGACTGACATCACCGGCGTGACAGTTTGCATACAATCATGTAAGCTCATCATGACTCGAGCTGCTGGCTTTAGGAATTCGGCACGGCATGACAATGGGTTGATTGGTTGTTCACGGGTGATGTCCCTGGCGTGATAGGTGGCACATGAGCGCGTACCTAAGGAGTGACTTTGCTTGAAGGCCGAAGTCTCCCGAAACATTGGAATTGCTGGTTTTAAAGTTGCATGCCATAGGTCATGGGCGTGACCTAGGAGCTTGACTTATGAAATTTTGTCAAATTTCCCCAAATGTCCTGAAATACCTATTGAGCACAAAAATAGATTAAGTTAGAACTAAAAAAAATAAAAAGAAAATATTTATTTAGTTATTTATATAATATATTTATATTTTTTTATTAAATAAAAAAAATACAATAAATATATATATTTATATTGTTACTCATCAAATACCCCCATACATAAGCTCTGCTATTCCAGAGCAAAAGTATGAGTCGATTATACGAACTATTATAAAAGTTCAAATTCAACTATCAGTTTATTATATCAAGGGAAAATAGACATAAAAATCTGGAGTATAAAACATTAAGTCCTATATTATTCAAATTATTTCGCCATAAATAAATGTTCATAGCCATAAGACTTCTTTAGAAAACCAAATACCACGCAACATTGCAATCATTAGTAACAAGTTTGATTGGCATTATCAAAACCATACCTTGAAAGTTATATGAAGCAAAATTCGATCAATTTGAAGTGGTTTTACGGTAATAAACATGGCATTTTCCTATGTAGCGGGTTATGATGTAAAAGGTGATGAATTTTATCCCCTCACCTTATTCAATTTTCTTGTTTTGTTATAACTATTTAAGAAAATATTTTCAAAAATAGAAAGAAAAACTTTGCAGAATTGCCATTTATTTTAACCTAATGTATATGTTTAGGAGTACATACTCCATTTCATATAGTCTTTTAATAATTATTGGATGCCTATGTTTACGTAATGAAATCCTATTCCCACTAACATAAGATCTTTTCTTTTCTATGAGCACATACTCCTAGATGCTTTCTTGCATAAGAAAACATGCCAAGTAAAAATAAATAGGTAGGGGGTTTCAAAAAAATTAAAATTTTGATAAAAATTTTTGAGAGCAATTTATAATAGATTGAAATTCCAATATTTCGATAAGGGTGAAGTAAAGATAAGTACAATCTACATTTTTTTGGCTAACATAATACACGTGCCCCTATTTATAATAAACTAGAAGAAGTGCTCAAAACAAATCCTCTTAAAAAATAAAATGCAAAAGATATTATTTAAAACTTACAGCAAGATATTTAGATCTATCTATTTATGATAAATAAATAACAAGTAAATTGAAAACTAAATAACTATTTATATATCAACTCAATAAAAAATTTTGTTTTGTAAAGAGATAAATGAAGTACGGGTTTTAGATTTATTTTCAGATGATTGATTTTGCAACATATATACACAAAAGACTTTATTTTTATTTATATATATATATTTATTATATATATATATATATATATATATATATTTATTTTTTTAGCAAATATATAGATATATATTGATTATAAAATATTATGTGTATAAAAAAAATATTTCTTATTTTGTTTAAAGAAAATATTCCGTCATATTTATGTTGTGCATAAGTATAAAGAAAAAGAAGATATATATACAAAACTAAAAGTAAAATAGAATAAAGAGGCTTTCTTGATTGGAAGTCGGGGAGGCAGTAAGCAAAACCTATTAAAATAAAAGACAAGTAAAAATAGCAGATAACTATGGGGTGTCTCTCACAAGTGCTTTATTTACCGTGTTTCCTAGTAAAGCTCCTGGTTGGCGCTCCGACAGCATGTTTGAAATCCTTATAATTTGAGTTTCTATATTTTTAATTAATTTGGTCAGATTCCGGATATTGAACACATTTGCAATGACATATTTTGTAAATATGTCTTTTATCGGGGTGAGTCATAATGGTTATAATTGTGGTGGTGGTCGTGGTTGTGCAAATCCAATTGGACTTATAGTAGGCGGACGATGAGCATTATTAGGATTGCTCCATGATAAATTTGGATGGTTCCTAAACACTAGATTATAATTATTATTATTAATATTTGGGTTATAAGAAGGCGATTGATACAGATTCCCAATTTAATCAATTCACTCTTCTATTATATTATTAGTTGAATTCTAAGTAGGGGTAGTGGAAGAAGTCGACATCTCTGATACTTCCCTAGTTAGATATTTTACTTGCATTGCTAAATTTAAAGAAGTGTCGAGCTTGTAAAGCCCAGCGGGTTTATTAGGGCGTGACCTAAGCACGCTCCATTTGTAGTCATTCATGTCCATTTCCTCAATTAATGCTTGTGCAGCATTGTGGTTTTTATTATTTAACGTTCCCACGATTAAAACATCAATTATTTGTCTGGTTTAGAAATTCAAATGATTATAAAATGTCTGCACTTGGAGCCAAGCCGTTAGTGCGTGATGTGGACACCTACGTAAAAATTACTTAAAGCATTCCTAAGTCTCATAGAGAGACTCAGACTCGCCTTGAATAAAAGAAGAAATATCTTCACGTAATTTATTAGTTTTAGCAAGCGAACAATACTTTGTTTAAAACTTTTCAGTCATCTCAGCCCAAGTAATGATGGATCCTCTAGGTAGATAACCTAACCACTACATGGCTTTCATCCTTAATGAAAAAGGAAATAAACGTAAATGAATGGCATCTTCCGTGGCGCCATTTATTTTAAATGTGTCGCATATTTATAAGAAATTTAACAAATGCGTGTTAGAATCTTCATCTAACAATCCATCGAATTATACTGATTTTTGAAAATTTGAATAATGCTAGGTTTGATTTCAAAATTATTATTAGCAACAGTTGGACGAACTATACTTGACCCGGTGTTGTCCAAGTTCGCCCTCACATAATAAGACATAGTCCTTTGTGGGGCCACAACTGGAATTTGATCTGCCATAGCTTCTACGTGTGTGGTTCTGATAGACTCTCCAGATTTAATGCTTGGTCGTGGTCATGGGATCGAAGGCACCTGTAATAGGTGCGATCGATTTTATGATCAAAATCAAGATTAATTAGGATCAATAGGAAAATTTTTTCGGGTCATGTACTAAAAAACTATTATATAAATTTTCTTTATTTATTTTTGTTTATTATTTTTTTGTGGTTTATTTAGGAAATAAAAAAACAGAAATAAAAGTGTGGTTAATAAAAAATATAGTTTTTTAAAAAAGGTTTTTTTAATTAACAGGGAATTTGTGGTTTGTTTATTTTTATAAAAACTGTAGTTTTTAATAATAACTAGGATAAAAGTAATAGTAATTCCTTTTTATTTCAAAAATCAACACAAAATTATCCCAGGCAACAACGCCAAAAAATTGATAAGTAAAAACTAACTTTGGAGATAGTTTTAAATTGAAAAGTAAGTTGGATTTTGAAATTAGATGCTATAATGTTCTATCTCTTTTTTACTTATATACTTCGATTAAGGCAAGTGTACCTATCGCGTAATTTTATATTATTTTAAAATATTAAGGTTGTATTTTTCACGGATCTGTGTTGTGTACTCTACTTTAAGGAATGATACTATTATTTTATCAAAAAGAGTTTATGATTTTTAAAATTAAAAATAAAAGTAATAAGTAGGTGTTTTGAAAATAGATGAGTTAGAGAGCCCTCGATTTTGACATACATTAAGAAATAAATTTTAAAAAATAAAAACTATTCTTTTCTATTAATTTACTTGACTGTAGAGGTTCTATAAATATAAGTGCATCTCTATCGAGGATACATCCACAAGAGATTACATACTATGACTGAACTTTCGTATCTAATCAAAAATACCTTGAAATGCTTTATGTAGTGAACCCCGCTATTGACCTCATACTGCGATTTGAAGGTTCAACCCGGGAGGCTTACATTCATTTCTTTCGAGAGTGAGGCACTGTTTTTCTTTACCTGAGAATGATTAATTCCTGGTATATCTTAAGTTTTTAATTTATAAAATAGGTTTTTAATGCAGAATTAATATTTTTCCCAAAACTCATCTAAATCGAGTGCTAAAAATTTATTAGCCTCTCATCGGGATGGGAGTGGTACTAGAAAAGTTAAATAAATATAAAGGTGCAAAAATATTATCCGTCCCAACCATCTTAATCAAGCGCTAAAAAGTTAATAGCCTCTCATGTGGGATGGGGGTGGTAGTAAAAAGAATTAAAGAAAATGAAAAGTACTTACGCACACACCCTTTCTCAATAAAAATAAAATCTAAGTTAAAAATTAAGATGAAATGAAAATTTACTAAAAGCTTAAATTTATTACTTAAAAGGTGTTACACACTAGGAAACCCAAACTAGGTTTAGGAAAATATAACTCAGAAACTACTCCTAACTTCTATGTATAGCTATGTGAAACTCTACCAACTCTCTTCTAAACATCAACCATGGAGGTATATTTATAGCCGAAATATTTGAGGTACCTAGGGTGTTTCACCTGGTCATGATGTTGATGTGGCAGATATGGATAGAATTTTTGGCGATATTTGGATTGAATCGATAAGTACACGGGCGTGACTTGGTGGTTACGGGAAAGAAAGTCGGGCGTGACTGCATGGCGTGGCAAATCGGTTTCTTCCTGGCTTGACAGCTGGAAATATTCTTGGTCATGGCTGATGTCATGGGCATGACAACTGGCACACGCGCATATAAGTCGTGCGTGATATGATCTTGTTGGCTTCAGGACTTCGGCACGGTGCGACAGCGGGTTGATTGCTTGGTCATGAGTGATTCCACGGGAGTGAAAGGTGGCACACAGGTATGTACCACTGGCGTGACTTTGCTTACAGGCAGGAATCTCCTGAAACATTAGAATTGTTAGTTTTGAAGTTACATGCCCAAGGTCACGGGTGTGACCTAGGTGCATGACTTATGAAATTTCACCGAATGGCCCCAAATCTCCTGAAATACCTATATGACACAAAAACATATTAAGTTAGAACTAAATAACTAAAAAGAAATGATTTATTTAGTTATTTTTATAATATATTTATATTTTTTATTAAATCAAAACAAAAAAAATAAACTAAAAATATATATATTTTTCTTCTCATCAGTCATATAAGGTCCTATAACCCTGGCCTGGCTGCCCTCCTGTACGATCTACTATTGTTATTCTATCTGGTGGGTTTCCTCCTAAATTGGAAGACGTAGAAATCGTTAGTCATAAAGAATAAGTGACTATCACATCCGCTCACCCCGACGGCTCTTAGGTGTCGAGCGGTAAAAGGAGCAATGGTACAATAAATAATTACATAAGCAGTAAGTACAAGTAGATGGTATATCTTACAGGTCATGAGTAGTTACAACAGTAGTGTATATCAGAAATATATCATTCAATCATAGCAATTAAGTAAGAGTATAAATAATTCTTTTGTAGCAATTCTACTTCTATAACATGAGTGTAACTTAACTTAAAAAAAGCCCATACATATTTATAAGTTAAGGATCGGTTTAACAGTAAAGTAACTCATCATGTAAGAGTGCCCATAAATACTTATAGGAGAAGAATCTTATGTAATGTAATGTAAGACAATGTTATGAATGCAATATCATGACTCACCCAAGCTCACACATACACTGCTATAATCCGTCGTGGCCAGGCGGTGATAGTAGAGTGGGCATCTCCACTACAAGTCTGGTCTCCACACTACCTGGCCTAAGCATCCGTACACCTCAACTATAAGAAAACAACAGCGGAGCTCAATGTATACCTCGACAAAGACTTATAGTTACCACTTTTCAAGTAGGTAGCTAACCTTTCATGAATAATCCGTCGTGGCCAGGCGGTGATAGTAGAGTGGGCATCTCCACTACAAGTCTGGTCTCCACACTACCTGGCCTAAGCATCCGTACACCTAAACTATAAGAAAACAACAGCGGAGCTCAATGGATACTATGACTCATAGGGGTCTTGGGGAGATGTGCACCAAGAACACATCCCAAACTGGTCAATCATGTGGCACTGAAGGAGTCCCGGGAATGAGCATTGAGGACAAAGACCAACTGTACAAGGTTTATCTTTCAACTCCCGTCGTTGTGACGACTGGCGAGCCGTAGACCTGTTACACTATCCTTAATCTAGGATTATGACACCAAATGTCAACACACAATGCATGAAATTCCACTTCATTGTGGCACCGAAGGAGCCCCGGGAATGAGCGACGAGGACCAAGACCTATCGTCCACTTGGCACAGAAGGAGCCTCAAGAATAAAAACTAGGACCAAGCCCAACCACCCAAAGTCTCTTTTCATTATTACCCATCCAGTGCGAATAAACACACACACTCACATCCTTTCGCATTCTCATGCTCCCAAGCACTTAAGGGTTCATCATAATCACAGGTGACAAGCCACCTTTTAAAACATAAAATCCCACACTACAACTCGTAGGGAGACACAACTCTAAGCAGTGGACTATACTAGTTATCCTAACCATTATTCGAGATCATGATTTAACATATTCTATGGCCATGAGATTTACCCCATCTGATTCCTTCCCTATAATCGAGCATTCACAAACATTTATGCTTCAAAATATTTATCAATATCATTATGATGATACTTCACATATATCTTCCAGCATGGTAACATGTTTATAGGCTATACATTCAATTACCGTATAGCATTCATTGGATTATTATCATGCATATTCATACAAGATTTCACAAGTATTTCATTGTACTATTAGATCTTATCAAACCATTTTTTCACTAAACTCCTCCAAACCATTTGATTATTTAGATTTCACCAATCCATTTTCTTATCTCGCCACATATTACTAGGCTCACCCAAACGTCAACAACAATTTGCTATATTTCTACTAACTTGTCCAAAACCGGTTATTCATTAACCTGAAATAAACATGAACATAAGTTGTCACTATGGAGCAATTTGACTGGGCATTCCTGGAGCTACGAAGCTCCTATGAAAACATATAACCATCCATTGGAAAGGTATTTCTGAGGACTACAACTTTCTTGTTCAGCCAAGACCTAGATCTGGCCACATCAGGCTCGAAAATGGCCTCGAAGTCAGCTGCGCGCAGAAAATAGATTTATGCACACATCTTAAAGCAAAATGAATGACATCAGTTCGTGTTCTTCTTTTGCTCATTTGTTAGAAACCACATACAACACTTCCACCTCCCTTATTCGCCCTCAAAAGACCATCCTTTTTCATGAAACTAAGTCCACCAACTTCAAAATGAAGAGAGGAGAGGTTGAAGACACCTAATCCCTTGGACGAGGTCCTAGCATGGTCTTTTCCTAGGAAATCTCCATCACACATAAGTCAAACTCTTTTGAGTTGATATGTTGGATCCCTAGTTTTGATTTGGGCTATATCATCTCTTTTAGGCTATATTGACCTAAGATTTATCTATGGTTAATGGTTAGACTAATTTATAATCTACCCTCAGGCTAGGATAGTTTAGAAAGGTTTGATATGAGGTATTTGGTTTAGTAGTTTTGTGTTCGACGATAGTCAAATTTCGCTCGATGATCTTCGATTAAAGATCGACGATCTCAGAGTCATATGAACTCTAAAGTGAGATCGATGATCTGCTTGCTCAGATCGACGATCGTGTTGCCCTGGTCGACGTTTTCTGTGGAGATAGTTTTTCTTCAGGTCGACGATCTACTTGTTCAGATTTACGATCTTCGTTCTCTGGCCGACGCTTTTCTTCTGCAATTATATGTATTCTTTGAATTTGAATTATTGACTTATTTCCTCATGTCTAAGACATATGCTATTAAGATATTCTGCTTAATTTAATGCCAATATTTCTTTGCTTATTTGCAATATCCCTTATGCATTAATTGAAAGATTTTGACAGAATAAAGTTGTTTGTTTTATTAGAGGAAATCGTGTCTTTCTAACAGCTGTAATATAGCCGTTATGCCTTGCTTCATGTGCTAATTTATAAAGTCTATTTGATTGGATATTTTAATATCCTTAATTCCTTTTTAGGAATGACAGAGAAGATTTCTGGCACAGTTTCTTTATTTGTTTTATTGTATTATTTGGAAACATCTTTTAGTGCATGGCTCGAGGCAAAATTCAAAGAAGATAAGTTTCTATATTATCAAGGCAGTTTGCTTAAGACAAATATACAGACATAGAAACAAAAGAGAAGAAACAACTATGAGAGAACAAGAGCTCTCAAGAAAAGAATTTGTTCCTCTACTGCTTCTTGAGTTCATCCTGTCTTCATGAAAATCAACACTCAGTGATCAAGCTTTCAAGAAGAACTCTCCTCCCAGATTACAAAGCTGCTGAAGAAGAACAACCATCAACATCTTGAATCTTCTTCAAAGCTGCATCAGAAAAGGCTTCAAAGCAATCTGGAGTTCCTACACCCTGAAGCAAAGCTTCTTCCTGGATATTCTCTAAGCCAGGGGGAGCTTTGATTTTCTCAGAGCAATCCACTAGCTTCTCTGAACACAGAGAAGACACCTTCATTCTTTCCCTTAACCTCATGTAAAAGGGTTATTACTCCCTTCAAAAGTGAACCTTTGGTGGCAGGGAACCTGATCAAAAACCTGTGTGTTTGGTTCTTAGGCACCTGATCAAAAGCCTAAAGGGTTCTAATATCTACCTGAAGTAGATCTTGTGGTGGCAGGGCACCTGAACAAACACCTGTAGTGGATTCCTACAAGGGTGATAGAAGAGTGGATGTACCCAATTGGGGAACCACGATAAAGTTCTTGTGTTGTCTTGTTATTTTATTTAATCATTGATCTGTGGCTGTGATAGATATAACTAGGTTGCTAGTTGCTGTGTTAGGTATAAAGCTTAACTGAAACATAAGTTAGCTTGTTTCTTTTCACTACACTCTGATAGGCTTTAGGTTTAAAGCTTTATATTTCAATTCCGCAATTTGCTCAAGAGAAGTGTTTAGAGTCTCTTAATTTTTGAATACTCTATTCCCCCTCTAGAGTAATAAGTATCTTATCCTCTCTCTTTCAATTGGTATCAGAGGAGGTCACGGGTTCAAGACGGGGGGGGGGGGGGGGGCACTATTAAATCTTGTTTTTCCCTTCTACCTGTGTGGGTCTGCCGGGTCTGGCAAACCGTGGACATGTGGTAACCCCACCTCTGAGCCATGTGGGCCATGTGGTAACCCAACCTCTAAGCTGACAGGTTGTGCTGGATGCCGGGGGGGGGATTGTTGGGTCTGGTGTTCCTTCACTTGACCCGTGGCGCTTTGCTACTTATTTAAGAAATTAAGTAGCGCCCTCTCCAAAAGTTTGTGCTTTTGGTGCAGTTTGGTATGCGTTTGATCCTTCACGACATCTCACCTTTATCATAACTAAAGATTTAGCACCAAGGGAGGGGGTAGGAAGCTCACCTCATTTCCGGCCATGGACCTCGTCACTGTCCTTGGCAGCATCATTCTTCATGAAGGGAAGTTCGACCTCCATGAAATCTGACACTGACAACATTCTTCATTTCCATCGGGTTCGGTAAGTAATGTCTTGGCAAGGAAGAATGGAAGTGATGGCTAGGGTTTCTCATTTCCTCCTTTTATAGCAACGTATTAGTGTTATGTTACCTTGCCAAGTGTCACGCCGTAATTGGATCGCTATTATTATTAAATTAAGTCTTATAGAAAAGACCGGTCCAAGGAGCCATCCGGTGTACATCCCAAGATGTGGTTTATCCCATATATACAAGACATCGTACCTAGCCTGGGCTACAAAATTGCCCAAGTCAAATTCGTCGAGTATCCTTATTCAAACTCGACGAATCGTTAGAATTACAACTGTCATATCAACGAATCGGCTCAACATTATCTGACGAATTATTCTCAACTCAATAGGCCGAATGAATTCTAAGTATAATTTGTCATGTATACTCGACGAATCAGCCACCCCTTTAAACAAACCCTAATGATATTCGACAAATTGGCATATATTCGCTCAATTGTTCTAAGTCCCTCTCGATATCCGACGAATTTTACTTAACCGAATTCTACCTAAGCCTGTCTCGATGAATCCGTCGAATATCCTTGACGATATTCGACAAATGAATCTTTGTTCCACCAATTTTTCTCCAAGCCTTACATGTCGAATTTACCGAGTATCACTCGACGAATTCATAGGGTTTATCTGGCAATATTTATAAATTCCTTGCCAGAAAATTCCTAAGTCAAAAGGATCATATGCGTTGAGCATGACTCAACGCTTGTCGAAAGGTGTCGTGACCAATCGATGATACTCGATAAATTCCCTTAGCCGAAATTATTCTAAGTCCAACTATCTTTATGCGTTGAGTATCAATCAACTCCCGCCTAGCAGTCAACTTACTCGAGGCCTATCATTAGTGCACCTCGAGCTTGATTCAAGTCTCTTGACTCAAAACACGTGCAAGGGGTGAAACATCAAATGGGACGTTACATGTTAATCTCTGCAAAAGAGAACGGAAAAGTCAAAATCACGAATACCTGTAAATTTAAATTATAACCCAAGTACCTCAAGTGAAGTCGCAGACCCTTGCTAGTCTCTTCAAAATAGATGTCAAAATAAGGTAAATTTAAAATATAACACGAGTAATTAAAGTTAACATGCAGACACGTACTAATCTCTACAAAAGAGAAGTCAAAAGCAGGTAAATTTTAAATATAACACGAGTACCTAAAGTGAACTCATAAACACCTGCTAATCTATGTAAAAGAGAAGTGAAAAACATGTAAATTTTAAAAATAATGTGTGTTCCTAAAGTGAATTAACGAATACCTGCTAATCCTTACAAAAAAGAAGTCCAAGGCAGTTAAATTTAAAATATAACACATGTACCGTAAGTGAACTCACGAACATTTGTTAATATCTGCAAAAGAGAAGTTAAAAGTAGGAAATATTAAAATATAAAATGAGTACCTGAAGTGAACTCGCGAATACCTGCTAATATCTACAAAAGAGAAGGCAAAAGTAAATAAATTTAAAATATAATTCGAGTACCTGTAGTGAACTCACGAACACCTGCTAATCTCAGCAAAAGAAAAGTTAAAAGTAGGTAAATTTAAATTATAACGCGTGTACCGTAAGTGAACTCCTGAACACATGCAAATCTCTATAAAAGAGAAGTCAAAAGGAGGTAATACTTGTGGGAACAAGAGTTTGGTCAGTTAGCCAAAATAGTCGCAGCAGCTTATCCTGTCAGCTTTCTAGTGGTTTGGCTATGCGTCCTGCTTGGTCAGCGATCTATTAGTGTGGTCTTGTGAGCTGTCCATTAATCCTTCAGGTAGTTTGGCACAACAGTCCATGTAGTAGCTCTCCAGCGGGTTAGTTAGCATCTATAGTAGTGGAACAGATGTTAGTCGTAGTGGTCTTGAGGTTAGCTGTTGTGGTCTGGTGTGTGGCTACAATGGTCTGGATAAAGCTTCAGTAGCGAATAGATGGTTTACCGCAATTACGGTCTGGTGGCAACCCGGAGTTGCGGTCTGATGGCTTGCAGTAGCTGTAATCTGATGATTTGCCTCAACTACGATATGGTGGCAACGTGTAGTTGCGGTCTGGTGGCCTAGTATAACAGTATACCCTTGGCTATGTGATGGGTTTCCGTAGTTGTCTCCATGTGTATAAGTATTCATTATATAGTGTGTGATTTGACCTTATCAAACCGCACAAGCCTCCCAACTTGTATTTAGTCCCACATCGATTGTTGAATTCTCTCATCTCCCCTGTTTTCTATAAATGAGGGGGCATACCTATGTAATAATAATCTTTCTAGAGCAATAAATTTTTTGATTTATTTACCACTTTTTACTTGGTATCAGAGCTGTAACATCTCTCAGACAACTTGACCCCCTTGGAGTGGTTTTGTCTTGACTAGGTCATGACAAAACCCTTGAAGCCCAAGAAGACCTTGTGGACTTATGAATAAAGGTGATTTGGATGAATGGACTGCAAAAAGTAGATTCCTAAACCCTAGTTTAGGATGATCATGAGACTCCAAGACCCCACCCTTACCTCACCAATCTATTGAATGGCACTAAGGGGCCCATTGGAGTCAATCCAGAATGGTTAAGTAGACCTACGCATAAATAGGACAAAGTGCCCTAGCTAAGGGCAAAGCTCCCTAATGAGCCCAAACAACCCTACCAAGGTCTTCCCCGACCTAAGTTGGTCAATGGGTCATTAAAGACCCATTGGAGTCAACCATAGAGCTTGAGTTGACCTAAATCAACCCTAACCCTAACTAGGTCAAACTGACATACATAGGGTCAATTGAGCTTCCCTTAACAAAGTGGACCCTACCCATGCCCTCCTAACCCTTGAGTGAGGTCAATGGGTCACCAAGGACACATTGGTGCCAACCCTAGAGGCTAAGTTGACCCAAGTCAACTCAAAACCCAAAGTGGTAAAAGTGCCCTTAATAAGGGTCAAGTGACCTTCAAGGTGCCAAGCCAACCCTACCCATCCCTACCTAGACCCTCGGGGAGGCCAATAGGTCACCAAGGACCCATTGATGGTGACACAAAAGTTCAATTTGACAAAAGTCAACACAAGGCTAGGTCAAGTCAAACTTAGCTAAAAAGGGGCTAACTCAAGCTCAAGCCCCTAGCCACATGGGCTAACCACTTCCTAATTATTTTATAATAGCCTAATGGGCTACATTTAGGCTAGGGCCATGAAAAAAATCGGCCATGAAGGACAGGAGAGAGAAATATCCAATTCCTCATTAATGGAGGAGAGAGAAAAGGAGGTAAAGACCATTCATAACTTAGGGAGGCCAAGGGCCACCATTATTGGCTGGATTCAACTCCTCTGGGGAAGAGGAGAAGTTTCCAGCCATTTCCCGTCCAGCACAGGGCAGGTTTACCCCCATCCCACCATTTGGCTGAGAGCTTCATCAATGGCCATTAATGTCCATTGATGCTTGAGCACACCCCTCCCCCATTTTACTATCTTAAAACCATCACTGGACCACGAGGAGACGTTTACCCATCTTACCTGAAGGATCCATAGTAGTTCATTATGTTGTTGTAGAAATCGAGCGGCTCCATCATCGGAAATGGCATCCCGACGATCAACCCGCCTCTAGGGCGCAAATAAGGTCCTCCCATTCCTCTTCTTCTATGGGTAGATCATATGGATCATTTAGAATAAAAATCGGGGTCAATTGAGCCCGATCAAAGCTTGAATTTTCATGGTTTTCCTGTGACAATGAGATTGCCTAGATTATCGTAAAAGGGCCCTCCGGTGGCTGTGCCGATGCTTGGGGATAGCCACCACCTTGACGGAGGTGGTGGTGGCGGTGACCGGCTAGGGAGGTTGCCGAGTGGCCGACGACAGATGCTTGAAGTTGTCCTAAGAGGAATTGATCTTGGCCATTAGCGCACGGGGAAGATGAGGGGATGACGTCCAGATGAGCGCCAAGATTCGTGCCGCCACTGATTTAAACTATAGGATAATAATTATTTCATTTGTTATTTTGTCACTCATATTAAGTCATTTTGTAAATTAATTTAAAAATTCTTAGAAGCCAAATAAGAGAAAGTGGTCAACATATAAATTATATCCGTTGGGGTCTACTTTATTTTAAAATTAATTTGAGTCAATTTGAACAACTGGTTTGACCAGGGCACCCATTTTGGTTGGGTCTATACTTAGGGTTAGTTAGAAATAAAAATGAGTGCCCCAACTTCATCCCTTGTCCAAATTACTTGAACTTTGGAAAGGGAGTCATATTAATCTATTCCTTGGTCTAGCCCAAATAATGAGAATTTTTGGGGATAATTTTTCTATAGTTTTTGTAATTCTTTAAATATCCTAGGGTAAATTAATTAGGGGACCTAATTAATTCCAAACCCTCCCAAATTTTGGTGAGTGGTCCTTGGAGTCATCAGGAGGGTCTGTATAAATTTCCACCTATTTTTGAGTTGTTTGAGTAGGATTTGAGCAAACCCTAGCCTTGCCCTAATAAGGGGTATTTAGGTCAAATGTGCACTTTGATGTTTGAGTGGTCAAACCACCTCAAAATAGGCTGAGATTTGGGCCACTGGTTTGGCATGACATATAACACCCCCATATGGGTTATGGGGTGGTTTGGGGTAGGATTACCCTAGGTCCCCAGATCAAACCTATGTTAGGACTTTCGTGGTTTGAGAAGGGCATGGGTTCAAATGCCCTTGTATGTATTTGAAATTTAGTAGGGAGGATACTATGGTAGCTATAGTACTCTGTTAAAAAATCTTAGATGATTTGGAGATGGATAGACCCCTCTAAACCCTAAATCTAGTTTAGGGCACAACCTTTATACAGGCAAGGTAGGACGTCAAAACTTAATGAAAGCCATGAAAATGGGTAGTGTAGTAATAATGTCATTATAAGCCTTGGATAATTTTATTGGGAATTTCATATCAATAATTTTAATATCACCCTTGCAATACAACTAATAGCCCTAATTAATTATGTTTTATATATGACCTCAATGTCCATTAGATGATTATGAAACTTGGGCAGGGCGAGTTTCAAACCATTATGATTATACATGATTTTTTTTATTTTTAGATATAAACTTCTAGTACTTACTTTACAAGTATATAAATACTAGAATATGATCAATAATAGATTTAGAGCTCCCTTTTTATTTGAAAATTATGAGCCTTGATCAGTAGTGTTTCTAGGTTTATATACACATATAGAATTTTATTACAATTTTTAGATGAATAATTGTTGTACTTAGTTCATTAACCTATTAACTTGGATTATTATGAAAAATCAAGTTTAGAGTTCATTATTCCCTGATAAATTATGAAACTTCACCTGGAGTG
The DNA here is from genome assembly GCA_039513925.1 of Platanthera zijinensis. Taxonomy (NCBI): domain Eukaryota; kingdom Viridiplantae; phylum Streptophyta; class Magnoliopsida; order Asparagales; family Orchidaceae; genus Platanthera; species Platanthera zijinensis. The sequence goes on along the minus strand of CM077081.1, from coordinate 168,608,242 downwards.
TTTATATGTCTTTATGTTCATCCTAGAATTTTCTCAGAATTATTGGAAGTATATTGGCAGTACGTGTCTTTTGAAATTTTATAATGTAGGTTATATTCAAAAATTATGTTTAGGGGTTTAAATCTTACTGAAATTTTGGAGACCTTAAGTTTACTGATAAGTAGTTGTCTTGTATTTATCATAATTTTGTTGAACACTTTGCATGCCTGAAAATAACACTTCATGTTCAAACTATGGCATTTAGATCACTTAGGAAATTAAATAAATTCTCAAGTAAATTAGGAAAATTATAAACTTCTGTATTTAGGCTAATCATGTCATGATAGACCTCCAATAAATATTATAGGGAATTTGGATGATAATTTGGAGTACATCCCATTGTATACATCATATAGTTTAAGAAGGTCTGCGTTTTAAAAAACTGCAGAAATCATAATATGGTGCAAAATGAACGCAGAGAGTTGGAATATTTGTGTATTGATCTGGTAAGTGAAATGAGTTCATCAACGAGAGTTGTGATGAGGAGTGGGAGGTTTGACTAGTGTTAAGAGGTGCTCGGGGTCAACAAAACATCGTCTTCCCCGTGGATAGAGAGAAATAGTCAAAATACACTAGTGTTAGATCCATTAAATTAAACGGATTGGGATTTTGGTAACAACAAAAAATATTAAGTGCCAAGCGAAAGCGAGCTTTGGGCTGCAGCCCATCGTAGTTCATAGTATCCTTTGAGAGCCCTTCACGTGGTATGATGGGGGCTGTCCTAGGCTATCCTAAACTGTAGGCAAAACAGAATTGCAAGAGTAACTAGCATAAATAGGGATTCACTTTCACTCACCTCGATGTATCAGAATGTTAGGTTGGGTCACACGGACAGTGGGCTCGTTGGTTTGGTGATGGGCTGGTTGGCCCGGCGAGCTTTTGCTCGGTTGTTGGTTGGGACGGACGGTATGATCAGGGGAGTCATGTCTCGGTAGGTGATACATAAGATTTCATGTGCATAAAGTATAAGGTGGTGGGTCTTCGGTATTGGAGGGTCGATGCACCGACGCCAATACGTTGACCCGGTAAGTGTGGTTTAGCACTTCGCCATATAAAGTCTGGTGAGCCAGCTGGCAAGTGTACGCAGGAGCTCCGCTTAGTGCACCAGCATCGAGGCATACGATAAGTCTTACTGGTAGTGCAATTACCGGTATAAGGGTGGGCGTGGCCCAACCAAACGCTTCTATTTGCCACTACGGAGGTATCAAGGGAGGTTAGGCTCCAAAAAGGGTGAACTAAAGGTCTGTGTACACAGAGTCGAGTGGGTGAGTTGCACTTGCATGCTCACATCATTGCATAATTGCATGTCATATAACTATTGGATATATCCTTGACACCTATTGTATAAAGTAGTATGGGATGCTTTATACAATGGGCCCTGCAAAACAACCCCTTGGTTTATAAGCTCGCATGAGCGTGCTTATAAGTTAAGGTTTATATTCTATATATATACATGCTTGGTACAAAAAACGACACCCTATCATATAAATTGGTATGGGAATTTTTATACGATAGGAGCCTTATAGAAGATCCCTTAGCTTATCTGTTTTCATATAAGTTAAGGTAACTTATTTCTTATTCAATTTTTCTTACTTTTATTATTGCCTTATATACTCATAGAATCGCTAGATAAATTCTGCCGTGACCTGCTTCTTATTCATTCTCCACCTTCATTTCCTCTCCTTTCCTCCTCCCCGCTCGGTGCCTAAGAGCGATGGGGAAAGGGGCAGGGGATGATAGGACTTAGTCTTTTAGAATAACGGTTTTCGAACAACATCATTTTAGGGGACCGTGGATCCCATCATGGAGGAGCAACCCTATAGGTCGAAACACTTGGAGTTGGGACAGTCTAGCACCGAAGTTCAAACAGCTGGGACTGTGAGTCCCGATCATTATTAGATGATTAGTTTTATTTTTGTACTGAGTGATATGTAGTATGGAGATTGATGTACCGGGCATGAGCCCAAGTTTCTGTACTTATATTATATCTATGGACACTCCCTTGATGGAGAATATTTATTATACATGTGATTCTGGTGGACTTGTTGAGTTTCATTCTTACTTTTATAGTTTTGCTACATTTTCTGCGATCCATTTGGCCGGCAGGATCGACATTTTGTTGTGATGACCTTCCGGGTGTGAAGGTGTCAACGCAAAGTGGCGATTCTTAGCCTAAGACTCTGATGGTTTAAAAAGGAAAAAAATGGGGTCTTACAAGAGCTCACAGATCCTTTATTCCAAATTGATAGTGGTTTCTTTGTGAAACTGCGCGGTCTCTTCTTCCAGCTTCTTCCTACTTCTTCCGTCATCTTTCCCTCCCTTCTTCCCTCCCTTTCTGGTCGCTTTGTTTGCGACTTGCGTCATGCCTGCTTGTCTGTTCTCGCAGTTTTATCTTCTTTATTACAGTCTCCCATTTTTGTCGCAGCATCTTTCCTGCCGCTCGTGTGTTGACACCGAGATTGTGCGGTCTATGATCTTATTCACATAATTTGTTTGTGTTGTTTGTTCGCGCGGTTTTTTTGGATTACCATGTATCTTACTTCTTTTCCCCATGGATACTCTGCCTTCTTCTGCCACTCCCTCTAATTCTCTCTCTCTTTCTTTTACTTCTATTTCTGCTTCTGGTAATTTGGGTACTTCATCCAAGCTTACTGGTCCAAATTACCCGGATTAGAGTGTGTCCCTTATTTTCCTTTTACGCTCTCAGTATAAGCATTCTCATTTGACCGATGATCCACCTCTGATTTGCACGACTGCTTATGATGATTGGGATGCTTTTGTTGCCTTAGTTCTCACTTGGTTAGCCAACAGTTTATCCCATGAGTGTCTTCCTATTATTAGATATGACCAAACGATCAATGCTGCATGGAACCATCTTGATGCTTTATATTAGAAGGGAGCTCAAACTTCGCGCATCTATACATTATATGCAGATCTTTTTTCTCGCCCTTTTATGACTCTTACAGCTGCTTATAAGGAGGTCCAAAGTCTTGGTGCTAAACTTCTTCAACATCGTCATTTTTTTGTTAATCTTTCTTAGCAACAAAAACACTTTCATGAACTTTTTGTTGTTTGCTACTTGCTTTGTCTTCCTGACTCTTATGACATGATTAGTCCACAGATTCTAGGAGAGGCAGATACTCCAACTCTGGATGCTATTGCTTCTCGCATTTCCACTATTATAACTCTGCTTCAGCGTCCTTTACTTCCCTCGCCTTCTCCTGATATTATTTCTCATCCTGCAAGTCATGACAACTCTTGTGGTGAAGGTGGCTATATTGGAGGCAATGATTACTCTAAGTTTCTCTACTCTCATTGTGGTAGAGTTAGCCACTTGGTTGATCGTTGCTGGACCAAACATCCTCACCTTCATCCTGCTTCTGCTGATTCTGCTAAGAAGTCTACTTCTTCCCTTTCTACTTCTAGTGCTGCTTAGTTAGCTACTATGGGTATGTGGCTCATTGATTCTTGTGCTACAAATCATATGACCGGGAATTCTCATCTTTTCTCTTCTCTTGACAAAATTAACTGGTTACCTACGGTTCTTATTACTAATGGTTCTCCATCACCAGTTCATGGGTCTGGCACAGTGCATGTTACTCATTCTCTTCAGCTTCAGGACACAGTCTATGTCCCGAACTTTACAAGAAATCTTCGTTCTTTTACTACCCTTTGTACACAATTGAAATGTGAAGTTTTTTTACTTCTTCTACTTGCGCTTTTCAGGATCCTCAATCTAACGAGACGATTTCCACTGGGCTAAAAGAGGTTGTTTATTTTATCTTGATACTTCTTATGCTTTTTTTATCTCCTCTCATTTACTTCAGTGGCATCTTCATCTTGGCCACCCTCCTCCTTGGATTATTTATCAACTTCTTCCTGATTTACCTCGAGGAGACACTTCTCTTCATTGTGAGGAATGTTAATTTGGCAAACATCACCGATCTACTTTTCCTGCTAAGAATAGACTTAGTTCTTCTCGTCCTATTGAAATTTTGCATTTACATTTATGGGGCCCTTCTCCTACTGATGAAGATTTTCTATAGTTTTAAAATATTATCCAAACTAAAATCTCAAATAGGCAAGTGTACCTATCAAAATATAGTATAGAAATGTCGTATTAGACTCGGGGCCTGTTGAGTACTTCTACTCACGCAAATTAATTTTATTTTATCGAAATATAAATTGAAGGTTAATTAAAAATAAATGAAGAAAATGAAAATAAATAAGCATTTGATCAAGACTCCCTTTGAAATCAAATAAACTTATAAAATGCAAACTTTTAATTACCTACTTTGACCGTGGAGGTTCCCAAGGTACAAAAGCGTCTCTCTCGAGCTCATGCTTTTGACTAAACTTAGGTTGATCGATTAAGACCTCTTGGCCAGTCGAAACCCCTAAGTTTGCTTTACGCGGTGAACCCCGCTATTGGATTTGACTCCAATCCGGAAGATCCATGTCATCCTCTCTCGAGGAGTGCATGCGGCTCCTTCTATCTTTGAGTGATCTACTCGTATCCGCAACCTCTCGGTCATTTAAGATACGAATCTAGGGTAGAAAACGCATTCATGAATTACGAATTCTAAACAGATAAAATCAAAGTTAGATCAAAGCGGTAAAAGTGTTTGACAAAATAGTTTTATTTAATTTCAAAGTTCATCATGATCAAGTGCTAATGTAAATTAGCTACATGACATGATAAAGGAAATACATAAAAAGAAGGGAAAGAAGAACATGTTTGCAAAAATGAAATGCTTGAATTGAAATCTAAACTATGAATTTGAAATTACATAAAAGGAAATGCTGAAAAATATTAAACTAAGCTACAAAATACTCCTAAAACTGTTCCTCATCTTCCTCCTGAGCTTCTGGACTCATCTGCTATTTATAGATTTTTCTGCTTGGGAGTCACGCCCATTGGTCACGCCCGTGACCTAGGGCGTGTCAGGCTCGGAAACTGCAGTCTTGAAAGCCCGGGAACGTTGGAGAAAAACCGCCAAAATTCGTCGTTTTGCGGGTCACGCCCCTAGGTCATGCCCGTGACCTAGGGCGTGTCTAGTCTGTTACAGGAAACGGCGGGAATGGAAACGGCGGGATGTAATTCTGGCGTTTCTGAAGTGGTCAAGCCCTAGGTCACGCCCGTGACCAAGGGCGTGTCTGACTGTGCCAGCAAAATGGTTGGAAACGGCGCAATCTGGGATTAATTTCGCAGTTTTGGGTAGGTCACGCCCTAGGTCACGCCCGTGACAGGGGGCGTGTCCTTAGAAAAAAGTCCCAAAATTGTTCAGTGAAGCTTTCTGGAAAAATCAGTTTTTTTGACCTAGACACGACCGTGACTCAAATGTCACGCCCGTGTCACGGGCGTGTACTTGTGAAATTTTCCAGAATTGTAGAGGACGTCGTCCTCTTTCCGTTGACTGGTTGCACGTCCCGTAACTCTTCCTGGTTTGAAAGTTATGACCATTTGAAGTTGAGCTATCCGTTATAAAAAATGTTCATTTTCACCGCTTCAACTTCTGATCAGTCCTGCAAGCTCCAAATTGCTATTCACAGCCCAGATTGACCTAAAATATGAAAATAAAGCAATTATAATCATAATTACTAAAATATAACTATAATCTTATTATTAATTAAATAAAAACTATATGAAAATAACTATAATTAGTGAGTTATCAAATACCCCCATACTTAATCTTTTGCTATTCCAGAGCAAAACTATGAGAAGTACTTATAAAAAATTTATATTTTTTAATTTAAACTAAAAATTCATTAAATCAAAAGAAAGTTAAAAATAAAATTTAGCGATTTAAATATTAAATCCTAAACTATGAAATTAAAATGTACAGAGAATGGTATTTAGCAAAAATTTCTCATATAAATTAATTAGAATTCAAAATTAAGTAATTTAGCAAAAAAAATTAGATTAGAATTATTCACATTATTATTAAAAAGAAACTTGTAAGAAATTTTTAACTATTACTTATGCTCTCCTAGTATTTTAATTTACTTCTAAAACCATTTTTTTAGGGTTTGGGGAAAAGGAAAATGAAGAGTTTTTGGATTGGGGGCGATGAATTTTATCCTCTCACCCCACACATTTTTTTCTTTTGATATTTGCATATGTTTACCAAGAAAATGATGGATTTTATCCTCTCATTTTCCATGACATATGAACATATATTTTTTCTCTTCAAATCAAAACAAAAATTAAATGGGAGTAATGAATTTTATTCTCTTACTCCTATTTTTTTTTAGGGATTGCATATGTGTACCAAGGAATTTATAAGTCCCATGACATATGTTCTAACCAAAATAAAAAATTTGCATATGTGTACCAAGGGATGATGAATTTTATCCTCTCATCCCTATGACATATGATCTAACAAGAAAATTTAAAACAAAGGGAAGGTTACACAAAATTTAGATTAAATTAAAATAATTAGAGAGCAACTATAGTAAATTTAGAATTTCCTAAGAATCTTTAAGCATAAATGATTATAATTAAAATCAAAAGATTGTTAAACTAAACACTATAAAATTGAAACTAATTAGAATTAAGAGAAAAGGAAGTAAATAAGGTTCTCTAAACAAAATTAATTCATAAGTTTATTTATCAAAATTAAATCGCTAAAAATTAATTTAACTAACTATGATAAAATAAAAGACTAGCAATTTAAAAATTATAAAAATTCTATAAATAAACTCAATTAAATTGATGAAAATCACATAAAATTAAGAAGGGGTTTATTTATATTTTTTAGAATTTTTTTGTTTAAGATAACAATACTAAAACAAAGAAAAGATAAATTACAATCCTAATTTTTTTTTGTTATTTCTTGGACTTCCCAAGGGCTACCCAGTGATGGGTTCGCAAGGTACTAGGCGGTTTTGTGGGATGAAAGCCCAACACGGCCCTTTCCAAGAAATTAATTTTCGATTTTCTTTTTTTTTTGTATTTTTGATAATAAAAAGAAAACAATTTTTTTTTGTATTTTTAAAGATTTTCTTCAATTGTTTTTTTGAAATAAAAGCCTAAAATGGATTCCACCCCCATACTTAAAAATAAACATTGTCCCCAATGTTTTCAAGCCAAGTAGGAGGGGAAAAAAACAATAAAAAAATTGCAATAATTTAAAGATAATCAAGGGGTGTCTCCCAAGAGCGCTTTTATTTTTCCCGTCTTTAAGCTAGACGGTTTGGGTTAGGAAAAAGGGAAAAAAAAATTGAAGTGTAAGGGCAACTCCCTTAATTCCCGCTTTGGAATAGAAGCAAAAGTCGCTCGCCCGACTACTCCTCCGCTGTCTTCTTGATTTTCCTTGTTGTAGCAGTTGACTTGAAAATGTAAATTCAAATCGCCTATCCATACCTGAGGTGATTTGAATTTTTGTAGAGGAGCGGCAAATGGATCGTGGATGACGTTTAATTGCAACGGCTCCTCTTCTACAGGAAAATCGTTAGTATACGGAAAATCAAAAGTAAGCATTTCAGAAAAATCTTTGCAAGGAGGAGGCTCTTGCAAAGGTATAAGATTAGGCTCCGGTTGTTTATTTTCTAAAATTAATTTTTTATCCAAATTTTACTGGAAATAAAATCATTGGACGCATCAGGATCAAAAATTTTTGATCCTGAAAAGTCATAAATTGTGCATGGAGGAGAAAAAGTGGAAGTCGTAGGAGGAGACAAATGTTCTTCTTCTACTTCGTCCATAGCGTCCATACACCTAACAAACTCTTGAAATAAGAGTTTTTCCTCTTCTTTGGTATAAACATCTACGGGGGTACATGATGAGTCATGTTCCGCCAAAGGTAAAAGTTTTAAAGAAGGAGAAAAATTCTTAGGACAAGCATTAATTTCTTCTAAAGTTTTGGGAGGATCAACTTGAAATTGTGTAAAGTCCCAAAGATTAGAAGAAGTGAGTGGTGTGATAAAAGAAGAAAAAGAATTAGGATCTAAGTAATTGTTCTCATAACTCGAAAAATTTTCCGGTTGATCTTGCGAATAAGAAAAACCAGTAGCCGAGGTGGAAGAAGAATTATTTAAATCAAAATAATTATTCATATTTAAATTTGAAAAAGTATTTTCATGAAAATTAGAAGAATAGGAAAAATTATTTTCATGAAAATTAGAAAAAGAATTATCATAAAAGTGAGAATAGCTATTTTCATAATTATTATAGAAATTATTTTCATAAGAAAGATTTTTATAAAAATTATAATGAAACAATATTCACTTTGTTGAGAACCACCACAATAATAACAAACAATTTGGCGTTGTCTTGCGGCTTTCAAAAGATTTATTTTGTGTGTAAGCTCGGCAATTTTAGCGGCCAATTGTGATAAGATTTTTTTTATAAAAGGAAATAAAAACAACCGTTAGCTAATTGAAATGAATTTGAAAAAGAAAAGGAAGAGTAGAAAAGGAGGTGGAGAAAGAGAATGATAAAAGTAATAAAATTTGCGCTTTCAAAATATCAACAAAAATTCCCCGGCAACGGCGCCAAAAACTTGATCAAGATTTTCTATAGTTTTAAAATATTATCCAAACTAAAATCTCAAATAGGCAAGTGTACCTATCAAAATATAGTATAGAATGTCATATTAGACTCCGGGCCTGTTGAGTACTTTTACTCACGCAAATTAATATTATTTTATCGAAATATAAATTGAAGGTTAATTAAAAATAAATGAAGAAAATGAAAATAAATAAGCATTTGATCAAGACTCCCTTAGAAATCAAATAAACTTATAAAATGCAAACTTTTAATTACCTACTTTGACTGTGGAGGTTCCCAAGGTACAAAAGCATCTCTCTCGAGCTCATGCTTTTGACTAAACTTAGGTTGATCGATTAAGACCTCTCGGCCAGTCGAAACCCCTAAGTTTGCTTTACGCGGTGAACCCCGCTATTGGATTTGACTCCAATCCGGAAGATCCATGTCATCCTCTCTCGAGGAGTGCATGCGGCTCCTTCTATCTTTGAGTGATCTACTCGTATCCGCAACCTCTCGGTCATTTAAGATACGGATCTAGGGTAGAAAACGCATTCATGAATTACGAATTCTAAACAGATAAAATCAAAGTTAGATCAAAGCGGTAAATGTGTTTGACAAAATAGTTTTATTTAATTTCAAAGTTCATCATGATCAAGTGCTAATGTAAATTAGCTACATGAAATGATAAAGGAAATACATTAAAAGAAGGGAAAGAAGAACATGTTTGCAAAAAGGAAATGCTTGAATTGAAATCTAAACTATGAATTTGAAATTACATAAAAGGAAATGCTGAAAAATAGTAAACTAAGCTACAAAATACTCCTAAAACTGTTCCTCATCTTCCTCCTGAGCTTCTGGACTCATCTGCTATTTATAGATTTTTCTGCTTGGGAGTCACGCCCATTGGTCACGCACGTGACCTAGGGCGTGTCAGGCTCGGAAACTGCAGTCTTGAAAGCCCGGGAACGTTGGAGAAAAAACGCCAAAATTCGTCGTTTTGCGGGTCACGCCCCTAGGTCACGCCCATGACCTAGGGCGTGTCTAGTATGTTACAGGAAACGGCGGGAATGGAAACGGCGGGAAGTAATTCTGGCGTTTCTAAAGTGGTCAAGCCCTAGGTCACGCCCGTGACCAAGGGCGTGTCTGACTGTGCCAGTAAAATGGTTGGAAACGGCGCAATCTGGGATTAATTTCGCAGTTTTGGGTAGGTCACGCCCTAGGTCACGCCCGTGACAGGGGGCGTGTCCTTAGAAAAAAGTCCCAAAATTGTTCAGGGAAGCTTTCTGGAAAAATAAGTTTTTTTGACCTAGACACGCCCGTGACTCAAATGTCACGCCCGTGTCACGGGCGTGTACTTGTGAAATTTTCCAGAATTGTAGAGGACATCGTCCTCTTTCTGTTGACTGGTTACACATCCCGTAACTTTTCCTGGTTTGAAAGTTATGACCATTTGAAGTTGAGCTATCCGTTATCAAAAATGTTCATTTTCACAGCTTCAACTTCTGATCAGTCCTGCATGCTCCAAATTGCTATTCACAGCCCAGATTGACCTAAAATATGAAAATAAAGCAATTATAATCATAATTACTAAAATATAACTATAATCTTATTATTAATTAAATAAAACTATATGAAAATAACTATAATTAGTGAGTTATCACCTACTCAGACTGTTTTTAGGCTTTTTTTATTTTTTTGACTTTTATTGATGATTTTTCTTTTTGTACGTAGTTGTATTTACTTCACGAACGCTCTGGATTTTTTATATTTTCACTGTGTTTTATAATGAGATTTGTACACAGTTTGATACTCCTATTAAAATTCTTCGATCTGATAATGCTAAAGAGTGTCTTAGTCATCAATTTACAACAATTTGTATGGATCATGGCATTGTTCATCAGACTACTTGTCATTATACATCGAAACAGAATGGCATTGTTGAATGAAAGAATCGCCATCTTTTAGATGTGGCTCATAGTCTTCTCACTCATATACATGTTCCCAAGTCTTATTGGGGTCAAGCTGTTCTTCTCTCGTGTTTTCTCATTAATCGAGTTCCATCTTCCGTCTTGATTGGAAGACTCCCTTTTCTATCATGCATCCTGATGTGAATCCTTGTCCTTTGCCTCCTCATGTCTTTGGATGCACAGCTTTTGTTCACACTCCTTTTGGTCGTGACAAATTGTCTCCTCGCTCGATTAAATACATCTTTCTGGGTTACTTTCCAACACAGAAAGGATACAGGTGTTATGATCATGTTCTCTCCTGACAGTATGTTTCTGCCGATGTCACTTTCTCTGAGGAATTTCCATTCTTTTCAACTTCATCTATTCTCTGTACTTCTGGTGATTCAGTTTCTTTTCCTCTTGTGTCGACACCTTTTCTAGAGCCTGCATTTCTTTCTTCTCTTTCTGATTCTCCAGCCATCTTTAATTCTTCTGTTTAGTCGCTTCCAATATCTCCTAGTCAAGTAGTCTCTCGTTCGGATGGAACCGCGCCAGTAGACAGGAAAAACCTTAATCTTCCCATTTCTCTCTAGAAAGGTGTTAGTTCATGCACTCAACATCCGCTTTCTGATGTGTCTTATGCTCGACTATCTCTTCTGTCTCAGAGCTTTGCACTTTCTGTCTCGGCAACTGTTCTTCCTGTGTCTTATTATGATGCTCTGGGTATTCCTAACTGGAAAGTTGCTATGGATGAAGAGATGAAAACTCTGACTGAACATGGAACTTTGTTTCTTGTTCCTACCCCTCCTAGAGCTGATGTGGTTGGCTCTCGCAGGGTCTTTAACATCAAATATCTTCCTGATGGCACTGTAGATCGATATAAAGCTCGGCTTGTGGCCAAAGGGTTTACTCAAACCTATGGTGTGGATTTCTTTGAAACATTCTCTCCTATTGCTCGGATTACTACATTTCGTGTGATTTTTTTTGTGGCTGTGAATAGAGATTGGGAAATGTCTCAGTTGGATGTCAATAATTCCTTTCTTTATGGTGATTTGAATGAGACAGTGTATATAGAGCAACCTCCTAGGTATGTTTCTCAGGGGGAGTCTCATGTATGTAAATTTAAGAAGGACATTTATGGTCTCAAGAAAAGCTTGAAAGCCTTGTTTGACAGGTTCAATGAAATTATTTATGTTATTGGGTTTATTCGGAGCGTTGTAGATCACTCTTTGTTTATTCAGAAAACCTGGGCTAGACTTTTTATTGTTGCAGTGTATGTGGATGACATTATTCTTATAGGATATGATAGGAAAGGTATTGATATGACAAAGAAGCATTTGCTTCAGCATTTTGTTACCAAGGATATAGGGTCTCCTAAGTACATTATGGGGATTGAGATATCTTAAAAACATGGTTCTATTGTTATTTCACTGCGGAAGTATGCCTTGGATATTCTGCAAGAAACTGGTCTTCTTGGGACTAAACCTACTCGGTCTCCTATATCTATTGGCGATGATAAGTTCTAGAGTGAGACTTCTCCTCTTCTTAAAGATGTCACCAGGTACAGATGTCTTGTCGGTAAACTCATCTATCTAACAATCATAAGACCGGATATTTACTATGCATTAGGGAAGTGATACAATTAATGCAAGCCCCGAGGGAATGTCATATACAGTCAGCTCTAAAGATGCTTATGTATGTAAAAGGTGCACCAGGAAAAGGGCTCTTATTTCAGCGAAGGGGAAATTTAAAGGTAGAAGCTTATTTTGATGCCAGTTATGCAAAGGATAAGGGAGACAGTAAGTCGACATCTGGTTTTTGTTCATTTATTGGAGGTAATCTGGTCAGTTTTAAGAGCAAGAAACAGGCTATAGTTACAAAATAAAGTACATAAGAAGAGTACAAAAGCATGGCTTTGACTGCTTGCAAGCTAAAGTGGCTTCGGGCACTCTTTCTATATCTGGGAGAGTTTGATGATCATCCCCTACCAATGTTGTATTAAAATAAAGCAACTATACACATTTTAAAGAATCCGATCTTTCATGAGAGAATGAAGCATATTGAAGTAGATTGCCATTTTATCAGAGAAGAAATTCTAAAGAATCAAATATGTACGACGTTTGTTACCTCTGATAAGGAACTAGCTGATTTCTACACGAAGTCGATTACTTCGTTTATAGAAGTTTGTAGCAAGCTGGGCATGGTTGATATATATGCTCAATCTTGAGGGGGAGTGTTGGAACCAGAGTTCCAGCGGTTAGTCAAACTAGTCGTAGCAGCTTATCCTATCGGCTTTCTGGCGATCTGGCTCAGCATCCTGCCTGGTCAACGATCTAGCAGTATAGTCTTAGGTGCTGTCTGTTTAGCCTTCTTGCGTTTTCGTGCAGCAGTCGATTTAGTAGCTCTCTAGGGGGTTAGTTATAGGCCATATTAGTGGAATGGATGTTAGCCACAGTGGTATAGAGGTTAGCCACTGCAGTCTGGTGTGTGGCTACAGTAGTTTGGATAAAGCCACAGTAGCAGAAAAATGGTTTACCGCAACTACAGTAGGATGGCTTGCAGTAGTTGTGGCCTGATGGTTAACCACAACTGCAGTGTGGTGGAAACCCGCAATTTTGGTCTGGCGGTCTTCTCTTGGCTATGTGGTGGGTTTCCTTAGTTGCTGGCAGGTGTATTGTTGTTTTTTTATAGTGTGCGATTTTACATTATTAAACCGCACAAGCTGACTGACTTGAATTTAGTCTCAAATCGATTGTTATATTCTCTCATCTCCTCCATTTTCTATAAATAAGGGGGAATACTTATGTAATAATTATCTTTTTAGAGCAATAAAATATTCAGTTTATTTTGCTATTTTCGAGCAAAAAAATATAGTGTGAGTACCTGAAGTGAACTCAAGAACACCTGCTAATCTCAGCAAAAGAGAAGTCAAAAGTCGGGAAATTTAAAATATAATGCGTGTATCGTAAGTGAACTCGCAAACACATGTTAATCTTTGCAAAAGAGAAGTCAAAAGGAGGTAATACAAAAATATAATGTGTGTGCCTGAAGTAAACTCGCTAACCCATGCTAATCTCTGCAAAAGCGAATGCAAATGAAGATAAATTTAAAATATAACACGAGTACCTAAAGTGAACTCGCGACCAACAGCTAATCTCTACAAAGAAGAAGTCAAAAGTAGGTAAATTTAAAATATTATGCGAGTACCTGAAGTGAACTTGCAAACACCACTGGTAAATTTAAAATACAAAGCTACTACCTGATGAGAACTCTCGAACACCTTCTAATCTATGAAAAAGAGAAGTCAATAGCAGGTAAATTTAAAATATAATGTGAGTTCCTGAAGTTAACTCGCGAACAAATGCTTATCTCTGCAAAAGCGAAGTCAAAAATAGATAAATTTAAAGTATAATGTGAGTACCTGAAGAGAACTCAGAAACACCTGCTAATCTCTAAAAAAGAGAAGACAAAAATTGGTAAATTTTAAGTATAATGTGAGTACCTAATGTGAAATCATGAACACATGCTGATCTCCCCAAAAGAGAAGTCAAATGCAAGTAAATTTAAAATATAACGCATGTACCTAAAGTGAACTCGCAAACACAAGCTAATCTATACAAAATAGAAGTCAAAAGTCGATAAATTTAAAATATAATGCAAGTACCTGAAGTGAACTTGCGAACACCTACAAATCTTTGCAAGAAAGATGTCAAAAGGATGGAAATTTAAAATATAACTCAAGTACCTGAACTGAACTCGCAAATACCTACTAATCTTTTCAATGGAGAAGTCAAAAGAAGATAAATTTTTAATCTAACATGTTTACCTGAAGAGAACTCATGTACACTAGCTAATCCCTAACAAAGATAAGTAAAAATAATCGAAAATTTAAAGTATAACTCGAGTACCTGAAGAGAATTTGTGAACACCTGCTAATCTCTGTAAAGGAGAAGTTAAAACCAGATTAATTTAAAATATAATGTGAGTACTTGAAGTGAACTCCGGAACACCTACCAATCTCTGTAAAAGAGAAGTTAAAATAAGGTAAATTTAAAATATAACATAAGTACCTTAAGTGAACTGAAGAATAGTTGTTATTCTTTGCAAAAGAGAAGTCAAAAGCAGGTAAATTTAAAAGTTAATGTGTGTACCGTAAGTGAACTCACGAACACCTTCTATTCTCTACAAAAGAGAAGTTAAAAGTAGGTAAATTTAAAATATAATGTGAGTACCTGAAGAGAACTCGTGAACACTTTCGATTCTCTACAAAAGAGAAGCTAAAAGATGGTAAATTTAAAATAAAATGCGAGTACCTGTAGTGAACACGCAAACACCTGCTAGTCTCTACAAAAAGATAGCAAGAGTACATAAATTTAAAATATAATGTGAGTACTGGAAGTGAACTCGCAAACACCTGTTAATTATAGCAAAGGAGAAGTTAAAAGCAGGTAAATTTAAAATATAACGCGAGTACTTGAAGAAAACTTACGGACAATGTAGGTAAATTTAAATTATAGCACGAGTACCTTAAGTGAATAAGTGAAAACTTGCTAATCTCTGTAAAAAAAAGTCAAAAGCTAGTAAATATAAAATATAATGCGTACATAAAGTGAACACGATAATACCTACTAATCTATGCAAAAGAGAGGTCAGAGCCGGTACATTTAAAATATAATGTGAGTACCTGACGTGAACTCAGAAACACTTGCTAATCTCTGCAAAAGAGAGGTAAAATACAGGTAAATTTAAAATATAATGCAAGTTCCTGAAGTGAACTCTCAAACACCTGCTAATCTTTGCAAAAGAGAAGTTAAAAGCAGGTAAATTTAAAATATAATGTGTGTACAGTAAGTGAACTCACGAACACCTGCTAATATCTATAAAAGAGAAGTTAAATTGTGGTAATATTAAAATTTAATAAGAGTACCTGATGTGAACTCGCAAACACCGGTTAATCCCTGCAAAAGAGAACGCAAACACAGATAAATTTAAAATATGACGCGAGTACCTGAAGTGAACTCGCAAACACCAGCTAATCATTGCAAAAAAGAAGTCAAAAGATGGTAAATTTAAAATATAACCCGTATACCTGAAGTGAACTCGCAAACACCTGCTAGTCTCTGTAAAATAGAAGTCAAAACTCGGTAGATTTAAAATTTAACATGAATAACAGAAGTGAACACACGAACACCTACTAATCTCTATAAAAGAGAAGTTAAAAGCACGTAAATTTTAAATATAACACGAGTACTTGAAGTGAACTTTGAAACACCTGCTAATCTCTGCAAAAGATAAATCAAAAGCAGGTAAATTTAAAAAATAATGCGAGTTCCTAAAGTGAACTCACGAGCAACTGCTAATCTTTATAAAAGAGAAGTTAAAAGCAGGTAAATTTATAATATAATGCGTGCACTGTAAGTGAACACGTGAACACTTGCTAATCTCTACAAAATAGAAGACAAAAGGAGGTAATGCTAAAATATAATGCAAGTACCAGAAGTAAACTCGCGAACACCTGCTAATCTTTGATAATGAAAAGTCAAAAGCAGGTAAATTTAAAATATAACACAAGTACCTAAATTGAACTCATGAACACCTGCTAATCCTTTCAAAGGAGAAGTCAAAAGAAGGTAAATTTTGAATATAATGCGAGTACCAGAAGACAACTTGCGATCACCTGCTAATCCCAGATAAAGAGAAGTCAAAAGAATATAAATTTAAAGTATAACTCGAGTTACTGACGTGAACTCGCGAACACCTACTAATCTCTATAATGAAGAAGTCAAAATCAGGTTAATTCAAAATAATCAGCGAGTACTTGAAGTGAACTGGCGAACACGTGCAAAACCTTTACAAAGGAGAAGTCAAAAGTAGGTAAATTTAAAATATAACGTGAGTACATCAAGGGAACTCCCGAACTGTTACTAAACTTTATAAAGAATAAGTCAAAAGCAGGTAAATTTAAAATAAAATGCAAGTACATGAAGTGAACTCACGAACACCTGCCATTTTATATAAAGGAGAAGGCAAAAGTAAATAAATTTAATATATAACGTGAGTACCCTGAAGTGAACTCCCAAACACGCTCTAATCCTTGCAAATGAGAAGTAAAAATCTTGTAAATTAAAAATATAATGCGAAAAACTGAAGTGAACTCATGAAAACCACAAGTAAATTTAAAATATAACGCGAGTACTTGAAAAGAACTCGCGAAAACTTCTAGTCTCTGCAAAATAGAAGTCAAAAGTTAGTAAATTTCAAATATAATGCGAGTACACGAATTGAACTCGCGAATACCTACTAATCTAAGAAAAAGAAAAGTCAAAGGAGATAAATTTAAAATATAACGTGAGTACCATAATTGAATGCATCAATAGTTCCTAATCTTTACAAAAGAGAAGTCAAAACCAGGTAAATTTAAAATAAAACACGAGTACCATAAGTGAACTCGCAAACACCTTCTAATCTCTATAAAAGAGGAGACAAAAGTAGGTAAATTTAAAATATAACGTTAGTACTTGAAGTGAACTCGTGAATACCTGTTATTCTCTACAAAAAGAGAAGTCAAAAGTAGGTAAATTTAAAATAAAACGCGAGTACCAGAAGTGAACTTGCGAACACTTACTAATCTCTACAAAAGAGAAGGTAAGGGCAGATAAATTTAAAATATAACGTGAGTACTGAAAGTGAACTCGCGAACACCTGCCAATTTTTACAAAGGAGAAGTCAAAAGAAGTTAAATTTAACATATAATGTGAGTACATGTACTGAACTAGTGAACACTGTAGTTAATTTAAAATATAACGCGTATACCTGAAGTTGACTCACGAAAACCTGCTAGTCTTTATAAAATAGAAGAAAAAAACTGGTAAATTTAAAATATAACATGAGTACCTTATCTGAACTCGCGAACACCTATAAATCCTTGCAAAAGAGATTCAAAAGTAAGTAAATTTAAAATGTAATGCGAGAACTTTAAGTGAACTCGGAAACATCTGCTAATCTCTTCAAAAGAGATATCAAATGAAGGTAAATTTAAGGTATTGATGTTAACTTGCAAACATCTGTTAATATTTGCAAAAGAGAAGTTAAAAGAAGGTAAATTTAAAAAATAATATGTGTAATGTAAGTGAACTCACAAACACATGCTAATATATGCAAAAGAGAAGTCAAAAAGAGGTAATATTAAAATATTACAAGAGTTCCTGAAGTGAACTCGGAAACACCTGCTAAATTCCAGAAATGAGATGGCAAAAGCGGTAAACTTTAAAATATAATGTAAGTACCTGAAGAAAAATCACAAACACTTGGTAATCTTAGCAAAAGGGAAGTCAAAAGCGGGTAATCTTTAAATATAACGTGAGCACCTGAAGTTAACTCGCAAGCACCAGCTAGTCTCTGCAAAATATTATTCAAAAGCAGGTATATATTAAATATAATTTGTATATCAGTAATGAACTCGCGAACATCTACTAAACTTTACAAAAGAGAAGTGAAAAGAAGGTAAATTTTAAATATAATGCGAGTATTTGAAGTGAACTCGGAAACACATGCTAATCTCTACAAAAGAGAAGTCAAAAGCATGGAAATTTAAAAGATAATGAGAGTTTCTAAAGTGGACTCGCGAACACCGTCTAATTTATGCAAAAGAGAAGTCAAAATGAGATAATATTAAAATATTACGCGAGTACCTGATGTGAACTTGCGAACACCTACTAATCTGTGCAAAATAGAAGTCAAAAGAAGATAAATTTAAAATATAACATGAGTACATGAAGTGAACTCGTGAACACTTGCTAATCTCATCAAAAGAGATGTTAAAAATAGGTAAATTTAAAATATAATCTGAGTAGCTAAAGTGAACTCGCGAACACCAAAGGTCAATTTAAAATATAACGCGAGTATTTGAAGTGAACTAACGAACACCTATTAATTTATGCCAACGTAAAGTCAAAAGTAGGTAAATTTAAAATATAATGCGAGTAGATTAAGTGAACTCATGAACACCTGCAAATCTCTACAAAAGAGAAGTCAAAATAAGTTAACTGTAAAATATAAAATGAGTACCTAAAGTGAACTCAGAAACACGTGTTAATCTCTACAAAAGAGAAGTCAAAAATAGGTAAATTTAATATATATTGCGAGTTCTTGAAGTGAACTCCTGAATACCTGCAAATCTCTACAAAAGAGAAGTCAAAAGCAGATATATTTAAATAAATTCATGTACCATAAGTGAACTTGCGCACACCGGCTAATCTCTGCAAAAGAGAAGTCAAAATGAGGTAATATTAAAATATAATTTGAGTACCTTATGTGAACTCGCGAACAATTGCAAATCTCTACAAAAGAAAAGGAAAAGTAGATAAATTTTAAATATAATGCGAGTAGCAGAAGTGAACAAATGAATACCTGCTAATCTATGCAAAAGAAAATTCAAAAGTAGTAAATTTTAAAAAAAAATGTGAGTTCCCAAAGTAAACTCAAAAACACCTGCTAATCTTAATAAATGAGAAGTAAAAAGATGGTAAATTTAAAATATAATCTGTTTACTGTAAGTGGACTCACGAATACCTGCTAATATCTACAAAAAAGATGTCAAAGCTGGTAAATTTAAAATATAATGCAAGTACCTGAAAAAAACTCGCCAACACCATAGGTAAATTTAAAATATAACAAGAGTACCTGAAGTGAACCCCCAAACATCTGCTAATCTATATAAAAGAGAAGTCAAAAATAGGTAAATTTAAAGTTTAATACGAGTACCTAAAGTGAACTCGCGAACACCTGCTAATCCCTGCAAAAGAGGAGTCAAAAGCATGTAAATTTAATGTATAATGCCAGTAACTAAAGTGAACTCGCGAATACGTGCTAATATATTCAAAGGAGACGTGTAATGCAGGTAAATTTAAAAAATTACGCGAGTACCTAAAGTGAACTTGTGAACACCATCAAATCTCTGCCAACGAGAATTCAAATGCTGGTAAATTTAAAATATAATGCGATTACCTGAAGTGAACTCATGAACACTTGCTAATCTTTGCAAAGAAGAAGTCAAAAGCTGGTAAATTTAAAATATAACTCGAGTACCAGAACAAAACTCACGAACACCTGCTAATTTTTCCAAAGAAAATGTCAAAAGCAGGTAAATTTTAAATATAAGGCAAGTACCTGAAGAGAACTCATGAACACCTGCTAATTCCTAACAAAGAGAAGTCAAAATAAAATAAATTTAAAGTATAACTCGAGTACCAGAAGTGAACTCACGAACAACTGCTAATCTCTACAAAGAATAAATCCAAAGTAGGTTAATTTAAAATATAATACAAGTACCTGAAGTGATCTTGCAAACACCTACCAATCTCTGCAAAAGAGAATTCAAAAGAAGGTAAATTTAAAATATAACGAGGGTACCTTAAGTGAACTCACAAACAGTTGTTTATCTCAGCAAAAGAGAAGTCAAAAGCAGAAAAATTTAAAATGTAACACAAGTACCGTAAGTGAACTCATGAATACCTTCTAATCTATTCAAAGGAGAAGTCAAAAGCAGGTAAATTTAAAATATAATGCAAGTACTAGAAACAAACTCTTAAACACCTGCTATTCTATAAAAGAGATGTCATAAGTAGGTAAAATTTAAATAAAACGCGAGTACCTGAAGTGAACTCGCGAACACCTTCTAATCTCGCCAAAATAGAAGTTTAAAGCAGGTAAATTTAAAATATAATGCGAGTACCAAAAGTGAACTCGTGAACACCTGTTATTCTCTACAAAAAATAAGTAATAAGTAGGTAAATTTAAAGTAAAACGTGAGTACCTAAAGTAAACTCGCGAACTCCTACTAATCTCTCAAAAAGAGAAGGCAAGAGTAGATAAATTTAAAATACAATGTGAGTACCGGAAAGTTAATGCTTAGTAAAATGTGGAGAGAGTTTTAATTGAAAAATAATTTGGTTTTGTAAATAAGGCATTTGTGTGTTCTATCCCTTTTTACTTATATACTGTGAATAAGGCAAGTGTACCTATCGCTTTACAGTATATTATTTTATCGAAAAAAATTGAAGATTTTTAAAAGTTAAAATAAAAGTAATATTTAGGGTTTTGAAAATAGATGAGGTAGAGAGCCCTCGATTTTAGCTTACTTTGAGAAATAATTTTTAAACAAGAAAATATCTACTTTTCTTTATTAATAAAAATACTTTACCGTGAAGGTTCCATAAATATGAGTGCACCTCTATCGAGGATACATCCACCCGAGATTACGTACTTTAACAGAACTTTCGGATCTAATCAAAAATACCTTAAAAATGCTTTACGTGGTGAATCCCGCTATTGACCTACTACTGCAATTCGAAGGTTCAACCCAAGAGGCTTATGTTCCTCTCTTTCGAGAGTGAGGTTTCGTTTCTCTTTACCTGCGAGAGATCAATTCGTGGTAAATCATATGTTTTTATTAATTAAGAAAATAGGATTTGAAATTGCAGAATTAATATCCTTCCCAAAGCTCATCTCAATCGAGTGCTAAAAGAATCTTAGCCTCTCATCAGGATGGGGGCTGTAGTAGAAAATAAAAAGACATATAAAAGGGAAGAAATTTTATCTGACCCAACCATAATAATCATGCGAAAAAAATTTCTTAGCCTCTCATCTGTGATAGGTGTGGTAGTAATAGAATTACAAAAAAACAAATTATGAAAAAGGAAATACGCACACACCCTGTCTCAACAGAAATGTAAACTAAGTTTAAAAGCAATAAGAGTTGAAAAATTTCTGAAAGCTGAATATTTATTACTTAAAAAGTGTTACAAACTAGGAAACCCAAACAAGAGTGTGGAAATTATCACTCAAAAACTACTCCTAACTAATATATACAACAATGTGGAACTCTACTAGTTATCCTTAAACTTCAGCCCTGGCCCACCGTTTATTGCTGAAAAATTTGAGGTACACGTCCCCCAATGGCACGTTGCAAAGGTATGTTTCTGACATGGTATACCATGATAGAATTTCGGAGGCTTCTAGATTAAATTTGAAAAGTGCACGGGCATGACTTGAGTGTCACGGGAGTATAATTTGGGCGTGTCTACAAGGCGTGGCATATTGGATTTTTCGGGGCATGACAGAATGATTTTTGCTTGGTAACGGCTGAGGTCACGGGCGTGACAGCTAGCACACGGGCATGTTGCAGGGCGTGACTTGAGTTTACTAGCTTCGAGACATCGGCATGGCACGACAGCCGGTTCATTTCTTGGTCACGGATGACGTCACGGGCGTGCCATATGGCACTCAATCGTGTCACCTGCTCTTGACTTTGCTTGCTGGCCGAAATCTACCCAAATGTTGGAATTGCTGGTTTTAAATTTATACGCCCTAGGTCATGGGCGTGACATAGGGGCTGACTTAGGAAATTTTCCTTAAATGCCCAAAAGTTGTAGAAATACCTGTACGACACAAAAATAGGTTAAGTTAGAACTAAAAATAAAATGAAATGTTTTATTTAGGTATTTACATAATTAAATTACATTTTTTTAAAATCAAAACAAAAATATTACCTAAAAATATATATATATATTGCTACTTATCAAATACCCTCATACTTAAACTTTGTTATTCCAGAGCAAACGTATGAGTCGAATATATGAACATTTATGATTTTTTTTAATTTACCTATCAATTTATTAGATCAAGAGAAGATAAACATTAAAATTCCGGAGTAATAAGAGTTAAGTCCTACATTATGCAAATGATTTAGCCAAAGATAAATGTTCGTAGACATAAAATTTCTTGAGAAAACCAAATAACAAACAACATTGCAATCATAAGTAACAGGTTAGATTGGAATTATAAAACCATACTTTGAAAGAGATATGATGTAAAATAGATAACCTATTAAATATCCTCTCTCAAAATTTTAAACAAAATTAGATAAATTTGTAGTGGTTTTATGGGTTACAAACTTGAAGTTTGCCTATACAGTAGGCTTTTATGTAGGAGGTGATGAATTTTATCCTCTCACCTTATTCTTGCTTTGTTACAACTACTTTAGGAAAATAATTTCCAAGGCAGAAAAAAAAATAGTAGAATTAATTTTTTTTAATCCAATGTATATGTTTAGGAGCACATACTCCATTTCATATAGTCTTTTAATAATTATTGTATGCCTATGTTTATGGAATGATATCTTATACCCATTTATATAAGATCTTTTCTTTTCTAGGAGTACATACTCCTAGATGCTTTCCTGCGTAAGAAAGCATGCCAAGCAAATAGTAAATTGGTACGGGTTTATAGCAATATTCGAATTTTGATAAAAGCTTATAAGAGCAACTGTAATAGCCTGAAAATTCCTATATTTCAATAAGAGTGGTGTTTAAATAATTACATCCTATGATTTTTAGCTAACATAATACACATGCCTTTATTTACTATAAACCAGAAGTTGTGCTCAAAATAAATCTTCTAACTTTTAAATTAAATACAAAATATATATTCTTTAATTCTTAAACTCAGATATTTAGATCTATCTATTTATGATAAATAATGACTAATAAATTGAAAAACTAGATAACTGCATATATATCACCTAAATTGTTTTTGGTTTTGGATAAGAGATAAATGAAGTTGGGTTTTTTACTTTACTTTCAAATGATTAATTTAGAACAAAATATACACAAGAAGATTTTTATTTTATTTTATTATAATTATTTATTTATTTATATATATATATATATTATCAAATGTTTACATAAATATTGATAAGTATGAAGAAAAAGAAGATATATATACAAAACTGAGAGTACAATAGAGTAAAGAGCATTTCCTGATTTGAGGTCGGGTAGGACATAAGAAATCCTATAAAAATTAAAAGACATGTAAAAAAATATATATCTATGAGGTGTCTCCCACAAGCTCTTTGTTTACCGTATTTCCGGGTAAAGCTCCAGAATGGCGCTCCGATAGCATCTATGATATCTGTTCAATGGAGTCTATAGATTTTTAATTGATCCGGTCAGATTCTAGATATTGGCCTCAATTGTAATGACTTATTTTGTAAAGATGTTTTTTATCGTGGTGGGTCGTAGTGGTTGTTATTCTGATACAAATCCAATTGGAATTACAATAAGTCGGTGCTGAGTATTATTGGGGTTGCACCATGATAGATTTAGATGGTTCCTAAACCATGGATTGTAAGTATTATTATTAATATTTTGGTTATAGTAAGGAGGTAGATATGGATTCCCCATATAATTAACGTGTTCTTATTTTATATTATTATTAGAAGTCCAAGTAGGGGTGGTGGAGGAAGTCGACATCTCATCTACTTTCCTAGTAATATATTCTTCTTGAAGTGCTAAATTGGAAGAAGCATCGAGCTCATAAAGGCCAGCGAGTTTATTAGGCCATGACCTAGGCATGTTCACTTGGTAGGAATTCATGGCCATTTACTCAAACAATGCTTGTATGGCCTCGGTGGTTTTATTATTTAACGTTCCCCCAGCGGAATCATCAATCATCTATTTGGTTTGGAAATTGAAATCATTATAAAATGTCTGTACTTGGAGCCAAGCCGATAGTTCTTGTTGTGGACACCAACATAAAAATTCTTTAAAGCATTCCCAAGTCTCATAGAGAGACTCAGACTCGCCTTGAACAAGGGAATAAATATCTGCACATAATTTAGCAGTTTTAGCAAGCGGAAAATACTTTGTTAAAATATTTTCGGTCATCTCAGCCATGGTAGTGATGGATCCTCTAGGTAGATAACCGAAACACTTCTTGGCTTTCATCCTTAATGAAAATGGAAATAAATACAAATGAATGGAATCATTAATGATGCCATTTTTTTTAAATGTGTCCCATATTTCTAAGAAATTTGACAAATGGGTGTTGGGATTTTCATCTGGCAATCCATCAAATTATACTAACTTTTGAATCATTTGGATTACGCTAGATTTGATTTCAAAGTTATTATTAGCTATCGAGGGATGAACTTTACTTGACCTGGTGTTATCCAAGTTCGGTCGCCCATAAAAAGACATAGTCCTTTGCTGAGCTGCAATTGTAATTTGTTCTATCATAGCTTCTACATGCATGGTTCTGTTAGACTCTTCCAGATTTAATGCTTGGTTTAAGTCACAAGATCGATGACACCTATGATAGGTGCAGTCGATTTCTTGATCATAGTCAAGATAAGAATCAATTGGAGAGTTTCTTCAAGTCAAGCAATAAAAAACAATTATATAAGAAAAAAATTTTATATTTTTTTCTGATTTTGCTTTTTTTGGAAAATAAAAAAGACAAAAATAAATGTGTTGTTAATAAAAAATTAGTTTTATAAAACAAAAGTTTTGTTTTTGAAAGTATTTGATTGAAAGGATAGCTAAATACCTAGAGGGGGGTGAATAGGTTTTTAGGCCTTTTTAAGATTTTCTTTGACTTGTGTGTTTTAGGGTCTGAAATGATTAGATTAGTTTTTCTTTCAAAAAGATCACGCATAATGCATACAATATTTATAGTGGTTCCCCAGATTATAAGTACATCCACTATCGCTATCCTTTCTAATAGTTTATTAGACAAGGCTCCTTCTCCAAAACATGTCTCCTAAGAGCTTACAACAAGATCCCGCAGGACCACTCAGTCTTCTCTAAGACCTACAGATTAGGCCCAAATTCTACAACTCAGTGATCAAAAGGTCACTTACCTCATTCCAAAAGCCCTATAACTCAGGCTGGGATGATAACCCTACCTAAGATCCAAAGGATCCTTCAACTCATGCCAAAGCCCTACACTCAGATTCTTAAAGGAATCCTACCACTCAGATCAACAAAAGATTCTACTCTCGACCTTTATAAATAGGCATACAAGTCAGATCTTGAAAGATCTAACCGAGAGATAAGTATGTTGATTTGATTACTAGACAACAGATAAATAATCTCTATGTCTTCCTCATTCTGTCCTGAGAAAGATCGGTCTAGATTTCATCTTCACAACTCCAGAAAATAATCTTCAGGATTTACATAGCTTGGGCTGTGAAGTGGTCATAGCTAGGGTTAGCCCTTGTAGCTCCTCCTTTCTTGATGTTGATGATCAAGATGATAACAGCTAACAGGAAGAACTTTTAGGTCGATCGATTTGAACTTCTGCTTCTTGTCTCAGCAAAAATGGTGAGGAAGACGATGATGTTCTACCGCTTTTTGAAAAGATAAAGCCCTAAAAGTTAATTCGATTTTGCCGATCACATTCCTTTTATCTTCTGTCATGCAATGACCCTTTTACCCGTAGGCCCCGCTTTAATTGAATATATATAGCTTCCTTTTACAGAAAAGTCTTACAGTTGGTCATCGGCGCCATTAGTGGTTAATTCCATCTTTCCCGCAACTAATTTGAATTCCGTTAACTTAGGTTGACATTGCAGACATCAGCATCTGTGGACTTAGCAAAATTTTCAGATTCAATCTAGTCGTTGAGTGCGTTGAGTGAACTAGCTTCACTCAGCGCATCTAGACTTAGACAAATTCTCTGCACCATCAAGAGTTGAGTGCATTAAGTGAACTGGCTTGACTCAATGTCTCTAAACTTAGACAATTCCTCTTCCTCGCTTAGGCGTTGAGAGCATTGAGTGAATGGCCTTCGGTCAATGCATTTTGACTTGGTCAAACTTTCTACGCTACCAGGCGTTGAGTGCATTGAGTGAGCCTTCATCACTCAATGCCCCTAGACTTAGCCGCTTCACTGATTGGTTGTCTTCATGCTGAGGCTTTGACAGACACATCTTTACTAAGCGCTTGTTGTTTTATGGTGTTGAGTGAACTGCCTTCACTCAATGCCTGTGGACTTAACCGCATAATTACTTTGCAAACTTCTGGTCTTTGACAGTCCACACCTTACTCTGTGCTTCTTGGTATCTGGCATTAAGTGAACTGGCTTCACGCAATGACTTTGGACTTAGGTGATTTTCATTCTTTCCAACAACCTTTGACATTAGGCGTTGAGTGAGCTGGCTTCACTCAATGCTTGTGAACTTAGATAGATTTCTATCTCTCCACTCCTCTACCTTGTGATAACCTGTCACAACCACTTGGAATACTTGTCTAACCTGCATGCATGAACTTAAACATACATCAAATATAACTATTTGTATGCCATTGACTTATTTGATTTCTATAAATCTGGGACAATGTGAGCAATGGACCCAACAATCTCCTCCTATTTGAAGAAGTCAAAACCCTCAAACAAAATTGTTAGTCAATGATATACACTAACATATGTAGAAGATAAAATATTAAATTTGCAAAATTAACACTATATAATAGAATTGTCAAGTTATAGGTTATCTTACTTCCTTTTCCTGTAAGGTAATGATGATCACTTGTAGCACACCCTTTTTTGCTGCCTAATTCTTGATTATTTCCTTCTTCGCAACAATCTCCCAATTTACCTTGCATGAAGGATGATCATTACTACTCCTTAGTCCACCAATTTTGTTGTATAGCCTTGATCATTTCTTTCATCCCATCCTTCTCCGCCTTTTTTACTTTTGTAAAATAGTCAAGGGGTGCTGGCCTCTAATTATCTTCTCTCCCTTTTTGATATCAAATAATCAACTATTGAATCTTCATGTTCTCTAGAGGAAGTTGAACTTGCTCCCCCTCAACTAGAGCATCTTCTATCATCCTTTATAATAGACTCTTGAACCACTAGAACATCTTGATACTACTGAATATATTTTCAACCTGCAAGAAGTTGTACAATATGTAACAAAAACAATATGAGGAGCATTTGAAGCTAGACCAAGTTCAATATACCTAACTCAAATATGAAGGTGTTGAACTTTGCTACATATAGTGGCTTAGTGAAGATGTATGCCACCTGCTTGTCTGTAGGGACAAACTCAAGACATATATCTTTGCATTCCACATTCTCTCTTATAAAGTGATACCTAATCCTTATGTGCTTAGTCCTGTTGTGAGAGACATGATTCCTATCTATAGAGATTCCACTATTATAATCACAAAATAAAGGACTTCTACTTATCTAGAGGTTATAGTCCTTGAGCTGATGCTAGATCCACAGCAGCTCCCTGGAGCTATATATTCTGATTCTGCAGTTGAAATTGCAACACTTGTTTGCTTCTTGCTGCTCCATGACACTAGTCTTCCTCCAAAGAGTTGACATGTACCTGAAGTGCTTTTCCTATCCTCTTTGCAGCCTGCAAAATCTGCATATGAATAGCATGTTAGTTGAAAATCTCTATGTCTAGGGTACCATAGGCCAAGATCTGGTTTTCCCTTAAGATAACTCAAAGTACTCTTTGATGCGTGGAAATCGGCAAGCGCACAGGCCGCACAAGTAATAAAATTTTGGAATAAATCCTCGAGTGTCGGTCTCTTGAGGAATGAAATTAGCATAGAGCGACGACAGTTCAGAAAATATTGTTATGAGGGTTATACTTAGAAAAGATTAAAAAGACGGCTTGTGAGATTGTGGTTTCTTGATCTAATAATCTAATTAAGACTATGCGGGTCGAAGGCACTGCTTCGCAAGGTGAGGTTAGTGTATCGGCCGTGATGCCGAACTTCGGTTGGGCGAGTGGACGGAAAGCTATTGAATGGAAGTGTTCTTGTGCGTAGTGCAATCGGGTGAAATAAGGGTATGGAGTTGATGTGGAGTGGGCGAGGTGCATTCACAACACATAACTCAAAAGCAAATGAAAACTACAAACATCTAATTAGATATAGAGTAGAAAATGTAGTTCATTACAATATAAAATCATTCCATACAACGAAGAAAGGGGAAGAGGAGTAAATCACTAGAGGGTGAAGGTCCATAGCAGGTCATGGTCGGAATACAGAGTTGTCAATCCGCTTCCTGGCTCAGTCCCAGGAGGCTTCCGGTACCAACAAGCTGTCACCTCGAAGGCCTTTGAGTCCATTTTCTAGTTCGTCTTCTTCTCCAACTCTGGTGGAATGCTTGGAGTTGAGGTCATCAATTGCCGGGATATTTGTCGGAGGGTTTGGAAAGCTTCGGAATCAACGGATACGGACTCCCGATGGAAGGGATGAAGGTGGAGGTGGCTGTAGCAGCTAAAGAATTAGAACGACACTTCCCGCGCACTCTCCGCCGCAGAAATGACCAGTGTTGACATAAATCGAGGAGCATGCCCTTAAATACGGAGGCAAAACAAGCAGAGTGCATGATCAGTGGCGCACAACCAGTGGTCATGCGCACTGTCGGTCTATTATCGTGCTCAATTTCTAATTAAACCTGCAACTTGCATAGAAACATCAGTAAATATGCGCACGATCAGTGGCCCACTACCGGTAGTCGTGCGCACTGAATCCACAGATCGTTCGATTGGCTAAGTCAGAACTACAAAAATCATGAGGTAAACGATCAGGAGCAGTGGCACACGACCGGTGTTCATGCGCGCTGATGAGTTGTAATTATACCTATATTTTCGTATTTTATTTAAGTCCGTTTCGTTTATTTTTTGTCTTTTTTTATTAGTTTAATTCAATAAATAGCTTGTTTTTGTAAATATTATTTCTAACTTAGCTTAATTTTTATTCCAGAAAAATTCCAGAAAAAATTCCAAAAAGTCAGAAAAAACTGCCTGACACGCCCGTGTCAATCGGCCGACACGCCCGTGTCACGCCAGCCCGACGATCGCCGACCACAGGTGCCAGCTCGACGATCGGCCGTCATCAAACCCAGCCCGTCACGCCCTTGTCAAATGGCTATCACGCCCGTGTCGTGGCCGACCCGCAAGCTTGGTCAACATGTCAACGCTGCCGACATCAAACTGCCAGCTCCCGCGGTCACGCCCCCCTTTCACGCCCGTGACATGGTTGTCACGCCCGTGACTTGGGGCGTGACCGCCACGTTTTCGCCCCGAAGTCAAAGCTCCAGTAAAGTCAATCGGCCAGCTCATGAATAGTAGTGACACGCCCCCCTGTCACGCCCGTGACCTAGGGTGTGACCAACCCGAAAAATTGCCTATAAATAAAAGCTTTCATGAAGCTTATTTTGTCCACTTTTTTGACCACTTTGCTTAGGGGAGGTGCTGCCCATTTGGATTCCAAACTTATGTAAGGAGATATTCTCCCCCCTCTCTCTCTCTTAGTTTGTATTAGGGTTTTTACTTTAATAAAATATGAATCTTTCTCCCTTAATTTGTATGGATAATCCATTTGAATGCGCCTACTTAAGTAATTTTTCGTTCATCTTTTTGTATTTCTTTTATGTTTTTATCTTTTTAGCCTTCGTAACTTAGTTAGATTTAAGGTTTATCGGCATTTCTAGCCGTTGTGCCGTCCATTTAAATTTCATTTTCTGCACTTTTTTAGATTTAGCTTTTCTACTTTTTCCTATATTTTCATTCATAAGGATTTATAAAAACTCATCTAAAAACTATTACTTTTTAACTTAGGCTCTTTAGGGTTGTAAAACTTTTTGTCCTTTTTGTTTTATTTTCACTTTTTAGGAGTTTTTATAAAAATATAAGAATGAAAATATAGTCGTTATAATTTTTCGCTCACTTCATTTTAGCTTTTAATTTCAAAACTTTTAGTCCGGTTAATTTTTATTTCATCTTTTTATGCATTTCAACCGCATTCTAGCGGTAGAAATGCAGTTGTATTAATTTTTCGAGTACTTCCATTTTGCGTTTATTTGCAAAAATTTTCGCTCCGGTTAATTTTTATTTTCACTTTTTATGCATTTCTACCGCATTCTAGCGGTAGAAATGCAGTCGTTTTAATTTTCTGAGCACTTTGTTTTTCTTATTTCTGCAAGTGTGTGTGCGTGTATGAGTTAGGTTTTACTGCTCTATTTCATTTCTGTAGAGTGCGTGTGTGTGCGTATGCATTTATTTCCGCCTACTCGTTAAGAGTTAAATGGCGATTTGCTTTCATTTCCCGCCCACTCGTTTGAGTGGGACTTGTCTTTTTACTGCTTTCATTTTCTTCCTACTCACTTGAATAGGAAAACTTTGTGTGGGTGCGTGTGTTTTCTTTTCTGTAGAGTGTGTGCGTGTGCTTTCTTTTCAAGTAGAGTGCGTGTGTGTATGAGATAGATTTACTCCCGCCCACTCATTTGAGCCGGGACTTGCAATTTATCGCTTTCTTCAATTCTGTAGAGTGTGTGCGTGTGTGCATTTATTTTCGCCTACTCATTTGAGTAGGTCTTGCTTTATTTAAATTTTCTTTATGGTTTTGAAGTGTGCGTGAGTGCCTGCATCAATTAGCCTTAAATTTATCTAACTGTCCTGTTTTTCGTGTTTTCTCTTATAATTGTTCAGTACTTAATTTAACACTCACGCTTCACCTAAAAACTTAAAGCCGTCCCCATACCGATGAGTGGCTAATCTCTTTTAGCCTTCGGCATCGAAGAGCATTGGGACATAAAAAATGATTTGAAATAATTAAAAAACTTTATTTTTAATTTAATTTAAGGACTTAAGGTTTACCCCGGGTTAACGACGCATAGGACCACATAATCGATGTGTGGGCTCTATTTCCGTTATCCATACGCGACGCCGAGAGGCTGCACGTATGGACCGATCCCCCTTGGGTAAAGAGAACTGCGTACGCCCCCTCGGAAAAGGAGAAGCGTAGTTCTCCCGGATTGGGTTCCCCACCCAATAGCGGGGTTCTTAGCGTAATGCGGGCGTTAAGGGGAATCCTTCGTCGGACTAACGTTCGGTCGAATAGCCTTAGCGCCCAGGTGAGCGATATCCCTAGACCAAGGTGAGCTCATGTTTTTGGAACCTCCACGGCCAAGTGCCTTTTATTAAATTAAAAACAAAGTTTAATAATTGTTAAGAATTATTTTGGTCTTAATCCGATTCGATGCCGAGCGTTAACCCGTCATCGAACTAATTTAGCAAAATTCCGCTTTCTTTCTTTCCGCTTTAATTAAACTAAAAAATCCCACCTTACTGTTAGTAAGATAATAGTGTTCCTGGAAGAGTAGATATAATCAACGCGTCCCCGAGAATAATACGACCTTGGTATTTTCCCGAATACCGAGTACTACTTGCGATAGGTGCGCTTGCCTCCTTTTGTTAGAAAACTCGATCTTCTAACCGGCCCGCGGAATCTGACCATTTCGAGCCAACCACAGTAGGTCTCTGTTCCGCGGCCATCAAGTTTTTGGCGCCATTGCCGGGGAATCCGGTTGTTATATTGAATCCGGGAATCTATTAATTTTACTTTATTTTCAAATAAAAAATTTTTTACAAAAAAATATATCCTTCCCCCTTTTCGTTTTTTTTAGGGTGTATGACCCGTGGACAACCTTCGAGTTCTGAAAATCTTGAATTCGACCCCGAGATCGACCGCTCTCTTGCGCGTATCCGATCTCTCCGTCGAATTCCCTTTTTAGACCCCGCAGAATCTATCGGAGAACCCTCTTCTTCTTCTATGGCCGACCCCCCGAATAATGCCCAACCGGTCGAGCGTACTATGTCTTATTACGCTCGGCCCAATTTGGATGATACGGGGTCGAGTATTGTTCGGCCGGCTGTGGCCAACAATAATTTCGAAATTAAGTCAAGTGTGATTCAGATGATCCAAAATGCCGTGCAGTTCGATGGACAGCCGGATGAGGACCCCAATAATCACTTGTCTAATTTTCTTGAGATTTGCGATACTTTTAAAATTAATGGCGTCACTGATGATGCCATTCGTTTGCGCCTTTTTCCCTTCTCTCTTAAGTCCAAGGCTAAGGCGTGGTTACTCTCCCTCCCGCGGGGATCCATCACGTCCTGGGCGGAATTGGCCGAAAAATTCCTTACGAAGTATTTTCCGCCCGCGAAAACTGCAAGACTGCGGGCGGACATATCTTCGTTCGTCCAAAACGACTCCGAGTCTCTTTACGAGACTTGGGAACGCTTTAAGGAATTTCTCCGCCGGTGCCCGCACCACGCTCTGCCAGCGTGGTTGCAGGTACAAATTTTTTACAATGGACTGAATAGTCAGACGCGTCAAATGATTGACGCGGCTGCCGGGGGCACTCTGAACAATAAGACCCCCGAGGATGCCCAGGCCCTTTTCGAGGAAATGGCGGTGAACGCCTACCAGTGGAACGTCCCGCGGGCGCGCCTTAAGCAGGCGGGCATTTTTGAAGTGGATGCCACCGCTCAGCTAGCCCTCCAAGTGGAAAGGCTAACTAAGCAGGTGGCGGAGATGTCTGTTTCCTCCTCCACTCCGCCTTGTTTTCTCCCCCCCTCCAACGTCTGCGTGGTCGACGAATTTGTGGACTACATGGGAAATCCGGTGCGTCCCTCATTTCAAAACAACCCTTATAGTAGTCACTATAATCCGGGTTGGAGGAACCATCCGAATTTCTCCTGGAGCAACCCGAACAACGCGCAGCGTCCCCCTCCCCCTCCTTTTGTGCCGACGCTTCCTCCTCCCCCTCCTATGAAGCCATCCCCGGTGGAGGAAAATTTTAATCGTTATGTCGCGTCCAACGAGTCTAATATCCGGAACATCACCGGATCGCTAAAAAATTTAGAACTCCAGGTTGGACAGCTGGCGCGACTCATGTCAGAATGCGCCATGGGGGCACTGCCAGGGAACACGGAGCCCAATCCAAGGGAAACCGCCAACGCTATAACCCTCCGTAGCGGTAAGGAGGTGGTCGATCCAAAACGGATCGATCCTCAGGTACATATTTCACCTCCGACCCCTCTTCCCTCTTCTTCGATTACGCAACCCTTACCGATTTTTAACGATAAAACTATTTTAAACAAGGCGTTGCCCTACCCGCATAAATTAGATAAAGAGCGAGTTAACGCGCAATATGAAAAATTTATTTTATTACTTAAACAAATTCATATTAATGTTCCCTTTTGCGAGGCTATCTCGCAAATGCCTAAATATGCGAAATTTTTAAAAGAACTACTTTCTAATAAACGCAAACTCGAGGATATTTCGCATATATCTCTCAACTCTGTCTGCTCGGCGGCGATTACTAATAAATTGCCCTTAAAACAAAACGACTCGGGACGGTTCTCCATCCCGTGCCTTTTTGGCAATGTGTTAGTAAAGTACGCTTTAGCAGACCTAGGCGCGAGCATTAATTTGATGCCGTTCTCGCTCTTCCTGCGTTTAGGTTTGGGTACTCCTGCTCCTACCAATATGCGCATCCAACTAGCGGATCGCTCGGTTAGGTTCCCCATCGGGGTTGTTGAGGATGTCCTTGTCCGAGTAGACAAGTTCACCTTCCCGGTGGACTTCGTCATCTTGGACATCGAGGAAGACGCCAACGTACCAATAATACTTGGTCGCCCTTTCCTCGCGACCTCACGTGCGTTAATTGATGTAAGTAATGGTCAGCTTCTCCTTCGGGTAGGAGACGACCAAGTTACTTTTTCTATTAACTCCTCCATGGAAGACTCGTCGCCGAGCGACGATTTCTGCTATTCTTTAGATTCTTTTTATGGAGATAGTTCTTCCCCGGTTTTCGAGTCCGATTTTTTTAACGAAAATATTTTTTCGCTCGAAAATTTTTATTGTGATGAGGACGAGTCTACGAACATGCCTTTTGAACCAATTGGTTCGAAAGACATTAGCACTAAAACCTCACTAGAAGAACCGCCCATCCTAGAACTCAAACCATTACCCGAATCCCTAAAATACGCCTTTTTGGGGAAAAATGATACACTCCCGGTAATCATTTCTTCGTATTTAAGCGATTCGGAGACCTCCGATTTATTGGAGGTTTTGCTTAAACATCGCCACGCAATTGCGTGGCAAATTTCTGACCTAAAGGGGATTAACCTTTCTTTCTGCACTCACAAAATTTTCTTAAACGATAATTGCCGCAAAACCATTCAGCCCCAGCGACGTCTTAACCCAAACATGAAGGACGTCGTGAAAGCTGAGATAATTAAATTATTAGATGCGGGGATTATTTATCCCATTTCTGATAGTGCATGGGTTAGTCCCATTCATGTCGTGCCCAAGAAGGGCGGTCTAACCGTAGTGGCGAATGAGCACAACGAGCTCGTCCCAACTCGTACTGTTACGGGTTGGCGCGTGGTCATCGATTATCGCAAACTTAATGATGCCACCCGCAAGGACCATTTCCCACTACCGTTCCTTGACCAAATTCTCGAGCGTCTTTCCGGTCATCCTTTTTATTGTTTTCTCGATGGTCTATCAGGGTTTTTCCAAATCCCCATTTCCCCGAGGACCAAGAGAAAACAACTTTTACTTGCCCCTTTGGCACCTTCGCCTATCGAAGAATGCCATTTGGCCTCTGCAATGCGCCGGCTACATTCCAACGATGTATGCTAGCAATTTTTGGCGAGCTAGTAGAAGATATTATGGAAATATTTATGGATGACTTTTCTGTATTCGGATGCTCTTTCCCGAATTGTCTTCGTAATCTCGATCGTGTCCTCCAGCGATGCGAGGACACAAATCTTGTTTTAAATTGGGAAAAATGTAACTTTATGGTTCGAGGAGGTTTGGTCCTCGGCCATAAGATTTCGAGTAAGGGGATAGAGGTCGATAAGGCCAAAGTTGAAATCATAGAAAAACTTCCTCAGCCGACAAACATAAAATCCATTAGGAGTTTCTTAGGCCACGCGGGCTTTTATAGGCGTTTCATTCAAGATTTTTCAAAAATAACAAAGCCGCTTACTCACCTCTTGGAAAAGGAATCACCTTTTGTCTTTAGTAGCGATTGCGAGTCTGCTTTTAATTTTATAAAACAAAAACTTATTAATTCTCCGATTCTAGTGGCCCCTAATTGGTCTCTTCCGTTCGAAATCATGTGCGACGCTAGTTATATTGCCTTAAGCGCCGTTCTTGGCCAACGCGTAGAAAAACATTTTCATCCTATTTATTACGCTAGCAAGACGCTCACTTCCGCACAAGTGAATTACACGACGACGGAAAAGGAACTCTTAGCCGTCGTTTTCGCTTTCGATAAGTTTCGCTCGTATCTTACGCTATCTAAAGTTATCGTTTTTACCGATCACTCCGCCCTTAAATATCTATTAGCTAAAACCGACGCGAAGCCCCGCCTTCTTCGATGGATTCTCCTCCTACAAGAGTTTGACTTGGAGATCCGAGATAAGAAGGGCGCGGAGAATCTAGCGGCAGACCACCTCTCCCGTTTAGACAATCCGGGTGCGGAAGCGCTCGTCGAATCTGAAATAAATGACAGATTCCCCGAGGAACGCCTTCTCGCCATTCGTTCATCTTCGTCATCTTCGCCTTGGTTTGCAGATTTTGCGAACTACTTAGTCGCGCGGGTACTTCCAAAAGATTTCTCAAGTCATCAAAAGAAGAAATTCTTTTCCGACTTGAAAAATTTCTTTTGGGATGACCCTTTTCTTTTCCGTATCTGTGCGGACCAAGCGGTTCGAAGATGCGTCGCGGGAGTGGAGTGCACACAAATATTGAGGCACTGCCACGAGGGTCCGGCCGGGGGGCACTATCAAGCCAACCGGACCGCTAGGAAGGCGCTAGAGGCGGGCTACTTTTGGCCCACTCTCTTCAAAGACGCGCACAATTTTGTGCGCGCATGCGATAGCTGTCAGCGGTCGGTAACATCTCACGTCGAGACGAGATGCCCCAAAATATGTTTTTAGAATGCGAAGCCTTCGATTTATGGGGCATAGATTTTGTAGGCCCCCTACCTCCTTCTTATAAAAATACATATATTTTAGTGGCGGTCGACTACGTATCAAGGTGGGCGGAAGCGCAAGCTCTCCCCACCAACGATGCGCGAGTCGTCGTTACATTTCTAAAAAAATTATTTTCTCGCTTCGACACGCCTCGCGCAATTGTTAGTGATAGGGGTACGCATTTCTGTAACGCTCTCATGGCTAAGACGTTAGCTAAGTACGGAGTCACGCACAAACTTGCCACCCCCTACCACCCGCAAACAAGTGGCCAAGTTGAGGTAGTAAATCGAGAAATAAAACGCATATTAGAAAAAACCGTTTCACTTAATAGGAAAGATTGGTCCGCTAAGCTTGACGACGCGTTATGGGCGTATCGTACGGCGTACAAAACCGCTACTGGTTGTACCCCGTTTCGATTAGACTATGGCAAAGCGTGCCATTTACCCGTAGAACTGGAGCACCGCGCACTTTGGGCATTAAAACTCTTAAACCTCGACTCCAACTTAGCCGCTCAGAATAGAAAACTGCAACTAAACGAGCTTGATGAATGGCGTGCGAACGCTTACGAGAGCAATAAGTTCTATAAGGAGCGTTCTAAGTTTTATCACGATCAAAAAATTAAAACCCCAAAATTTTTTCTCCGGGCGATCTAGTCCTTCTTTATAATTCACGTCTTAGGCTTTTCCCGGGTAAGCTAAAATCGCGATGGTTCGGCCCCTTCAAAGTTGAAGAGGTTTGGCCATATGGGACCGTACTCGTCTCCCACCCCGAAAAAGGCACTTTTAAGGTGAACGATAATCGGTTAAAGTCTTATATAGCGGGCGACCCTGTGATCAGTAGGAGCGAAACCATAACCCTTCTCCATATATAAACCCGCCACTATAGTCAAGCTACGCGACTATAAACAAAGCACTCCTGGGAGGCACCCCACGTCTATCTTTTTTTTTACGTCTTTATTTATTACGTTTTCTATTTTTCTAATAACTGCAGGGTTTCTAAAGGGCTTCCCCGAGCGCGGATCAGGGACGTTTTCTGCCCCCCTCTTTTTCCCTTTTTGTACATATACCTGCTGTCTTGTTCCTCATGCTTAGCATACAACATTGGGGACAATGTTGGATCTAAGTATGGGGGTGTTTTCATATTTTCGTACTTTCTTTTTCACTTAAAAAAAAAAAACAAAAAAACAAAACAAAAAAAAAAAACAAAAAAAAACAAAACAAAAAAAAAAAAAAAAAAATTTATAACAAAAAAATTATAAAATCCAAAAAAATTATTATAATTAAAAATTTTTGAAGTTTCATTTTTGAAAATTTGTCTTATTTTTAACTCGGTCCGCGAGATCTGGCTCATCGAGCCATCCAC
The DNA here is from genome assembly GCA_039513925.1 of Platanthera zijinensis. Taxonomy (NCBI): domain Eukaryota; kingdom Viridiplantae; phylum Streptophyta; class Magnoliopsida; order Asparagales; family Orchidaceae; genus Platanthera; species Platanthera zijinensis. The sequence continues at coordinate 168,570,762 of CM077081.1, read as the reverse complement.
ATAACGAGTCATCTCGCGGCTTCCTAGTTTATATTTTTGTAAATATTCTTGTAAATATTTTTGTAAATAATTTTTGTAAATATTTTTTGTAAATATTCTTTCTCTTTCCCCTCTCCCTTTTTCCCTCTCATCCTTGTAAATATTTTTTCTTTTTCCCAAATTTTTGTAAATAGAATGAAACTAACATTAAAAATACAAAAAAATTCACAAAACATTAAAAATACAAAAAAATTCACAAAACTTAAAAATCAAAAAAAAAATTTTTTTATTCTCGCATTTTTTTTTCTTTCTTTTTAGTATGTATATATTAAAGATATAAATACAAAAATACAAAAATTACAAAAAAAAGAACATAACTTCAAAAAAAAAAAAAAAAATTTTAAAAAATTATTATGAAACAAATAAATCAAACATTTCATTCTTGAGTTTATTGTTATCCAAAACTTTCGTTTTGAGTTTATTTATATGCGAATTTGATCAATTCTTTGTTCACTATTCATTTGTTAATTATAGATTGAAAAATCTAAATAGCCGGGGTTAAGTTTTAAAGAATTTATTATACTTTGTTAAAAATAGGGGACTCGCTTTAGGCACTACTTCTAATTTTTCATAGATAGGAGCATTTGTACCATGTTAGAAAATAACGACTATAGAATTCAATTATGCTTACTTTTAGCTTTCTGAAAAATTGGAACGTACAATTTATAAAGGTTGCTCTCAATTATTTTTCAATTAAAAATCTAGTTCTCTTTTCTCCCCTTACCTATCCAATCATAACCTACTTGGTATGATAAAATTATTTCCCCAAAAAGATCTTATGTCAATGGGAATAAGATTTCATTCCGTAAACATAGGCACCCAATAAATTAAAAGATTATACGTTACGGAGTAAGAGGATAAAATTCATTACTCCAACACATATACATTGGGTTATTTTTATTTTATGATTTAGAAAAAAAATTTTATGTTAAGGAAAATAAGATTTCGTTTTCCTTTAACATCCAAATCAAAAAAATGGAGGTTCGAGAAAAAAATAACCTCGCCTCAAAATCCAAGCATCTTCATAAACCAACATCAACCCCCTTAGCCAATTTCATGACTCTAGAATTAATTCAAAAATCTTTTTGAGAGCATAGTTCGTAAATTGCATTATTTCCAATAACACTCCTATAAGCTAAAGTTCGTATAAATCCAAACTATTTTCTATTAATCTAACCAATACAACTATTGCTTTCTATTTGATTACATCAAGAAGTCTTTTGGCCAAAACTTTTGCCCTGTTTAAATCATCTAAATAATTTTAGGACTTTAACTCTTATACCCCGTATATTTTTATTTGATCTTTCTTATAATTAATTTAGCGGTAGCAGAACTTAGGGTTTTTCATTATTCCTTATAAATTCACCTCAAACTTTTGCTCTGGAATAGCAAAAGCTTAAGTATGAGGGTGTTTGATGAGTTGTAATTATACCTATATTTTCGTATTTTATTTAAGTCCGTTTCATTTATTTTTTGTCTTTTTTTATTAGTTTAATTCAATAAATAGCTTGTATTTGTAAATATTATTTCTAACTTAGCTTAATTTTTATTCCAGAAAAATTCCAGAAAAAATTCCAAAAAGTCAGAAAAAACTGCCTGACACGCCCGTGTCAATCGGCCGACACGCCCGTGTCACGCCAGCCCGACGATCGCCGACCACAGGTGCCAGCTCGACGATCGGCCGTCATCAAACCCAGCCCGTCACGCCCGTGTCAAATGGCTGTCACGCCCGTGTCGTGGCCGACCCGCAAGCTTGGTCAACATGTCAACGCTGCCGACATCAAACTGCCAGCTCCCGCGGTCACGCCCCCCTTTCACGCCCGTGACATGGTTGTCACGCCCGTGACTTGGGGCGTGACCGCCACGTTTTCGCCCCGAAGTCAAAGCTCCAGTCAAGTCAATCGGCCAGCTCATGAATAGTAGTGACACGCCCCCCTGTCACGCCCGTGACCTAGGGCGTGACCAACCCGAAAAATTGCCTATAAATAAAAGCTTTCAGGAAGCTTATTTTGTCCACTTTTTTGACCACTTTGCTTAGGGGAGGTGCTGCCCATTTGGATTCCAAACTTATGTAAGGAGATTTTCTCCCCCCTCTCTCTCTCTTAGTTTGTATTAGGGTTTTTACTTTAATAAAATATGAATCTTTCTCACTTAATTTGTATGGATAATCCATTTGAATGCGCCTACTTAAGTAATTTTTCGTTCATCTTTTTGTATTTCTTTTATGTTTTTATCTTTTTAGCCTTCGTAACATAGTTAGATTTAAGGTTTATCGGCATTTCTAGCCGTTGTGCCGTCCATTTAAATTTCATTTTCTGCACTTTTTTAGATTTAGCTTTTCTACTTTTTCCTATATTTTCATTCATAAGGCTTTATAAAAACTCATCTAAAACTATTACTTTTTAACTTAGGCTCTTTAGGGTTGTAAAACTTTTTGTCCTTTTTGTTTTATTTTCACTTTTAGGAGTTTTTATAAAAATATAAGAATGAAAATATAGTCGTTATAATTTTTCGCTCACTTCATTTTAGCTTTTAATTTCAAAACTTTTAGTCCGGTTAATTTTTATTTCATCTTTTTATGCATTTCTACCGCATTCTAGCGGTAGAAATGCAGTTGTATTAATTTTTCGAGTACTTCCATTTTGCGTTTATTTGCAAAAATTTTCGCTCCGGTTAATTTTTATTTTCACTTTTTTATGCATTTCTACCGCATTCTAGCGGTAGAAATGCAGTCGTTTTAATTTTCTGAGCACTTTGTTTTTCTTATTTCTGCAACTGTGTGTGCGTGTATGAGTTAGGTTTTACTGCTCTATTTCATTTCTGTAGAGTGCGTGTGTGCGTATGCATTTATTTCCGCCTACTCGTTAAGAGTTAAATGGCGCTTTGCTTTCATTTCCCGCCCACTCGTTTGAGTGGGACTTGTCTTTTTACTGCTTTCATTTTTTTCCTACTCACTTGAATAGGAAAACTTTGTGTGGGTGCGTGTGTTTTCTTTTCTGTAGAGTGTGTGCGTGTGCTTTCTTTTCAAGTAGAGTGCGTGTGTGTATGAGATAGATTTACTCCCGCCCACTCATTTGAGCCGGGACTTGCAATTTATCACTTTCTTCAATTCTGTAGAGTGTGTGCGTGTGTGCATTTATTTCCGCCTACTCATTTGAGTAGGTCTTGCTTTATTTAAATTTTCTTTATGGTTTTGAAGTGTGCGTGAGTGCCTGCATCAATTAGCCTTAAATTTATCTAACTGTCCTATTTTTCGTGTTTTCTCTTATAATTGTTCAGTACTTAATTTAACACTCACGCTTCACCTAAAAACATAAAGCCGTCCCCATACCGATGAGTGGCTAATCTCTTTTAGCCTTCGGCATCGAAGAGCATTGGGACATAAAAAATGATTTGAAATAATTAAAAAACTTTATTTTTAATTTAATTTAAGGACTTAAGGTTTACCCCGGGTTAACGACGCATAGGACCACATAATCGATGTGTGGGCTCTATTTCCGTTATCCATACGCGACGCCGAGAGGCTGCACGTATGGACCGATCCCCCTTGGGTAAAGAGAACTGCGTACGCCCCCTCGGAAAGGAGAAGCGTAGTTCTCCCGGATTGGGTTCCCCACCCAATAGCGGGGTTCTTAGCGTAATGCGGGCGTTAAGGGGAATCCTTCGTCGGACTAACGTTCGGTCGAATAGCCTTAGCGCCCAGGTGAGCGATATCCCTAGAACATGGTGAGCTCATGTTTTTGGAACCTCCACGGCCAAGTGCCTTTTATTAAATTAAAAACAAAGTTTAATAATTGTTAAGAATTATTTTGGTCTTAATCCGATTCGATGCCGAGCGTTAACCCGTCATCGAACTAATTTAGCAAAATTCCCCTTTCTTTCTTTCCGCTTTAATTAAACTAAAAATCCCACCTTACTGTTAGTAAGATAATAGTGTTCCTGGAAGAGTAGATATAATCAACGCGTCCCCGAGAATAATACGACCTCGGTATTTTCCCGAATACCGAGTACTACTTGCGATAGGTGCGCTTGCCTCCTTTCGTTAGAAAACTCGATCTTCTAACCGGCCCGCGGAATCTGACCATTTCGAGCCAACCACAGTAGGTCTCTGTTCCGCGGCCATCACGCGCAATGTCCAGTGCTCGTGCGATTACCCGGGCAAAATAAGGAAAATGAAGAGGACAGAGCGCACAATCATAAGAGCACGACCAATGGTCGTGCGCAATAGGTATAGTTATCGTGCGATCGTCAAGATAGAACTGGGTAAAAGGAGAATGTAATGCACATGATCAGTGTTGCACGATTAGTGGTCGTGCGTAGTGAGTCCAGTAATCGTGCGTAGTGTCCCTGTATCGTCGGGTTCTCCCAAGCGGTTCCAGAGCACGCACACGACCCATGCTCCAGCAAAAGAGGCAGAAAAGCCACTAAAAGTGCGCACCACATTCTCAAGATACAGCGAGTGAACAAGTAAAATAAAAAAAACACAGAAACAACAAAAGCACCCAGAAAACGGGCCTAAAGTGGACATAATCATGAAATAGGCAGATAAATGAATATAAGCGGTTATAGCTTTCATGTGTAGTGCTAACACGATAAAACTGGCCCAGATGAGTCCAAAAATTAGTGTAATATTTGGACTCATCATACCCCCAGACATACCCATTTGTGCGTCCCGCGCAAATCATTACACCGTGGACTGTAAAAATGGCTAGCTGGCTTAGAAACTTCAAAAGAAAGTAGGACAAGAAATCCAATACATCATGCGTATAGAAAATAGAATAGAAAAACTTTTTAATTATACTACGGAGCTTAAATTATTCGACAGAGGTAAATAAATATTGTGTCTACTTAAAATTAGAATTCTTGAGAGTCGTTCGGTCATAGGTATAGAGAAAGTAGACAGGCCACAAAGGTGAGCATTGCCCAAGGCCGAGGCTCGTGATAACCTCCAAAGAAATCCATCAATATTGGGAACCATAAGGTTGCCCTTTCACACTCTCTCCACGATGCTAAGTAGACTCAAATGTGAATCAACAGGACTTGTGGGTTTGAATGGGGCTAAGGCTATGGTGTGGTAGTCAATGATAAACATGGAGGCTACACGCAACCAAAGCGAGCGAACAAGAGCTAAACACATACAACCACTAAGAAATACATGTTTGACAAACCCCCATACTTGGCTTGAAAACCGGGTATGCACACGGCCTAACTCGACAAATAACTAACACACAAAATTGGGATTGCAATTCTCCTTGTAATTGAAAGTTAGGGTTATATCTGAAATACTCTACAGGGCGGGTGAATAGAGTATGTATGTATATTTAAAAACTTTTCCTGAACTATAAAGATTATACCTAAACTTACATACTATATCACAGCATACCAAATTGAAATAAATGAAATCACAGAAAAGCTAAATAACATAACCAAAACAAGAACAAGAAGAAGAGGGGAACCAGACAACACAAGAATTTATAGTGGTTCCCCAACCTGGATACATCCACTCTTCTACCACCCTGGTACGAATCCACTCAGGTTTTTGATCAGGTAACTGCCACCAATGAGCTTTTGCTCAGGTGCTCAAAAACCAAACCTATTGCCTTTTGGTTAGGAGACTTGCAACCAGGAATCACTTTTGAAGGGAGTAGAGAACCCTTTTTACAGAGGGGGTGAGACAGTGATAGTGTCTTTTCTTTCTCAAACACAACTGAAAAGACTAGTGGAATTGATGTTAACAAAAATCTCCCCCTGAAATATTGAGTTTGTTCAGGTAGGAATAGAACTTTTTCATTAGGGTGATAGGCCTTCAAGCTTTCAACTTTAACCCGAAGAACTACAGGAACTTCTTAACAGATGTAGTATTATTTTCCTACTTAAAGTTCCTGAGAGTATGAAAGAAGAAGATTCTTGATTTGGATGTTTGTTCCTCTTCTTCAGAAAGATTGTTCTTCTTTTGGTCTAATAGTGGTTGATTTATCGAGAACTTCTCGTTTTTATGTTTTCCATGTGGAGGTGGTTTTGAATTTTGAAATTCTTCCTTTAATTAATGTTGATGGCCTTGGAATTATCTGGCATTGATTTGTTTCCCCAACTATCCCTTAGATAAATTACAGGCAATAATCCTGATGAAGACCATAATTAATGCTCATGTCTAACGGTAATATTCAGAGAATATTAGAGCATTAATTACTCAGGAATCATTGCAATAAAATAGTAGAAGGAGAGGGAAAAAGCCAAGTCTGGATTTGTCGACCTAAGTCCACAGTTCATCGAGCTGAGAATTGCTGTTCGTCGTGCTTAGATACGAGATCGTCGACCTCTAAATGGCTGACTGCTGGTTGATGACTTTCCTATTCTGTGCACCAAGTTCGTCGAGCTAAGATCTAAGATCTTCGAGCTGAGCCCTGAGAACTGAGTTCGTCCAGCTGGTCCAAGATCGTTGAGCTGAGCTCGGAGATTTGTCTCTGAGTTCGTCGAGCTGAGCATGACTTTCATCGACCGGAGATCGACGAACGTAGAAATCCTTTTTCTAAGTCTTGAATTCTCTAAGTCTTGAGTCCCTGACTTTGTTGAAGGCCGGTCCCTGTCATTGTTAACTCTAAGGACTTAACCTAGACTTTAGGACACAACCATGACCTGGGTCTATACATGTTGGGTCTTATCCTAACTTAGTGAACCTAGACCAAATCCAACAAGGGATCCAACAATCTCCCCCTATTTGGGTTACGTCACTAATTACAGACACAATGACAGAAAATATACAAAGCAAGAACACAATATATATCTGGTAGAGAATTAAACAATAGGTATGTAGCAGATATATTTACACGGTTAGCTTTATAACATAAAACATAGTCTATTAAAAATGTACCACAAACATATAGCAGTTCAGGTTCTAGTTTTTCAGTTTCTTCTTCTTTGCTTCTTTTCTCTTATCATCAGGCTGAGTAAAAATAATTTCCCTGTTAGTATTGGCAGCTTCTCTCTTTGACATAAATATATCTGCTGCTCCAATCATTGTCTGGGTGGAGGTTCTGGGAACTACATCCTCTGGGTGTCTAGCTATATAATCTGCAGGATTAAATACTTTCTTTATTACATGAAGTCTTTCAAGTTCTTTCTCTCTATGTAAGGACATGGCAGTGAACTTGGTTTGATCTTCTCCTTCTTCTCTGGCCTTCTTTATCTGTGACAGACCTATCAATTCTTAAAGCCTAGCCATCATAAAATTAGGATCAAACCCCTTACTGACAGATGATTAATCATCTTGGGAGGGTAGCAGTGTAGCAGGCCTGAATTGAGTAGACTGTGCTTGAAAGCTCGTTTTTTCCTGGCTTTTATCACTCTGAGTGTATAGTGACTTTGGAGGTGCAGTTTCATTATATTTTCCTTTAGATTTGTGTGATTCTGAAATCCTTCTTTGTTCAGCTTGTTATTGGGGAGGAGATAACTCTGGCTTCTGATAGACTACTTCCTTTATCTGCTCTGTACAACCGATATTTATTTGCAAGCTGCTTCCATGAGATTGATGTCTAGATGGCCTTTCCTGCCTCTGATAAGTTCTGGTGAATGTAGGCTTGGAAGGTACATCTGACCTTTGAGATGTGGTTCCTGAAGCACCAGCAGCTAGAGGAGGAGGAGGAGGGGGATCCTTCCTGTATCTATGAGGAGGAGGAGGAGGAGGGGAGTATCTTCTGCTTTTCTTTCTAGCCTTTTGTTCATAATTTGATAGCCACATCCAAGCTGGCATCCCTTTATATGGAGTTATGTTTTGCAGAATATAGTAGGGAGTGTCATGTGTATTTCCTGGCTTAGGAGCAGGAGGAGGAGGAGCCTTCCTTTTCATAGAGATTTTCTTCCTCTTTGGGTCCTCCTCCTCCTCCTCATCATCATCATCTGATTCTTGTGGATTGTCATACATTTCATTAATTTGTCTTATTATATTTTTGGGAATTTCATTACTTCCTGGAGTAGGGATAACTTAAGCATGGACAGCTTTAGTTTCCATAGTAATGTCTTGAGCTATAATATAATCAAGATTGGGGAGAGGGCTATCATATATAACATAGAATGTCCCAGGAGAGCTAGATGTCTGTCATCAGACTTATTTGCTGGAGGAGCAGTCAAACTTTTCTTTATAGTGTCTAACATCTCTGAGATGGCAGGAGAGATATATCACACTATATCTTTAGATGATAGAATGTGGAAGGAAAGACATAAATAAATATATGACCCAAATACTTTTAGTAAAGCTACTAGATTCACTTTGGGATTAATGAAATGAACCCTTCCAGGCAGAATCTTTGGCAAATTGACCTCTTGAGTATTTGATACTATAATATCTGTACAATAAATGTTTCTTTCATCTGCTACTGAGCATGTTGTTTCTGCAACATCTGTTTCTATATCAGATTCAAGAAAATTCATGAAATCCGTTTCCATATCAGCACCTATTCCTGCTACTTGTACTGTTGTTGGTTCTGCTAGTGGAACTGTTGTTGCTTCTTCTTCTACTGTTGTTGTGTCCATTTCTTGTTCAACTGGTTCTTCTGTTTCTGCTGCAACTACTGCTACTTCTTCATGAAGTATCTCCCCCTTCTTGGTTTCAGTAGATACTGAAGACAGGCCCCCAAATGAAGAGGGAGCAGTAGTGAAGGCAGAGATCTGGGAAGCAAGAGAGGATATGGAGGAAACTAGAGGAGAAATGGCCTCTGCTATAAGAGATTGGAGTATGGGTGTGAGGAGAGTAATGAGTGGGGTGATAAGAGATGGATCCAGGTTTGGAGAAGTGGATGGTGGGGTAGTACCTGATTGAGTGGAAATTGTAGTTACTAGGGGGGGGGATATGTGGAGGTGGAATGGGAGTGTCTAGGGGGAGTAATTTTGAGGAGAGGGAGTGTTCAGTGGAGAGGATAATTAATTGAAGGATGGGAATGATGAGGGGTTGGTGTGGGGATATCTGTAAGATTAGATGGAAGAGGAGATTTGGGTGGTGTAGGTATAGATGTATCAGGCTGAGGTGAAAGAGGATGGGATGGTATATGTGTAGGTGAAGAAGGATATGGAGATGCTGGTTGTGTTGGGGTATGGATTAGAATTGTAGTGGAGGGTGGGGTTGGTTGGACTTGTGATTGGGATGGAACTTGAGGGCAGGAGGGGGTGGAGGGTGGAGTAGATCCCTTCAGTGGGTGGAGAGGCTGGTACAGCCCTTATACTTTCTAAAGTTCTAGTGGAAGAGGAGGGATCCTTGGCTGACTTAGTGATGGTCCTCTCCCACTTGCAAAATAAGGCACAAGTTAGTCTCTTGCAAGCATTAATGAATATCGTCGGGAAGACCAGTGATTAAACAGCTTTTTCCTTAAGGAAGATCCCTAGGACCCTTCCAAAACACACCTCTTTCTTGTTGTTCTTCTTTTTAATCAAGTCAAACAGAATTTGAGCCATGTTCACAGCTTTCTTATTTACTATGGCATACATAACCAGGAACTGATGCCTGTTGATGTAGTCGTGTGCTGTGTGCTTTCCTAGCAGCACTTTCCCAGCTATATCTGCAAGAAACTTATTCTCGGCAGACAAAAGTTTCTTAAATAATTTGTTTGGGGTGTTTACAGAAAAACCCATTGTACTCAGCATCAAATCAAATTCTTAAGTGTCTTTTTCTAATTCATCCTCACCATTTTTCAATCCAAAAAATCTCAGTTAAAATATCGGGGGTAAGAGAAATAGCGTTACCCGCGATGGTTCCAGTCATCGTATTCCCGTCTGTAGTAGCTGTATAGACCCACTCCCTGCTCTCTATTGCAGATATCTTGATGCGAGTGGAAAGCAGAGTCTTTAGTTTTTGATCTTCAAGGAGTTGTAGAATGTTCAGGAAGATTTGATCGGAGTACTGGAAAGATATAAAGTCCAAATCAAAACCAGAGTCAAACTTTATAGCAGTAAGAGATCATATGCAACTCTTTTGAAAGTTATTGTACCAATCCTGACGTTGTCATAGCCCTCTGTTTGTCCACAATTAGAGTCGCCAAAGATGACCTTTGGTCCCAGCTTGGGCTTTTAATCAATTAGATTATCTTTGCTGCCTTTCTTGTGCTTTGAGCAGCCACTCTCCAGATACCAATATTGATTGTATGTTGGACAGGTCTTCATCTGCAAATAAGATAGTTAGTTGTTCTTGACCCAGGTAACCTTGGGTCCTTGTTGAATTACATAGCTATAACTAGAAATGGAACATTCACATTGATCTTTATAGCCTTTGGGGTGATATCTTCATGGTTGTATTATCCATTTACTAATAGGATTAAAGTTTTTATTAAAATTTAGGTTTATGTTGTAAGAATCTGCGATCGATGATTTCTCGTTAAAACGTCAACCTTAGCTCGACGATATTGGATGAGATCGTCAATCTCTACTCGAAGAATGAAGATATTCATTCTTGGGGCAAAAAAATCGTCGATCTATGGTCGACGAACCATAGTAGTATCGTCGATCATAGATCGAAGAATAATTGTTACTTAAGTTTGTGTTCAGAGATCGTTGTTCTGAGTTCGACGATCTGTTCATATATCGTCGATCTGAGTTCGACGATAACTGGTGAACATTGTTGTTTTTGTTATTCTTCTGGTTGTTAAGTTTATTCTTAGTTTCAATTTGTTCAAGAAATTTATTGACCATATTAACCTGTTCAGTATTTTTCTATCCATTGTCAGATATAAACTTTAATGGTTCGCAAAGGTTTTTTTTCTGAAATAGAGGTGGATCACTATAGGAGGCACCTAGTCCTAGTTTGCTATCGTTAATCCTAGCATTTAAGGTACTGGTGATATTTAGCAGTTGCAAATATCTTCCATTTACTGATTCTTCTAACTTCTTAGCCTTGCTAAGTTCAGATTTTAGAAAAGATATTTGTTCATTAGCAGAAATCAGTTCATTTGTTAGATTAGAATTTTCTGAGGTAACTTTGTCTAAATTATTTAGTTTTTCTCTGAGAAGTTTGATTTTCTTCTCAGAGCTAATCAAGTCTAAGCACAAATTTTTATATTCAAATTTAAACTCATATGATTCAAAATCATAAGATGCTATTACCTGATCTTCAGCTGATAAGAATTCCTCATCTTTAGATTCATCTGTATCTGATCTGCTACAGCCTACCTCAATAGCCATGAGGCAGACTTCCTTAGCCTTCTGCTCTTCTTTATCCTCACAGGAGCTGGAGGATGTTGACTCTTCTTCATTATCACTCCATGTTTCAGCAACAAAGGCTTTGTCTTTCCTCTTGTGCTTCCTTGAGGAAGGTTTGTTGTAGTGACTCTTCCTTGAGTCCATCTCCTTTCTTCTATCCTTCTTCTAAACATCTGGGTACTCAGAGATGAAATGTCCTGGTTCCCTGCAACCAAAACACACTGTTTCTTTAGATGGTGTTTTGTCATACCATGGCTTAACTTCATATTTTGATGGTTTCATTCTGAAATCTTTTTTAGACATCTTGAAGAATCTCTTAGCAAAGAGATCATCAACTCTTTTTCATAGGAATGACTTCAGAATCTTCTTGTAGCTTTGAAAGCTATGTTATTCTCCTTCCTAGTTGGTGTAGGATTCTTCACTTCATCTACTTTTTCTCTTGTTTTAATCAGTTGCTCATAAGACTTTATCTTTCCTAGAAGAGATTCTGTTGAGATCTCTGTCTTGCTTCTGGCTTCTCTGATGGGCCAGAATCTTAAGTCCCATATGCTGGGAAAGCAAATAAGTATTTTGTCATTAACTTCAGTTAAAGTGATTTCCTTATCTAGGGTCCTTAGCTCATTCATGATGGAGCTGAGTCTATTGTACATCACTTCAACTGTTTCTGCTTCATCCTTCTTGAAGTTTTCATACTGAGTGATGAGGTTTGATCTTCTATCTTTCCTCTCATCTGCTGATCCAGCCACTATTTGGTTCAAAGAGTCCCAAATGTCCTTAGCTGATTGACACTCAGTAACCTTTTGAAATATTTCATCAGACATAGTTTGATCCAGTATGTTCATGGCTCTTGCATTAGCTATCTAAGAATTTTTTTGTGCATCTGTCCATCCAGGGGGTTGAACTGCACTCAAGTCAGTTGATGTAGTTGAGGATGAAGCCACTGGAGCTGGTGGTCCTGTTAAGGTAGAATAAAAAAGATAGTCATCAATAGAGTTCATGTAAAGCCTAATTCTTGCCTTCCAGATTGTGAACTTAGACAAGTTGTACACTGGAGGTCTGGTGCATGCATATTCATTGTTCTGTGCCATGCTGTATATATAAATCTATTAAAGATAAGGAACAGATATATGATGACTAGTTTTAGTCATCTCTTTTTGAGGTAATTTAGAAGCTTATTTCCATAATATCATTACAATTTTATGCTTGGATGATGATATTTTATGTTATGTTTGATTTTTATAAACCTATGTTTTATTTGGTATTTTGTTCCTATTTTGAAAATTTCAAATTTATGTTATATGTTTTGATAAATTTATGTTTGGATGTTATTAATATTATAACCAATATTATAAATTTATGGTTGTTAAATGTTATGTTTTTATTTAATGATCTAGTTAGGAATTATATTTCAATTTGATAATTAGTTATGTTGTTATTATTAGAATTAATGTTATGTTTTCTTTGTTATTTTGTAGGTGCAGCCCTCATGTTTTTGGTGCAGCCCAATCATCTTTTGGAGCAGCTCTTGTCCACTTCAAGCCCACTACATGAAGCCCAAGCAGCCCTCAATTACTCATGGAGCAGCCCACAAAGATTGGAGCAGCCCTACCTCCCTACCCGAGCCTCTATGGAGAAGCCCAAGCAGCCCTACCTCCTACCCGAGCCTCTATGGAGCAGCCCAAGCCCTCCTATCCTCCCTACCCGAGCCCTACATCCCTCTCCAAGTCAAAGCAGCCCACAAACCTTGTGGCCGGCCCCTCCAAGCCCAAAAAAGCCCCCTATATCTCATGTATTATTTTTATTTTTTTGCCACCTTTCAATCCATGCATGCATCATAATTTTCTCTCTCCCTCCTCATTGATTTCTCTACCATTTAATATTATATTCATGCATTCCTCCATGTGTGGCCGGCCCCCTACATTCACCCCCTTTTCCCTCTCTCTCTCATACTCATTTAATCCCATGCATCCCCCTTTATTTATTTTATTTCTTTTTTTATTTTCCATAAATATCATGCATGAATCCTCCACTCTCTCTCTCCCCTCATTAAAATATCATGCATGAACAATCCCTCCCCCTATGGCCGGCCACCCTTCATCTCCCCTTCTTCTAGATGCTTCTCTCCTCCCCTATAAAGGAACCCAAGTCTAAAGTTTTGGAGAGTTGGAGAGAGAGTGGGCTTTGAAGATAGCTTTGGAGAATTTCACTTCAAGAGAGCTTTATTGTAATTTTCTAGTTATTTCACTTCTTGTAATCTCATTTTCTTTGTTAGTAATATAGTTTTGATCTTTTCATTATCGTGTACTCCTTTTCCCTTTTTTATAAGTAATATGAATTCTTCTCTTTCACTTATTGTCGTTTTCTTTTCCGTCATGAGTAGCTAATTTTCTCTTAGCACTTGATCATGAGGATCCATGATTTGAAATGAGAAACATTTTTATTCCGTAGTTTTATTTTTGCCCAAATTCGACTCGGTCCTTCTTTGAATAATTATTTTGTCGACTCCGTATTCCCGGTATACGGTAGTAGGCTCATGATCTCATATTCGAGTAGCCGAGAGGCTCGTGAATGTGAAAGATCACTCAAAGAAGGAAGGAGTTGAATGCAACCCTAGAGATAGGGCGACGTAAATCTTCCGGATTGGAGTCAAATCCAATAGTGCGGATCACTTCGATAATGCAACTTTAGGCTTCTTTGGTTTGTAAAGAGATTTCGATCAAAGAGTCTATAAGTTAGGAGGCCTAATGCTCTAGCGAGATTTTGTCTCATTTTCGGATCCTCACGGCCGAGTTGGATTTGCAATTTTAAAACTATGCCCTTTTTTTATTTTCTCGTTTCATTCATGGTGAATCAATGATCAAGTGCTAGCTTTTATTATAAATTTTTCGTCTCGCAAATTGTCTTTCATTTTACTTTACTTTAAAAAATTCTCAAATCCCATTAGTTCTCCGGTAGGATAATATTTCAAGCGTGAGTAAGAGTACTTGACAGCCCGAGTTTAAATACGACCTTGGTACTACAATTCGACAGGTACGCTGCCTGTTCGGGTTTTGGCCCACTAAGTTTTGGCGCCGTTGCCGGGGACATTTTTGGCAATATTACGAAAGCACCGAGTTTATTACTTCTACTAAAAAAAAAACAAAAAAAATTATTATTATTATTATTATTATCCACCCACCTCATCTAAATTCTACCCAACCTAAAATCTCTCGAAAAGGGTAAGGGGCTTTAAGCGCCACCATTTTACCTAGTACCTTGCGAACCCTTCACCAGGTAGCCCTTGGGAAGTTCGAGAGCCAATCCATTAAAAAAAATCTATTTTCAAAAAAATATATATATCTAAAAAAAACAAATCAAAAAAAATTATTTACTTTTCTTTTTCTTTTTGGTAACAGTTAATTTTTTTTATGGAATCATCGTATTTTTGCACTTTTTGCGGGTCGCCCGACCATTTTTATGCTGAATGTCTTTCGGGAACCCCTCCCTCATTTGATTTTAATTTTTCTGGGGAAGGTCAAAATGGCCAATTTGACCCTTACCCCAATTTTTATCCTACTTGGGAGGCGGGAAACCCGTATTTTTCTTATGATTTTGCCCCGCAAAGCGCCGCACCTCCAAATTTTAATTTTAATTCTATCGATAATGAGTATTTTGAGTTGCAAACTTCTCTTGATAATATTAATTCGCATCTTAAAACCATTATGGATTCTTTTTCTCGTGAGGCCGCTTCTTTTTCTTCGTCTTCTTCTCCGTCTCCTCCAATTTCTTTATGTAATGAGTCACCGGATATCCCGGCTTGTCTTATTCCTCTCGAGGAGGATAACTATTCGGATATCCCGGAATGTTTCCTTCCTCCTTTGGAAGACACCTCTATGGATATTCCGGTGTGCTTCTTACCCATTGAGGATGACGAGACGTTTCATATTTCACATTCCGAAGACGTTTGTGATTCCATTACGCTTTCAAATTTAACTGTTCCAAATTTTTCTCATTTTAGCGAATCTACTTTTTCTTCTTCTTTTTTAGATAATTCTTCTTTAGTCCTCTCTACTCCTTCTTCTCCCGAAATTTCACAAGTCTCTCCTCCTTCTTGTGAAATTTCCGATGATGAAAATTCTTTTTCTACTTCTTTTATTCCTCTTTCTATTTTTTCTTCTTTTTATTCTCCTTCTTTTGACGACCCATTCTTCCCTATTTTACATACGGCGGAGTTCTTCTATAACTCCATCCGTTCCTTTTTGGGCGTCATTTTCTTGAAGATTCCACCGCATGTCGGTGCAATTCTTCATTTTTTCTTTTTTCTAGTTTACTCTCCTAAGCGCATACTTAGGGAGTTACCACTTCACTTTAGTTTTTATTTTCCATTTAGCTAACAAATAACGTCGGGCTCGGCCGACGTTAAACAGAGAGCGCTCTTGGGAGGCACCCCTTGCTTATCATTTTTCTTTTTCTTTCTTTTTGTTTATTTTGTTTTGCAGGAATAAAACCCCCGGCGGTTCGTTTGGCTCCATCAATTCATCTCTTCTTAGGCCTGAGCCGGTGTCCAGCTTAAGCATGGGGGAGCGATATCTGCAATCGGCCTTACGAATTCGGGGAAGTCGTTTTCTTTTTATTGCATCTCTCCTCCCCTTTCTTCTTCTCTTTCTCTTTTTTTGTTTTTATCTTTCATTGAGGGCAATGAAAGGTTTAAGCATGGGGGAGGGTTTTGTTGTTTTCTTTTTCTTTTCTTTTCAAAAAAAAAATTAATCCAAAAAAATTTAGAAAAATCAAAAATCCCAAAAAAAGATAATATTTCAAAACCCAAAAAAAAATGAAAAATATCAAAAAATCAAAAAAATAATAAACCTCATGCTTAGCTTTTTGTTATTTTTAGAACTTTAGTTTGAGTTAGTTTATAAGCATTTTTATTTGCTAATTTTTATTTCATCATATTTAGTTAAATTTAACTTTTAGTGATTTTGTTTTGAGGAAAATCTTATGATTTTAATTTGATTAGAGTAATCTATTTAGCACTTTTTCTCTTTTATTTTAAATAGTTTCAATTTTGTAGTAATTTGGCTAAACAATTTTGGATTTTAATTATTCTTACTTCATGCTTTTAGATTCTTAGGAAATCTCAATCTACTAGTAGTTGCTCTCTAGTGTTTTAGTTTATTTTCTAAAATTTTGTTTAAACCCATCATTTTTTTCTTTTATTGTTAGATCATATGTCATGGGAATAAGAGGATAAAATCCATTATTCCTGGTACACATATGCAACCCAAAATAAAATGAAGAGAGGAATTAAAAAGTTCATATATGTCGGGGGAAGTGATAGGATGTTAGTCTATCATTTCCTGGTATTACATATATATTATTCAAAAAGTAAAAATATTGTGTGGGGTGTGAAAAAAAATGATGATCACCTCCAATTAAAGACCTCTTCATGTTAATTTCCTCCCTAAAACCCTCTTAGCCAATATCATTTTCTTAGTCTTTAAATAAAATATGTGGAGAGCATAAGTAGTAGGTTGTCTTCTTCCTCACGTTTCTTTTAAGTCATGGTTTTTATAATCCCAATCTAACTTTGTTTGCACTTTACTCCATTTTGAATGCTAGTTAATTTATTAGAGAATTTTTGGCTAAATGTTTCTCTCTTTTCACTTTAATTTCATAATTTAGGACTTGATTCTTAAATCCCTAAATTTTAGTTTTGGCTAAATTTTGGTGTTATAAATTTTTAGTTTGATTGAAAAATTATATAATGCTTTATAAATATTTCTCTTTCTTTTGCTCTGGAATAGCAAAAACCTAAGCATGGGGGGAGTTTGATGACTAGTTTTAGTCATCGTTTTTGGTATAGTTTAATATGCAAAATTTCTTGTTTAATTATATGTTTTTAGTATATTTATGCCGATTTTGTTTTATTTCTTATTTAATGTCTTTTCTATTTCTATTTTATGTTATGTCATGTTTGTATGTTTAGTTTTATGGTTTATATTTTATGTTTTATAACATGTTATTTATGTTTTAATAACTATTTTTATGTTATGTTTATGTTTGTATGTTATGTTATTTTATAATATTTCTTATTTATGTTTTGTTATAATATGTTATTTATGTTATTTATAATATGTTTTGTTATAATTATAATATGTTATTTAGTATAATATCATAGGTTATTTAGTATAATATCATATGTTATAATATGTTATATATTTATGCAATCATTATCTAATATTTCGTCTTGTCATTTATAGGTTCAAGTGCAGCCCGGCCTCCTCCAAAGCATGCAACCCGAGCCTCTCCAAGTTGTTCAAGTCCACATGGTGCAGCCCGAGCCTATGGAGCAGCCCACTTCAAAGACCATGCAGCCCGGCCACCTACCAAGCCCCCCAAGCAGCCCATTTTCTCTTTATATCATTCAATGGCCGGCCACATGCATGTCTCCACCATTTATTATCATTCATGCATTCTCCATTCATGCACATGGCCGGCCACCTATTTTATTTCCTTTTGTCCTTCATTTTCTCCCCTCATTAATTGCATGCATGCATTTTTCCTTTCCCTATGGCCGACCACTTATTTCACATTCACCCTCTCTTTCTTACTCTCATTCATGCATGTAGCCTTCTACACACTTCCTTTCATCCCCTCTTCCCCATTTTATATTTTTATTTTCACTTCCATTAAATACAAATACATGAACCTTCCCATCTCTCTCCTCCCTCATTTAAATCATGCATGAACCAACATCCCCCCCTATGGCCGGCCAACCCTTGGCCTCCCTCTTCTAGATCCTTCTCCCTCTCCTATAAAAGGAACCCCAACCCCTCCTTTTGAAGTTAAGTAGTTTTAGTTTAAGATAATTTTGGCAAGTAGAGAGTAGAGTTTTAGTTCTTTCCTTCTTCCTCCATTGTTGTATTAGTCTTTGTTTTAGTGCAATATTATCTTGTCTTGTTCTTATCTTGTACCTCTTTTATTTATATTAATGCAAATGAAATTTCTTTTTCTTATTGTTGTTATTTCTCTTTCTACTATGCGTAGCTAAATAATTTTTGTGCCCGATCGCGATGATCTTTGCGATATAATAACGTATCTTTATTTTTATGTTTGCATTTGTTTCTTTCTATTTTTGATCCTTCCTTGATTTATTTTGTGTCGACTCCGTATTCCGGTATACGGTAGTAGGCACTTGATCTCAATTCATAGAAGTCGAGAGACTCATTGATTTGAAAGATCACTCAAGGAAGGAAGGAGTTGAACGCACCCCTAGAGATAGGATGACGTAAATCCTCCGGATTGGAGTCAAATCCAATAGTGCGGGTCACTTCGATAATGCGACTTTAGGCCTTTTTGACTTGAAAGAGATTTCGGTCGAAACGTCTATAAGTTAGGGGATTTAATGCTCTAGCGAGATTACTTCCTAATATCGGATCCGTCACGGTCTTAATAGATTTACAAATGCTAAACTAATTTATTTCGTTATTTTATTTCAAGGTGAATCGTCGATCGAGCACTTTTCTCGTAATAGTTTATTTTCTCTTTAAGTTTAGTTTATTTTAATTTTCAAACTCATTAATCGTTCGGTAGGATAATAGAATCGTTGTGAGTAATAGTACTTGCCTGCCCCGAGTTTTTATACGACCTTGATATTTTTCATATCCTATGCTATATTTCGATAGGTACACTTGCCTTAATCGAGTATAGATTGGAGAATACGATTTTCTCTATCAAGTTTTTGGCGCCGTTGCCGGGGATCGAACCCGGGTCACCCGCGTGACAGGCGGGAATACTCACCACTATACTACAACGGGCGAACCCTGGAGGGAAGTACAGGGCGAACCCTTCACCGGGTAGTCCTCGGGAAGTTCGAGAGCCAAGCCGTAAAAAAATCTATTCAAAAAAAAAATTCCTTTCTTTTCTTCTTTTTCTTTCTTTTCCAAGCTTTCATTTTCATCTTCCCTCGCTTTCTTTTGCTAGTGCATGACCCGAGCGAATCCGTCGCTACTTGTTGATTTGGACCCGGAAATCGAACGCTCCTTTCGGAGACAACTACGATTCGGGGCTTCCACTTCTCAAACAGCGGTTGAGGATTCCTTTGGGGATTGTAATTTTAATTCTGAAATGGGAGACCCTAACCCAGGAGTGGCTCAGCAAAGGACCATGTCCGATTATGCTCGACCCAATCTGGAGGGGACTGAAACAAGTATTGTTCGACCTGCAATTGCGAACAATAACTTCGAGCTTAAGCCTAGCATCATACAAATGGTGCAGCAATATGTACAGTTCGACGGATTACAAGATGAAGATCCGAACTTGCATATTGCCAATTTTCTTGAAATCTGTGACACCTTCAAAATCAATGGTGTCTCAGACGATGCAATAAGGCTAAGACTCTTCCCTTTCTCCCTAAGGACTAAAGCCAAACAGTGGTTGAGTTCTCTTCCAAGAGGATCAATCACTACTTGGAACATTTTAACTGAAAAATTTCTTTCTCGTTATTTCCCCCCTGCTAAAACTGCAAAGCTGCGTAATGATATAACTTCATATTCTCAAATTGATTCTGAGACCCTCTATGAGACTTGGGAGAGGTTCAAAGAACTTTTGAGAAGATGCCCACATCATGCTCTGCCTGTATGGTTGCAGGTCCAGACATTTTATAATGGGCTAAACCAAGAGACTAAGCAAATGATAGATGCTGCTTCCGCTGGTTCTTTAGACCGCAAAACTCCGGAAGCCGCTCTTGAGCTTATCGATGACATGGCGATGAACACTTATCAGTGGAATTCGTCCAGGTCTCGCCCATCTAAACCTGCAGGTATCTTCGAGGTGGATTCGGTGACGCAACTAGCAATGCAAGTGGAAATGCTCAACAAGAAGATTTCGGAGATGACTGCTCCCTCCGCTGCTAAGGTATATGAAAATGCTGCTGCCGCCGAGCAGGTGGATTATCTGGGAAACATACCCAGGCCTGCTCAAAATATTTCTACGAATAATTTTTCTGCTTTTCCGAATTTTTCTTCTCCTCCTGGTTTTTCTGCTTCTTCGAACTCTTATCATCCTGGATGGCGTAACCATCCCAATTTTTCTTGGAGTAATACTGCTAACGTAGCACGCCCACTGCACGATTTTACACCTCCACCACCACAACAACAAAATTTTCAAAAACCTTCCCCTTTGGAAGAGATCCTCGCTAAGTATATAAGCTCAAACGATACCACTATTAGAAACATAACGGGATCAATTAAAAATTTAGAAAATCAGGTCGGCCAACTCGCCAAGGCTTTTTATGAGAGACCACCTGGAACTCTTCCCTCGAACACTGAGCCTAACCCAAGGGAGCACGCAAATGCGATTTCCCTTCGGAGCGGTAAGGTTGTTAACGAGCCCACCCCAAGGGAAGAGCCAAGGGTGAGTGTCCCCCCTGTTTTTACCCCCACGGAGAATGATAACTTAGATCTTGAAAAAGACAAATCTATTTTTGAAGAAGAAAATGATAGCTCTATTATTTCTGATTCTGAAAAAGACAAAATTGGTTTTCAAAATGATACTCCAATTGTTCTAAAAGAATTCCCGCCACCTCCTTATCCGGCTCGACTTAGGCAAGAAAAACTAGATAATCAATATCAACGCTTTCTTGAAATATTTAAACAAATTCATATTAATTTGCCGTTTCATGAAGCGATTAGCCAAATGCCTAAGTACGCTAAATATCTTAAAGATTTATTAACGAACAAAAAGAAATTGGAAAATCTTTCTCATGTAACATTGAATGAAGAATGCTCGGCAGTCATTAAAAATTCAAATCTTCCTAAAAAGATAAACGATCCGGGCAGTTTTTCTATTCCTTGTGTTTTTGGCGACCTTTTTGTAAAACATGCATTAGCGGATCTTGGTGCGAGCATCAACTTGATGCCTTTTTCTTTATTTAAAAAGCTTGGTTTGGGCACTCTCAGCCCTACGCGCATGAGTATTCAGTTAGCCGATCGTTCGATTAAGTATCCTTTAGGAGTCGTTGAGGATGTGTTAGTGAAGGTCGACAAATTCATCTTCCCGGTGGATTTTGTCATTCTCGATATTGAAGAGGACATCGAGGTCCCTCTTATCCTTGGTCGTCCCTTCCTAGCCACCGCTCGCGCTATCATAAATGTGAGTGACGGAAAACTTTTTCTGCATGTAGGAGATGAGGAAGTAGCATTTGATATTAATAAATCGATGAAAAACTCTTTACAAAATGATGACTCTTGTTTTTTCATTGATGATTTAAAAGAAGACTCCTATTTTTCTCCAAACGATTTTTCTTCTCTTTTTTTTGGACCCTCATCAACTAATTTTGAAAATACGGTTATGTCCGTACAAACTATTTTTGAAAATGAAACTGACTTTAAACAAAAGAATCTTGAAAATTTTACTTTTGAAAAAGACAAAAATTTGAACAACTATTTTGATAAACCACCCGATCTTGAAACGAAAATATATCACGATAAGAACTGTCGCCATCATAAAAATTTTAAACCAGGCGATCATGTTCTTCTCTTAAATTCACGATTACGCATTTTCTTTGGAAAATCTAAATCTCGTTGGTCTGGACCGTTTGCGGTCAAGGATGTTTTCTCTGATGGAACTGTGTTACTTTCACACCCGGAGAGGGGTGAATTTAAAGTGCATGAACGCAAGCTTAAGCTCTATTTCTCT
Source organism: Platanthera zijinensis (assembly GCA_039513925.1). NCBI lineage: Eukaryota > Viridiplantae > Streptophyta > Magnoliopsida > Asparagales > Orchidaceae > Platanthera > Platanthera zijinensis. Next base: position 168,548,865 of record CM077081.1, on the reverse strand, counting down.
AATGATTCTGTGACTCCTGCAAAGGAGAATCTTCTTTTTGATTCTTAGTTATTATTATTTCTGATGTACATTTTTTTTCTCTTTTGTGATGGACATGTTTACTTTTATTTTTGGACTTCTTATTATTATACTCTTTTATTTGAATGGTTGTAATAATAAAAACATTATCGGGCAATCTGCCCATGGACTCTATTTCTTTTTGCTTTTATTTTTGCTCTTCCTACCGGAGGCACATCAAGTCCATGATCGTGGTCGCCGCTCCACCGTTGCTGATATCAGATGGATCAAGTCATACCTGCTGACGATCAAGTACTCCAAAAAGCAAGCATGGGGGAGCGACATCCGCCTTCATCTCACGAACCCGGGGAAGTCCTGTTCCTTTTCCTTATTTATTTTCCTGCATTTTTCTTTTTCTCTTCTTCTCAGTCCCCTTCTTTTTCTTTATGTTTTCTTCATTGAGGGCAATGAAGAATTTAAGCATGGGGGGGTCTAGTTTCTTTTTGCCTTTCTTTCTGTTTCTTATTTGAAAAAAAAGAAAAAAAATGTATGTTTTAAATTAGTATAATATTTTATGTCGTCTAAATCTAAAAATCCAAAAAAATTATAAAATATAAAACCCAAAAAAATTAGAAAAACAAAAAGATCAAAAAAAAAAATTTTGTGCTTAAAATCGATTTGAAAAACAAAACCTAAAATTATTTTCTATCTTTATTTTCATGTTGCTTCTAGTGAAGTGTAGGCCCATGCGGTTTTTGTAGTTCTATATAGATTACTTTGAAAATGGTTTTCTAAACCTATCATTTTAACATAGTTTAGTTCTACTAGTTTCTTTTTCTTAAATATAGGCATCCGGTTTTTAAGTTATAAGCTAGCAATACGTAGTTATGTCTTTTTATTCGGTTAGTTACTTACGAATGGTTGCTAGGTATCATTAGTTCTTTTTCATTTGCGGGGTAGTCTTTCTTGGTGTCTAGAACTTGTACCAAGCTACTCTCGAAGCATTTGCGCCGTTTTTATGTTCTTTAGAAATGATTTAGGCCACCATTTGAATAGTTTGAGCTTTTCTTGCCCACCGAAAACATAACCCTTGCAAAACAATTTTGGGCCTTTTCCTTATTTTCATTGTTTTTAGCTCCACCTTTCATTTCATCTTGTTCACCAAAGCCAAATGCCCGTCCTAATTTTTGCACTATAACCTTGAGCTTAAAAATTATTTTTGTGGGAGGGGTATTATATTATTTTGGAAATGAAAAGGACAATTATAAAGCTTATTTTTGGAGTTTCCTTATCGATTGTTATTCAAAAAGTGAGAAAGAAAAAAATATCATTACAAAATCAAAAAGAAAAAAATGAATGCAAAAAGTTTATGGTTGGCCAAGTTTAGAAAAGAAAAATTTTCATGGCCTTGTTTTTGTAGTTTCATATTGGAGAAATGACATACTTGTTATTTCTCAATTTTTATGTTTTGTTTATTTTTAAGCTCACCCTTGGTTTAGTGTTTAAGCCATTATGTTTATCTTTGTTTTCATTTCCTAATCATTCACCTAAACCAAGTCTTAACGCCTTAGAAGTCCTAATGATCTTAGAATGTAAATTCGCGTAGTGGAGAAAGTGTGAATGTACAAGCCTATGGCCACCATCATTGATGGATTTCTTTGGAGGTTATCTTGGAGTGTTTTAGGGTTAATGATTATCTAGCAACCTAGTAGTTTGTTAATGCGCCGTTTATTTAGAACTTCTACTTTTGTTTTCCTTATTTTCATTTATTTTGGATGCCTTGTTTTAAGATTTAGAAATGTGTAGACTTTTATTATGTTTTAATGAGATTTTTTTAGGATTCCACTTTCAATTTTTCTATTGTGCACTTCTCACCCCACTAGTTGATAACATGAATATTAGGATAGTTTAATTTTTCATGTTTTGTTTTTCTTAAATATGAAACCTAAATTAGCTTTGTTTATTTTCTATTTCCTTCCCTAGTTTTCATTTTTATTTGCTTGAGGGCAAGCAAATGTCTAAGCATGGGGGAATTTGATGACTAGTTTTAGTCATCTCTTTTTGAGGTAATTTAGAAGCTTATTTCCATAATATCATTACAATTTTATGCTTGGATGATGATATTTTATGTTATGTTTGATTTTTATAAACCTATGTTTTATTTGGTGTTTTGTTCCTATTATGAAAATTTCAAATTTATGTTATATGTTTTGATAAATTTATGTTTGGATGTTATTAATATTATAACCAATATTATAAATTTATGGTTGTTAAATGTTATGTTTTTATTTAATGATCTAGTTAGGAATTATATTTCACTTTGATAATTAGTTATGTTGTTATTATTAGAATTAATGTTATGTTTTCTTTGTTATTTTGTAGGTGCAGCCCTCATGTTTTTGGTGCAGCCCAATCATCTTTTGGAGCAGCTCTTGTCCACTTCAAGCCCACTACATGAAGCCCAAGAAGCCCTCAATTACTCATGGAGCAGCCCACAAAGATTGGAGCAGCCCTACCTCCCTACCCGAGCCTCTATGGAGAAGCCCAAGCAGCCCTACCTCCCTACCCGAGCCTCTATGGAGCAGCCCAAGCCCTCCTATCCTCCCTACCCGAGCCCTACATCCCTCTCCAAGTCAAAGCAGCCCACAAACCTTGTGGCCGGCCCCCTCCAAGCCCAAAAAGCCCCCTATATCTCATGTATTATTTTTATTTTTTGCCACCTTTCAATCCATGCATGCATCATAATTTTCTCTCTCCCTCCTCATTGATTTCTCTACCATTTAATATTATATTCATGCATTCCTCCATGTGTGGCCGGCCCCCTACATTCACCCCCTTTTCCCTCTCTCTCTCATACTCATTTAATCCCATGCATCCCCCTTTATTTATTTTATTTCTTTTTTTATTTTCCATAAATATCATGCATGAATCCTCCACTCTCTCTCTCCCCTCATTAAAATATCATGCATGAACAATCCCTCCCCCTATGGCCGGCCACCCTTCATCTCCCCTTCTTCTAGATGCTTCTCTCCTCCCCTATAAAAGGAACCCAAGTCTAAAGTTTTGGAGAGTTGGAGAGAGAGTGGGCTTTGAAGATAGCTTTGGAGAATTTCACTTCAAGAGAGCTTTATTGTAATTTTCTAGTTATTTCACTTCTTGTAATCTCATTTTCTTTGTTAGTAATATAGTTTTGATCTTTTCATTATCGTGTACTCCTTTTCACTTTTTTATAAGTAATATGAATTCTTCTCTTTCACTTATTGTCGTTTTCTTTTCCGTCATGAGTAGCTAATTTTCTCTTAGCACTTGATCATGAGGATCCATGATTTGGAATGAGAAACATTTTTATTCCGTAGTTTTATTTTTGCCAAATTCGACTCGGTCCTTCTTTGAATAATTATTTTGTCGACTCCGTATTCCCGGTATACGGTAGTAAGCTCATGATCTCATATTCGAGTAGCCGAGAGGCTCGTGAATGTGAAAGATCACTCAAAGAAGGAAGGAGTTGAATGCAACCCTAGAGATAGGGCGACGTAAATCTTCCGGATTGGAGTCAAATCCAATAGTGCGGATCACTTCGATAATGCAACTTTAGGCTTCTTTGGTTTGTAAAGAGATTTCGATCAAAGAGTCTATAAGTTAGGAGGCCTAATGCTCTAGCGAGATTTTGTCTCATTTTCGGATCCGTCACGGCCGAGTTGGATTTGCAATTTTAAAACTATGCCCTTTTTTTATTTTCTCGTTTCATTTCATGGTGAATCAATGATCAAGTGCTAGCTTTTATTATAAATTTTTCGTCTCGCAAATTGTCTTTCATTTTACTTTACTTTAAAAAATTCTCAAATCCCATTAGTTCTCCGGTAGGATAATATTTCAAGCGTGAGTAAGAGTACTTGACAGCCCCGAGTTTAAATATGACCTTGGTACTACAATTCGACAGGTACGCTTGCCTGTTCGGGTTTTGGCCCACCAATATAACTTAGGATCTTTGGTTCAAGGGTTTAACTTGTACAACCAAAAGAACCTGCTCTGATACCAATTAAAAGTTAGGGTTAGATCTGATATACTCTAGAGGAAGGGGGGGTGAATAGAGTATGTATGTATATTTAAATACTTTTCCTAAACTATAAAGATTATACCTAAACTTAGATACTATATGACAGCATACCAAATTGAAATAAATGAAATCACAAAAAAGCTACATAACACAACCACGACAAGAATAAGAAGAAGAGGACAACCAGACAACACAAGAATTTATAGTGGTTCCCTAACCTGGGTACATCCACTCTTCTACCACCCTGGTAGGAATCCACTCAGGTTTTTGATCAGGTGACTTCCACCAATGAGCTTTTGGTTAGGTGCTCAAAAAACAAACCTCAAGTCTTTTGGTTAGGAGACTTACAATAAGGAATCACTTTTGAAGGGAGTAGAGAACCCTTTTTACAGAGGGGGTGAGAGAGTGATGTTGTCTTCTCTTTCTCAAATACAACTGAGAAGACTAGTGGAATTTATGTTAACAAAATGCTCCCCCTAAAATATTGAGTTTGTCCAGGGAGGAATGGAACTTTTTCTTCAGGGTGATAGGACATCAAGCTTTCAACTATAACCCGAAGAACTTTTGGAACTTCTCGACAGATATAGTATTGTTGTCCTACTGAAAGTTCCTGAGAGTATGACAGAAGAAGATTCTTGATTTGGATGGTTGTTCTTCTTCTTCAGAAACATTGTTATTCTTCTGGTCTAGCAGTTGTTGATTTCTTGACTGGTCTATTCTTTATGTCTCAAGAATTCTGTAAGTCTCTTTGATTCTATGTGGAAGAAAGAGAACTTCTCGTTTTTATATTTTCCATGTGGAAGTACTTTTGAATTTTGAAATTCTTCCTGTAATTAATGCTGATGGCCTTGGAATTATCTGGCATTGATTTTTTTCCCCAACTGTCCCTTAGAAAAATGGCAGGCAATAATCTTGATGAAGACCATAATTAATGCTCTTGTCTAACGGTAATTTTCAGAGAATATTAGAGCATTAATTACTCAGGAATCATTGCAATAAAATAGGAGCAGGAGAGGGAAACAAACAAGTCTGGATTCGTCGACCTGAGTCCACAGTTTGTCGAGCTGAGAATTGATGTTCGTCGAGCTGAGATACAAGATCGTCGACCTCTGAATGGCTGAGTGCTGCTTGATGACTTTCCTATTCTGTGCACCAAGTTCCTCGAGCTGAGATCTAAGATCGTCGAGCTGAGCCCTGAGAAATGAGTTCGTCCAGCTGGTCCGAGATTGTCGAGCTGAGCTCGGTGATTTGTCTCTGAGTTCGTCGAGCTGAGAATGACTTTCGTCGACCGTAGATCGACGAACGTAGAACTTCTTTTTCTAAGTCTTGAATTTTCTAAGTATTGAGTACCTGACTTTATTGAAGGCTGGTCCCTGGCATTATTGAGTCTAAGGACTTGACATAGACTTTAGGACACAACCATGACCCTGGTCTATACATGTTGGGTCATATCCTAACATAGTGAACCTAGCCCCAAATCCAACTAGGGATCCAACAGTAATACTTTTAGATTTTATTTTTTTTCTTCTTTTAGTCATCTTTTTATTTTTCATTTTTCTTTTCTTTTTCATTCAGCAATCCCCAAATCTAATAATTAATAATTCATGAATTCATCCCCACATCACCCTAATCCCACATATCACAACATATCAAAATTTTGAATTTAATAAAGCTCAAGGTTTTGGTTGTGATAAGAGGGTTAGCTTTTAGGCTTTGGTGCATATAGGTGGAGCAGAAACAAAAGGAAGGTAGGCACAAATTTGGCTTGCAACGGTCAGCTGCTAGGACTAGGTACAAAAAGGCTTAAACTAGCAAAAGTGATGGCCAACCTCACGCTCACACTCGACTAACCGGGCACCAATGCTTCGAGAGTAGCTTGGGGCAAGTTCTCAGTCCCCGAAAAAGACGATCCATCCCCCTGACTCGAGCAATACGAGTCTACTGATGGCTACACTCATCTCTACACCACCGTACGATTACTCTAGATTCTACAATTTTAAGTAGCACAAACAGAATTTACTTTTGAAGAATAAATTTAAGACTACGAGCATGAAGAAAAAGTAATCCTATACTATTTCTACGTAAATCATGAGTACTCAATTAGGAGCACTGCATGAGTTTAGAACTACTAGATCTCAAAATCCTAAGCCAGCACCACTTTTTAGAGTTTACACAAAAGTAATACATTTGACTTGAGCCGCGCGCGTGGTTAAGTGCGCACTTATGTGGGTTTTTCAGTGTGTACAATTGTGATCATGAATTAAATTAATGCAGACGAGTATGCAATAAACTGTGTTGTGTAGTGATCACATGCAACTCTACCCCCAGACTAGAATGTGACAATACGAAAAAGTAAAACATGCCAATAAAAATAAAGGGCTAGGGGAAGAAGTACTTATGCTCAAAATTGAGCAAAACGGTCATGCGACGAGTTATCCAAGTGCGGCCAAGTTGTCGCGCCTCAAAAATTCCTGCACCTGCGATTTAAATACGTACGTAAAACAAAAGATGGACACACACACACACACACACACACACACACACACACACACACACACACACATATATATATATATATATATATATAGAGAGAGAGAGAGAGAGATAAAGAAAGAGCTCAAAACACAGCACAGGACCAAATGGTCCAACATGGGTTGTCTCCCAAAAGCCCATTTGTTTACCGTCCTTAAGGTGGACTAAATACCTGTATTAGAAGTTATAATAAAGAGTTCTTTACATCTTGAAAAGAAAGAAATAAAATAGAGTGAACTAGAGTTCCATACGCAACGAGAACACGGAAAGAGGAGGGTAAGTGGAATGATGGTGTTACAATAAGCTATAAATGTATTTGTGGTTAGTCTCTCAGATGGGGTGCAAGGGGATGGCAAATTGTCCTTTTGTATCGGGGGAAGGGGATTTCCCCGTACTCCGATTGTGCGCTTCCTCGCGCCAGAAGGCAGTATAGCGCTCGTCGCGTAAACGCTTTGCCTCTTTTAGTTTCTCCACCGTGGGAGACTTCCAATGGATGTAGTTTGTGGGTTTTCCTATTTTTATGGTTGGTGGCGTCCTGTCCGGTACCGTGATGGCGACCAGATCTACCCAAGCTACAGATCGCTTAACAAAGTTATCAGTAGTGTTATTCAAATAAGTGCCTAGGGATTTCTCGCGGATAAAACTCGGTTCGTCATTCTCAAAAACAGAGTTGGAGGGAAGTAGAAAGGCAGTCGTGGCTTTGGCGCACTCGGTCTCCTCTTTGACCAATAGCTCTTGATTCTCATCTATCTCCTGGGAGAGTCCTTTCTTTGTCTTCTATTCCGGATGTGCTTCTTCAAATATTGGGAGTCCTGAATCTATCTTGGTATCTGTGACAATCTGAAAATTGTTATTTTTGGTGGGAGAGGGTTGTACGGATGTTTTATCTTGGGCGAAATCTTCGGCCGGCCAAATGACGTGTCATTTGGAAAAGTCGAGGGATGCGCCGCTGGCCGTCAGGAATGGGACTCCTCATATTGGAATAGAGTTATTTTACCTTGATCCCAAAACCTGAAAGTTAGTGGTTATACTTTTTTCGTTGACCTCAATTTCGAATTCCCATACACCTCCCTCGGTGTCAACCAAATTATCGTTCACTAAGATAAGCGACTTCCGGTTTTCAGTATCGACTTGTAGGTGCATCTTCACAACATCTTGTAGGGTGAGTATGTTGTTGGATGCCCTGAAGTCGCATAATGCGGGGGTTTCGAAGTTATTTATTTTACAATTGATGACGAGTTCGTTGCTTTTTCCCAAATTTTCCTCCCCAAGGCTTTTACCTTGTTCACGAGGGTTCTTTTCGGTGTTACTAGGTAAGGTGCCTTGGTGCGCTTGAAGAAAACTTAGGCTCATTGGCCCAATTATACCTCCAGTTTACGCATCGAGGAGGCTTGATTTGTAATATTGGTTTAGGAAATTTCAACGAATTTCTCGAACATCTCTTCCAAAGAACTTATTTTTAACAACAGGGGGCCCATGGGAATAATTTTGTTGAGGTGGCCGTGGTTGGCTTCCGAAGCCATACACATAATTTTGATGCTTCCCCGGTTTCCATCTTTGGCCAAATGCATTTGGATTATAAGAAAAATTGGTGTGGTTTCTCACCCACGGGTTGTATGTGTTTCCGTAAGACACTCCCCTATTTTGATTTGCTACAAATTTAACTGACTCATTCAGAAAAGAAGATTCGGCTAGTACCTCGACTCCTAGGCATTTGAAGCTGTGGTGGTCGATTCTTCCGCAACCATGGCATGAGATTTCCATCACTGGGGCGGTGGCGGCGGGCTTGGGGATATCCATGGCGAATACCCCGCTTGTGCTTCGTGGGATGTTTCTTACAGCGGTCCAGTAAGCATTGTGGGTGGCGGTGTCTTGTAAGATTCTCAGTGCATCTTCTGGAGCAAGGTTCATGATTGTTCCTCTAGAGGCGACATTGATCATGGCTCGTTGGTGGGGTTCAATAGCAAAGTAGAAACTTTCGACGAGGTTCCAAGTTTGGAATCTATGGTTAGGGAAGTTCCTCAGCAGCTCATTGAAACGCTCCCAAACTTCGGTTAAACTTTCTTGATCGGCTTGCAGGAAGTTGGCTATTGCTAGCCTCATGCTCATGATCCAATCTACCAGGTAGAACTTAGCTAAGAATTTTGTGGTCAAAGCCTCCCAGGTGGTGGCTATTCCATGTGGAAGTGAGGGAAGCCACGTCTTGGCTTTGTCCCTTACTGAAAAAGGGAAGAGACGGAGCTTGACTATTTCGTTCGGGATTCCATAATTGCGGAACGTGGCACAAATTTCAGAGAATTCCTCCAGGTGAAGATGGGAGTCTTTAGTGGCAATTCCTGAGAACTGAGCGTTGTTCCGAATGATATTCAAGATAGCTGGATTAATCTCGAACTGTTGTTTGGTGATAGCAGGTCCAAAACCGGGGTATAGTTGCATTCCCCGTAAACGGCACTAAAAACTTGATGCGTGGGAATCGTCAAGCGCACCGGTCGCACAAGTAATAAAATTTGGGAATAAATATTTGAGTGTCGGACTCTTTAGGAATGCAATTAGCATAGAGCGGCGATAGTTCAAAAAATATTTTTATGAGGGTTATACTTAGAAAAGATTAAAAAGAGGCCTTGTGAGATTGTGGTTTCTTGATCTAATAAACTAATTAAGACTATGCGGGTCGATGGCACAGCTTCGCAAGATGAGGTGAGTGTATTGTCCGCGATGCTGAACTTTGGTTGGTCGAGTGGACGGAAAGCTAATGGATGGAAGTGTTCTTGTGTAGAGTGCAATTGGGTGAAAAAACGGTATGGAGTGGATGTGGAGTGGGCGAGGCACATTCAAAACGCACAGATCTAAAGCAAATGGAAACTACAAACATCCAATTAGATATAGAGTAGAAAATGTAGTTCATTACAATATCAAATCATTCCATACAACGAATAAAGGGGAAGAGGAGTAAACCACTAGAGGGTAAAGGTCCACCGCAGGTCATGGCCGGAATAGCGAGTTGTCAATCCGCTTCCAGGCTCAGTGCGAGGAGGCTTTCGGTACCAACGAGCTGTCACCTCGAAGGCCTTTGAGTCCGGTCTCTAGGTCGTCTTCTTCTCCAACTCCGGTGGAAAGCTTGGAGTTGAGATCATCAATGGTCGGGAGCTTAGCCAGAGGTTTTGGAAAGATTTAGAATCAATGGATATGGACTCTCGATGGAAGGGATGAAGGTGGAGGTGGCTGGAGCAGCTGGAGAAGTAGAACGACACTTCCCGCACAATCTACGACCGCAGAAATGACCAGCGTTTACATAAATCGTGGAGCAGGCCCATAAATACGGAGGCAAAACAAGCAGAGCGCACGATCAGTGGCACACGACTAGTGGTCGTGTGTACTATCGGTCGTTCATTGTGCGCAATTTCCAATTAAACCTACAACTTGGATAGAAACATCAGCAAATATGTGCACGATCAGTGGCGCACGACCGGTGGTCGTGAGCATTGAATCCACCGATCGTGTGATTGGCTAAGACAGAACTACAGAAAACATGAGGTAAACGCGCACGAGCAGTGGCGCACGACTGGTGGTCATGCGCGCAATATCCAATGCTCGTGCGATTACCGGGGAAGAACAAGGAAAATGAAGAGGACAGAGCACACGATCATCAGCGCACGACCAATGGTCGTGCGTAATAGGTCTAGTAATCATGCGATCATCAAGACAGAACTGGGGGAAAGAAGAATGTAATCCGCACGATCAGTGGAGCACGATTAGTGGTCGTGCGCAGTGAGTCTAGTGATTGTGCACAGTGTTCCTGTATCATCGTGGTCTCCCGAGCAGTTCTGGAGCACACACACGACCTATGCACCAGCAGAAGAGGCAGAAAGGCCACTAAAAGTTTACACCATATTCTCAAGATACAGTAGATCGTAGGACTAATTAGGGTCAAGGTTCAGGCTTAATTGAGACCGATGAGAGGATCAACTTTTCCTGGTTTTTGGAGAAAATTGAGATTGTCGGGATCGCTGGAAAGGCCCCTCGGGCAGTTATGCCGCCTCCTAGCGATAGCCACAACCTCGACGGAGGTGGTGGTGGCGGTGGCCGGACAGGGAGGTGGTCGGGTGGCCAACGGTGGTAGATGGAAGAAGCTCCAGGTCGGCTCAATCCTACCCGTCGGCTGGAGGAAGAATAATTGTCGGGACTGTTGGATCTTGCGTCAAGATGTGTGCAGGATCATAATATTTATATTTTATTTAAATGAATTCTGTCACATATAATTAGTCACTTTGTAAATTAATTTAAAAATAATTAAAGGCTTCTACAGAGAAAGTTTGTCAACATTAAATTTGTAGATCTGAGATTCTACTTTATTTTAAAATTGATTTCAACCAATTTGAGAAAGTTATTTGACCACAACACTCATTTTGGTGAGGGATATACCTAGGACTATATAGAGATTAAAATGTATGCCCCCACTTCACCACATGTCCAAATGACCTGAAATTTGGATAGTGAGTCATTCTAACCTATACCTAGGTCCTGTCCAAAAATGGAAATTTTTGGGGAAAATATTTATATAGTTCTAGAAATTATTTAATAATCCTAGGGTAAATTATTTAAGAGACCTAATGACCTCCAAACAATTCCAATTTTTGTTGAGTGGTCCTTGGGGTCATCATGAGGTTCTTTATATATTTTCACCTCATTTTGAGTTGATTTGGTTGGGTTAAGAGTAAACTATAATTTTGCCCTAAAAGGGGTGTTTAGGTCAAAAGTTCACCTTGTGGGTTTGGGTGGCCAAATCACCTCAATAGAGGCTGAGATTTGGCTCACTGGTTTGATATGACATTTAACACCCTCATATAGATTATGGGGTGGTTTGGGGGTAGAATTTCCCTATGACCCAAGTTCAAACCCCAAGTTTAGACCTTGGGTTTTGAGAAGGGCATTGTGTCAAATGCGCTTATATGGACTTAAAACTTGGTGGAGAGGACCCTATGGTGGGAATATTAGTGGATTTATAGATGGTTAAACCCCTCAAAACTCTAACCCTAGTTTAGGGCACAACCCTTATACATGTAAGATAGGCCATCAAAACTTAAGAAAAGGCTATGAAACTTGGGTAGTATGGTCATAGGGTTTTTAAGAGCCTTTGGTGATTTTATTGGTAATTTTGGAACAATACATTTTGTACATCCTTTATAATTCATGGAATTGCCCTTGATAGTTTTTTATTTGTTATGATCACACTATTAAATAAGAAGTTATAAAAATTGGGCAGAGGGTATTTAGGTCAATATACTCGTACTTGAATTTTATTAAAAAATTTTGATTTATATTTCCAGTACTTTCTTCAGAAGGTTTTTAAAATGCAATTATATTCAAAAATGGATTCAGAGCTCAATGATTGATTTGAAATTATGAAACTCATGGAAAAGTATACTTAGATCAAATATGCACATGAGGAAATTTTATTATAGTTTTTAGATAAATATTTTTAGTAGTTGTTTCATTAATTTAAGAAAGAGAATTATTGTTTTAAATAAAAATTTGAGCTCATTATTAACTGGAAAGTTTAGAAACTTTGTCAGGTGTGTTTTTAGGGCATATTAGTCATGCTTGAATTTTCATAAAAATTTTGGAAGCTTATTTACAATACTTACTTCTGTAGCTGTTAACTATGTGATTATATTTAAAATTATGGATCAGAGGTTTAAACCTGGTTAAAAAATTGGGAGACATGAATTTAATGCTAAATAGCTGCCTAGTATTTATCTTAATTTTATGGAGCATTTTGCATGATTATAAGGGCCACTTCATATTCAAACTAGGGCATTTGTATTTTTAGGAGAAATAAATAAAATGTCAGATAAATTAGGAAAATTCCAAGTTTATAGATTTTGTCTATGTGTGATGATAGGCCTCCATTAATTATCTTAGGTTATTTGGATGAGGATTTAGTGTACCTCCTATCATGCACATCATATAGCTTAAGATGGTCTGCATTTCGTAAAACTGCGGAAATCGTGTTATCATGGGGAATGGTCGTAGGGAGTTGGGATTGTGGTTTACTGATTTTGGTAGGTAGATTGGAGTATACCATTGGAAGTTGGGAAGAGTAGGTAGTAGAGTTGTCTAAGTTTAGGTGGTACTCTGGATCGATGAAAGATCATCTATCCTATAAAGGAAGAGAGAAGGTCAAACACACTAGGATTAGATCCGGAGTAATATTAAAAAGGGATTGGGATTCAGGTATTAACCAACAATACTAAGTGCCTTGCGAAAGGGAACGGCGGGCTTCAGCTACCATTAAAGTTCCTAGTGCCCTCGAGAACCCTTCACCGGGTATACCTTGGGCTGTCCTAGGCTAACCTAAACTGTGGGGAAAAATAAACTGCAAGAGTAACTATTATAACTAGGGATTCACTTTCACTCACCTCGATGTCTCGGGTTGTTAGGTTGGGTCACACGGGCAGTAGGCTCAGTGGTTTTTGGGATGGGCAGGTTAGCCCGGCGAGCTTTGGCTCGGTTGTTATTTGTGATGGATGGGATTTTCCGAAGAGCTTTGGCTCGGTGGTTGGTACATCAAGTTTGCATGTGCATAGAATATAAGGTGGTGGGTCTTCATTGTTGGAGGGTCGATGCACCGATGCCAAATTAAGTCTGGTGCGCCAGCCAACAAGAGTACGTAGGAGCTCCGCTTAGTGCACCAGTGTTGAGGCGTACGATAGGTATGATTGGTAGTGCAATTACCAGTTTAGAGGTGGGCGAGGCCCAACCCACCGCTTTTGTTTGCCACTACAGCGGTATCCTGGGAGGTTAGGCTCCAGAAAGCGGGAATTAAAGGTCCGTGTGCATAGAGTCGAGTGGGTGTGTTGCATTTGCATGATCAACATCATAGCATATTTGCATGTCATAGCACTGTCATTGCATATAACCCCTGACACCTATTGTATAATATGGTATGGGTTGCTTTATACATTAGGCCCTACAATACGACCCCTTGGTTTATAAGCTCGCGTGAGCGTGCTTATAAGTTTTGGTTTTTACTCTATATATGTATAATGCTTGCTAGAATACTGACACTCTATCATATAAATTGGAAGATCCCTTAACTTATGTGTTTTCATATAAGTTTAGGTTACTTATTATATGTTCAGTCTTTCATACTTTCATTACTGTCACATATACTCTTAGAAATGCGAGATTAGTTTTGTAATCACCTGTTACTTTGTTATTTTCCCCCTTCATTACCTCTCCTTTCCTCCTCCCTGCTCGGTGCCTAGGAGATATGGGGGAAGGGGTGGGGGATGATAGGACTTAGTCTTTTAGACTAACGGTTTTCGAACCACATCGTTTTAGGGGACTGTGGAGCCCAGCATGGAGGAGCAGCCCCGGAGGTCGGCACGCTTGGAGATTGGATAGTCTAGTACCAGAGTTCAGACAACTGGGACTGTGAGTCCTTATCGTTAGTAGATGTTTAGTTTTTTCTTTCGTGCTGAGTGATATGTAGTGTGGATATTGATGTACCGGGAATGAGCCCTATTTTTAGTACCTTTATTATTTTTGTGGACTCTCCATTCGTGGAGATTATTTACAATATTTGTGATTTTGTGGACATGTGTAGAGTTTTTCTATTTCAAACTCTCATATTTTGCTACTATTTTGTGATCGATTTGGCCGGCAGGATTGGCGTTTTGTAGTGATGACCTTCTCGGGTGTGAAGGTGTCACCGTAAAGCGGCAGTTCTGGGCCTAAGACCCCTGTAGTTTAAAAAGAAAAAAATGGTTTCTTACAAGTGGTATTAGAGGAAAACTCGATCGAAAAAGTAGCAGTCCACAATCCATGGGTCACCCACGCACGAGTTTAGTTTGGGGACAAACTAAGCAGCGGAAGTAGTGGTGTGCCCATATGGGGGATCACATGTAAATTGTCCACTTTTTAATAGGTTTGAGTCATTTACTTATAATGGTCCTTGTAGTGCAGCCTCCAGCACATCCCACACCATAGGGCGGAGTCCAGCAAGCTCTCATTGTTTCAACAACTCCCCCGACGCCCACTCCGTTTCTCCAGTCAGAGATGGGGCAGACCCTGACAACTATTATAGAGGCTTTTAGGGCCTAGCAGGTTTTGGCTCCGCAGCCAAACCTAGGGGCCAATTGGTTGAGTATTTTTCGAGGACTTTCTCCCCCGTCCTACTGGGAGACAGATTCGGCTGTTCGGACGGAGGAGTGACTAGACATCATGTATGAGATGCTGATCGGGATACGGTGCCCTTGGGAGGAGAAAGTGCCTTTAGCGGTCTCTTGCTTGGAGACCCATGCATATAGATGGTTGAAGACACTGTTGGACACGATGTTTGCTGATAGAGAGGTTGCATAGATTGCTTGGGAGGTGTTTAGGGCCACACTGTTTGAGCATTTTGTTCCGCAATCGGCCAGAGACGAGCTGGAAGACAGATTTCTACAGTTATGGCAAGGTAATAAGACAGTAGTGGAGTACCACCGGGAGTTTAATCATCTTGCCCAGTTTGAGGATTCTTATTAGTTAGATGAGGTAGGATACACCAAGAAGTTCTATAAGGACCTGCGAGAGGATTTGAGAGAGGCTCTGTTGTTCATATCCGACGGGCTTATTCCTCGGATATTGGAGATGACGAAGAGGATTGAGGCAGATTGGCACACTACTCGAGGCCGGAAGCGGCCAACTAACGATCATGGCTGTGGAGCCAGAAATGATCAGTGACGGGGCTGCTTTGCTGATGTGAGAGATGGGAGAAGGGCAGAGGACCAACCTCATCAGGAGGTGAGACAGGAGCCGAGGGAGCTGGTGGTAATGGCTCCTCAACATCTGTTGGAACACCCTATTACTAATTTGGGTAAGGATCACTATGTCTATAGGATTATTTCTTGACCTTGTTGTATAGAGTAAAGGTCAACTAGTTAGGTCTAAGGCTTAGGACTTAGGTTGGAAGCTTTCCCCAAGACCTCATAGTTCAAATGAGAAGCCCAGAAGAATAATTCAACTTGTCGTCGAGCTCAATTTACCCAGTTTGACGATCTCTAAGCTCAAGTCGACGATGCGTCGAACTCAGTTCGATGATCTCTGAGCTCAGATCGACGATTTCTGTCTTAGATTAATTCCAATATCTCTGAGCTCAGTTCGACGAAAGTTGAGCTCAGTTCGACGATTATCTTTTGAGATCAATGATTTCTTGAATTTTGTCATTGTTAAGGATTTCAAATGTCTTCTAGTTAGACCATTTATTGAAGAAGATTTCTAGCCATTATAATAAATCTGGAGCAAGTTTTATGGAAACAAAAAAGGAATGTTTTTAGGTTATTTCCTCTAGAGATAGTAGATATTTTAAGGAAAGTCTTTATGATTTTGCTAATGTCTATCAAGAAGATTTGACGACTGGATTTCTTATTATCATTCAGAGAGAACAAGAATATATACAGAGAAGTATACACAGCAAAAAACACAGAAATCACTCAGAAAGAAAAAGAAGATCAATAACACAGAAAATAGAACAAGTTTTTTTTCTGATTCCTGCTGATTAAAAGTTTTCTAAAGTCTTCATCATTCACACTCCAGACAACAAACATTTCAGTTCAAGCTGAAATCCTCTTCTTTTAGAGCACTCTTTCTACTGAAGATCTATCACCCTTGCAAAGCTTTCAGTTCCTGAACTCTTGCTAATCTCAGGGGGAGCTTTGACAACATCTCATCCACTTGTTCTTCTCTTTGATTGTTGACAGAGAAGACAACTTCACCTCCTTTTCTTTTTCTTTCCTGTAAAAGGGTTCTTTAAAGTCCCTTCAAAAGTTTTGTTTTGATTTCTGAGAACTGATCATAACTAAGTGGTGGCAAGACACCTGATCAAAAAATTTGCTTTGGTTTTTGAGAACCTGATCAAAAGCTCATCGGTGCCCTGGACACCTGATCAACTCATCCTGCAGTGGATTCCTACCAAGGGTGGTAGAAGAGTGGATGTAACTAGCTTTTGGGGAACCACTATAGCTCCTTGTGTCTTCTGGTTGTTTGCTATCTTATTTGCTGTGCGCTGTGGATTTTCTCTTATAGTTATTTTATTTTGATTTTTGTCAAGCACTCTACACTAACAAAATTAAGTCTTCCACTGTTAGAATAATTTTTATATTTGAAAAATTATTTTAAAACACTCTATTCACCCCCTCTAGAGTGAAGGAATGATCTTACACTCACTTTCAATTGGTATCAGGGGCAGGTTGGTTGTTCATACAGGCTAACACCTGAACCAAAAGATCTCTATTAAGATCCATCCTTAATAGACGGTTATTTTTACTATATTTATTTTAATCTAAATCCATGGCACAGAACAAAGATTATGCTAGCACCAGACCTCCAGTGTGCAATCTCTCCAAGTTTGCACTTTGCAATGCAAGGATTAGATTATACATGAATTCCATTGATGAAGATATCTTTAATTCTGTTCTGACAGATTGCCCTAATCCTCCTGCAAGCACAAGTACAAATACTGTTCCACCACTTTCAGGAACAGATGCTGATATAAAGAAATGGAAGGTTGCCTATGCTAAAGCTATGAACATCCTAGCTCAAACAATGTCTGATGACCTCTTCCAAAAGGTAGCTAAATGTAACTCCCTAAAGAGATTTACGACAAACTATATGAGATTGTATCAGGATCAGCTGATGAGAGAAAAGATAGGAGATCTCATCTTATCACTCAGTATGAGAATTTCAAGAAAGCTGAAAATGAATAAGTAGCTGACATGTACAACAAACTAAGTCTGAGTGTCAGTAAACTAAAGACATTGGACAAGGAGATCTCTCTCATAAAGATAAATGACAAAATCCTAATGTGCTTCCCCAACACTTGGGATTCAATGTTCTGGCCCATCAAGGATGCCAGAAGTCTAAATGAAATTACTACAGAAGCTCTATTGGGCAAACTCAAATCTTATGAGCAGCTCATCAAGAATAGAGAAGAAGAGCAGAAGACAACTTCTCCAGCAGTCAGGAAGGAGAAGTCAATTGCTTTCAATGCAACAGAAGAACAGCCTGAAGATAAAGTCACAGGCAATGAAGAACTGATGAGCCTTCTAGCTAAGAGATTCTACAAAATGGCTAGGAAGGACTTAAGAAAAAGGTCATCTAGAGGCCAAGAAAAGCTAAGGTTTGATAAAGCAAATAATAAAGAGATTATTTATTTTGGTTGCAGGAAACCAGGCCACATACTGCCTGATTGTCCAGAAAGTCAAAACAAGGACAAGAAGGAAAAGAGAGAGAAGAGAAAAGATAAAGACTCCAGAAGAAATCACTATGACAGATCCTTTTCCAGCAATAATAAGCACACTAGGAAGGGATTTGTTGCCGAAACATGGAGTGAAACAGAAGAAGAATCTGATGCATCATCAAGTTCAAGTGATGATGAGGATGATGCACAAGAAAAAGAATTCTGCATGATGGCAATCAATGCATCTCAAAACAACACTGATTCAGAACAAGCATCTGAATCTGAATCTGAACCAGAGCTAGAATAAGACCAGGTAATTGATTCATTTGATTTTAATTCTGAGGACTTCATGTCTGAATTTAAAGAACTGTATTTAGATCTACTCAATTCATAGAATGAAATTATCTCTCTCAGAAATCAGTTATCTGAATACTATACCTTAATTTCAGATAACCTCAAACTCTCAGATGAGTTAGAATGTTGTAGGGAGCATATAGCTTCACTGAAAAGTGAAGTATTTGAGGCCAAGAAGTTTGAAGAAACCCTTAATGGGAGAAGTATCAAACTGATGGACATCACAAGCACAGTGAACTCAAGACTCAATATTACACTAGGCTTGGGTGCTTCATCCAACCAAGCTATTGTGTTAACAACTAGCATTAAATTTATCTCTAATAAAGGAAAAGGAGTTGTGGAGGTAGCTAGAAAAAATTCTGATCTACCCAAGAAGAACAAAGTTCAACAGAAATCGTCGAACAGAGCTCGACGATCTTTGAACAGAGCTCGGCGATTTCATGCTGAATCATCGAAATCAGGTCGACGATCTCTGATATCTGAACATAGGCAAGATCGATCGCTGAACGGAGCTCGACGATCTGACCCAAGATCATCGAACTAAGTTCCACGATCGTTGTACGGAGCTCAGAGATACGACCAGTTCTCAAGAGGTATGTCAAAAATTAATTCTAGATATCCTATATCTCAAGTGTTCAACCCTTATGCTGAATGGATAATTCCTCCTAGGAGATATCATCCTGAAGGATATAAGAGTCAACCAAAGATGTCTTTCATTTTTGATTTCAAAGGTTATCAAGCTAGACCCAAGGTAAACTGGGTCAAAAACAAATGCACTGTTATTTATGCAGGTGAAGACCTATCCAACCATGGACAAGCATTTGTATCTAGATAGTGGTTGCTCCAAGCACATGACTGGAAGAAAGGATAACCTAATATCCTTCAAGGCTAAACATAGACCCAAAGTCATGTTTGGAGATTCAAACTTTGGACAGACCAAAGGATATGGTGCAGTCCAAATAAGATCAGTAACATTCAAGAAGGTAGCATTTGTGGAAGGACTGAAGCACAATCTTATCAGAATCAATCAACTATGTGATGAAAGCTACAAGGTTACATTCAACAAGTCTTCATGCATCATCAAATCAGAAGACAACACAGCTGTATTGACATGTAACAGAAGAGATAACATCTATTTAGTAGATTTTCATTCAACCAAGGTAGACATTTGATTATTTAATTCTCTTAGCAAATCTAATGAATTATGGCATAATAGATTAGGGCATGTCAACCTTAGAACCATTGCTAGGCTATCCAAGGACAACCTTGTTTGAGGACTTACCTTCTGGCCCCTACAAGAAGGAAGGACTCTGCAGGTCTTGTCAATTAGGGAAGCAAACTAAAAACAGCTTTAAGTCACTTAATAAGAGTGATTCACCTAGGATTTTGTACTTTTTACATATGGATATGTTTTGACCCATTACTGTACAAAGCCTAAGAGGGAAATCTTATACTTTAGTAGTTGTAGATAATGTCTCTAGATTTACATGGGTGTTCTTTCTAAGAAAGAAGTCTGATAACCTCAAATGTTTGACAGAGTTTCTCAAATGTATATAGATTGAGTTCAATACTCGCATAGCCCTTATCAGAAGTGATCATAGGACAGAGTTTGATTCTCTTCTTATGCAAGAGTTCTGTCAGAAGGAAGGGATCAGGCACAATTCTAAGCTCCTAGACCTCCTCAACAGAATGGGGTAGCTTAAAGGAAGAATAGAACCCTTATTGACTCTGCTACAACATTGTTGACAGATGCTCACCTTCCTCTATCCTTTTGGGCAGAGGCTGTGAACACTTCAAACTATATTTTGAATAGGAGTTTGATACATAAGCTAAAGGGCAAGACTCTCTATTAATTACTCAAAGGGAAGAATCCTAAAGTTGATTATCTTAGAATTTTTGGTTGTATTTGCTACATTCATAACAATAACAAGAAATACTTAGCAAAATTTGAAGCCAAAGCTGATGAAGGAGTGTTTATGGGATACTCCATGATCATTAAGGCCTAGAGGGTTTATAACAAATCATCTCATAAGATTGAAGAATCAGTGCATTTCTCTTTTGATGAAACTAATATGTCTTAAGAGGAGAAGAGCACTTCTACCACAGACCCTTTACAGGTACATTCTCTATCAGAGAATTTGAACAAGCTAAATATCATCAAAAAAGATCCATCACCTTATCCACTCAACAAGAAGCTGAAAGTAGTGAAAATAAAGATGACATTCAGATCTTAGCAATCCATGGTGACAGTCCAAATGAAGAGCCAGTTGTTGTTCCACAAGAGGAAACAACAATACAGGTTGGTGAACAATCAACACCCATTGTTGATTTAGTAACAACAAGAGATCATCCAATCTCCCAAGTGATTGGAGATATCTCAACTGGTGTGCAAACTAGAAACCAGATCAATCAAAATCTGATGCACACTTGCTTTCTTTCTCAAATTGAGCCTCAATCCATACAAGATGCAAAATAAGATCAAAACTAGATCATTGCAATGTAAGAGGAATTAAATCAATTTGAAAGAAACAAAGTTTGGGAGCTAGTGCCAAAGCCAAAGAATCATCCCATTGTTGGAACAAATGGGTATTCATAAACAAGTTAGATGATCAAGGAGTTATAGTAAGAAACAAGGCAAGGCTGGTTGCTCAAGGATATTCTCAAGAAGAAGGCATAGACTATGGCCAAACCTTTGCACCAGTTGCAAGGTTAGAGGCCATAAGAATCTTCCTAGCATATGCAGCTTATAAGAAGTTCAAAGTATATCAAATGGATGTCAAAAGTGCATTTCTCAATGATGATATCAAGGAAGAAGTTTATGTAAAACAACCTCCAGGTTTTATCTCTCTAACTCACCCTGATTTTGTTTATAAATTGCATAAAACATTAAATGGTCTCAAACAAGCTCCTAGAGCATAGGATAAGACCCTAGCTTGCTTTCTCTTGGAAAATGATTTTAAAAGGGGTAGAGTATACCAAACTCTTTTTATTAGAACCAATAAGTCCAATATCATACTAGTACAAATCAATGTCGATGATATTATTTTTTGTTCTACTGATTTAAATTTATGCAAAAGGTTCTCCAACCTAATGCATTCCAAATTTAAAATTAGTAGAATGGGTGAGCTATCCTTTTTTCTAGGATTGCAAGTCAAACAAAATGCTGATGGCATCTTTATTTCTCAAACCAAGTATGCAATAGAATTGGTTAAGAAGTTTGGTATGTCTGATGCATCCTTTATGAAAACACCCATGGCTACTAATGCTGTATTAGATGCTGATGAACATGGGAAACCAGTTAATCAGACCACATATAGAGCAATAATTGGCTCCTTATTGCATCTTACAGCTAGTAGACATGATATAATATTTGCTGCATGCATAAGTGCTAGATTCCAAGTCATCCATAGAGAGTCACACCTCACATTAGTTAAAAGGATTCTTAGGTATGTGAAAAGTTGGCCAAATCTAGGTCTCTGGTATCTAGCTTATTCAGGATTTGATTTAACTAGATTTTCAGATGCTGATTATGCTGGATGTAGAGTAGACAGGAAAAGCACCAGTGGAACTTGTCAGTTTCTTGGTGATAGACTTATCTCCTAGTTTTGTAAGAAACAAACATCTGTGTCCACATCAACTACAAAAGCTGAATATATGACAGCAGGTAGTTGTTTCTCACAGATATTATGGATTCAAAATCAGCTCCTGGACTATGGCTACAACTTAGAGCAGTCTAAAATATTTTGTGATAACACTAGTGCTATTTCAATAGCTAAAAATCAAGTCCTCCATAGTAGGACAAAACACATAGAGATTAGGCATATTTTCTTAACGGATAATGCAGAGAAAAATAAAATTGAATTGGAATTCATCCCAACTAATTTACAAAGGGGAGATATTTTCACCAAACCTATTCGATGAAAAGAAACATACTTTCTTCCTTAATCAGTTAGGAATGTTAGATGGAGGAAGTCTTAATTAAGTTCCAAGATCTTTAAACCTAAAAAGAGACAAAGACTAGGTTAAAAATTTGAGTTTCCTAGTGTCTATAGGTTTTCTCTGTCTCTAAACCGCGGTCGACAATTTTCCTGAAGATTGTCGAACGGAGCTCGTAGTTTCATGATAGTATTCAACTATATTTTGTTTTCCATCGAACGAAGATCGACGATGTTAAAAATCGTCGAATAGAGCTCGATATTTCCAGATAGTGCTATACTATCCTTCTTGGTCAGCGATCTCAATTATCGTCGAACGAAGATCGACGATGTTAAATATCATCAAACAGAGATCGACGATGTTGAGACCTTTCAGTTTCCTCTAGAGTCATAGATCGTCAAACTGAGTTCAACGATCTTTCCTTTTCTGCGTCGAACCCTGATATAAAATCATTTTTTAGGCGTCGTTCTCCTTTGCACTTTCATACCTTCTGCAAGAACTTTC
This sequence comes from Platanthera zijinensis, assembly GCA_039513925.1. Taxonomy (NCBI): domain Eukaryota; kingdom Viridiplantae; phylum Streptophyta; class Magnoliopsida; order Asparagales; family Orchidaceae; genus Platanthera; species Platanthera zijinensis. The sequence goes on along the minus strand of CM077081.1, from coordinate 168,526,264 downwards.
TTTCCATCCAAACTTTTCTACACATGATCTTGTTTTTTTTTGCAGGAAATATGTCGGTGTAAGTCATCGTTCTAGCCCAATGAAGTTCGACAGTGGATTTGATATTGAAATGGAATATTTTGAAGGAACTAATCAGATGTTCAAGGACATTCTTGAACTTTTCAAGGAGTAACAACTTGTGAACATTATGCCTTCCAGAATCAAGTTAGCAGCAGATGAGATTTAAGAATGGGTCTGTACTGCCCACAATCTGGATCAAAACACAGTTATTGGAACCATCTCAGGGACACAAGTATCCCTAACCCCAGCCATTCTTACAGAGATTTTTTGATTAAGTACTGGAAATGATACCATAGAACTATTAGAGGTAGAATTTACTGAAATGTTAGATAGAATGGGTCATAATTGTTAGAACCCTAATATGTTGCTGAAGAAAAATTTATCTATGGAGTATAGATTTCTAGCAGATGTTGTAGGAAATGTGATATTGGTAAAACATTCAGCCCATGATACAAAATCTAGACATCAATTCGGTTTAATGGATGCATTAGTAGATAAGAAGTACCTGGATTAGGGAGCCATTTTCTTCGACTTGATTAAGAAAAAGATCAATAAATATTTTTTTGAATTTTGCAAGGATTTTGGGCCTATTCCAGCAAAATAGGTGCCCTTAGTTGTTATTGTCCAATGGTATGCACATCAATGCATCAAAGAGGCTTTCTTTAGCCCTTTTTGGCAAGTGGAAGAGACAGATTGTCAAACCCATCAGGGCTCCTACAACAAAAGCTTCTTCAGGAACAAGGACTTAATCAGTCACTCTTCCTCAGTCCACTTCCCAAGCAGAAGTGTTGACATTCACTTCCAAATCCTCTCCTCCTTATCCACAACCAGTTACATCTTCCATCCCTTCATCTCAAATAGCTTCTCCACCTCCTCTAGCCACTCATCAAGAAGTTTTCCATCAACTACATTTCTTCTCATCCATAGATTTAGAATCATCCTCCCATCTTCCATCATTCAATCTTTTAGATGATTCCATCATGGATGATTCTCCATATTCACCTCAAGACATTCCATCCACCTCAACATCCTTTCAACAAATCCTATATGACATCATATCTCAACCATCCTTTCCCCCTTCCATCTCCTCATTTCTACCAACAGTCATTATTCCAGCTCCATCCATAACATCCATCCCCATCTCTCAACCATCCATACCACTTCTGTCTTCATCAATTTAATCCATCTCTGCAGCCCCTCCCTCTACCTCTGCTCAAGTTAATCTTGATAAAGTAGATCTTCTTCCTCTAGTAGATAAATTATATGAGTTGTTGTTACCCAAGCTAACTCTCCTATTGGATTCAACCTTGGCTCCCTTAATCAAGACTTTGAATGATTTATCTTTTAGAATATCTTCTTCCTTCTCCCTTCAGGACATCCCTTCTTCTAGGGGCCTAAATTCTTTTATCAATGAAACTAGGCAGGGGGAGATGCCTTATGAAGAAGTGCTACCCTCAGAGAATTTTGTTTCAGAAATGCAAATATCAGAAGTTCTAGCTTCAGAGATTCCAGCTCCAGAGAACGTTTCAGTTTCAGTTCCAGCTCCAGCTCCAACCATCAGTCCTGCAGTAGATCTACATTTTTTATTATCATTATTTGATTCATTTTTTAGCGGGTATCTTCCAGCACCTCTCCCTGCTGAAGATTTTACCAGGGCTATAGTTCCCTTCTCCTACTATGATCCAAAACTGATAGAAATGTATATAAATTCTGCTAAAACTGCGGAAAGTATTCCTTTGGTTCTTACTGCTGCTGCTGATGTTGCTTTTTATAAGGTTGTTATAGAGCCAGTAGATCCAGTTTGTTTAGTTTCTTCTCCTACTGCTTCAGATGCTAGTGATGTTGTTATTTCTACCACTACTCCTCCTACTTCTACTCTTGCTATCTCTAAAGAAGTGTTAAAGCAAATAGATGCTTTATTTTATGAGCCTCAGAGCTCTGATGATGATGAATTCAGAACTGAATCTGATGATTCCTTTACAACTATTGCAAAGAAGAGGAAAGGTAGAAGTAAAGCTATGAAAAGAGTTCAATTATCCAAAGCTACTTCTGATCATGATATACCCTATTATATTCTGCATAACTGTCTTATAACTAAGTACTGGATGCAATTCTATAAGAACCAGTTGAAGGCCATGAGGAAGAAAAGGAAATATGACCAAGTAACTTCTCATTATAATCCTCCTCCTCCTTCTCCTTCTCCAGGTTCGGGATCTGGTGGAAACTCAGCTCATCAATCCTCAAATGCTTCATCTTAAAGATCCTCTCAGTTTCAAGGAAGATCTCAATCTAGAGGATATCAGAAAAGAGGAAATCAGTCAAGAGGATGTCAGTATAGAGGCAATCAAAGAGATTATAAAGTTTATTCCAGAAGTCAGTCCAGACATCAACCTTATCAAAGGAAAGGACAAAGCCCAAGTGATTCCACTTCTGGTCCTTTTCCTTATAAGCTAAAAGAAGGATTTCATCCAAAAGCTCCTCTCACTGACACCATCAATAAGTATGAGCCACCAATTCCTTTTGTAGATCCAGAGAATAACCTACTCTCCTGGACAGTTAGACTAAAAGAAATGGCTGCACTAGATCAAATCAAGAAAGAAAGAGAAAATTGCCAAGATACTTCCAATAACTCTACTCTATCAGATCAAAGAAGATAAGAACTTGAAAGGTACAGATCCAAGAAATTCTTCAATACCGAGGAGTGCATACAACTATATACTAAAGCTATAGTTTCTAGAAGCAGAAGACAGAAGACTCTTGGTGCTGTTGATGACTTCAGTTCAAAGAAAGATTAAGAAAATCCAAACAGAGAAATCATTTTCAAGAAAAGAACTAATGATAAGCATTAATCTGGGTGTAAGCTGAAAAACTCTTTCATATCTCTGCTGAACTATTTGGTGTGATATAATTGTATATTTGTGGTTCTGCAATGCTTTTTGTATTTCTATTTCTTTTGATTTTTTTCTATAACTCATGTAAATAGTAATCCTAACCTAAATAGGGGGAGATTATTGGAACACCCTATTACTAATTTGGGTCAGGATCACTATGTCTATAGTTTTGTTGCTTGACCTTGTTGTATAGAGTAAAGGTCAACTAGTTAGGTCTAAGGCTTAGGATTTAGGTTGGAAGCTTTCCCCAAGACCTCCTAGTTCATATGAGAAGCCCAGAAGAAGAATTCAACTTGTCATCGAGCTCAGTTCGACGAAGCGTCGAACCCAGTTCAACTCTCTCTGAGCTCAAGTTGACGATGCATCGAACTCAGTTCGACGATCTCTGAGCTCAAATCGACGATTTCTGTCTTAGGCCAATTCCAATATCTCTAAGCTTAGTTCGATGATAGTTGAGCTCATATCGACGATTATCTTTTGAGATCGACGATTTCTGGAATTTTGTCAGTTTGTTAAGGATTTCAAATGTCTTCAAGTAAGAGCATTTATTGAAGAATATTTCTAGCCGTTATAATAAATCTAGAGCAAGTTTTAAGGAAACAAATAAGGAATGTTTTTAGGTTATTTCCTCTAGAGACAGTTGACATTTTAAGAAAAGTCTTTATGACTTTGCTAATGGCTATCAAGAAGATTTGACGACTGGATTTCTTATTGTCATTCAGAGAGAACAAGAATATATATACAGAAGTATACACAGCAAAAAACACAGAACTCACTCAGAAAGAAAAACAAGATCAATAACACAGAAAACAGAACAAGTTTTCTTTCTGATTCCTGCTTATTAAAAGTTTTCTCAAGTCTTCATCATTCACACTCAAGACAACAAACATTTCAGTTCAAGCTGAAATCATCTTCTGCTGGAGCACTCTTTCTACTGAGGACCTATCACCCTTGCAAAGCTTCCAGTTCCTGAACTCTTGCTAATCTCAGGTGGAGCTTTGACAACATCTCATCCACTTGTGTTTCTCTTTGATTGTTGACAGAGAAGACAACTTCACCTCCTTCTCTTTTTCTTTCTTTTAAAAGGGTTCTTTAAACTCCCTTCAAATGTTTTGTTTTGCTTTCTAAGACCTGATCAAAACTCAGTGGTGGCAAGACACCTTTTCAAAAAATCTACTTTTGTTTTTGAGCACCTGATCAAAAGCTCATTGGTGCCTAGGATACCTGATCAACTCATCATACAGTGGATTCCTACCAAGGGTGGTATAAGTGTTGATATACCCAGGTTTTGGGGAGCCACTATAGCTCCTTGTGTCTTCTGGTTGTTTGCATCTTATTTGCTGTGTTCTGTGGATTTGCTCTTGTAGTTGTTTTATTTTGATTTCTGTCAAGCACTCTACACTAACTAAATTAAGTCTTCCACTGGAAAAATAATTTTTATATTTGCAAAATTATTTTAAAACACTCTATTCACCCCCTCTAGAGTGAAGGATTTATCTTACACTCACTTTCAACATCTCTAGATACGGGAGATGCAGAGACCCTTGGGTAGGGCATATCCTACGCCACAGTGCATCAACTATCATCAGGTAGGGCATTTTCGGAGAAACTACCCTATAAAGGGGGCACCCCTACCAGCACCACAGGTTGCCCCGCCTGCTCAATATTTTGGAGAACAAGGACATCGTCGAGGACATGGATACTAGGGCGGAGACCAGTGGCAGGAGAGGGAGCAAGTGTATGCACTGGATCTTGCTCAACCATAGAATTCGGAGCAAGTGATAACAGGTTCACAAGTAATTTTAAGTTCTTTTCTTTACTAAAAAGATAGAATCAAGGATTTAGAATTGATAGACTAAGTAGGAAAACCATAACTACACTTCTAAGATATTTTACTACCCTGAGGCATAGTCTTGATCAGCGGCAAACCAGTCAATACGCTATTCGATATGGGTGCTTCGCACACATTCGTGCCGGAGGCCTTCATAGAAGGTTTGGAAGCCGTTGAGTGATTCACAGGCATGATGATGAGGATACGACTACCTGACGGATATGAGATATTCACCTCTACCCACTGCAACATGGAGGTGGAGAGCGGCAAAAAGGCATTCAAAGCACCAACAATGATCATAAGAAGGCCAGCCTATGATCTGATCTTGGTCATGATATAGTTGCATTGGAACCATGCCCAGATCGACTTCCTGTCAATGAGGATCACCGAAAGGCATGGAGATTCCCACGTCATCAATGAAGGTATTAGACATATTCCCCCTCTCCTACTATCATCCGTGTAGGCTGTCAAGGCCCACCTGCAGGGAGAGGATGTCAATGAAGTTCTATTTTAAATGGCTGAGGCCAAGGATTCCATCTCTGGTATCCCGGTAATGCGGCATTTTGCGGACGTATTCCCAGAGAAGCTATCAGTGCTACCCCCATATCGAGAGCAGGACTTCTAGATACAACTTGTGCCGAAGGCTAAGCTGGCATCTTGAGCTCCTTACCGAATGGCTCCAAAAGAGTTGACAGAGATTTGAAGCCAGCTGCAAGAGTTAGTGAAAGCCGAATTTTTCCGACCGATATCTTCACCATGGGGAGCCCTAGTGCTGTTTGTCAAGAAAAAGGTCGGGACATTTAGATTATGCATCGACTACCGAGCACTGAACATACTTACAGTCCGGAATACCTATCAACTGCCAAGGATAGATGAGTTGTTTGACCAGCTGGAGGGGGTGCATTTCTTCTCGGTACTGGATTTGAGGTCGGGCTACTACCAGCTGCGGATTCGGGAAGAGGACATTTTGAAGACTGCCTTCAGTAGCAGATATGGGTTATTCGAGTTTACCGTGATGCCCTTCGGGCTCACAAATGCACTGTTGGCAAGCCTCATGAACCGGGTGTTCGAGGCTTATCTGGATGTGTTCATTATCGTGTTTATTGACGACATCCTAATCTACTCGAGGATGGAGTAGGAGCACACACGACATCTGACACTGATTCTAGAGAAACTACGGGAGCACCCCATTATTCGAAGTTCAGCAAATGCCATTTCTTCTTGAAGGAGGTGGCCTTCCTAGGCCATATTATCAGTAGAGATGGGTTGGCAGTGGACTCGGCCAAGATTCAGGCAGTTTGGGATTGGCCGCAGCTGAAGGCGGACACAGACGTGCGTAGCTATCTAGGGCTTGCCGGTAATTATCGGAAGTTCATGGAGGGATTCTCTCAAATTTCCCTCCTAATCACATCCCTGACGAGGAAGGATGTGCCCTTTGTCTGGACCCCACAATGCGAGATGGCTTTATAGGAGCTGAAGGATCGACTCACCTCGGCTGCTATTCTTTCCCTTCCTTCGGGGAGAGAAGGATTCCAGGTCTACACCGAGGCTTCCTACCAGGGCATGGGTGCAGTGCTAATGAAAAAAGGCCACGTGATTACTTATGCTTCCCGCTAGCTAAAGAAGCATGACCAAAACTACCCTTTTCATGACTTAGAGATTGGAGCAGTCACATTTTCTTTGAAAGTCAGGCGACACTATCTGTACAGTGTCCACTACGATATATACTCTGATCACAAAAATTTGAAGTATGTGGACATGCAGAAGGAGCTGAATATAATGCAGAGGAGATGGGTTGAGTTTCTTGGAGATTACTAGTACGAGATGCACTACCAACCAGGGAAGGCGAATGCGGTAGCCGATGTGCTAAGTCGGAGAGTCGCCACCTCCGGAGTGGAGCCCCAGATTATGACCATGGAGCTGGTGCAGGGATTAGAGGATATGCACATCACGCTAGTGTCATCTTATGACCTCGAGCTTTATGAGGAGTACTTAGCCGCGATGAGCGCCACAGATGACATTCAAGACCAAGTCAGAGATGGGCAAAGGCAGGACGCCAAGCTGAAGACAATATTACGGGCCTTGGAGGCAGGTACTGCTGGGGATTACACACTAAGGGATGACCTAGTATACTTCAGAGGACAGGTTTATATACCAGAGGGAGGCCAGGTCCGGGAGGATATTATGACGGAGGACCACTACAGCCGGTATTCGGTATACCCGAGAGTTACGAATGTGACTGCGGATCAGAAGAAAACCATGTACTGTCCAGGAATGATGAAGGATATCACCTACTTTGTGACCCACTGTGAGACATTCCAGCTGGTGAAGGAAGAGTGCAGAAACCCCGCAGGATTGTTGCAACAACTCCTGGTGCCGGAGTGGAAATTCGAGGATATCGCGATGGACTTCATACATGACATTCCTCGATCACGGACGGGAAATGATTTGATCTGTGTAGTCGTCGACCGGGTGATGAAGGTATCCAGATTTATCCCGATCAGGTAGGATGACTCGGTTGGTGTGCTGGTTCGTAATTTCGCGGAGCAGTTTGTCCGTTATTATGTCATACCCAGGACGATCGTATGGGATCGGGATGGACGATTTACGTCCAGGGAGTGGAGATCAGTGTAGACTTACTCGGGCACTCGGCTGACATTCAGTACATCTTTTCATCCCCAGACTGATGGGAAGACAGAATTCACCAATCGAACCTTGGAAGATCTACTATGATTATGCATTATGGATTGCGGAGATCCTTGGGAGAAGCTATTGTCACTAGTCGAGTTCTCATATAATAACAGATACCAGTCCAGCATAGGGATGGCTCCTTATGAGGTCCTATACGGAAGAAGATGTAGGACTCCGTTGTCATGGATACAGGACGAGGATCTAGTGGTTTTTGTGCTCGGAGTTTGTTGAGGACACCGAGGCTAAGGTGAGCCCGATACGGGAAAGGATGTTAGAAGCTCAAAGCAGACGGGCTAAGTATTACGATGCTCAACATCATAAGGTGGAGTTTCAGGTGGGGGACCAAGTATTCTTAAAGATCCTACAAATACATGGAGTTTCACAGGTGCGTGGCCGAAAGAAGAAGCTCAGCCCGAGATATTTGGGGCCTTACAGAATCCTTGAGCGGATAAGTCCCTTGGCATATAGGCTGGAGCTGTCATCGGAGCTGGCTGGTCCGCACGATGTGTTCCATGTGTCCTCTCTTAGGAGGGCTCTAATAAGCCCGGAGCAGCAGATTATGGCCACGGATGGGTTGGTAGCATCTGATCGGTCATTTCACTTGGAGCCGGTCCGGATTGACGATAACGGGATACGAGTCTTGTGCCACAAGAAGATACCGTTGGTCAACGTCCTGTTGAGGGATCACGGTCAAGAGGAGCACACTTGGGAGCCACAAGATCTGATATAATAATGGTACACAGAGCTTTTCAGTCAGGTATTCCTCATATCCACTCGGGATGTTACAATTTACTTTTCATACTTGAAACCCCATAGGCCTAACTAGAATTTCGAGGACGAAATTTTTTGTATATGTATTGGGATTTGTAAAATACCTCAGGTAACTAGACCCCCTAAAAGTAGTTTTGTCCGGACGAGGTCATGACAAAACCCTAGAAGCCCAAGAAGACCAAGTGGACCTACAAATATAGGTGAGATCATTATGGTCTGCAAATAGTAGATTCCTAAACCCTAGTTTAGGATGATCATGAGACTCCAAGACCCCACCATGACTCACTAATCTATTAAAAGGCCCTAAGGTTCCATTAGAGTCAACTTAGGGTGGCCAAGTTGACCTAGGACCATCCTAGGCCTAAATAGGGCAAGATGCACAAACAAAAAGCAATGTGCCCCTAATGAGCCCAACTAACCCTACCAAGGTCTCCCTAGACCTAAAGTGGGGTCAATGGGTCACCAAAGATCCATTGGGGTCAACCTTAGAGCCTGAGTTTCTCCAAGTCAACCCTAGCCCTAACCTAGTCAAAGTAACCTAACTAAGGGGCAAGTGACCCTCAGTGTGCAAGAAAACCATACATAACCCCTCCCAGGCCTTAAGGGAATTCAATGGGTCACCAAGGACCCCTTGGGGTCAACTCAAATGGTCATGTTGACCAAAGGCAACTAAAGCCCTAACTTGGTCAAACTGCCCTTCCTAAGGGTAAAGTGACCCCCAAGTGCCAATAAAACCCTACCCAGCCCTATCGAGGCCATAGGGGAGGCCAATGGGTCACCAAATACCCATTGGGGTCAACTCAAAAGGTCAAGATGACCAAGGTCAACCCAAGTCTAGTTTAGGTCAACTTAACCCAAATGGGCTAACACAAGTTCAAGCCCTATTCATTTAGGCTAACCACCTTTTAATCATTTAAATTTACGAATTAGTGTACGACATTTAGGCTAGTGGGATGAACAAATTCAGCCATGATGTGCAGGAGAGAGAAAGCTTCAATTTCTCTTTAATGGAGGAGAGAGAAAATGGGTTAAAGCCATTCATGGCATAGGGAAGCCAAGGACCGCACTTTATTTCTTGATTCATCTCCCCTAATAGCCCTGAGAAGATCAAGAGCTTTTCCAGGATTTTCCACTGACTGGATGTAGAGAACCACCATGGGCGAGCCAAGCTTTCAATGGCCATTAATGGCCATTGATGACTTGGCCTCTCCCCTCCCTAACTGAGCCTTAAAACACCATCAGTTGCCTGAGAGGAGTTTTCGAGCCATTCCACTGTGTTGTTGCAGAAACCCGAGCGACGCCACCACCACCATGATGACCCGACGATCGGCACGACTCCATACCACCACAAAGGTCCTCCCCTTCTCCTTCTTCCATGGGTAGATCGTAGCACTAATTTGGGTCAAGCTTCGGGCTCAATTGTGCCCGATAAGAGGATCTATTTTTCTAGTTTTGGAGAAAATCGAGATTGTCGGTATTGTCAGAAAAGGCCCCTCCGGCGGCTGTGCCGCTGCCTGGCGATAGCCACCACCTCGACGGAGGTGGTGGTGCCGGTGGCAGGCCAGGGAGGTGGCCGGGTGGCCGGCAGTGACGGTTGGAAGAAGCTCCAGGTCGAGTCAATCCTAACCGTCAGCTAGAGGAAGAAGAAACGCCAGAACCGTTGGATCTTGCGTCATGATCCGTGCAGGAACATTATATTTATATTTTATTTAAATGAATTCTGTCACATATAATTAGTAGCTTTGGAAATTAATTTAAAAATACTTATAGGCTTTTTTAGAAAAAGTTGTCAACATAAAATTTATATATATGAGAGTCTACATTATTTTAAAATAGATTTCACCCAATTTTGGTAAGTGGTTTGACCACAGCACTCATTTTGGTGAGGGTTATACATAGGACTATACAGAGATAAAAATGTATGCCCCAACTTCACCAAAAGTCCAAATGACCTGAAATTTGGACAGTGAGTCATTCTTACCTATACCTAGGTCTTGTCCATAAATGAGGATATTTGGGGATAATTTTTCTATAGTTTATGAAATTTTTTAATAATCACAGAATAAATTAATTAAGAGACCTAATGACCTCCAAACCCTCCCAATTTTTGGTGAGTGGTTTTAGTGGTCATCATGAGGTTCTGTAAAAAGTTTTACCTCATTTTGAGTTTATTTGTTTGGGAAATGAGTAAACCCTAATTTTGCCCTAAAAGGGTGCTTTGGTCAAAAGTGCACCTTGTGGGTTTGGGTGTCAAATCACCTCAACTGAGGCTGAGATTTGGGTCACTGGTTTGATATGACATTTAACACCATTATATGGATTATGGGGTGGTTTGGGGTAAATTGCCCTAGGACCTAAGTTCAAACCCCAAGTTTGGACCTTGGTGGTTTGATAAGGGCATGAGGTCAAATGCCCTTGTATGGACTTGAAACTTAGTGGAGAGGACCCTTTGGTGGTTAAAGTCCTTTGGTGGCAATAATAAAGGATTTAAAGATGGTTAAGCCCCTCAAAACCCTAACCCAAGTTTAGGGCACAACCATTATACATGTAAGATAGGTCATCAAAACTTATTGAAAGGCTATGAAACTTGGGTAGTATAGTCATAGGGTTAAAAATAGCCTCTGATGATTTTATTGTTAATTTTGGAACAATAAATTCAGTACCTAGTTTATAAATCATGGAATTGCCCTTGATAATTTTTTGTTTGTTATGATCACACTATTTAATCGAAAGTTATGAAAATTGGGTAGAGTGTATTTTAGGTCAATATACTCGTACTTGAATTTTATTAAAAATTTTAGATGTATATTTCCAGTACTTTCTTCACAAACTTTTAAAAATGCAATTATATTCAAAAATAGATTAAAAGCTCAAAGATTGATTGAAAATTATGAAACTCATGTAAAAGTCTACTTAGGTCAAATATGCACATGAGGAAATTTTATTATAGTTTTTAGATGAATATTTTCAGTAGTTGTTTCATTAATTAAAGAAAGAGGATTGTTATTCTAAATTAAAATTTGAGCTCATTATTCACTGGGAAGTTTGGAAACCTTGTCAGGAGTGTTTTTAGGGCATATTAGTCATGCTTTAATTTTCTTATAATTTTTTGAAGCTTATTTAAAATATTTACTTCTTTAGCTGTTAACTATGTGATTATATTTAAAATTATGGATCAGAGGTTTAAACAAAGTAAAAAAAAATTGGGAGACATGAATTTAATGTTAAATAGATGACTAGTATTAATCTTTATTTTATGGAGCATTTTGCATGACTGTAAGGGACACTTCATATTAAAACTAGGGAATTTGGATTTTTAGGAGAAATAAGTAAAATGTTAGATAAATTAGGAAAATTCCAACTTTCTGGATTTAGTCTAAAAGTTTCATGATAGGTCTCTATTAATTATCTTTGGTTGTTTGGATGAGGATTTAGTGTACATCCTATCATGCATATCATATAGCTTATGATGGTCTGCATTTCGTAAAACTGCGAAAAATCGTGTTAACATGTGGAATGGTCATAGGGAGATGGGATTTTGGTTTACTTATTTTGGTAAGTGGATTGGAGTATACATTGGAAGTTTGGAAGAGTAGGTAGTAGAGTTGTCTAAGTTTAGGTGGTACTCGGGATCGACGAAAGATCGTCTATCTTGTGAAGGGAAAGAGAAGGTCAACACACTAGGATTAGATCCGGAGTAATATTAAAAAGGAATCGGGGTTCGGGTATTAACCAACAACACTAAGTGCCTTGCGAAAGGGAATGGTGGGTTTCAACTACCATTATAGTTCCTAGTGAGCTCGAGAACCCTTCACGGTGTATACCTTGGGCAGTCCTAGGCTAACCTAAACTGTGGGCAAAATAAACTGCAAGAGTAACTAGTATAACTAGGGATTCACTTTCACTTACCTCGATGTCTCGGGATGATAGGTTGGGTCACACAAGAAATTGACTCGGTGGTTGTCGGAATGTGATGGTTGGCCCAGCGATCTTTGGCTCGGTTGTTATTTGTGATTAACATGATTGTTCGGGGAGCTTTGGCTCAGTGGTTGGTACATCAAGTTTGCAAGTGCATAGAATATAAGGTGGTGGGTCTTCCGTGTTGGAGGGTCGATGCACCAACGCCAATACGATGACTCGGCAGGTGTTGTTTTGCACTTCGTCAAATTATGTACGGTGTGCCAGCCGGCAAGAGTATGCAGGAGCTCCGCTTAGTGCACTAACATCAAGCAGTACGATAGGTATGACTGCTAGTGTAATTAACAGTTTAGAGGTGGGCGAGGCCCAACCCACCGCTTCCGTTTGCTACTACGGAGGTATCTTGGGAGGTTAGGCTCCAGAAAGGTGGAACTAAAGGTCTGTGTACACAGAGTTGAGTGGGTGTGTTGCATTTTCATGATCCACATCATAACATATTTTCATGTCATCGCATCATTATTGCATATAACCCCGGACACATATTGTATAAAGTTTTATGGGATGTTTTATACAATAGGACTTGCAAGACGACCCCTTGGTTTATAAGCTCGCGTGAGCGTGCTTATTAGTTAATGTTTTTTACTTTATAAATGTATACATGCTTACTAGAAAACCGACACCCTATCATATAAATTGGTATGGGACTCTTTATATGATAGGAGCCTTGAAGAAGATCTCTTAGCTTATGTGTTATCATATAAGTTAAGGTTACTTATTATATGTTCAGTCTTCAATACTTTCATTACTGTCACATATACTCGTAGAACTGCTAGATTATTTCCGCTGTCACCAGTTACTTTGTTATTCTCCACCTTCATTACCTCTTCATTCCTCCTCCCATCTCAGTGCCTAGGAGCCATGGGGGAAGGGGTGGGGGATGATAGGACTTAGTCTTTTAGACTAACAGTTTTTGAATCACATCATTTTAGGGGACCGTGGATCCCAACATGGAGGAGTAGCCCCTTAGGCCAGCACTCTTGGAGATGGGACCGTCTATTACCGGAGTTAAGATAGCTGGGACTACGAGTCCTAATCGTTAGTTGATGTTTAGTTATTTACCTCCGCGCTTAGTGATATGTAGTGAGGATATATATGTACCGGACATGAGCCCTTTTTTCAGTAACTTTATTATTTCTGTGGGCTCTCCCTTTGTGGAGATTATTTACTATATTTATGATTTTGTTGACATGTGTAGCGTTCTTCTATTTCATACTCTCATATTTTGCTACTATTCTGCGATAGCTTTGGACGGCAGGATAGGGGTTTTGTAGTGATGACCTTCCCGGTGTGAAGGTGTCACCGTAAAGCGGCGGTTCTTGGCCTAAGACCCAGGTTATTTAAAAAAAATGGGTCTTACAATTAATAACACTGATTATGATGTTTTAGGCTCTCTTCTACAAGGTGGTAAGAATTACCTCCTCCTTGGTCATCTCTAAATATGTCTTAGGTGTCTACACATTGGTATCTAGAGCTGAGACTTTCATAGGGTTAAAAGGTCCCTCTTTGATAGTGATAAAAATCCTTTGGCTAGATGCTTCGATGAAGATTTTGAACCTCTCCTTCCAGATTACAAAGACTTCCTTTCTGCAGATAGGAAGCTTTGTGGAACGAAGATCCTTATGATTCTCTCCTGAACCCAAATCTATACTCTTTCTGATACCCTTGGATATCTACTCAGACTGTTAAGTCTTTCTTGAGCAACATCTCTCTATTATAACTTGAAATTCTTTGATTGCAAGGGTAGCTAAACAACTAGATGGGGTGAGTAGGTTTTTATGCCTTTTTAAGATTTTCTTTAACTTTGTGTGTTTAAGGGTCTAAAGTGGTTAGATTAGTTTTGCTTTCAAGAAGATCACACACATTAGTTTTGCTTTCAAGAAGATCACAGAAAACACACAAAATATTTATAGTGGTTCCCCATATTATGGGTACGTCCACTGCCCCTCACCTTTCTAATAGCTTATTATTCAAGACACCTTCTCCAAAACTCGGTTCCTAAGAGCTTACAACACGATCCCGTAGGACCACTCAGTCTCCTCTAAGACCTACATCTTAGGCATAAAGCCCTACAACTCAGTGATTAGGAGGTCATCTACCTCTGGCCAAAAGCCCGACCACTTAGGCTGGGAGGACAACCCTACCTATAATCTAAAGGATCCTACAATTCAGGCCAAAGCCAAACACTTAGATTCTTAATAGAATCCTACCACTCAAATCAACACAATATCCTACACTCGGCCTACTTAAATAAGCTTAAAAGATAGATCTACAAAGATCCTACAAAGAGCTAAGTTGGTTGATTTTGATTACTAGAAAAAAGAGAAAAGATCTTTGTATCTTCCTCCTTTTTTCCTAAGAAAGATAAGTCAAGATTTTTTCTTCACAGCTTTAGAAAATAATCATCAAGATTTGCTTAGCTTGGGCTGTGAAGTGGCAACAGCTAGGATTATCCCTGTAAACTCTTCTTTTCCTTTTGTTGATGTTGAATACTACAACAACTAATAAGAAGAACTTTTAGGTCGATCGATTTGAACTTCCACTTCTTTTCTCAGCAATAATGGTGAGGAAGACGATGAAGTTCTGTCGCTTTTCAAAAAGACAAAGCCCTAAAAGTTAATTCGATTCCGTCGATCTCATTCCTTTTCTCTTCCGGCATGCAACGTCTCTTTTTCCCTATGGGCCCCGCTTTAATTACAGATATATAGCCTTCCTTTTATAGAAAAGTCTTACAGCTGGCCGCCGACGCCATTAGTCATGAATTCCAGCTTTCCCATAATGAATTTGAATTTCGTTGACTCAGGTTCAATTTTGCTGACGTCAGTATCTGTGGAATTAGCTAAATTTTCATATTCAATCCAGGCGTTAAGTGCGTTGAGTGAATTGGCTTCACTCAGTGCATCTGGACTTAGCCAAAATCTCTACACCATCTTGCATTGAGTGCGTTGAGTGTACTTGCTTCACTCAATGCCTCTGTACTTAGATAATTCCTTTTTCTTGCTTAGGCATTGATAGCGTTGAGTGAATGGCCTTCACTGAATGCTTTTTGACTTCGACAAACTTTCTTTGCTGTCAGGCATTGAGTGAGCTTTCATTACTCAATGCTCCTAGACATATTCTCTTCACTGATTGCCTATCTTCATGTCGAGGCGTTGATAGACAGAACTTTACTCAGCGCTTGTTGTTATATGGTGTTGAGTGAACTGCCTTCACTCAAAGCCTTTGGACCTAGTCGCAGAATTACATTGCAGACTGCTGCACATTGACTGTCCACACTATACTCACCGCTTTTTGGAATCTGGCATTGAGTGAACTCTATTCACTCAATTCCTGTGGACTTAGCCGATTTTCAGCCTTTCTAGCAGCCTTCTTTGACATCTGGCATTGAGTGAAGTAGCTTCACTCAACGCATGTGTACTTATACAGATTTCTGTCTCTCCACTCCTCTACCTTGTGACCACCTATCACAACCTTTTGGAATACCTATCAAACCTGTATGCATGAACTTAAACATACATCAAATACAACTATGTGTATAACATTGACTTGTTTGACTTCGACAAATCTGGGATATTGTGAGCCATGTATCAAACAGTTATTAACAAAGAATTTTTTATTTGTTTATTTTTATAAAAATAGTGTTTTTTATAACAATAAAGATAAAAGTAATATTGATTCCTTTTTATTTCAAATATCAACACAAAATGATCACCGACAACCATGCCATAACTTTATAAGTAAAATGTGGAGATAGTTTAATTGAAAAATAATTTGGATTTGTAAATAATTCATTTGTGTGTTTATTCTCGTTTTACTTATATACTATGAATAAAACAAGCATACATATCGTGTAATAGTATATTATTTTAGAATATCAAGGTCATATTTTTCCCTAGATTTGTGTTGAGTACTCAACTTTAAGTACTGGAACTATTATTCTATCGAAAAAGGGTTTAAGATTTTTAAAAGTTAAAATTGAAGTAATATTTAGGGTTTTTAAAATATTCAAAATATTTTTCCACAGATCTGGTAGAGACCCTTGATTTTGACATACTTAAAGAAATAATTTTCAAACAAGAAAAACTCGACTTTTCTTTATTAATTAAAATTCTTACCGTGGAGATTCCATAAATATGAGTGCACCTCTTTCGAGGATACATCCACTTGAGATTACGTACTTTGACTAACTTTCATATCTAATCAAAAATACCTTAAAAATGCTTAACGTGGTGAACCCCGCTATTGACGTCCTACTGCAATTTGAAGGTTCAATCCGGGAGGATTATGTTCATCTCTTTCAAGAGTGAGGCATTATTTCTCTTTACCTGTGAGAGATCAATTTGTGGTAAATATTAAGTTTTTATTAATTTAGAAAATAGGATTTGAAATTGTAGAATTAATATCCTTCCCAAATATCATCTCAATCGAGTGCTAAAAGGTATTTAGACTCTCAACTGGATGGGGATGGTAGTAGAATATTAAAAGATATATAAAAGTGCAGAAATAATATCCGTCCCAACCATCTTAATTAAGCGCTAAAAATTTCTTATCCTCTAATCCGGGATGGGGGTGGTAGTAAAAGAATTACAAAAAATATAATTACGAAAATGGAAATATGCGCACACCCTGTCTGAATAGAATAAAAACTAAGTAAAAAAAGCAATAAGTGTTGAAAAATTGTTGAAAGCTGAAAATTTATTACTTAAAAAAGTGTTGCACACTAGGAAACCGAAACTAGGGTTAGGAAAATATGTTTGTGATGAAATACTTATATACTGTGAATAAAGCAAGCGAACCTGTCACGTAATAGTATAATAATTTTAAAATATCAACGTCATATTTTTCCACAGATATGTGTCGAGTACTCAACTTTAAGGACTGGAACTATTATTTTATCGAAGAGAGTTGATTATTTTTAAAAGTTAAAATAAAAGTAATATTTCGAGTTTTGAAAATAGATGAGGTAGAGAGCCCTCGATTTTGACTTCGAGAAATAATTTTTAAACAAGAAAAATTATACTTTTCTTTATTAATTTAAATACTTGACTGTAGAGGTTCCATTAATATGAGTTCACCTCTATCGAGGAAACATCCACCTGAGATTACGTACTAGGATTGAAATTTCATAACTAATCAAAAATACCTTAAAAAAGCTTTACGTGGTGAACCCAGCTATTGACCTCCAACTGCAATTCAAAAGATCAACCAGAGAGGCTTACGTTTATCTCTTTCGAGAGTGAGGTGTAGTTTCTCTTTACCTGCGAGAGATCAATTCGTGATAAATCTTCAGTTTTTTTTAATTTAGAAAATAAGATTTGAAGTTGCAGAATTAAAATCCTTCCCAAAGCACATCTCAATCTTGTGCTAAAAGGTTCTTAGCCTCTTATTGAGATGGCAATGGTAGTACTAAATAATAAGACATATAAATGTGTAGAAATAATATCTATCCCAACCATCTTAATCAAGCGGAAAAAATGTTCTTAGCCTCTCATCCGGGATGGGGGTGGTAGTAAAAGAATTACGAAAAAGGAAAGATGCAAACACCCTGTCTCAACAGACATGGAACCTAAGTTAAAAAGCAATAAGAGTTTGAAAAATTATTGAAAGCTTAAAATTTATTATTTAAAAAATTATTACACACTAGGAAACCCAAACTTGGATTAGGAGAATATCACTCAAAAACTACTCCTAACTAATATATATAACTATGTGGAAATTTTCCAGTTCTCCTTAAACATCATCCTTGACCCTCATTTTATAGCCGAAAAATTTGAGGTACCGCCCCCTTTACATTCCCCCTAGGGCATGTCGTTTGGGCATGTTGCTGACGTAGTATCTCTGGACAAAATTTTGGAGGCTTCTGGATGGAATTTGAAAAGTACACGACCATGACTTTAGGGTCACGGGCGTGTAATCTAGGCATGTCTGAAAGTTATGGCATATTGGCTTCTTCAGGGCATGATAGCTGGATTACTGTTTGGTAACAGCTGAGGACATGGGCGTGACAGCTGAAATACGTGATTATTGTAGTACATGACAAGAGTTTATTATCTTTAAGACTTCGGCATGGCACGATAAAGGGTTCATTGATTTGTCATGGTAATATCATGGATGTGGCAGGAGGCACACGGGTAAGTCAGCCCAGCGTGACTTTGCTTGCTGGCCGAAATCTATCGAAATGTTGGAATTGTTGGTTTTAAAGTTACACGCCCTAGGTAATGGGCGTAACCTAGGGGCATGTCTTAAGAAATTTTCCTGAAATGCCCAAAAGTTTTAGAAATTCCTGTACGACACAAAAACAGGCTAAGTTGGAACTGAAAATAAAAAAGAAACGATTTATTTAGGTATTTATAAAGTATAAATATTTTTTTATTAATTAAAAAAATATATAATTTAAAAATATGTATATTTTGATACTCATTTGTGAACTCCCATACACATACTAATCTTTAGAAAGGAGAAGTCAAAATAAAGTAAATTTAAAATTAAATGCAAGTACTTGAAGTGAACTCGCAAACAACGTAGGTAAATTTAAAATATAACGCGAGTACCTGAAGTGAACTTGCAAAAACCTGCTGGTCTCTACAAAATATAAGTTAAAAGCTACTAAATTTAAAATATAATTCGATTACCTGAAGTAAATCGCAAACACCTACTAATCTCTTCAAAAGAGAAGTTAAAAGCAAGAAAATTTTAAATATAATCCGAGCTCTTGAAGTGAAATCGGAAACACCTAGTAATCTCTATAAAAGAGCAGGTAAATTTAAAATGTAATGCGAGTTCCTTGTGTGAACTCGCGAACACCTAGTAATCTTTGCAAAAGAGTAGTTAGAAGTCGGTAAATTTAAAATATAATATGTGTACCGAAAGTGAACACACGAACACTTGTTAATATTTGCAAAAGATAAGTCAAATGGAGGTAATATTAAAATATAACACAAGTACATGAAGTGAATTTGCAAATACCTGCTAATCTCTACAAAAGAGAAGGCAAAAACAAATAAATTTAAAATAAAATATGAGTACTTAAAGTGAACTCGTGAACACCTACTAATCTCTGGAAATGAGAAGTCAAAAGCAGGTAAATTTAAAATATAATGCTAGTACCTGAATTGATCTTACAAACACTGCTAGTAATTGTAAAATAGAATTCAAAAGCAGGTAAATTAAAAATATAACACGAGTAACTGAAATGAAATCATGAACACCTACTAATATCTAAAAAAGAGATCAAAAGCATGTAAATTTAAATAAAATACGAGTACTTGAAGTGAACTCGGGAACACCTGCTAATCTATGCAAAAGGGGTTTCAAAAGCATGAAAATTAAAAAAATAATACGAGTTCCTAAAATGAACTTACAAACACATGGTAATCACTGTAAAAGGGAAGTCAAATGCAGGTAAAATTAATATAGAACATTCCTAAAGTGAACTTACGAACACATGCTAATCACTGTAAAAGGGAAGTCAAAAGCAGGTAAAATTAATATAGAACATGTGTTCTGTAAGTAAACTCACGAACACCTGCTAATCTCTGCAAAAGAGAAGTCAAAAAAAGGTAAAACTAAAATATAATGACAGTACCTGAAGTGAACTCGCGAACACCTGCTATTCTCTTCAAAAGAGAAGACAAAAATAGATAAATTTAAAATATAATGTGAGTACCTGAAGTGAACTCGCGAACACCTACTAATCTGTTCAAAAGATAAGTCAAAAGTAGGTAAATTTAAAATATAAGGCAAGTAGTTGATGTCAACTCGCAAACACCTGCTAATCACTACAAATGAAATGTCAAAATAAGGTAAATTCAGAATATAATGCGAGTACCAAAAGTGAATTTGGAAATGCATGTTAATCTCTGCAAAAGAGAAGTCAAAATAGTTAAATTTTATATATAATGTGAGTTCCTTAAGTGAACTCGCGACGACCTGCTAATCTCTGCAAAAGAAAAGACAAAAGAAGGTATATTTATAATATAATGTGTGTACCATAAGTGAACTCACGCACACCTACAAATCTCTGCAAAAGAGAAGTCAAAATGAGGTAATATTAAAATATAATGCGAGTACCTAATATGAACTCGCGAACACCTTCTAATCTCTATAAAAGATAAGGAAAGAGTAGATAAATTTAAAATATAACGCGAGTACTTGAAGTGAACTCGTGAACATCTGCTAATCTCTATAAAAGAGAGTCAAAAGTAGTGAATTTAAAATATAATGCGGCTTCCCAAATTAAACTTACGAACATCTTCTAATCTCTTAAAAAGAGAAGTAAATAGTAGTTAAATTTAAAATATAACTCGTGTATCATATGTTAACTCGAGAACAATAGCTAATCTCTATAAAATAGAAGTCAATAGAAGGTAATACTAAAATATAATGCGAGTACCTAAATTGAACTCATAAACACTTGATAAACTCCACAAAAGAGAAGGCTAGAGTAGATAAATTTAAAATATAACGCTAGTAACGTAAGGGAATTTACGAACACCTACTAATGTATAATAAAGAGAAGTCAAAAGCTATTATATTTAAAATATAACGCAAGTACCTGAAGGGAAATCGCGAACACCATAGCTAAATTTAAAATATAACGCAAGTAGCTGAAGTGAACTCATGAACACCAGCTAATCTCTCCAAATGAGAAGTCAAAAATAGGTAAATTTAAATAATAATGCGAGTACCTAAAGTGAACTAGCAAACTCATTCTAATCTTTGCAAAGGAGAAGTCAAACGATGGTAAATTTAAAGTATAACTTGAGTTCCTAGAGTGAACTCGCGAACACCTGCTAATCCCTGCAAATAGAGAAGTTAAAATTAGGTAAATTTAATGTATTATGTGACTACCTGAACTGAACTTGCGAACACCTTCTAATATCTACAAAGGAGAAGTCAAATGTAGGTAAATTTAAAATATTATGTGAGTAGCTTATGTGAACTCATGAACACCAGCTAATCTCTGCAAATGAGAAGTCAAAAATAGGTAAATTAAAAATATAATGCAAGTACCTAAAGTGAACTAGTAAACACATTATAATATTTGCAAAGGAGAAGTCAAAAGATGGTAAATTTAAAATTTAACTTGAGTACCTTAGCTGAACTCACGAACACCTGCTAATCTTTACAAAGGAGATCTCAAAAGTAGGTAAATTTAAAATATTACACAAGTACCTAAAGAGAACTCATGAACACTTGCTAATCCCTGACAAAGAGAAGTCAATAGAAAATAAACTTAAAGTATAACTCGAGTACCTAATGTGTACTCACGAACACCTGCTAATCTCTATTAAAAAGAAGTCAAAAGTACGTTAATTTAAAATATAACACGAGTATCAAAAGTGAACTCGCGAACACCTTCTAATCTCCGCAAAAGAGAAGTTAAAACAAGGAAAATTTAAAATATAACGTGAGTACCTAAAGTGAACTCATAGACAGTTGTTAATATCTGCAAAAGAGAAGTCAAAATAAGGTAAATTAAAATATAATGCTAGTATCATAAATGAACACACGAATACCTTCAAATCTCTAAAAAACAGAATTCAAAATCAGGTAAATTTAAAATAAATGCGAGTATTAGAAGTGAACTCATTAACACCTGTTATTCTCTGGAAAAGTGAAGTCATAAGTAGGTAAATTTTAAATAAAAAGCGAGTACTTAAAGTGAACTCGAGAACACCAGCTAATCTCTATAAAGGAGAAGGCAAGAGCAGATAAATTTAAAATACAACGTGAGTACCAGAAGTGAACTCGCAAAAACCTACTAATCATTGCAAAGGAGAAGTCAAAAGCAAGTAAATTTAAAATTTAACGCGAGTACCTAAAGTGAACTCGCAAACACCGCATGTAAATTTTAAATATAAGGCGAATACGTGAAGTGAACTCGTGATAACCTGCTAGTCTCTGCATAATAGAAATCAAAAGCTGGTAAATTTAAAATATAATTTGAGTACCTGAAGTGAATTAGCAAATAACTACTAATATATACAAACTAGAAGTCAAAAGCATGTAAATTAAAAATATAATGTGAGTACTTGAAGTGAACACAGAAATACCTCTTAATCTATGTAAAGAGAACAAAAATGCAATTAAATTTAAAATATAATGCGAGTTCCTAAAGTGAACTCGCGAACACCTTCTAATCATTGCAAAAGAGAAGTTAAAAGTAGGTAAATTTAAAATTTAATGTGTGTAATGTAAGTGAACTCACGAACACTTGCTAATATCTAGAAAAGAGAAGTCAGAAAGACGTAATATTAAAATATAACACGAGCACATGAAGTGAACACTTGAACACCTGCTAATATCTGCAAAATAGAAGGTAAAATCAAATAAATTTAAAATATAATATGAGTACCTATAGTGAACTCGTGAACACCTGCTAATATCTATTAATGAGAAGTCAAAAGCAAGTAAATTTCAAATATAACGTGAGTACCTGAATTAATCTTACGAACACCTGCTAGTCATTGTAAAATAGAAGTCAAAAATACTTATATTTAAAATATAACACGAGTAACTGAAGTGAACTCACGAATACCTACTAATTTCTACAAAAGAGAAGTCAAAAGCATGTAAATTTAAATATAACGCGAGTACCTAAAGTGAACTCGAAAACACATACTAATCTCTGCAAAAGAGAAGTCAAAACCAGGTAAATTAAAAAAATAATGTGAGTTCCTATGTGAACTCATGATCACCTACTAATCTCTTTAAAAGAGAAATCAAAACTAGGTAAATTTAAAATAGAACGCGTGTTCGGTAAGTAAACTCGCAAACACCTGCTAATCTCTACAAAATAGAAGTCAAAAGGAGGTAAAACTAAAATATAATGAGAGTACCTGAAGTGAACTCTCGAATACCTGCTAATCTCTGCAAAAGAGAAGGCAAAAATAGATAAATTAAAAATATAACCCGAGTGCCTGAAGTCAACTTGCGAACACGTACTTATTTATGCCAAAGAGAAGTCAAAAGCAGGTAAATTAAAAATATAATGCGAGTACCTGAAGTGAACACTTGAACACTTGCTAATCTCTACAAAAAAGAAGTCAAAATCAAGTAAATTTAAAATATAACACGAGTACCTGAAGTGAACTCGAAAACACAAGTTATTCTCAGAAAAGAGAACTAAGAAATAGTTAAATTTATTAAATAATACGAATTTATGATGTTTACTCGCGAACACCTACTAATCTCTGCAAAAGAGAAGTTTAAAGTAGGTATATTTAAGATATAATGCCTGTACCGTAATTGAATTCATGCACACCTGGTAATCTATATAAAAAGAGTCAAAGAGGTAATATCAAAATGAGGTAATATAATAAAATAATAATACAGAGTACCCTGATGTGAATCCACGAACACCTAATGTAACTCACGAAATGCTTATCTCTACAAAAGAGAATGGAAAGTAGTAATGAAATTTAAAATAATAGGACTGAAGTACCCTGATGAAGTGAACCGCTAGAACTGAGCTGCTAATATATGATGCAAAGAGAAGTCAAAACTTAGTAAATTTAAAATATGCGAGTGTCTCAATGTACTCACTCACGAAACAAATGCTTATCTCTAACCAAGAGAAATAAAAGTTAATGTAATTTCAAATTATAACACGTGTACTGTAGTTGGCACTCGCGAACGACCTTCTAATCTAATCTAATAAGAGAAGTCCAAAAGAAGGTAAATACTAAAGATAACGCAGTACCTGAAGTTGAACTCACGAAACCCTGCTAAACTTTACAAAAGTGAAGGTATGAGTTCGTAATTTTAAAATATAAACTGAATTACTTGAAGTGAATCACAATACCTGCTAATCTCTACAAAAGTATTCAAAAGTTTAGTAAATTTAAAATATATTGCAAGTACATGAAGTGAACTCGCGAACCAATAGGTAAATTTAAAATACTAAATGCGAGTAGCTATTGAACTACACGAGTACATCTCGTACTAATCTAATTTGCAAAGAGATGTACAAATAACTCTGTAATCTATAAAGTCAATAAACATGAGTACTAAAGTGTTTAACTCGTAAACATCAGCTAATCCCATTAAAAGGAGAAGTCAAAAGTAGGTAAATTTAATGTATAATGAGACTACCTGCATTTGACTCCGAACACTTTTCGTGCTAATTCTTTGCCAAAGAGAACTGAAGTCAAAGAGATGGTAAATTAAAATATTACTGCGAGTAATCTTAAAGTGGATAATCATGACTAGTAGCTTTTACATCTCGAAAAAAAAGAAGTAAACAGAAGTTTAATTTTTTAAAATATAATGTGAGTACTTAATCGTGAACTCTTACGAAAAACCTTCTAATTTAATTTGCAAAGGAGAAGTGCAAAAGATGGTAAATTTAAAATAAAATAGAGTCAGTACTTCTAAACTGGACACTCACGGAACAAGATAATCTTTACAAAAGAA